>OZ017742.1:217602518-218202518 GCA_963969285.1 Odontomyia ornata
ATTTCATCAATGATTGATTCCTTTTAGATTTTTATAATTTCTTTTTCTAAATTTTTTTTTCGTTTAGTGTCTATATTATATTTAAGAAATTTTTTTTTTGTATTATTTGGTTACACTCTCTATAGTTTTATTGAATTTAAACTTGCGCCAAAGCAGGCGCGGCAAAAGTAATTGCTGTAGATTGCTCGAATTTATTGGAATTTTTTTTAAATCAAATGGATCTGTAAATTATAAAATCGGTCTTTCCATTTTGTCCTATCTGACAGGGTATAGGACCCGCCACGATGGAAGGCTTTCCGCATAATATGGGCTAGCTATCGGGCGGACTCCTCCGATTTGTTGTTTCAGGGGCTCTTCCCGGGTTGAGTGGTCTTCCACTCACGTCCCCGTTTTATGACATAGAGTTATGTGACCCGATCACATAATTCTATGACATAAATCGGTCACAAACATATTTTCCGTTTATGGGAGGGCTCATACAAAGGAGGTTGGTATGAGTTTTCCGCTTAAACGGGAGATGTACGGCCACATCAACATTTGGATCTTGATCCGGTTGGGCGGGTGCGAGGGGGCACCACATCCATCCAGTTGCCCCACTCTTATTTGTGGGCCATGAGAATCGTCAGGTAACGACGAAGTCTCCATAAGTCCGTCTGTTTTTACCCATTTCAACTTGTTTTCTGAGCAAGCAATTTTCCCCTTCAGTAGTTACCTCCATTTTTCGACTTCGGTCAACCTTTTTTCTGAGACCCAAGAATTCGTGAATGCGAAATTCTTTTGTAATGGGTCCTTGTGCTGGGGGAATGAACCCGCCCCGCGACACCGCAACGCTAGCCTGATATTACCATCCTCTTTTGCCGAGGCAGCAGATCATTGCTGTAGTCCTTTACGGACATTTCTATTTCTTCTATCTTTTGTCCCGAACTTTGATTTTATCATTTTTATTTTGTCTCAAATTTATTTATTTTTACATTTCCCTTAAAAAGTTAACAGCTATGATACAGACCAACTAACAATTGAACAATGAATAAACTTTTTGTTTTAAATTTTAGTCAAATTAAAAAACGAATGAAAAAATGGATTCCTCGATTGATTAAAATGAAATGTGGTATTCGAAACTTAAAGTATTTTCATTTTGTGGGAAATCGAATTTGAAGAATTGAATTAAAATGATCGATCAATTGATGAATCAATTATATAAATCTCATTAATTACGGATGGGACATGCAGGTTGGATTGTTATTTGCAGGAACGCCTGTAGAGGTAGATCACCAGTATGACTAATCCAAGAATGCCCAGGTAGCCGATGGTGTACTGATAGATGTCGTGGTCGGTCACACTCCATGAAACATCTTGCAAGTGTAGTTGTCGTCGCAGTTCCTCGATTTCAGATGCAGACTCAGTGAAATGAGTGGAGTCATTGTAAGAGTCCACAAGGTTTGTCCCGTTCTGTAGAACAGCCAATTCCCGCCAATACGGTCCTAAATCGTAATAAATGAGCAACTTCCACTCTCTGAAAGATAAGTAGACTCGTCCTAATGGTTGAAAATACAGACTTGTATGGGGTCTGGTTGTTGAGCCTTGTGTTGGAGAGGCGTGCGCTATGGGAGCTAGCAGGCACATCAAGAGGAGCGCCATAATTGACTTGCAGGGTCGTATCGATTCCCTCCTTATCCTCGTGATGTCATCGGCGCTGATCTGAGACCCTTCCTTCGTCAAGTGGAGGGAACTTGCTTGTGATGGTCTTCGCCTCCCACAAGCCGCCAAAATAAGGCGCGCGTGGAGGGATGAAATGGAAATCGATTCCCTCGCTGGAGCACACCGTTGTTACTTCTTGACGCGCTTCGTTGGGATATAATGAGGACGACAATTCTGATAACTGGTAGTGAGTTCCCACAAAGTTGGTGGCGTTGTCGTAAAATACATTTTGGCAGTGTCCTCGTCGTCCAATGAAACGTTTGAGAGCACAGAGGAATGCCTCTGTGCTTAGATCCCTGACTAGCTCCAGATGGGCGGCCTTTGCAGCGAAACAGCAAAATATGGCTAGGTACCCTTTTTGCTAGGTACCCTTTTTGACCTCTACCTCTGTAATGGATCATCATAGACCCACAGAAATCCACGCCAGAGTTGATGAACAAACGATCTGGCTGAATACGTGCAAACAGCTTTGGCTTGACTCGGTTGCACCACAGGCACCGTTGAACGATCGATCTCGCGGTTGTTTTCCTCGAATTGGCCAGAACCGCTGTCTAGTGGTAGCGAACAGTGTTTACACACCTTGATGGCAGTGGTCGCGATGGATGTCCATTATCACCAGTCTGGTGATCGGATCTTTGAACGGTAATAAACTGGGTTGTTTGACGTTGAACGTGATCTTGGAAGCGTCCCACCGACACAAATCCAGGAATGATACCAGACCCACCAACGGACTGTGCTTGGAGACTTGCTTCCGCGACCTGATGGCAAAAAGTTCGCAGTTAAAAGTTTGTGATTGTACATACCTCACGATTATCTCCAAGGCTGTGGATAATTCATCACTCGTGGGCACTTGATTTGTCAGTTAAGATTGCTTGACTGCCGGCTTGAGAGCACAGATAAACCGTATCATTTAGGCCACTATGCGCTGCAGCCTCTTGAAGGAGTTGCCGTGTTGAATCTGCTGAATGAAGTATGTTTCAGGAGCCTCTGCCACTGCTATAGCGGTCTTGGACCGTTTTGTCTCCAAGTCGCAAGAGTCCCCACTCCGATACTCGGAAGGCCAAACTGATTCTGCCCTGGAGAAAAATGGTGGTCCTTGCAACCACATACTACAGAGGCACAATTCAGTCGGCGCCATCCCACGTGACAGGATGTTAGCTGGGTTGTCTTCAGGCGCTTCGTGTCGCCATCGGTCCGGCCTTGAGAGGGTTTGTATGGCTGAGACTCTGTTCGCCACTAAGGTATGATCCGATGATGCAGTAGAGTTGATCCACGCCAAGACAATCTCGGCATCGGTCCTGAACACCTGGAAAATCTCCTGCAGATTGAGAACTCGTCTCGTGAGCTCAGCGTCTAGTTTCGCCGCACTTAACTCCAGGCGTAGAACAGTAAGTGTCTTGATCGGGGCCACTCTTGATTTGGCGCACAGCAACGTGACGACGACTTGACCGCTCCTCAGGGTTGACCGCATGTATTTCGCTGCGCCATAAATGCGCCTTCTTGGAGGATGTACTTGCATGGGTTTCTCGCCTGCACTGATGTGACGAGAAAATCGGGCCTGCTGCAATGATGGCAGATCACTGAGGAAATTGGACCACTTGGTATGGATCCCTACTGGTAATGCTGCATCCCAGTCCAATTTCAATCGCCATAATTCCTGCAGGAATAGTTTGGCTGCCACTATCACAGGAGCCAGAATGCCCTATGGATCGAACATTCTGGTTATATCAGATGCCATCGTCTTCTTGGAGAACTTCGCATCGGTTAGATCCAAGTTGATTTGGATTTGGAACTCGTCAGTCTTCAGACGCCAGATGACTCCTAAAGTTTTAATATAGTCCTCGTGTAAACACTGAAGTCTAGCTGGACCTGTTGGTCCTCAGGTTTAATCAGCTTCAACAATAGAGGATGGTTGGCACACCATTTGCGCAAATGCATACCTGCGCTGGAGAGTAAGGCACATAGCTACACCTGTTTGCGAAGTGCCTCCTCTAAGCTGTCTGCTCTGGTCATGACGTTGGCGATATAACAATCCTTTTCCAACGCGCTGCTGCCCAGGGGACCTTTCTGCTAGTTCTCTTGTGCTAGAAGCTTTGAACATTTTGTAGCTAGATACGGGGCACACGTTGTGCCGTATGTTACTGTTTTCAACTAATAGCATCGCACTGGTTACGTTGAACTATTCCTCCAAATTAAGCCATGGTACCGATGGTCTTCAGGATGGAGCATTATCTGCCAATACATCCTCTCGATGCTGGGGGTGAATACGAAACAAGGCATTCTGAAACGCAGCCGTATCGAAAAAAGGTCATCCTGGAAAGTAGGCCCTGTACGAAGGATATCATTCAACGAAACGGTTGTGGTCGTCTTACTGGGTGCATCGAAACCACCGGCAGCTTGGTTGTACTGCTGTCAGGCTTCAGAACACAATGATGTGGATGGAAGTATCGCAATTCCTCCCGCTGCTGCAACGTCACCTCCTCCATATGCCCAAGCCGAATATACTCCTCCATGAAGTCCTCGTATGGAAGTCTTAGAACAGGGTTCTTCTCCAGTCGACGCTCCAAGACAATGAATCTGCGAGTGGCCACCGCTTGGGAATCACCTAACGAGTTTAACCAAGAAACGGCCGTCAAGACGCCTTGTGATTGTCTGATAGAAATGTGCTTCGCAAGCCTTTTCAGTTAACGTAAGCTTGTGCTGCGGATCCTGTACTTCCCCGACCTCCCAAAATCACTTGATGAGCTGACTAAGCTGGTTATCTTCTGCCAGGATGTCGCATGTCACGAAAGACACTTCTGGAGCACTGGGAGCTGTGGGCCCCACTTTATATGTCCAATGGCTAGGACCTCGTAAAAGTGTTCGGCACTCAGCAAAATGTCGATGCGCTCCGTTCGGTCGAAGTCTGGACCTGCCAGCTTATGTTTTTGGGAATGTGCCATCCTGATGTGTTCAAGTTCTGAGACGGTTCCGGTGATATAATTGAGGTAGGCTCCCAACTGCGTGGCATATCCTGATAATCTGGATCTTAGACTGAGGTTCACCTTATGGTATTCCTTCTCAGTGCTACCGCCTACCCTTTCAATGAGAGCAAGGTGTAGTATCGATGATAAACCCAATTTTTTTATGTTTCTTTTGGTGACTAGGTTTATTTGTGAGCCCGGATCCAGGACAGCTCGACAATCCGTCGCCTTCCTATTGCTGGTGACCAGCCTGATGACGGCTGTGCCCAAAAGTATATGTCCTTGGGGTCGGGACTCCATCAGAGTCGTTGAAGTGAGCGATGGCGGTTCTGTAGTTGTTTGCGGTTTCGAGCCTTGTTTCGGTGTTGTCGTGCTCGAGGATATCGTCTTGGTCTTTAGGCTTGTTGTCTCCAGGCAGATAAAGCAGGGTGTTGTAATTCTTGAAACGCTGCTTGCAACTTCTGGCCGCGCAGCTGGAAGCCTGATGTCTGGCTCGAAGGTAGTTCACGCACAGTTTTTTAGCACGCACGAAACTTAGTCTCTTTGCAGCACTGATCCTAAGGATAATCCGGGCAGTAGTAAAGCGGGTGATCCTGCTCATACATTAAGCACCGAGAAGCTGTCATGGCGGCCACGGTCGACTTACTGACTTTCCTACGGTTGATCTCCGGTTCCTTTGTTTTATGGCCGAGTGCCTCGAGAGCCTGGACACGCGTTTCCATGAAGCCCAACAAACTCTTCAAGAGTGGTAGCTCGCATGGGTTGGAAAACGATTGTTCGAATGATGCGTGAGTCGCTAGATCTAATTTTCGGATTAGCACATGTAGCAGCAACGGATCCCAGTCCCTTGTGGACACTTGCAGGTTCTCCAGGCCTGTGAGACACTCTTCTGTGGTGTCATGTAGAGCCCTTATTGCTGCCACTGATGGCCTTTCACTAGCATGAGGTGGCTGACTCATCAATTTTTTGATGAGTGTCACTACCAATAGTCGCTGGTTGTCGTACCTTACCTTCAAGGTTGTCCAAGCCGCCTCGTAATTGTCATCCGACAATCTAAAATTTCAAATCAAAGCTCCGCTTCTCTAGTGAGACCGGCCTTGAGGGACCATAGCTTTTGGCACTTGGACATCGGTTGGCTATGCACCATTTGCATGAACAAGTCGCAAAATACATGCCGATGTAAATAGTTCCCATCGAAAGCGGGGAGTTTTATTTTCAGCAGAGGCATAGTAAGATGAGCCACAGGCATAGTTGTTGAGGCAGGTGTGGCGCTGAGTTCATCCATTTTCGATTCCAGTCGCATGACCCAATCTTCGGTAAGCTCTTCCAAATGAGTGCGCTGTTGCACGTTAAAACCATACGCTTCAGGGTAGTCATGGAGCTCGACGATCTGCAGGTGATATTCATCCAGCTGTTGCCAACCTCATTGGAGGGTCATGCGTTTACTCCTGCACAGTTCCGATACTTCTAATTCGGATGGATATAAGCGAGAATAGCAGCTTGGAGTGTACGATTTAGCTGCTTGGCAGCATTGGCTTGAGGAGAGTAGATTGCGGTCCGCTGGTGAGTAATGCCATACTTATACATCAGTTCACGAAATTTAATAGATGTGAACTGGACTCCCTTGTCGGAGACAACATACTCCGGTACTTCAAATACATGGAAGATGCGTTTCTTCAAGAAGCTTATGACTGAGGCTGTTTGCATGTTATGAATCGGCTCAATGATTGGGATCTTTGACAGTTGGTCCAGAACCACGACGGCACCGATGTGACCAGACATCGAAAGAGGATAAGGACCGATGAGATCAATATACATACAAGCGCTGGAAAACACGCTTGGGCTCAAACTTACCCATCGGAGGCCGAAGGACAGCATTTGGCGCTTTGGTGCAATTACACATCCCACAGGCGGCCACATATGCTTTTATTTCTTGCGCAATTTTTGATCAATAGAAGTAAGTTTTCAGCCACCGCAGCGTACGACCGTATCTGCCATGTGCACTCAGTGGGTGGTCATGAACCCGTCTGATAAGATCGATGGTCAATTCTTCGGGCACCCATAGCTTCCACTGTTCCTCTTCTTGTATGGGGTCTCCGGATGCGTATCCTATACACTTGTATACAAATCCCCTCGTTACCCGCAGATCTGGCAGCTGTAGTAACTGGCTCTGGATAGTGTGCATCAGCTGGGTGTAGCCTGCCAACTTGAAAGCGTGATGGTGAAGGGCAATCAATAGGGAACTATCATCCTCCTGGGCTAACATGGCTCTTTTCGGTGCGAACATCCTCTTTAAGGTATTCGGTACCACATGTTGGCCTCCTTTCCGGTGTCGAATTGTAAAGTCAAACGCCTGCAATTTCAAGGCCCATCTCGCCTAGCGGCCATGGAGGTTAGTTTGGCTCATCAACCATTTCAGGGACGCATGATCCGTAATGAGTTCATAAGGGTGTCCTTCGAAATATGCGCGAAAAGGCTTTACCCCAATACCGCTGCCAAACATTCCTGCTCAGTGTGGTTCCACTAGGCCGGGTTTAGCTTGTGGAACGTAAAGGCTATAGGCATTCCCTCGCCGTCTTTCGTAACCTGGACGAAGACCGCTCCCACTTCATGTTGACTCGTATCACAATAGATTGAGAACGGTTTATTGAAGTCCTTACTATGCAGTACGGGAGCTGTTGTCAGGCTCTTCTTTAGCTCTTCAAAGGCCCGCAATCTGGCCTCTTCCCAGATGAACTTTCATCTCTTACGCAGTATGTCGGTCAAGGGTGTGGTGATGGTCACCTAGTCACGTACGAATCGTTGGTACAATCCGCATATGGTAATCCTAGAAATCGGCGTAACTGTTTGGGGGTCTTAGACAGAGGAAAAGCGTCGATTGCCTGTGTCTTATCCGAGTCGGTTTTGATGTTACCGTGGCCAATGATGTGATCCAAATACTTAACCTCCGTCATTACAAACTAGCTCTTCTGGATACTGATAGTTAACCCTGCCTTCCAGATATGCAAACTCACTTCCTGGAGCAGGAGGATATGTTCGTTAAAGATCTCGGTCATAAGTAATAAATCATCCAAGTATATGAAAACTTGGTGTCGTAGGTGCGTTGGTATTAATTTACTCATAAGGCGCGTCATTGTAGGGGGGGAGGGGGCATTACACAGCCCAAAGGGCATGGTCACAATTTGGTACAATGGTCGCCCTGGGACCATGAAGGCTGTCTTCTCCTTTCAACCAAGAACTAATGGGAGCTGCCAGAAAGCGTCTTTGAGGTCCAAGCTAATAATAAAATGGGATTTAGGTAATCGACTTAAGATACGCGTGTTTAACAGTGACGGCATTTAAGCGCCTGGCATCCATAGTCGGACCTTATTCGGCTGAACTACTAAGGTAACTGGCGAACCCCATGCACTTTGCGATATATATAACGACCTTTCCTTCGCTGGAGATATCGAAGTTGTCTGGCCGAGACCACATTTAGCATTGTACATCGATGCGTTGAATACCGTAATGGCATTCATTGGATTAGAAGCCCTTTGCGTTTTTTTTTTCAAAAAAGTTTAATACAGCTCGAAAACATAACACCACCTACGACAGGAAACTTTTAGCTGTATACTAAGCCATCAAATATTTTCGACATATGCTAGAAGGCTCTAACTTCATAATCAAGACTAATCATAATCCATTAATTTACGTATTTCAACAACATTCCGATAAGACATCACAGATTCGAGCTCGATAATTGCAATATATAGCGCACTTCACTACTGACATCAGATACGTGAATGGTAGGTAAAACCTTGTAGCGGTCACACTACCCACAGTCAAAGAAACCCATGCCATTACCGAGGAAAACACAATTACTGACACTGCTGAAGCACAAGCCATGGATGAAGAACTCGAATCGTTTCGGAAAGCTGGAACGTCACAGCGACTCCAACCGATCACCACCACTCAAGGCAAAGAAGCGTTGTACTGCAATTTGTCGACGGAACAACCCAGATCATTTGTGCCACAGACATTACGACGTGCAATTTTCCAGCAAATCCATGGAGTATCACATCCAGGCGCACGTACCACAACAAGTTGATATGAAGAAAATACGTATGGCCCTACATGGAAGAAGATATTGCAAACTGTGCCAGGGCTTGTCCCCCTTGTCACCGCTCAAAAGTCAATCGGCATGTGAAAAACGTCCCAGAAAATTTCATTGCTCCTGACAAACGTTTTCAGTATATCCATTTCGATTTCGTGGGGTCATTACCATATTAGCAGGGCTGCACATATGTTCTATTAATCGTAAATTGTTTCACGTGGTGGCCGGAGGCGATACCTATTCTGAACGCATTTACTCAAACAATATGTTCAGCATTCTACAATAACTGGAGCACCCATCGCAGTTACCATCGGTCGAGGTTCGCAAATGGAACCTTCACTGCTCACAGCATTATGACAACTGATTGGTTGTGAGCGCCACAGGACAACCGCATACCGTCCAGCATCTGAAAGCATGGGAGAACGCATGTACGAGTTGTGCCGATTAAGTAATGAGACTGATTCCATGAAAACCGTATATTTAAAAATTATTCTACAACTCTGTCATCCCCTTCAAAGTAGTCCCCTTGGGCAACTATACAACGATTCCAGCACGTTTTTCGTGCTTCGTAACATTTCTGGAACGCTTTAACTGGGATGTCCGCGAGTACCCTCGTCACGGCCGCCTGGATGTCCGTAATCGACTCAAAATGGGTCCCTATGACCACCAATTTTGTTCTGGGGAACAAAAAAAGTCACAGGGTGACATATCGGGCGAATAAGGCGGCTGTTGCAACAACAAGCTAAAGCAATGATAAATATATCAAAGGAGAGGCGAAGGATGCCGGGGAAGGGGAAGGGAATTTCAATGTCACAGGTTTACCACAAGCACGGTAATAAAACCAGTCTCATTATTCTGTCACCAAGTTGCACTATGGACGGAAGCACTGCCAACAGTTCTGCTTGGGTTAAGGACAATGCTTAAAGAGGATGTGAAATGTCCTCCTGCTGAACCGGTTTACAGAGCGACACTCCACATTCCAGGAAGAGTTTTCGTGGATGACAATCATTCAGTAGATCCGTAAATTTATGTCGAAAAATCAGGGAGAACCATGTAACAACTCCGTGCGATTACAGTGGCATATCATAGCAGTTACGCACCTTTTGTCTTCAAAGAGCTAGCTTAGCGCTCACATGTGTTTTTACAGTGAGGTCCGAGAAAGAGGTCAGTACAGTAACCATACACAGGGCCTCATCGTGTCATCGAACGCCTCAGTAGCTTGGTCGATCGTATTCAAGTCGATGACAAGGTGATCACAGCGTCGACGGAACGACTCAAACTGGCTCATCTGCAAAATACTAATCTCTCCGACGAGCCCATCATCATCAGCCCATTCATCGTTAATCGAGAAAAGCAAACATCGGAAACATATCCAACATTTCGAGCACCGCCCACAACGAAACCATTCTTGAACATTACTCGGAGGGGGTATTTTGGAGTACGAATAGTACGAGCCTTCACGACAAGAGTAAAATGAAAATTTCAAAGAGGATAATTTTGTCACTCACTACTTGTTAGAGTTCAAGAAGAGAAGCATCGCGTACGATATCTTTTTATAAAGAGTTTTGTTATTGTTATCCATTATCTTTTGTTCTACACAGCGAGCAAATGCACATCCGAATTTCACAACAAGCAACTCGTCATTCGTCATCTGGGCCCGGATGTGTTCGTCCGCATGAATAACTCATTTGATACGTTTATTGTGTCTGTCTCATTTTAGTTTCAGTCAATGTTCTCGTTTACTGATTTACTGTTCGCGTTTACTCATCATTTTAATAAATATTTAGTTCGACTCCGCTTCACCACAATTTCGATTGTTATGCTGCCATCTAGTAGTGAACTTAATTTGGAACAAATTTACCCTGGACACATACCCGTTTCAATAAAAATATTCCCAATAGCATATTATAAGGCGTTTATCCTGCTCGAATTTTATTCTATTTAATTAACTTATAGAAAATAAGAATATAATCAAACATTATGTTTCTGCATATGGTAACAATAATAAAATATAATTTTCATAATCTTAGCATCAAAAATAAAACACGCACATTCAATTTCAGTGTTATACTGTCATCTATACGTGAAAAATAAGGAATACTTCACCCTGGACACATATTTAATTCGAATCAAATATCGTTATGCTGCCATCTAGTAGTGAACTTAATTTGGAACAAATTTACCCTGGACACATACCCGTTTCAACAAAAATATTCCCAGTAGCATATTATAAGGCGTTTATCCTGCTCGAATTTTATTCTATTTAATTAACTTATAGAAAATAAGAATATAATCAAACATAATGTTTCTGCATATGGTAACAATAATAAAATATAATTTTCATAATCTTAGCATCAAAAATAAAACACGCACATTCAATTTCAGTGTTATACTGCCATCTATACGTGAAAAATAAGGAATACTTCACCCTGGACACATATTTAATTCGAATCAAATATCTTTTCGCGATTGCATATCTCAAGGGTATTTTTATTTTGTTTGAGTAGACGGCAAAATTTTTCAATTCTATTTGCTTGCTGAAATTTTTCGTTTCTGGGCGCCTAGTATTTTTTCCGATTTTCGTTTAAAGTTTGAGACTGACCTCGCGGATATTGGTGAATAAATAGACGGATGATGATTGATTATATGAGAAGATAATGATAGACAGTCAGATGGTCGACTTCTTGGTATTGCAATGTTGCCAATTTTTTGGTTTAAAAACTTTGCAATATTTTTCAAGAAAAAGACATATATTTTGAAAGCATCATTTGAACTTTGCAACATTTTTCAAGAAGTAGAAATATATTTTGAAAGAATCATTTTGATTTTTTTTAATAAGATAAATTATTACTAATTGTAGCATACTTGCAACTGAACAAAGATCACAGGTTTCTTAGATGATTAAATTCTCTACGGGTTGATTTTTAAGAGATGATTCGTAGAGATTAAGAATTATGGTTTTAAGCCAGTGCTAAGGATTTTAATGGAATGTATAAGGCATTGATGCATTTTTTATTTGATTGAAGCTTCTTTACTTTTAAAGGGTTTTGTTTTATGGAGAAAACTTTGAAGATGAAATTATGGGTTTTTGAAAAGAGTTTTATGTAACACGCCTTTAATTGATGAATGGATTAAACACGGTTAAAGATTCGATTTCGTAGTTCTCTGTGGGTACAAATTTGGAGTTCGAATTTTTATGAGGTGATTTTTGGGTTTCAAGCATAATAGAGGTTCGAAAGGAGAGGTTTAGGTATTCGAAGTTAATCATTGTTTGGTTAATTAATGTGGGAGAAATTGTAACTGGATTCCCACTCATGGTTTCCACCCTCAAAGAATCTAAGCTACAATGCACCTGACAACTTTATGTTAATTCAACAACAAAATTCTTTAAATTGACTCTAAATTTTATGGGTAAGTAAAAACAATAAGGTATATTTGTATATGCTGCTGAAAAGGATAATCTTGTCTTCTTTTCGAAGTTAATTGGTTAAGCTCACATGGTATATATCAGGCAGACAAAAAATCAATCATGACCAATTTCCTCAAGCACATTAGTGAAGCAGGGTTATCTACTAGATCAAACTGATAGCACGGGACATATATTCGTAATTTGTCATACCCTCGTGATGACGTAGTATGAAACAGAAGTTTTGGTAGTCATTCAATAGATAGATCAATAATTAACAAGTACGTACAGCTCATACAAATTTTCGAATAACGGGATTTTATGACTTATGTATTAGTATTCGCGTATATGGACAGGGTATTGAGAACATGCAATGAATTCAACGAAAGTAAAACAGGAAAAATGAAAATAAAACAAAGCACATGAGGCAGTCGAGGAAAAATACCTCAAGTACACAAAATATCACACTTGGCGAATACAGTATCGAAAATGTTAGCGAATTTGTGTATTTAGGCGCCAAAATAACGAAAACGGGCAATGAAAGAGACGAAATACGCCGAAGAATACAGCTAGCAAATAAAATATTTTATTCAGTGTTGACGATCTTGAAGACCAGCTGCATACATAGGAGAACAAAGCTCCAAGTATACAAATCTGTGATAAGGCCTGTGTTATGCTATGCGCGTGAAACATGGACCCTAGCCCAAGCATCCGCAAATACATTGAACGCCTTTGGGCGACGTGTCCTGAGGCGAATAATCGGAGCGAAGCTTGACGGGGACCAATGGCTAATTCGATACAACCATGAGCTGTATGAAATTTTTAACGAACCGGAGGTCTCAACGATTGTAAGACTGCGGAAGCTGCAATGGGCTGGCCACATGAATCGTATGGACGAACAACGGATACCCGAAAAGGTATTCCTTGGGAGAACAGAAGGCCGGAGACCAGTGGGGAAACCAAGGAAACGCTGGTCTGATTCGGTTGACGAAGACAGTTCATCGCTGCTCGGATTTCGAAATTGGATGACGCGGTCAATGAACCGAGACAGTTGGAGGCGCTATTTGTAAGACGCGAAGGCCCGAAAGAGGCTGTAGTGCTAAGAAGAAGAAGAAGAAAACAGGAAAAAAAAGTTATCAGCTGACTATCAAATACTTCGCATTAGAGGAAATGAGAAATCCGATTCATAGCTTAACAATTAATTCATTCGTTTAAACGGATGATGAATGTAATTAACGCCAAAAAGACTGGACTAGAAGTCTAAGTCTAAGAAAAATAGACAGTAATTTAACTTGGGATTATTCCATATAGTTTCTTTCAGAGGTCTTAAGTTTTGACTGCACACTCCTTTCCCAGATGCCCTAGAGGTTAGGTCCCCGCATGAGTGACCAAGTTGTGATTTTCCTTGGGTCCTTTTGCCGCCAGTGCTTTAATCAAATTTAGACAGTTTGGTGTCAGCACTTTTTTACCGCTTTTTAGTGTTAGTACGTGGATTAGATGTCCGTGGAGGACTTGGAGCGATGTTGTGCTACCTGCTGGAAGTGATTTGGTTCAGTAACGCATGTGTGCGCTGGCATGCTGGCATCTGCGGTGTCGTAGGACGGGTTCTTCCTCCTTGCGCCAAGTTCCGCTACAAATTATTTTTCACATATACGGGTTGTAGGGTGAATAAATACCGAGTGCAGAACAAAAATACAAGAAGGCGCAGGCACGACGGCTGAAGGTCTCTGGTTTCATAATACTTACGATTCTTGTTCCGTGCACGCTGTCAGAAACTTACTTCGTCCCCGAGAAACCTGTAGGGCAATGAAGAAAATGGGGCATCCAGGTGGAGTTGGTGCCTCCTCACACACCTCCCAACTGGACTTAAGATCACGATGCTGAAGTCTATATGCAAGGACTCTCCATCCCTGGCGAGAGCCCCTACAACAACTTAAAATACCACAACCCGATGGCTGTGTTAGCGGAGGTTCAGGAGAATAGGACAGCCCAAATGAAAATTTAATTCATCCTATCCAGGGCAAGAACAATAGATATGATATTGAATCCAAAGACAAAGCTTTTGCAGTTATCTTTTAAAAAGGGTAACGATAAACTGGTCAAGTTGACATAGTTAAGGATATTTATGATCAGCAGGGAAATAAAATGCAAAATAGTAGAAGTTAAGCAAAATGATTTAAGAACTTAAAGTCCCTTTATGCAACCCCAATGAAGCAAGTAAAGCTACAGAAAATGAAATTTTCACAAAGTATTGATTTATTTATACATTTATCGCTGGTAACTTCATCTATAGCTATGAAGTAATTAGTGATGTTAAATTGATTTTTGATCTAAATGATCTCATAAGCATTGCAAGATCATGCAGCAATATGGACATGGATCTTAAGGACATCAAAATGCAATTAGGCTCAACAGGTGAGACCCTGATAATTTGTGCATCTATATTCCTACAAAATCAGGAAAGACAACAGTTACAGGAAACACTACACGTTTGGAGGTTCGGCATCGAAATAAATTTCTGTCGATGGGCATGAAATCATATGAAAGTTACATTACCGTATTTTTTTATACGGCGGATTCAATGCAGAAATGAAGAAAAGCATTTCAAATGATAAATATCTGGTGAAATTCTTTCAATCGTGTATTTCAGGCCACTTAATTAATGCAGTGTTCGAGTTTGCTCATTTTATTTTCATACATGTATACATGTGTATAAATACTCGTACGTAATCAAATTGATTCTACCTTTAATTCTTCATATGTTTTTTCTTTATTGGAAAGAAATAATTTTTACCAAACTCTGATAGGCATAACACGAATATTGGTCGAAGTCTAATACTGCTTATTTATTGTACTGAAGCAACCCATTTAATTCAGCAGACAGTCGAATGAAAAGCGATCACAAGAAAACGACATAGGCAGTTAGTTGAATGGCAAACGAATGAGATTTCGTAACTCATCAGAATTGCAATACGTTTCTTTGTCTCCATAAATCTTGGCGTATTGTAACTGACTTTTGAACTGAAAAAATTCGCGTGGTTTTCGTTATTCGTGCGGTTGCTAAGAGCAGGCTCAACCCATTTAGTTAATACGTACTGTCCCATTTTTCGTCCAATCCATTCTTATCCAAGCCACGCACCCAACATGTCCTAATATTGATCCGTGATACAAATGCTTGCCACGAGGCTGAGCTAATCAAGTCAAAAATGACAATTTCATCAGCTGTTTAATTCGATTTACGCGCGTAAACAATTTCATAAAGTAGTGAAAATTGCTTGTGTTGTCCTGAGAATTAATTACCTTAACATGTCTTGGAATCCTGACGACAATATCTCAGAAAGCGATGAAGAGGAGGAGACTGTAGGCTCCAAAGGTCGTGAGGCTTATATATTCGTCTTGGACGCTCTTCTGTATGAAAATTATGAAACATTTTTGGATTGCCTGGAAATCATTAGAGATGCATTTCTAAATGGCCTTTTAACTCGAGGTAAAGATCTCATTGGAATGGTACTCAATAATACAAAGCATAGTCCACCGCCGAAAGATTCCACTGGAATGGAAAATATTGTGCCGCACAAAAACACGGCAGTCTTCATTCCCTTGCGTCCGCTGTCGAAAGAAGCCGTCGATTATTTCCTAAATTTCCAGTCCCCAGATCATTTTGAATTCGAATCAAAATATGGATGCCAGGAAGGGAGCTTTGCGAATATGATATGGCTTTGTACGAATATGTTTCAGCAATGTGGATATAAACTCTCGCTCCCAGCGATTATCTACTTCACGGACAGAGAAAGTCCTCATGCAATCACCTCATCCGAATTCCAACAAGCAATGCGTAAAGCAACTGATTTAAACGAGATAAATGTGGATTTCACAGTCGTTCCGATGTGCAACGAATTTGACTACAGTATTTTTTACAAAGAATTCTTTTGCACTGTTACTGACACCGATCTGGATAGCTATAGCCCAGAGGATCCAAAGCGTATAAGGTCGGTAATTGCTAATCGAATGGTCAGGAAAAATTTCCAAACGCATTGTACTTCTTTTGTACGTTGGAATATTGGCGACAATTTGAGTATGGCGGTTGGAATTTATAATTTTTACAAGCGAACCTACTATCCCGATCCAGTGAAACTGTTCAGAGAAGATAATTCCTTGATTGAATCTAAACGAACCTACAAGATAAGTTCGATCTCAAATCCGGAGATGGAAGAAAAAATTTGTCTACCTCATGAGCAAAGGTATGAATATTATATATTTTTAAAATACAGGGCAGATTTAAGCTTTTATGGACTTACATTTATTATTTAAAACTTACGGACAAAATGATTTGTAAATTCAAATTCAATTGCGCTTTATTTCATCAAGCATAAATTTTATAAAAACAAAGCAAGTTTCTAATATTAAATAATGAAAAACTTACTAGCTCACATGGGACTCTAAAATTAAATAGTATTACAATTAAAAATTATTCAAAAAAAATAATATTCTTTAAACAAGTTAAAATTAGTACATATCAATTATTTTGAAAAGATAAAAAACCGGCCAACTCTATTAAAAATTACATATAATACAAAGGACACAACAAAATAGTGGACTTTTAGCTTATATGTAATATGTTCGAACTAGATTCTAATCAAAAACGTTACCTTATCCTCATATATTAACAACACAATAGTCCTAACCTGCATGTTAAACTTATCTCTATTTATTTAAAATAACAAACAAAGACAAATTATAATAACGTAACATTAATGAGCTGCAACAAAAACGAAAAACCTAGATCGCTCCGTCTAGCCTCAACATACTTTGCAAATGAGTATCTCCATTGAAACCACGAGCTCAAATTCGAAGGATATTCTATCTTCTTATTGATGGCCCGCCTGTATATATGAATTTATAATCGGGGCACCATCAGAATCAAAAATATACCAATTCTTATCCAAATACACGAATGCTTCTGGTTTGGAGCTAGTGATAAGACAAGTCTCAATGCACCCGTGTATAGGATGGAACGGCACCGAAATCCCGGGATTTTCGACTACAGTTACAGACTGCAATATGATTCTCAAAGTAGTCTCAAAATAATAATATCGACTCTCATCACTTTGACATTTTGATTCATTCTTCAATTCGATGTATAGTGTTTCCAATCTGCCTCAGGCATTCTGTACAAACCAGTACATGCACAAAGCTACTTCCTTTTGAAAACTCTTCATCTTACTAACACTCTAATTATACCAGATCTGGCATTCATATGTCAAGACTCATTTAACCAGAGTCTTCTAACAGATAACTTTAACCTTTTGATCAATGAATTTGTATATATTGATGCAAAATTATTTAAATAGTTAGCAGTTTACATTCATCTAGCATTAGAAATTGGCTGATTGTAAGAATTAAATTTTTGGATTCTCCGAAGTCTCCAACCTTCAGGGGTCTTGTAATCTCCTGCCTAACTTACTGATGACCGCTTTCAACAAGGTAGCTAGCTAATATTAGAAAACGGGCAACCGAGTGATGACTAGGCCCATCTTCAGGGGCCAGTCATCCCTTGGCGTGAAAGCCCCTAAATCGAACAAAGAATGAGGGCAACACTGTGAAGTCTACATCTGAAGATGTATCCCCTCACGTTGCGGTTTCTTAACCCTTTCAGGGGGAAAAAAGAAGATCCAGATTCTTATTGGCACTACAGCCCCTCTCGAGCCTTCGCTTAATAGCGCCTCCAACTCGGTCCATTGACCGCGTCCTCCAATTCCGAAATCCGAGCAGCGATGAACTGTCTTCGTCGACCGAGTCAGACCAGCGTTTCCTCGGTTTCCCCACTGGTCTCCGGCCTTCAGTTCTCCCGACGAATACCTTCTTGGGTATCCGTTGTTCGTCCATACGTATGCTTGGTTAAAGTCATCGAAAATTTAGTGTACGTCTATGTTGAACTCCCAGCATTTTTCAAGTACCTGCTTGACTGTGAACAATTGATCTATTGTCGATCTACCTGCTCTAAAACCACCGATTTTATTTTCTAAGATTTTAGAAAATATTTTGTATGCCGTACAACGTAGTGATATGCCTCTATAATTTTCGCACTGTAGCTTGTCACTTTTTTTGTGGATAGGGAATATAATTGATTGGCTCCACTCTTTCGGCATGTGTTCTTGTTGCCAAAGTGCTGGATGACTTTGTGAATAGCTTTATGAACAGTACTGCCAACATATTTGATGAGCTCCACTGGAATCTCATCGATTCCCGGCGCTTCATTATTCGTTTGGACTTTGATGATGGAAAAAACTTCATCCAGAGTTGGTGGGGCCTACGGAACCTCTCCCCAGACATCTATAGGCTCCGATGTTCTGGAGCTGTGCGGAGGATTAAAGAGGTTCCTAAAATATGATGCCCATCTTTCCTTAATCTTGGTTTCATCAGCGATGATATTGCCGATGTCATCACGGCAGAGCGTGGTTTTGGGCTGATGACCACGTTTCAGACTTTTCACTACTTTGTATCCTTGTCTTGTGTTGTTTCTCGCTAAACTTACATCTATACTTCTCAATTGGTCGTGATAGTATTTTCTTTTCTTAATTCTAATTATCTTATTCGCTACTCTTCTGAGATTTTCAGTATTCTCTCTTCGTCCTGGTTTTCCTACCTACGTATTCTTCGTACGCCTGATTCTTTTTATATAACGCATTCTCGCACTCATCATCGAACCAATCATTCCTCTTGCGCCGGGATTGATGTCCGATCGTCTGTTCTACCACGGTCCTAATAGCTGCTTTCACTTCCATTCAGAGCTCGTTGCTCGTCTTTAACAATGCGTCTGATAAGATGGGAGCCAGCTGTTTGTCGAGGGTTTCCATGACATTTTTGGCCACAGACGCCGTTTGGAGCCTATGTCACATTTTTGTAGCGGGCTGGTCTTCGCCGAATATGCCTTTGACATATGACATCGATAGGTTAATTTGATCAAGTAATGATCTGAGTTACAATTGTCTCCTCGGTATGTACGGACGTCAAGTATGCTTGAGGCCCAACGTTGTTGGATCAGAACATGATCAAAACATTTGTGTGTTGACCCAGATTACAGTGATTAATACTTCTACTTCTTTTTATTATACTCGTATATAGTTTCTGTTGGAACACCCGACATAACGATAAGTGGCTTTTATGTAAACGTATATAAAATATTAGCGGAAGTATATATCGTTAAGCGAAGGTATATGAAAATGTGAAAAAATATTTAAAAAGATGTAAAAGTGAAAGTATATAAAATTTAAGAACAGGTATTTAAACCCATAAGCCGAAAGTCCCAGGCTCAAATCTCGTTGGGAGCAACGTGATTTAGTTCAAGGGATATTTCGGACAGACTACGAGTGTTCACTCAGTGGCGATATGTACTGATTTAATCAGATCATATCATAGCTGAGCAGGCACACGGGAGCGTTAGTATAGTAGTTAGAAGACCAACAAAGGAGAAAGACTGTGATCCTCATTTAAGTGTGTGAAAAAACAATAACAAATATGATCTTAGGCAAAAACCCAGGGCGAAATTCATGCTAAAAACATAATCCTTTAAAATCGTAAGCTATCGTGGTATAAAATGATATGGCAAAACCATGTAAAACAAAAATATATGAGGTGAAAACACTAATAAGGCCTATGAAGTGAGCACTCTTTGTTTCTCTATAGATTGGTGTGACTTGTTTCTGATAAAAAGAAAAGGACTTCCCTGTAATTGCAGAGCATAGACTCTATGTCAGTGCGAGGAGTTTAAGAAAGTCTAAAAAGTAAATCGCGATATGTATCCCTAGCAGGGAATTGTCAAAAAATTGAAAAAGTCAGAGAAAATATCAAAAAAGAAAAATAATACAAAAAGAAACAACGAAGAACCTCCATAAGCTCTCCATATTTCAGTTCTATCCATTTATCATGTCGCTTAATGAAATCTTAATCTTTGCATTGTCAATATAATTTCCAAAATGAACGATCAACTTGCTGTCTTTTTTTAGCAAGATGTCCTAGACGGTGGCAAATCCTTTGAATTTATTAAAGAAGCCAAACTCATCTCTATTTGTTTTGTATATATCACATCTGAAAAATTAGTGATCAAGGTCGTCCACACATTGCACATTTCACAATCTACGCATTTTGCTTAAACAGTCTCTAGTTGTTATATCCTTTATTAACCAGAATTCTATTCATAGACTTGATGGCGGGGCTACTAATCTCCAGGGTGTGGAACCATGGTTTTTCGCCTCTCAAGTGGTGGGCTCTTTTCCAAATGAGCTCCGTTAGTCCACGTCCTTTCTCTAGGCAATGATTTCTCCAGTCACGTTTAATGCTTGAAGCGATAATATCCTGCTCCAAGTGGGTGTTTTCATAAACGCCTCTCCTAGCCCCTTCTTTAGCGTAACAATCAACCACCGCAGCCGCCTCTATCCATTTATACCCAGGAATCCATAGACGGTTTGGTATTGCTAACCCACCAGATGTCATACAATATATTATTTCTTACAGTTTATGTTATTTTCGATGTTAAGAAGTTCGACCCTAGAATCAGTCGGCGAAGTTACAGCAGGAACCTTCAGGGGGGCCAAAATGGCAATTTCCTCAAGTACGCTAGCTCAGGTAAAAACTCTCAATCAATCAATCGAACTGACGCCAACGATCGTTCGGCATAATCCCAATTATAATTTACTGCGCGAAAAAGTGAACGCAACAAACCGTCCCAACAAGAAGCGCATAACACATTTAATACCATGGTAAGACGCTACACAAATCAAATAATTTCTTTGTTTTCGTTTTTTTTTTTTCGAGCAACTCAGCGCTAAATTTAACGCACTGTTTCTACATGAAATGCTGCTTTTATTTGGTTACTAAGTATATTGCAAGGCTATTCTCTTAGCAACACCAACAATTATTTATTATTTTAAAATATTTATCTTTCGAAACGGTTTAATTGGAGAAAATTTAGCACTACTAATTGCGAAATGTCACTGAATCACTGATGGTAAAATTTTTCTTTGGTTCCCCAATGATGGGACATTGAATGCCGAGAAATGCCAATAACTGCAAATACACCGGCAGCTCTACTACTAAATCCTATTTACACCCATCTCCTTTGTGTGATAAATGAGGGTGAAGGCAAGTCTTTCGCACCTGATTACGAAATCGGAAGTAAAAACCATGCCGCCGGAATGGAGGTTGGGCGATAGGCTAATTCCCTGTCTCTGTAAAACCCTGCATTGTTTCGAAACTTGCAACAGAGTCTAGGAGTGGGTTGGATCTAAGGCAACCACCTCGCAACCGAAAAAAGGACGATGGCATTGGATCCTGGAATGTCAGATCACTGAACAACCCTGGCGTTGTTAAGGACCTTTAACAACAGGCCAGTCAATAGCAAATAAACATACTGGCAATCCAGGAAACCAACTGGACTGGAAGTTATATTCAAGATATGAGATCGCATACAATATTCAAAAGTGGGAAGCCTGCAGGAAAGCGAGAATTCAGAGTGCCCTTCAAATCGCACGTTATTGGTTTTAAGACAATGAATGAACGGTTGTGTGCGATCCGCATAAAAGCGAAATTCTCCAAAATATGGCTGACAAATGTACATACTCCGACCGAAACAAAGACGAAGAAACGAAGGAAAATCTATACAATCACCTGGAAAGACTAGACTCATTGCCTACAAACGACGCAAAAATAATTCCAACGCTAAAATTGGCATACCTCATTCCTCATCGAGGAACGATTGGAGAATATAGCCTCTACGATGAAACGAATGACAACGGCCAGCGCCTGATTGACTTTGCATATAGCAGAAATCTAGTCATACGTTCGGCTTGCTTCCCACATCGACGCATACATAAAATTACCTGGGTATCACCGGATGGCAATACACAAAACGAGTAGCCAATAGTAACTCAGATCATTACTTGATCAAATGAACCTATCGATATCGTATTTCAAACGTGTATTCGGCAAAAACCAGCCCTCCACAAAAATTCGACCAAACGGCGTCTGTGGCAAAAAATTTCATGGAGACCCTCGACAACTAGTTAGCTCCCATCCTATCAGATACATCGCTGAAAACAAATAACGAGAATGGGTGGCAGTGAAAGCGGCAATTAAGACCGTAGCAGAACAGGCAATCGGACATCAAGTCCGGCGCAAAAGAAATGAAGGGTTCGATAATGAGTGCCAAAATGCGTTAGACAAAAAGAATCAGGCGTACAAGCAATACCTAAGTAGGAAAAGCAGGACATTATGGAAATCTCAGAAAAGCAGCGAATAAGATAATTAATTAAGAAAAGCAAATATTATGACAACCAATTGAGTAGTATCGATGTAAACTCAAGACAAGCATACAACGTGTTGCAAGGCCTGAAACGAGGTTATCAGCCCAAAACCACGCTCTACCGTGATGACATCGGCAACATCATCGCAGATGCAAACAGGATTAAGGAAAGATGGGCATTATATTTCAAGAACCCCCGCACAGCTCCAAAACATCGGAGCTTATAGATATTTACGGAGAGCTTCCATTGGCCGTCCCTACTCTGGATGAAGTTTGCTCCACCATCAAAGCGCAAAAGAATAATAAAGCGCCGGGCATCGATAAGATTCCAGTGGAGCTCATTAAATATGGTGGCAACGGTGTTCAGAAAGCCATCCATACAGCACATTTGGCAACAAGAACATATGCCGAACGAGTGGAGCCAATCAATTATATTCCCTATCCACTTAAAGGGGAACAGCTTCACTACAACACTACTTTGTACGGCGTATAAAATATTTTCAAAGATCTTAGAAAATCAAATCAGATCATATGCCAACAGTATTATTGGGGAAGGTGGTTTTAGAGCAGGTAAATCAACGGTAGACGAATTGCTTACAGTCAAGCAGGTACTTGAAAAATGATGGGAGTTCAACATAGACGTACACCAAATTATCGTTGACTTTAAGCAAGCATACAGTATTGATCGTAACGTACTGCACCAAATAATGCTTTGCTTTGGTATCCCAGACAAATTAGCAGAACGGATCGCGTTATCGCGTCTTCACCTTACAAGTTTCTCGAACACTTACCTAGCTGGTAAAAACGAGAGAATGAGAACGCGGGCGCTGAGAGGCACTATCACGAATCTCAAGTGAAATGTAGTAATGATCACTGGCTGTATAGTCCTCTATTACTTTAGGTACGAGTGTCACATCCGGTGTGGTTCCTACATAGGCTGAACGGCGGAATGTTGGCGTATCGCCTTTTCAGCACGACTTGGTTAGGGCTGCTCTGAAGACTCGACATGCTCCCGCTTACCTGGAACGAGAGATAGCTCATCATTTTTAACCTAGCATCTATGGAAAGGATTATATTAAAATATTTGTAGAAAGAATTGAGTCTGTGTCATACTGTTAATACTGAGGCCTTATTCTTGCTAATAAGTCCACGGACTAACGAATAACTAATAGTAATAAATTGGAAAAAAATGGTGGTAAATGAAAAATGGTTTTCTCTATTAGGGAATTCAGGTATAGAAATTAGATATTGGTCTCAAAAATTTGATCTACAAGTATAATACAAAAGGTAATTTTGTTTTTGATTACTTATTCTATAGCATAATGAATTGGTGTAACACTACAGAAACAAATATTGATTGAATTCATAGGATGCTGAATAAGACTGCCAAGCCTCCCCAGTATCACTTTTTATTCTCTAAACAGAACATTAAATATCAAACGGCTAATATATGATATTAAAAATATGAAAATATCGCGATGCTCTTTCGTAAAATACTAGATTTAATAATTTTTTCTGTTAACTTAAATATTGTATAAAACGCATACCGCCTGAGTTTGAATAATGTTAAGTCGTGTTCAATATTGTTGAAGCCCTTAAAAGAACAGGAGGAATTGACTTGTCGGGCCTCTAATATATTGATTCAATTTTATTTCTTGCTTTCAATAATTTAGGTGACTATTTCCCATATGACATTTTTTTGTTGCTGAATGGGAACTGAAAATTATAAACGTGATTATTGTTCTTCTAACAACCACCCGAAATCAACTTCTTTTTTATTCGGATTCGTTTATTTGCTATGCTCTTATACACCCCCTAACTGATTATCATTGTATTATCCTGTTTTCCAAATTACATTTTTGTTTGGACTTCTATTTACTGAAGTCCAAACAAACATGTAACAGAAGCAAAGGAAAACAAAAAAAGGAAGAAAGTATAATTGCTGCATTTGCCTTATTTTTTGGGTTTGGTACCCGTCAATACTGCTATATCACATGCTGAAACGAAAATGTGAACCACTAGTTCCTTCGGAAGAAACCATTATTTTTTCTTCATTTATAATAAATTTAAGAAAATTATGTATAATTACCACAATTAATTTACAGGAAACAAATCACTATTGGTGGAAACACGATTTATTTCACGAATGAAGAATTGCATAATATGAAATGTCCAATGGCACCCGGCATTCAATTATTGGGCTTCAAGCCACGCGAAACACTTAAACAACAAAACTTCCTCAAAAGTGCTGATTTCCTTTTTCCCAACGAAAAGTATTTGACTGGGTCAACTAAACTTTTTCGAGCCATTTGGGAAAAATGTTTAGAAAAAGAGAAAATTGCATTTTGCGTCCTGGTGGCTAAACGAACTAGTTCGCCACAATATGTAGCTCTGATTCCCGTGAAAAATCAGACATCAGATCAAACATACAGCAGCATTTATAGCGAAGGCTTTCACATATGGTATCTGCCATGCTACTCTGATATAAGACGGTTAAATTTACCGGAGCGTCCAAGATACGAGGATACAGAAGAGGAAATTGATGTGATTGCAAAAGTCGTAAAGAAGTTAAGAATCAAGTACAGCCCAGAAAGCTTCAAAGATCCTGCATTAAATATGCTTCGAGCAAATATTGTTGACGTTGCTTTTGATGTTGAAACAGAAAATCCAGTGAATTTGAATAGTTTGGATTGTATGGGTATCGATGAGGAGCGATTGAATACAATTATAAGCTCGTTCAAGGAAGACATTGATAGCATACAACAGGTAAGATTTACTCATACACTCGTATATAATATATATATTTTACTCGACTTCTATTCATCAGGACCCGGAAGTTGAAAATACAGCTCAAAAAAGAAAGCCGACCGCGAGTCAAAGCCAAAGATCAAAAGTCCCAAAAACGGATGGCGCGCTTACAAGAGCAGATATTGATCAGTATATTACGAATGGAACTGTGAGTATATTTACTAGTTGAACGCCACTCAAAACGATTTCCATCGTACTCTGTTGGGTTCCTTAAAATCATAATTCCAATTTTCCAGCATTTAGTGAATGCTATTTCAATCTGGCACTGTTATTGCCAATACTGATTTAAAAAATTTTATATTAAAGATTTTTGTTGCACATTCTCATAATAACCTTTTCTTTACAGCTGGATAAACTCACCGTCAAAATACTCAAGGAGTATCTTCAAGCTAATAGTATCTCTGGGATATCCAGCGCTACGAAACCCGTGCTTATTGAAAAAGTCTTAAATCTTCATAGAAGTGAATAAGTTTATTATTCTTTTTCCACTTTTTTATTGTTGTGTTTACAAATAAATTTATATTACCTATAATCGTTATAATTTTTGGCACTAAACTATGATACATGTTATATAGAAAATGAGAGGCAAGACAATATTGTCTACTTGATCTGTAAATGCTTCAGTCAAAGAACTTAATGCGATGGCAATACTTGTTGTGAATCTTGCAATAGGATCCAAATTCACATAACCGCAAAATACGAGCGCACATACAACAAAAGATTGCGATAAGATATTGGCGATGGTTCCCTCAATGGATTTATTTGACCCTGAAAGCAAATGCATGTAGGTTAATTTTTATTTTGAGTAAAGTATAAATAAACTATATGTAAAGAGCTATAAAAATAGTATAACAGATTTATAGGAAACTCATTTCCGATGTTACATTTCATTGTCAATAATGGCCAGATCTATATGGCGGATAATAGGCAACAGTTCTACAGAAATTTAGGCCATCAAAAATTTCGCTAGTTATAAATTTGAACAGCAACCTGAGAGTTGTAATTGTTACAGTGCTAGCCACTTAGGCTAAGGGCCACTGATTCGAATCTTCGCGGCCACGGCATCTAGTCGGACTTTGAACACACCTAGCTATAATGCGACTGACATAAAAATCGGATATATATATATATATAGAATCACGGTTACGGAGATATGATTTTTTAAAATGCTTTTCTTAAAATATGAAAAACCTGGCATTTAAACCCTCATAACTATTTTTGTTATGTTTGTAAAAGCTCTATTTATTGTTTTTGGTGTTCTGCAACGTATGTATGTATAAATAATAACAGTTTTTGTTTTCATTAACATCAGTATAAGGACACATCAGCTTTTTCGTCTCGCGAAATTAGTAAATGACAATAAAATTCGCCTTCTAAATTTAACTTTTAAAAAAGTAATAGGTTTTAAGAGCTTTATTTCATCTTAAAAAGTTCTGTAGCTTGTGACCTTTCTGAAGGTATGCTAAACTTGAATAAAAATAATTTATTTCTACTTTAAATTGGGGATATTTCGTCAGAACGGTGAAAGTCATACATATCCAACAACTCAATTGACGCGAACAGATTAAACTCATTCATGTCATATTTCATTCGCGGTTCATATATCTCTGATATTGTAAGTGTCCGTGTCGTGTCGTTCTTCTGTTCATTTTAAGTTATTTTGTTTGTTACTGTAAGGTTGTTAACTTTTCTTTCCATTATTGTTGGATTTCGCGTTTGGAGTTTTTACTATATTAGCTACACTAATGTAGAGTACGGTGATATGGTGATGATGGCATCTGGCGACGCTAATAGTATTGCTCGCGAAATAAGACGGATTTATAATACAAAATATCCTAATCGAAGACTACCCCATCACTCACAACACATTTTCAAGACTGGAAGCTTAAATTTTCGAGAGCCTCATGTCAACGTGAGGCAACATAATGTTGCAGTCGATGAACGAATACTTCAAGCCTTTCAAGAAAATCTCAATATAAGTATTCGTGCCGTTGCTCGCAGACTAAATTTGAGAATTTAAGTGTGGTCGGTTCTTCAGGCTAACGAATATCATCCTTTTCATTTCACTCCGGTTCAAGGTAAAGAATAATTTTCGTTCTCTTATTATTTTGAAGCAAACAAAATTTATCAGCATTTTTTTTCTAATGCCGTGTGCTTAATTAATGACAAAACGTCAAGACAGTAGAACAAATGAAAAATTAAAAGAAAGTGCAATGATTTCGATAATTTATGACAGGTCTTCAACAAGGTGATTCTGCCAAACGGTTGGAATTCTGTAGGTTTTTGATGCACACTGATGTCGATGATGGCGAATTTTTGAAACGTATCCTGTGGACGGATGAATCCTGCTTCAATCAAGAGGGCATAACAAGTCTGCATAATTTACACCACTGGGCATCAAAAAGTCAGAATCCTCACGTAAAGGGACCAACTACGTTTCAATAAAAATTTAGCGTCAATGTCTGGGCTGGTGTGATTGGGAGACATCTCATTGAACCACACTACTTACCCGACCGACTGACTGGGCCAGCTTATCTGGATTTCCTAGAAACTGTCTTGCTGGAGCTAGTACCCAATATTTCCATGTTCGATGATGATGCCGATTGTCTTCCAGCACGACGGTTGTCCGGCCCATTTCCAAAAAGCAGTTCGAGAGCACCTAGACCACTCCTTTCCAAACTCATGACCCGCGCGATCCCCAGACTTAACTCCCTTGGATTTTTACGTCTGGGGACAAGCCAAGGAATTAGTATACTTTAAGGATGTACCCACAAAAGAGATGTTAGTTGAAAGAATAAATGCTGCATTTTTAACAATGAAGAAGAAAATTCTTGCCACGACAACTACTGAAATAAGAGAAAGGTGTCGGGCGTGCATTTGCGCTATAGGTGAGCAGTTCGACCAAAACTTGTAAATTAAAACAAAATGTATAATTTAAATTTTGATTGTAAAAGATCATACAAATCAAATTGTTTTCCTGACTGGATTCCTTATTAAACCTAAGTTAAGCATAGATTAATGATTTATAATTAAGTATAGCATACCTTTAGAAAGTTAATAAACTACAAAGCTTTTCGAAAGAAAATGAAGAACTTAAATCTGTTACTTTTTTTAAAATTAAACGTAAGAGCTGAACTTTTTCCTTTTGGTAGAATTAATTGGAACAAAATGTGTTATACTTTAATTATGCATACGTTACATAATACGACAAAAAAGGTGCTCTTACAATCATGAAAAAAAGATCACTCCGCTAGATCCCTACAATTGTCATTTCATGCGCCGAACACCCTATATACATATACATATATATATATATATATATATATATATATATATATATATATATATATATATATATATATATATATATATATATATATATATATATATATATATATATATATATATATATATATATATATGTATATATATATATATATATATATATATATGTATATATATATATATATACATATATATATATATATATGTATATATATATATGTATATATATATATATATATATATATATATATATATATATATATATATATATGTATATATATATATATGTTTGTAACTAAACGCTAAAATTCGAGAACCAGTCAGTCGATTTATCTTATACCGAATGTGTTTCTAATCGAGCCGGTTGTCATAGGTCAACTTAAAAAATCCAATGGGAGACGCGTCAGTAGATTAAAAAAAATATTTTTGACACACTATAGCTCGAGAACCAGTTGGCTGATTAAACTGAAATTTACATCGAATGTGTGACTTTTTGTGCCCGATGGTATAGCGAATTTCAAGAAAATCCAATAGATGGCGCACAAGAATATATAAAAATACCGATGAGTAATAGACTAAAACAATATTTTTGGCATACTATAACTCGAACTCGAAACTCGAGTTGGCCGATTGAATTGAAATTTGCACCGAATGTGTGCCTTTTTGTGCCCAATATGAAAGCATAGCTTCAAGAAAATCTGATTGATGCCAGCTAAGAAAGATATAGATATTTTCACCGAATGTATGTCTCTTCAAATCTGATGAATTGTTCAGTGTCAGGTGATAGTTGCATGGTATTTAAATCGTCTATTTATTTTAATCAACATAAACAAACTAAAAAGATTTATTTAATTCATTTTGCGGAGCAGCGAAGCGTACCGGGTAAAGCACTTAGGTTAAATCTGGACTGTAGGTCGATAGATTATTTTTATTTTTACTGAGCATATAAAGGAAGCCTTATATACCTCAGTAAATATTTAAGAAAATTAATGCTATAATAGCAAATAAATTTATAAACTACTATACATCAAAAACTGAAAACGATATACAAATATCAATCGGAAAATTGCGTTTACATATTACACTTACTTGGCCATTTGTGCTTTCCTATTTTTGAACCGATCGCACTTGCTGCTGTATCGCCGATTCCAACCGTTAGCACTCCAGCAAGCATTGGGATCAAATTTTGTAAGGCATAATCAGTGGTAACACAAGCGTTCGGACCAATCCACAGAGGCAATGAGCAGCCGATCAACAGATAAAATGGTGTGAGAGCCACCTTTCCTGAATCTTTTTCATCGGCAAATACATTAAATGATTTTTCCAGCACGTCGTACAGAGGTGGTACTTTTAAAATTCTTATAGTTTCAATCACAGTAATAAATGCAAGTGCAACTCCTGACGCAATGTATAGAAATGTACATTGATATATCAATCCCGGTACATAAACGAAGACAATAAATATATGAAATAATTTACGCATAGCTGTTGAAGCTTTTTCAGTCTTTCCAAGTCTCCAATTCACAGTTGCTATTGTCGCCCCAACAAGACCAAGATAGAAAATAATAATAAATACCTAAAATGTAAAATGATGACAATAAATGTCAGGTGTATTGCTAATATCAGCAATAATTCAATTTGTATCAAAGACCAACTTACCCTTCTTAAATCAGATACAATGAAATCCCACAAAGTTACCACAGGTAGACTCCACGTTACTGGTACTGTGCATACTGCACCAACTAGAGCAATCATCAACGGATAAAATACAACTGGATTTCTCATGCACGGAACCATGTACAACATTCCCAGGGTGGTGATCAGGCAAAGCAAAGCTGTCTTTTATATGTATAACGTAGAAAAATAACACTTGAATTAAAGCAAATCGAGAAAACTTACAATCATAATAGCATTCATTTGTCCCATGTCAGTTAATGGAGGATCTTTCACGAATCCAGGTATTTGAATAGCAGCGTTCAAGAGGAACAGAATTAACCCTTGACCAGCAATACTTGCTTCACCAAATGTAAAACTTTTGGGCAATGCTTTTAGTAATTTGAAATAAACACAATTATACACTAAGGTTGTTCCAAATCCCCAAAAAATACAAACAGGCGCCTGTTGGTTTAGACCAAAATGAATTAGCAACGAAACAATTCCGCCTGGTATCAGCATCATTATTATTTTCAGCAAAGAATTCAGTTTATGAATTATGCCCAGAAATATATAAATTGATTGCAGACATAATCCAAAAGATACCATTGATGTCATTTGATATTCAAACACGGAAGAGCTTTTTGGGTAGCGGATGTTATTAGCTAAGTATGCAATTGGAAGAAGAAAGCATAACCAGAAACCAGATGAAGCGTTTACCCTGAAAAAATAAAATGGTTCAATTCATGTTAGGAATATCATTTAGGTAAATAAAAATCAAACAAATTCTATATATGTGAAGGTGTATTTTTTAACGTTACACTTTATACATTTAAATAATAAATGATCAAGTTAAATAAAATAAGAAGACGAAATACTGACTATAATTACATGAAATGGAAAACGAGAAAAAAATTATTTCAAATCATAGATTGTTGGCGGCAGCCTCCATCGATACGCTTCTTCGAGGGCTCACTTAGGCGCACAAGTGTCCATTGTAATACCGTAAATAAATGAACACGACGTTTCAATTATGAGAACCTCCATGAGCTGTTAACAGACAGTGATTCTTAAATTCGCCAATGATACTTCGGCCAGCTCGGTGATGGAGTAAAAGTCGAGAGACTGCATTCTTCTGCTTGCAAGGTTCGGGCATTCGCATAAAAAGCGAAGTACTGTTTCCTCCTCATATCTACAGTTCTGACAGAAGTCGTTTTAAGAGATACCCATCCGCACCGCATTCCTAACAAAAAGACAAAGTCCTGTTAAGACAGACACCGTTGTGCAAATTTAAGACGCTTCCTGGTGCAACCGCTGTCAAAAGTTGTCTACAACTGTCCTGCAATCGCGCAGAAAGATTCGTCCACCCAGCACTTTATCGTGTCCTTTAAATGATTTTGTTTCATGGACAGCTTAACTAAAAACATTGCCACAGTGGTCCGACAAGCGCGGTGAAAGCTTTAAGTTGAGATCAGCAGAAAATCTACCACTCCCCACTCTATTGCCCAGCATGGAACCATTAGGGTATACTTCTAGAGCATCTAAAGTGTTAAAGTTTCTACTCTCCGCCTTGGTGCAGTTTAAGTGCACCGAGGGCGAAGGGCTCTGGCTAATCCTGAAGAGGATGGTCCATCAACCTCGCCGAAACCGCAGTCTACTGTATCTATCTCTACGGATATTGCATTTGCCCATTCATCTCTCTTAGTTTCAAGCTCTTTAACCAAAGACGTTTGGGCGATAACATAATCGATATTTGTAGTAGCAGGCATACCCTGAATCAAAATTTTAAAATGGCACAAGTCCGTCGAATTCCATAGATCACCGCAACGTAGTCTTATTTTGCCTGCAAGACAAGTGAATTTGTTGGAAGCCAACGTAGTAGCACTAGAAATGCTTCTGTAGGGGATAGTAAGGAGATCCCCTGTAATTAGTAAGACTACTAATCTACGCTCATTTTCTATCAACTTTTGATCCACTGCCTTAAGAATAGCAGGCCACCAGAATACTACCCTGTACTGTAGATTTAGGTCTATGGCAGTGTAAATACAGGTGAAGATACCCCCAACTTGCTACTATGACCATTTTGCAGCTATACATAGCACACAATGCCTTGCGTGCCCTTTCCGCAATATTATCTTTCCATAGAAGCTTAGAGTCCAAGATAAGTCCCAGATGAATTACTTTGTACCTGAAGCTTATGAGTTTCTTTTAGTTTTAGTTAGTCGCAAGCGTCAATTGTAGACGTTTCGATAGAAACCCCCTTAGGAGAGATGGGCACTATACTTGCAACAACTCACAACTACTGAAGCTATAAGCGTTCCTCGAGTTAAGATAACAGTCTTACATTCAAAAAAATGTTTTTGTGGTTGGGAGGTGAGCGCTAGTTGCGCCCTGAATGTGGGATTCTCAAGCACACCAGGTACTATGAGCTAATACTAAACACCTCCCCTATCAGCTGAGAACCTAGTCTGGAAACCGTTTAGGACATTACTTCTGACTAGGCTTCATTTCGCTTAGAGGTGTCTTCGGGATCCAGAAATCTCCTTTCTAGCAGGAAGGGAGGGGAAAGGATTACCAGAAAAGAGATTCACTGCCCTGGACACCACCTGGCGCTCAAGTATGCCTTTTCATCCTTCCGGATGGTCCGTACATAATGTGCTACGGGGTTCTTTTCGTCAACGAATCTTTCCAATTAGTCTCCGGGGAGAGTGCTCCAATTTCGTTGAAGAAGTCACGACGCATCTTTTGCAGCTATAAAATGTATCGCAAACATCATCTGGCTCTCGTACACAAGACACCCAGTCGGGAGACCATGGCTTACCAATCTTGTGCAGGTATGACCGAAAACATCCAAGCTCGCTCAAGAGCTGGGTCAAGTAGAAGTCAATCTCAACATGCCTTCGACCGAGCCACTGCCTCAATTCATGAATCAGACGTGCAATCCATCTTCCCCTTGCGTCACTCTTCCAGGACTTTTGTCAATCGCAGAGAGTACGTTGTCTCTCCTCCATTTCGATTACATCGCTGTTGCCTTCGCTTCTACGTATTTAAATATTTGTACTCTAGCAAGGAAAGAGATGGCCATCACCCTTGCTATCACTAACACTGCCGACCTAGAGACTGTTCGATATGCACATGCAATTCGTAGCGCTCCTTCCTTCTGCAACTGTGCCAAACACTTTCGGTGCAACTCCTTGCTGAGAGCGCTGCTACATATTTTCGGTCCGTGAAATAGTATACACCGCACAGCACTCATCAAAAGTCATGTTCTTGATCCATTTATATTGACCATTAAACGTGCAAGTGTCATTACCCTCCTTGTGGAAAACCTCACCTTCGAGTCTATCAATAAACCCAAGTAATTCACAACTGGCTTTGATTCTTACAGCGTTTCTCCCATATTGATAGTTCTTTCTCTGAGAATTGTGTTCCTTTTCAGGATAACAACATGGTTGAACCACATAGTAGATTTTTTTAAAGCAACTCATTTAAGCTAATTTCCCGTTAAGTTAGGAATTTTAACTAATTTCAAACTTACCTCTTTAACTATTCTCATTTCGTTGTAAATATTTTGATCGATATAGCAGCTGAGTGGGCGGACACACGGCCAAAGCGTGGTACTGACCATATCACATTTTCGAGTGCCGATACATACCGTCTAAGAGAAAGCCCGAAAAGAGCTGTGATGCTTAACAAATTGTTTTTTAATCGATAAAGGTAAATGAAATTCGAAGTCATTGAGAATGTTATAAATTATAGCTTTTTGGTTGAAACATCATTTTCGATGGATTTCACGGGGGTGCGCGCTCTTATAATGATCCCTGAAAACAGTTGCACTAATGTCATTTGAGTGTGCTAAAAATGTAGTCTTGACGAATTCTTTTAATACTTTCTAACTGCTTGATTTAATGAGGATACAACTCTGGATTTACCTGATGAAACAGGTATTATGAGTATTTACCTATGCATGTACAGTACATAGGTCTGGTTCTTAACGACTCAGGAATTTTGAATCAAATGAGCTCTTTTGCATTCCGACTCAGATGGAGAAAGCGAAGCGGATACCACGTTAGAGTGACCTAGGTTTATTTGCAGTACCTCGGCCCCTTGTTAATTATTGTGCTATTGAGGCATACAATGGACTCAATAGCCATTTTATCCTCTTCATCTGATCTAAGATCTAGGAGGTCAAACCAACCCAGTTGTGATGTTATAATGCTCCTTTCGCCTTCTAGTGCTGATACATCTGAAGGAAGCTCAGACTCATAAGAGGGACCACATTCTACCTCCCCTCTTACTGAAAATGACCCGTTTCTACCATTATTTGAGTATATCAAAGTGCGCTGACAAAATTTTTCGATTTGGACGATCTTGCGTTTTTTAGGCTCCTGTTTATTGATTATACCCAATTGCTCAGTCGATGTTTGCCGTTTCTACCAGTCAATACTCCAGAAGTCTATACATTAGAAAGATGAGTCCCTCAATTGAATTTTACAGAGATTCGTGTCCTTTGAATGAGTGGCTCTAAAGGGAAATTCTTAAATCTATTAGTAATACGTGATGCGATCCTTCGGATCGATTGTGCCCGCATAGAATTTAGTATGTGAAACTGCATCTTCTACCTGAAGATGACAATTGGGTGCTCGGCGATACGAATGGGTATATGTCCCTTACGTGTGCTATGTTTCGCTGCCTTGGCTCTGCAAGGAGCCAACGATTTTGACAGACATCTCGAATTGATGGTCAAAGCTCGGTACTTTTTTTATGGCTGGGAAATGACGCCTATTTACACCCTGAGTGTGAGGCTCCCAGACGCGCAAGAGCTCGGGACTACCCATTAAACACCTCGCCCTTCGACTTGAGAATCTAGCCTAGAACCGCTTGACACATTAGCTCGGGCTAAACCTCGTTTTGCTCGCCGAAGGGCGCCTTCGAGTTGGGGGATCCCTCCTCTAGCGCGAGAGGAGGGAAGAAGAGAGATTGCTAAAAAACTTATAAAAGTAAAGGGCTCACGCCTCAACTAGTGTGATCCCTTTTTAATCGTTTAGGACTGCCTGAGCATAATGTGCCACATGGTTCCATTTGTCAACCGATCTAAGCATCTCCTCGATTACATTATCCGAGGAGAGCCCTCCTGTTTCCTAGCAGAGGTCCTCGCGAAGTCTGTCTCATCTTTTACGTGCAAAAAATGCTCTCCTACGCAAAACCTACAGTCGGGGGACCGCGATGTACCAAACTTATGCAAGTAAGATTGAGGTAGAAGTCAGTTTCGTGCGTCCGATTGAACCACTGAATCAGATCAGGGATGAGGCGCGCAGTCCATTTACCCTTCGTGCTGTGTACCCAGGACCGCTGCCAATTAATTAGTGAGCGCTGTCTCTCTTCAGGGCAACTGTCTCCATCGTCTCTTCGTTTCGACGCTAGTAGATAATACGGCGCTCTCTAGCAAGGAGGGCGATAGGTATCACGCCTGCGATGACTAGCACCGCTGAATCGAAGACTGCCGGATATGAAGATATGCCAAGCGTTTTTTATAGAGCTCCTTACTAAGAGCGTCGCTCCATATTTCTACTCCGTACAGTAGCACCAACTCTACGAACTTCATCTAAAGTCGCTTTCTTAATGGGTTAGGTCCCACAACGTTGGCCATAAGTCGACTCAGAGCCGATACGCCCGAAGCAGCCTTATCAGCCGTTGCACTGATTTGCTCAGAGAAACTCGTCTTCGAGGAGATCAGTAGCCATTACCGCTGGCTTCGATTCGATTAGTATGTCTCATACTTACTTTAGGGATTCTTTTTTTGTCAAGATGACCACTTCGGTTTTCCCCAGTGCTACACTGAACCCGCGAGCAGTCATCCAACCTCTCACTCGACGCATTAACATAACAAATCTAAGTTGCTCCTGTTAAACATCATCCACATAGCTGATCAGGCAGTCCTACGATATGTACCAAATGTCTGGACCAAGGGTAGCTCCTTGAGCAACACCTGATTTAACTCCCATTCTTCGTCGGCCTCGCATCGTATTATAAAGTAGGTTTCGGTCCTTCAGGTGGTCCCTCAAAAACCGCATAAGATATTTTGGAACTTGAAAAGGATTTCTCCGCGTATTCAGAACATCCACTCGTCTAGCGGAGTTGACGGTATTCCGAACATCGTGTTGCCAACAGAACCACCTGTCGCTTGGTACGGCCATGTGTCTCCCCCTTTTGGACCGCACATACCACCTCTGCAATTGCATCGATGGTAGAGCGTCCTGCTCTGAATCCGTACTGCCGAGGATATAGGTCCCCAGCTTTCCCAGACGTGCCTAGCATACATAAGGGGCGGACTTACTTCATGGGCACCGACCGATGATTCTAGAGGGAGAAAGTGATACATACGCATGAGAATTGAGAGGCCTGGTAACCAGAGGAGAAGCAGCTGGACGTCCGACTCTAGTGATTCAAGCTCGGTACCTTGAGTCACTAAAGTCCAGCTGTTTCTCCTCTGGTTGCCAGTGGAAAAGTCCACCTCCCAATTCTCCTCCGTGTTTTAACAATTTTGGCCTTTTTCATCAATTTAATGTAAGTCTATATGATCATTTTTGCTCTACAGTGAGCTTTATTGCTTCGTGCGGGTATCGATCTCGTTTTTCGGATAGCTTTGATAGTCGTAGTTTGAAATTACTTAGGAAAATTCTATGTGTATAGCTAATAATATAATAAATATTAGAGAAGAAAAATGTTAGAAGAAAGATTTACATCGATGCTTCTCAATTGGTCGTCATAGTATTTTCTTTTCTTATCTTAATTTTAAGTATCTTATATGCTATTTTTCTGAGATTTTCATAGCGTTCTCTCTTCATCCTGGATTTTCTACCTAAATACTGTTTCTACGCCTGATTCTCTTTGTTCAATGCATTCTGCTACTCACTATCGAACAAATTATTACGTTTACGCTAGGCTTGATGTCCGATCGTCTGTTCTGACACGGACTTAATTGCCGCTTACAGTATTAAAACAACAGATTATAGGCAATCAGCCATGAGGAAACCCAAGAAACAAATGAATGCAAACAGCAGAACGATTCCAAATTATACCAATTGGAACATGTGACCACAGGACCGAGTACACTAGATGCGATGTATCCGGGAGGCCACAATCTGATTTGGACTGTAGTGCCATTGAAAATGAAGAAATAATGTGGGAATCAAATTTGGAATATTCAAGTATTCTGTTAAAGGATGTCGCATTATGTGATATGAAAGCAGGATTGCGCTTCATTTTTAATAATGTGTAAGCATTACATGAGAAGCAAACGAGGAACCAAGGTTATAAGAAAGAGAGAGAGAAAGTGTAATGGAGTTTTAAAAATAAAAGGTAAATAATTTTCGTTTTCAAAGAAATATTGTTTACATGCGTTATATCTACGCCAAAAATGAACTAGATAACAACATCTAACTTTACCTGGTATCAAATTTGATCTCTTTTGCATCATTCCCTCTAAAGTCTTGCGTAGCACTTCCTTTCATTCTCCCTTTTGAATCCATATCCATTGAATCTGGGGACCTGCTCATTTTGTCAGATGATTGATTTGAACTTTGGCCTATTACTGCACGTTTCATAGCACAAATGAATACTGCTGACCGAAATGTTTCGTAGATGATTCCATCTACTTATCAGCTCAAATCAAATACTGTAGCGAAAGAATGCGATTGAATATACAGTTTTAGATGACGAATCGATCAATGCATATTTAAATCAGCATGTTGGTTATTAGTTACTTGCGTACTGCTAACACGACACTACAATGTTATTAATGAAAATTATTATATGTATATTAAAATAAAATTACAGCAATAAAAATTATCACAACAAAACTGACAACAATATATTTACAACAGCTGATATACATTATTAGTTGACAGACAGTTCACCATGTGCAGCAAGTAGGGTAAACTCTGGAAAGACGGCTAATTTCTCTTTTAGTGTTCAAAGGGATCATATCAAAACTGGATCATATACAATATTAATTAGTCGGGAGGTAAAGCGTTATTTTGTGATTTAATCAAGTTTGGTGATGGGATCGTGTTTCTTGTGAACGTTTGTTCAGAGTGGCTTTATTTATTGAGGAAATGAAGACAAAAATAATTAGTTTATGAGAGAACTTTCATTTAAAATTTGTTCCCGATGTCACCACATGATTTGAGAGCCGTGGCCAGAGCTTCCGTGGCGGCGATGGGCATCGGATATGTGTCATATGTTAATCTGTCATTGATTGAAAGTAGGAAAATTTAGGTAACGGGCGGGCTGAGTGGCTTCATGGCGGCTCCCGCGCGTGGTGAATCAAGAAAACCAAGAACAATATATGAAAGGAAATTTCTTTGAGGAAAAATTCGCTTTAACCTTAATTTTCTCGAAAAATGAGGACATTTCTCCTAAATTCCCAGAACAAACACGATTCCGTAAAACAATCTAGATTGAATATAATAAAATTACACTTTGCCTCCCATATCATATTCTTACCAATTAGTCAACTTATAACATTGATATAAGGTGCATTTTGATCAGCATTAGTTCTATCTTCGGCCCACGATAGTTAGAATTAGAAAACGATACATTAACTTTTATGCGGAGAACATTAACAAGAATGGCATTAAAATTCATAGGTAATTTTATCTACTTCCACTTGAATCCATGAATAGTTTTATATGTATTAATTTTAGATATCGGTGCAAACTTGACAGATTCTATGTTTCAAGGAGCATATGGTGGAAGCCAAAAGCACCCGGCAGACTTAGATAAAGTACTGGAGCGAGCCTGGAAAAATGGGCTCGAGAAAATTATCATTACTGTTGGCACTGTGAATGAATTTGATGATGCTCTCAATTTGGCGAAAACCCAAGGTAAGAAAAAATAAAAATATAAAATTTATTGTATTCGTTTTGAGATCTGCAGATAAACGACAGGTAAAAAACCAATTCCTATCCCTTCATACTATGCGAAAGATAATTTTCTTTAAATTCTTTATAATTCATATGATTTCTATTTCGTAGAAACCCGTCCTTTTTCATTTTTAAAAAATACAATTAGTAATTTTAACTAAAATGAAAAATTAAAATCGAACCAAGTTGGTTTTGAAAAATAGGAATGTTACAAATTTTCGAAAGGAAATGACTTTTTACATATGCTGTGTTTTACAGAAAGTGTGAGACGGATTGGAAATACTATATATCGAATCGAAAAATTTATTTAACTGTCAATGTGATGAGATTCGATTAACTCATTGTGAAGCTTGTTCGAAATCATGTCGTGGTCGGTAACTTTGAGCGAAAATCCCTGGATTTCGTAGCCATTCCACCTTACCGACGAATACATTGACTGGTTTCACCACTGGCTTCATACCTCCAGAAGCATTCGTGTATTTGGACATGAATCTGTAAGTTTTTGATTCTTATGCTGCCCCGATTATATAAAAAGATAGAATATTCTCCGAATTTGACCTCACAGCATCACTGGTTTCAATGGAGATACTCATTTGCGAGGTATGTTAAGACTGGTCGAGCTGAGATGCCCAATACTAAATTATTCGTGGTCGTTCGTGGTTTTCGGTTTTTGTTTTTGTTGCAGCTCATTTCTGCTACGTTAATTGTTATTGCTACTTGTTTGCGTTCGTTATGTTAAATAACTAAAGATAAGTTTACCATGTAGGTAGATATTGTAATATTGATTTATTAGGATTAGTTATTTTTTTTATAACATTTATTAGACTGAAGTTAATACATATTAGTTATAAGCTCAAAGTACACTCTTTTGTTGTGTTCTTTAGTTATATGTTATTTTTCAATAGAATTTGTTGATCTTTTCTCACTTTTTCCAATTAATTGATTATATTTATTAATTTTCATTTGATTAAATATTGTTTAAATTTAGAGTGTCATTTGGGCCATTAAGTTTTTGAGTACTTTTTCGTTTTAAAATTTGTTTTATGTTTTTATAAAATTTCTGACGATTGAATCAATAAAGCGCATTCGAATTTGGTTCCATTTGTCAACTGATATGGTCATCTATCCGATTGAATGTCGGGGAAGATCCTTCCTATTTCTTGAAGAAGGACGCCCCATTGCTTTTCCCATTTCTTGTATGGGACTAATGGATAATAGGTGTGACATTCCTCCCCTATACAGAATAAGCAATAAAGAGACCATATTAGCAATCAGTCTGAGGCTGGGTTAAGTGAGTCAGTCTCATCATGCCTTCGCTTGAGGCATGTGCTTAGAATCTTAATGAACAACGCAGCCCACCTTTGTTTCGTTCCGTTCACCCAGCATCGTCGTGGGTACGCAAGTAGCAAGGAAGGCGATGTGCATCACTCCTGCAGTCAACAACACCGCTGACTCGGAGACTGTTCGGTATGCTGATGTAATTCATAGTGCTCCTCGTCTCTGCACTAGCGCTATCAATTTTCAGTCCAGCTTCTTAATGAGAGCCTCGTTCAATGCTTCTTATCCATACAATAGCAAAGATTGAATAACGCTCATTAATAGTCGCCTTCTCGGTGAAGTGGGCCCCCCTATGTTGGCCATAAGTCAACTGAGACCCGATACACCTGCTGCGGCCTTATCAGCTATTACCCCAATTTGTTCGAAGAAACACTATCGGCAAGCCCAGGTTTATTACTTCTGATATTCCATATTTTTGGGCCGTGTGGAGCCTTAGGCAACACCCAAAGTAACTTCCATACTTATCTTCTTTCGGTCCTGTATCGGGAGTCCCTTAGAATCCGCATCAGATAATCTAGAACTTGGCTAAAACGGCTGTGTGCCGCTGCCAGTTAGATCACACTCGCCGCTTCCGAAATAACATCAATTTTTAAGCGCCCTGCTCTGACGCCAAACGGCCATGGAGATAGATCCCAGCAGCTCGGATCGCGTCATAAGCTTTCCCCTGATTAATTTCTCAAGCATTTTCTCGCCTCGCAGCGAGTATACAAGTACACAAGGTTCTACAAAGTAGAGCAATAACTAACACTACATTAAGGAAAACTGACGGTACTTTAGGCGATCTGAAGAACAACGTGCTAGTCTGCTTATGAAAATCTACTTTCCGAAAAACGAACTTATGCGAGAAAAGATTATATCTCCACTAAGGCGATAGATCACCCGGAAGAGAAGGAAGTTGCGATTACCTCTACTGAGAATCGTTTACGGTGGGCTCTTAAATTTCTTCTACCACCTCAAACCACCAAGAGTAGACGCCGTTTGTTAAACGACAAACTCCATCTGCATTGTGTCAGATATAGCGATTTAAAAGCAGTTTAGCATGGGAAACTATTCCGAAACCTTAGAGAAAGGAAAAATCAATCTGCATACTGAAAATGTGCAGAAACTTCTTCTTCTTTGTAGCCCTACAGCCCCTTTCGGGCCTTCGCTTAGAGATAGTTAGAATATCTCATTGTCATGATCGAAAATATTGGCACTCCACAAGATGATATGATCATTATCACGCTTTGGCCGTGTGTCCGTCCAGCCAGCTGCAATACGTTCTGATTTTTTTTAAAGCAGCACGTATCATAACTGAACAGGCTTATAGTCCGTCCGAAGAACCACTCGAACTAAATCCCGTTGACGCCAACGAGACTTAAACCAGAGACCTTCGGCTTACGGGTTTAGTGCTCTAACCACTAAGCCACGCGGACTATATGCAGAAACTACATACATCATAAATCCGAAATCATGTAAACCGATCACCCTAACGTCATTTATTTTCGGAATGATGGAGAAGGCAGTTTGAAACTTATCTTACCTCGCTGGTCAGTCAATCCCTCACGCTTACCTTCCTGTGTAAGATAGGAGCTAACTTCTCTCAGTGTACGAACTATAGTGTATGACCCAAAAGCACAGTGGATGAGGCAAAAGCTAATTCATAGTGACACCAAACCCTATTTACTATATTAAAATCTATACTATAGTAGAAATAGTGCTGAATGGCTAAAGTAATGATGGAGCCTTATTGCTGGGATTTCTGACGCATTTGTTATTACATAAAACAGTCATCTGCATCTTGTGATGACGAGTCGTTCCTAAGACTACTATAAGCAACATTCAAACGGGAAAATTTCAGCTAAAAACTAATTGTACAACCCTTAGGATATAGAAAATTATGAAGCGTCTTTTGTAGGAAATTGAGATATTTTCATTAAATATTTTTAACTTCTACTTTTTTAACTGCCTTCCCATTAAAGATAAAGTTTATGGGCACCCTTAGCAACATATAACCCGCTAAGCGTGCATCATGTAGAAAACAACTAATTTAGCATAATTAATTTTATTCCTCCTGCCTATATTCATATTTTTTAACAGGAATAAATTTGTATGCAGACAAACAAATCTGATGTTCCAATATTTCTTTCTAGCTGGAAAACTGTACGTTACTATGGGATGTCATCCAACACGATGCGGTGAATTCGAACCCGACCCTAACGAATATTATTCAAAGATTATTAAATGTATAGAAAATAATAGGGAATACGTTGTCGCAATTGGAGAATGTGGCTTAGATTATGATCGTCTTAAATTTTGCCCAATTGAGACTCAAAAAATATACTTCGAAAAACAACTGGGACTGGCAGAACAATTTCAATTGCCTCTATTTCTACATTGCCGTAGTGCGCATGATGACTTCTTAGAAATTGTACAACGCAATCGAGATAAAATAGTAAGTGGTGGCGTTGTTCATAGTTTCGACGGGACAAGTGAAGAAGCTAAAAAGCTCATCGACTTTGGATTTTATATTGGTCTGAATGGATGTTCCTTGAAAACTGAAGACAATTTAAAAACAGTCCGAAATATACCATTAGATAAAATAATGATTGAAACTGATTGTCCTTGGTGTGGAATAAGACCAAGTCATGCTGGATCGAAATTGGTTAAAACCAAATTCCCAACGGTTAAAAAGAAGGAAAAATGGACACCAGATGAGCTAATTGACGGACGAAATGAACCGTGTCAGATAAGGTAAGATAATGATCTTAACAAATTAGTAATTTTAAATTAACATGCTCACATTTTATTGTAGGCAAGTGATTGAAGTTATTGCTGGCGTTCATAATAAACCTGTGGAAGAACTAGCAAAAATATTTTATGATAATACAATAAATTTATTTTTCAAGAAATAATTGAAAAGACAGAGTTTACTTATTTAACTACGTGTGTAGTAATCGCACGTGCTTTCTGATATATCAATGGGCTTCATTTCTTGCTAATGATACTCTAGAATTTGATTTAGTCAGCGTCACATATCCAGTGTTTTTATTACCTGATTTTAAATCAGTATCCATTACAACTAGGTATGTTAACTCATGATCTGATAGGAGTTTTTGTATTTAGGCGCTTAATAAATGAAGATTTCGAAATACGCGGTAGAATTCAGTTCGCATAGAAGTCTTACTTAGTCTTGTTTAGACTGAAACACAGCTGGATACACAGGAGAACAAAGCTCCAAATATTCAAATCTATGACAGGGCCCATGTTATACTACGATTGTAAAACATGTACCCTCATTCACTCGATGATGAACAAGATACAACCAGGTATTGTATGAAATACATATTTGGTTAGAAGGCTGCAATATTAATGCCACGAAAGCAATACTGGGGAGCAGAAGGAAAGCCTCTAGTTGGGATACAAAGGAAACGATGGAAAAACTCTGGGTGCTGACAATAAATCCTTGCTAGGAACTTTAAACTACTTGGATGCAATAGATGGTGAAAATGATGATAAAGTTGACTTTTAATCTTACTTAATATAATTTGGCTTAAATTTATAGACTGTGCGCTACCATCAAAGAAAAGCACTAGCCATCGGAGAGGAGATACAGCCTGCTTCAAAAGTATTGAGCACCCCAAATATGAGATATCTTATGTTTAGTTCGGGAGCCACAAGTCAAAGTAAGTTTCATTTAAAAATATGTTGATTTCATGTAAATAATCAATATTTAGATGTTCCATCCTTTGCTATTATAACAGCCGCGATGGTTTTTTTTTGCATATAACCAACTAATTTGTAACACTCGTCAGTTGGTAATGTAGTCCATTCTTCCTGGAGATTTCGCTTTAGGTCTTCTTTGGCAGATATTGACGTTGTGTATCTTACACTTTAATATACCCCTTAAATACTCTATAGGGTTCAAATCTGGTGACTGCAGGCCATTTTCTTCGAACCACTTCATTCTGCGGGCTGACTTGTGGCAAGGTGCATTATTCTGTATCTTCATTTCCAAAAACTTTATTAAACGATAATATTGTCGTTTAATAAAGTTTTTGGAAATGCTAGTGTATTTATATACTTTGTAATCTCCATGCGACCTTCACACAAGTACATCTCACCCACTTCAGAGGCAGCCATTATGCTACCTCCTCCATGTTTCACAGTAGGAGTTAAACATTTTGAGTTGTATTCTTCTTATTCTGAACATCTCTGACGTAGGACACGCCGTGTGTACCAAATATCTTAAGAGAGAAAAAATATGGCATTTTTAATTTTGCCGTATTTAATTGACTAAATATCTGGCAAAATGCAAAAGTGATTGTCTAAAAGCAAGTTATTGACATAATCTTATTTCAAAGTCGGACCATAGAATATTTGAGCTATCTTCATCCGTAAAATGTAAAATGATTTACAATGGACCAATTGTTCACTGTCAAGCAGGTACTTAAAAAATGCTGAGAGTTCAACACAGGCGTACACCAAATTTTCGTTGACTTTAAGCAAGCATACGACAGTATTGATCGTAACGTACTGTACCAAATAAATCTTTGCTCTGGCATCCCAGCCAAATAAGTCGGTCTTATCAAAATGACAATGACGTCGACGAACTTCCAAGTCCACATCAATATCCAACCCACCGGTGCCTTTGTCACAAATATCGGACTAAAGAAGGGAGATGGGCTGGCCCTACTACTATTCAATTTGACTCTGGAGTACGTCATAAGGAAGCTACCTGTCGATACGCGAGGTACATTACTATACAAGTCGAGCCAAGTAGTAGCCTATGCGAACGACATTTTGTCACGGTCATTAACAACTGCCAAGGAACTCTTCCTGAAACTCGATAGCGAAGCAAAACTGGTAGGGCTACAAATCAATGAGAATAAAACAAAGCTCATGATGCAGTCGAGGAAAAATACCTCAAGTACTCAAAATATCACACTTGGCGAAATGTGAGCGAATTTGTGTATTTAGGCGCCAAAATAACCAGAACCAGTAATGAAAGAAACGAAATACGACGAAGAATACAGCTCGCAAATAAATTTTTTTTTTTTCAGTTTTGACGATCTTGAAGACCAGCTGCATACACAGGAAAACAAAGCTCCAAGTATACAAAACTTTGATAAGACCTGTGTTATGCTATGGATGTGAAACATGGACCCTAACCCAAGCATCCGCTTATATATTGAACGCCTTTGAGCGACGGGTCCTGAGGCGAATAATCGGAGCGAAACTAGACAAGGGGGCGAAATTTTTGACGAGCCTGAAGTCTCAACGATTGTAAGACTGCGGAAGCTGCAATGGACTTCACACATGTATCGTATGGACAAACAACGGATATCCAAAAAAGTATTCGTTGGGAGAACTGAAGGCCGGAGACCAGTGGAGAAACTGAGGAAAAGCTGGTCTGACTCGGTTGACGAAGACAGTTCATCGCTGCTCGGATTTCGACATTGGATGATGCGGTCAATGGACCGAGACAGTTGGAGGCGCTATTTGCAAGAAGCGAAGGCCCGAGAAGAGCTGTGGTGCAACGAAGAAGAAGAGAAGAACCAACCAACCACGTTGGTGAGGTGTGCATCATCTGAATATTCTAAGACAATCAGTGTTCTCAATGATTTACAAATGACAGAAGAAGCATGGGCTGGACACATGAATCGTATGGCTGACAACGGATACCCAAGAAGGTATTCGTTGGGAGAACTGAAGGCCGGGGGCCAGTGGGGAAACCGAGGAAACGCTGGTCTGCCTCGGTCGACGAAGACAGTTCATCGCTGCTCGGATTTCGACATTCGATGCGGTCAATGGACCGAGACAGTTGGAGGCGCTATTTGCAAGAAGCGAAGGCCTGAGAAGAGCTGTGGTGCTACGAAGAAGAAGAGAAGAACCAACCAACCACGTTGGTGAGGGGTGCATCATCTGAATATTCTAAGACAATCAGTGTTCTCAATGATTTACAAATGACAGAAGAAGCATGGTATAATGTTTCTGCGCAAACTATAAAAACCTGCTTCTGGAAGGCCGACTTTTTTAAGGACAACCAAGAGACATTTAGTGAAATGGATGTATTCGATGAAGCAGCATTCCTTTTTTTATGAATGAATTAATTGCGATGAAATAATCTCGCATGTTTTGCTATTTCCACCATGGCATTGTGCAGGAAATTTTGAATAAAGGCACAGAAAATGCAGAGGCAGATGATCATGTTCCAGTTGCGTCCGAGGCAGCTAAGGATCTGATTCCATCAAGCCAAAATGCAATACAAGCATTCAATACACTAAATAAATATTTAGTGAAACAGTCACAACTTAAAGACTCTACCAAAAGTTGGAGCATATTTCACCAGTTTTGTAGTCCTCAACATTAATAAAAAAAATGTAACTTTTTATATTAAAACTTTCATATTTTCACACGGATTAATTAATTTCTCGAATAATTTTCATTTCGGAGCATTAAATAAACTTAACTTAAATATAATATATGTTAAGTATGCTATAAATCACTTCTGTTTGACACAGTATTGTAAAAATTCTAGCCGCATACAAATAAACCCCCACAACAGGCACAAAATTTGTTAATAAGCGGGTCTCGCTTAAGAGCACACTAGCTTATAATCAGCTGCAACTTAGTGGTTGCTTTTACCCGGGGACTACTGTTGGCGCAAAAGTTCCTGGCCTTCGGACATGATAAATCAAACCAAATCAATTTATGGGGTAAAAAAATAAAATATTTTCGACCCTGTTTGAGTTTTATTATACCTACACAGTTTTAATAAATTCATGTATTGAGATAAAGTGGGTATTTCAGTGATGATACCAAAATAAAGATTTTTGTTTGGGTCGGCAAAAACAGGTACCAACATGCTAAGTGAAACTAGTAATATGTCTAATCCCTAGTAATATATGCAGATCCTCTATTACTTGGGAATTTTTTTATTCGCTTATCTGGGGTATAGTAAAAGGGCGATTGGAAACAATTTATTCATTCAAATTTCGTTGTTTTGAACTCTTTTCAAACCCCGAAAAATAGTAGAAAATTTTTTTTCTTGAAAATGTCCTTGCTTGGGGCCCTTGGTGGCAATGGAAGCTCTCCGCAGACATCTATAGGCTCCGATGTTCTGGAGCTGTGCGGAGGATTAAGGAGGTTCTTGAAACATGATGTCCATACTTCCTTAACCTTGTTTTCATCAGCAATGATATTGCCGATGTCTTCAGGATGGTTCGTTATTATTTCGAGATTCCCGACCCTTGCGGCGTTTCCCGCTTTTCCTTTTTAGGACGCTCTTGCGTTCGCATCATTTTCCCCTTGGAGCCGCTATCTCCGTTCGTGTGTGTAGTCGCCTTTCTGGTCCCATGGTTATCTTCGCAGAGCAGGGAGGCCATACGAGGGTTGATACAAGCCCTTATGCAAAAAGAGGATTGGCCTGCAGATCTCAAAACAAAATACTCGTAATCGACTACAACTTAGGAAATTTTCAATGGATCGAGCTGAAAATTGTAAATTTTCAATTTCAAAAGCGTATTTAAATTCAACTCATGCATCAAATGGGCTACAAGATAACCGTAAAAAACGATGCAACGCCAAAGGACACGTGAAAGAAATGAAAAAAATTGGTCTGGGCAGATTGAAGGAGTGTGTTTACAGATCCTAAACCTAAAATAGGCAGGAGCTGATTTGACGTAAACAATATGAGTGACAGGAAATTTCGGTTCAGTATCTAAGAAATTTATATTTAAAAAGCGAATTTTGGGCAGTATAGAAAATAAAGGAGGATACACAAGTAGTTCACACTAATTAAATATTATGTTTAGAGTACACTTTATAATAAAATTATAATATTAAACTACTCTTTTGCATTAAAATTTCATTCAAAAAATACAATCCTATACCTTCTACACATTATTATTAATCACTAATATTAAGCTAATTAACGAGAGTCAAACCTAAAAATCGTGTGTTTAGTGCATCATTCATCCCCATGCAATGACGCTTTCAAAAATGTGCTTACGTAATTATAAATTCCTTAACCCTATTCAAAAAGCACGCAATATAATCTTATGTATTTTCTATTCTCCTATTCTCGTCCTATGAATCGGGTATACATCGTCTTCTTCATACGGCAAGTGACCGTGGAGAAAACTGCACGGATGATGAGGCGTGTATGATCTTTTACTTTCCCCTTTGAACATTTTTCCCTAGGTTTGTGCTTTAGTTTGGAGGCAAGCAATTAATTGCCAGTCGATCGAATAGATTGGCAATGAGTCATTTAAAAATAACGAAAACCAGTAATGAAATAGACGAAATACGCCGAAGAATACAGCTCGCAAATAAAATATTTTATTCAGTTTTGACGATCTTGAAGACCAGCTGCATACACAGGAAAACAAAGACCTGTGTTATGCTATGGCTGTGAAACATGGACCCTAACCCAAGCGTCAGCAAATATATTGAACGCCTTTGAGCGACGGGTTCTGAGGCGAATAATCGGAGCGAAGCTAGACGGGGACCAATGGCGAATTCGATACAACCATGAGCTGTATGAAAGTTTTGATGAACCGGAGGTCTCAACGATTGTAAGACTGCGGAAGCTGCAATGGGTTGGACACATGAATCGTATGGACGAACAACGGATACCCAAAAAGGAGAACTGAAGGCCGGAGACCAGTGGGGAAGCCGAGGTAACACTGGTCTGACTCGGTCGATGAACAGTTCATCGCTGCTCGGATTTCGAAATTGGAGGACGCGCTCAATAGACCGAGACTTTTGGAGGCGCTATTTGCAGGAAGCGAAGGTCTGAGAGGGGCTGTAGTCCCAACGAGAATTTAAAAATATAAACATCAAACTATACGAATTCATATCCCATTATCCAGATAAAAAGGATATTGGCAAAAATGTACAAAAAATTTTATGAAGGAGAAACACACGAACAAATTTTCACCAACAAAAGGTATATACATGAATCTTTGTCAAAAGCTCAATTTAAGTTTAAGGGATTTTTTAATGAATGCAAGAAGTTTATTCACTAGTGTATGGTTTGCTAGGAATATTGACAGACACCAAAGCGTAGATGCCAGAGTCTCCGCCCTACGAACTTGGAAAAGCTTTGAAAAAGAGTATCTCCATCGTATGTTGAATACTCACACTCGAACTAGAAGGATATTGTATCCTCTTCTTGCTGATGCGCATATAAACGTGACATCCCGCTTGACTATCTTTGATGGAAAAAAATTTGTTTAAGGGTCACTCTCTATGTGGGGAGATCCCCTTAAAACATGAAAATTTTTTCACCCCAAAATGTTCAAGAAGTCATAACATTTGACCTTTCCACAAAGTTTCATGGCTGTAGCTTCTATAGTTTCGGATCGCGATTTCAATAGGATTTTGTTTATTAGTACAAAACACTTAAAATGAAAACCTTGCGTTTACACATCATATTAAACATAATTTAAAACTAACTACAGATGATCCGGCGTATCAACAAAATTACTGACTCCCCTATTCATTGAAACCATTTGCGAAAAAACAAATACAGGAAGATTTAGCCTTCTAACTTTCCTTATCCGTACAATCCTTCGATTTGGATTGTTCCTAAAAAAGATGGAGAGCACAGGCTAGCAGCAATCGATTTATGAAAAAAATAAATAACATTACAAAAGCTGACAATTATCCAATACCACAAATTGACGATATAGGTCAATTAGTTCATGCAAATTACTTCACTAGCATCGATCTTGCAAAAGGATTTCTCCAAATAGAGATAGATCCTGCAGGTCGTTACAAAACTGATTTTTTTTACAGATGGACATTTTGAGTTCACAAGTATATCTTTTTAGGGTATTGTAAAATCATTTTATAATACCCTACTAAAATCGCGTCCTGTCTGTCCGTCCGTGTGTCACACCACTTTTTCTCGCAAACTACATGAGCTAGAAACATAAGATTTTGTAATTAGGTGCGATGTGACGCCCTCTTCAAAGTTTCACCACGTAAAGAAATTTCAAAGGTCTTTAAGGGGCGTCTCCCCATATAGGGGAGTTGCCGCCGAAAAAAAGTTTTCATTGCATGCAGCCAATATGGGTATCAAATGAAAGGTCTTGATGAGAACTTTCCAAAACAGGTCTAAAAATGACAAGTTTTGCTTGAGGGGTGCAGGGGAAGGGAAAACGTACGTAACGTAAATTTTGGGTACATTTTGCCTTCCCCAGGACCCCTTAATTCATAGAATGATTTTTTTATTTCAGATTCTAAAAGATCTAATCAAGACCTTTCATTTGATACCCCACTCGACTACCTTTAATAAACAAAAATTTTTAAGGGCCAATTCGTTATTAGGGGGGTCCCCCCTTAAACATTTTTTAAATTTTTGTTAAGGCCTTAAATTTTGAGAGACAATCACTTCTGACCTTTTCACAAAGTTTGAGCATTCTAGCTTCTATATTTTCTGAGGAAACTAGCTGTGACGTACGGACAGACGGACAGACAGGTCGCGAAACTAGTAGGTCTTTGTAAAAAATTTTTTACAAAGACCTAAAAAAAATGGAAACAATAGCAAAATTTCCACTGCCTTCCAGGCAAAAACAAATTAAATCCTTTCTAGGCTTGGCAGGTTTCTATCGAATATTTATTAGGGACTTTTCGAAAATAGGCCGTTCAATGACTAAATGTTTTAAGAAAGACGCAAAGGTAATAATATCCGATCCAGAATATATTGAAGCCTTCGAAAAACTGGAAATCTACGTTTCCAGACTTAACCGAGACTTTTACAGGTACGACATACGCTTCAAATTTTCCTATTGGAGCTGTTTTATCACAAAATAAAATGCCCATATGGTTCAGACCTTATATTGTATATATAGATACTAAGGCGAATTAAATACAGAGCATAAACCCTTAATTTATGTTGAAAATCTCAAAGTAGACAACCCAAGGTTGCAACGATGGAACCTCAAATTAATGGAGTATGATTTTACCACAAAGCACATTAAAGGTAAAGAAGTAGTAGAAGATGCACTCCTCTCATACCGAACCTCATGTTCATTCACAAGAAGATTGCAACTCAACATACTGCAAAAGAGGATAAGTCAAAGTCAAAGTCAAAAGCGCTTTATTTAATACTAATCATTATAAATTTTAAAAGAATATAAAGCAAAATCCAAACAATATCATCAAAAGAGGATAATTCCAACTACATCCCTACCTCAGAAAAACCATTTGTTTTAACGTCCAAATTATTGTACATATAGGGAAAAAGGAATACAGTTATACAAACATCCAAAAGAAAAAAAATCATTCCTACATTCCCTTTCTTCAGGGAGAAAGAAGCAAAATATATTTTAAACACAATCATGTGCCATTTATGGGTACAGTAGAAATAAAATTATCAGACAAAAAACCTTCATTTTGCACGAGCAAGACAATACGTGCAAACTAACAACATACGAGTATAATAAGATACTCCGCGTGGTGTAGTGGTTAGAGTTCTCACCCCGTAAGCCGAAGGTTCCTAGTTCGAATCCCGTTGACAAACCTCGAGGTTTGTTTCGAGGATTCTCCGGAAGGACTATAAGCTCACGTAAGTTAGGAAGCCACAAAGACATGTTTAAAATAACGGACGCGAAATGAGCTTATTTTCATGCATACGTGTGTGAAGCTTTATTAATACATACGAGTACATGCCTTCCTCTCCCATACAAATTGAAATCCCTCCGCCTCTCACGCCGCTAGAACACCCACACACTCAAGTGGCTCTTTAGTTGTTCTCCCGAAAATCCCACTCCTCTTATACTTTAACCCCCGAATTGTCAACGAAATATCAACCATATGATTGGAAACATTTGATTCGTAATTCAACAGATGACGGGAAACATCTAATCAAGTTAAATTTGAAGTTGCACACAGAGCAATTTTTTAAGATAAACTGTTGCATGTAGTTAAATTTAGTGCAAAGCGTTGCAAAAGTGATAATTAAACTGAAAAGTTTGCCAGCGATCGCGAGTGTTGTGTCGGGAAACGAAAAATGTAGTGATATGTGTGGGATTGTAAAAACAGCTATTGGAAACATGTCAGGGACGTATCCTTCGTAGGGTGTCATGTTGAATCTTTTATACCGTTTAAGTTAGAATACCCGTACGGAAAATTGATTTGTTCAAGATGCGAAAATTGGTAGGAGGCGTCACGTCAAATTTATTTGAAATTCGAATTAGCAGCTGATAACACGCCAACTTCGCGCCACATCATAAAGTACTTCAATTCTCGCGATGTATTTCGTTTCCATTCTCTCCGACATCTATGGGAAGCCATATGGTAGCAATTTGCATATGTATTAGTCAGCCTACTTTGGATAAGTTTCCGTGAGCTGTCAACCAACTGCAGCATAAGCAAATGCTTATATCGCGTAATAAATATACTATTACCGAATGAAAAACATACGAAACTTAAAATTCACCTTGCACTGTCTACACGTTTAAAGACGAGTAAATGTCCTACACTTTTAAAGACGAGTAAAGGAAACGCTAAGCTTTGAAAAGTAAACAAACTCCTGCTCATTCACTTTGGAAGGCGTTAAAAATTAAACGGGTATAACAACTGAAATAATTTTCACTTCGCTTGGAGCGCTATTGTGTTCTCCGCGGACCATCTAGATTTCACTGCAGAAATCCGCCTCGTAACCGTACAAAACCTCGAGTTTTCGTTGACAACTCCACAATTCTTCATATATCGCCATATGCACTAGCAAGCAAAGTCGACCTACATGTGGTCATGTGTGTGGTAGTAAGCGCGGCTGCTATATGGCCTCCTATTTTACGCGAGCTTTGGTTATGATGCGTACTGGTTTAAAATCAGCACATATCGCAGCTGGGTGGACGACAACACGGCCCAAAGCATGGTACTACTCATCATCTCACCTTCTCTAGTGCCAATATATTCAATCAAAATAATGAGTTACTCTTAACCCTCTGAGAGAAGGCCAGAAAGGGGCTGTCGACTTCTCAGTCCGCGATATGCAATAGGTAATAAGTTATCATTTTCAAAACTAAGGTCCCTCATTTGATTATACCTTTATAACGATAATATAACGAAAAATCAAACCTCAATCAGAAAATTTACAATCTTTTTTTTGTATTTTTTATATTTTTATTAAACCTAGATTTTTTTAATAATACATACGTTTGCGTACATAAATAATTTTTAAAGTAAAACACATGTTACATTGTCATACCAAAAATTAGATCTGAATTTAGTTGGAAATTTCCAAACATTACGCTACTCTATTGATTCCCAGCATCCAGCTAAATATTGCAATATATAGTTGAAGAGAAGAATTGCAGTGAGAAGTTCTTACAAAAATATTTAGCCAATCAAAAGCAAATATGAATTTTTGATCAACATGACTTGTATGTGTCCTTGTTAATTTCACTTAAAACTCGCTTAAACTAAAGGTCACATTATTTTATCTGTACTCTTTTTTTTTTGTGAATATTTTCATCTAATTTACTATACTTTTCATATAATTTTTTTTTATTCATTTATTTTTTCATACATTGAAAGAGACACAAACCAAAAACATATCTTTCGAATATGATACAGTGGTTAACACTTATCAGCATGGAAAAATTAATAAGTGAAAATAAATTGCATTTATTGATAAATTTTACAACTTCCCATAGACATTTTCATCGGAGTAAGCAATATATAAGAAATAATCTTCTTCGTGATGTTCCTGCAAGTAAAAAATTATTTTTCGGGTCAAATATCATACACATATTATTTTAAATATATCTTCTTACTTGGTATAATGAACCCATAGTTGCGGATGTTGGTGGAATGACATTATTAACAAAGAAGAATAAAGCGTCTTCGGGGCGAAGATGAATTCGTTTACGAATAAGAAAATAAAATTGTCCTACAGTCAAATCGGAGGGTACCAAATACTTTTTCTTGTCTAAATCACCAATTCTAGCTTTTGGTGCTTTTTCTACAATAACCTGAAAAAAAGTTTTTTTTTAAATTTATATTGTATTTTCGGCACATGAACTTTTATAAAACTTGAAAAAGGCTTATAATGTTATTAAGGTAGTACTTTCAGATCGTTTCTAGTAAAATTTTCTTTATTCGATAGTGATAATTTTCTCTTAATTGTACAATTAGGGGTATCATTAAATAAAATATGAGATTCCCAGACGCAGAAGGCTTCTAGTCTCCCCTAACAACCTGAGAACCTAGCCAGGAATAAAATAACTTTAAAGCTTCATTCAAATCATCAAATTTTGATTATACATCACGGTGACGTTAAATTAACGTTTATGATTCAACACCATTAGCGAAAGAAGACAAAATCGCATCGAAGCTCTTCCATTAAATGATAACTGTGCAAACAGTCTAGCAACGACTTACTTTTATGTTTTCAAAATAAAAATCCAATTTAACCTTGACTATAAACTTGCTAGCAAGATTTACACGCTAAAGTAGTAGACCTTGAAAATAAAATGAGATGTTCTATGCTGATGTAGAACCGCAAGTTAGCGTAGCAAATTGTAGCTACACGTAGTAAATAGTTAATTAGCTCTTTGAAACTGATTTGTACATAATGTCTTATTAGGGATGCCAATTCTCGTCATGCAGAATTAAATTTTTTATTATAAGAGACCAAGCACGCAACAAAAATAGTTTGCATCTATTTTATGATATGATGGAATAGATATCAATGCGATTATCGGCTCGTAAAAACCTAATGGAAGAAATTATTTGAAGTTCTCAGTATTTCAAACATCAGACTTGTTATTAACGATAGTATTATGTTATTTGTTCAAACATTCACCATATAGAATGGATTAGGCACAAAAATTATTTTTCTATAATTTGTTGAATAAGTAGGTCAATACAAAAGACGAGATAACAATTTCGTTCATGATAAAACACCACCGTCCAAAATATTTGATTTAAAAATGAAATTTTTATCAGTTTCGCACTCACAAATAATATCACGCTTACTTATATGCTCCAAGAAATTGCAACGTGATGGCGGTTAATAACCGATAAGTACTCGTAGTTGAAATTACACTTTTTGCATTTCGTTTGTTTCTGAGATACCCAAATATGAAGAACCCGCTTTTCTTTTGATGCATTTTACCATACATTTCAATGAAATAGTTTTTAAAATCTCGTTTGCCACTCGAATTACGCATTCAATTACTAGTAAGTATTAAAACGCCATTTACATACCACGAAGCAATTAATACGAAATTAGCTAAGATGCAGCGCAAGCTAATTACAGCGAACTACATTCGAGCAATCTCCAAGAATATTATGAGGAACAATTTTTCCACAACCCCATCATTTCTAGGGTTTGTCTAATTATTAACACATAAGAAATAGGCCTCCATAAGAAGGATGTATCAAGCAATAACAGGCAATAAATTTCCAGTCGAGTTTTATCAGAAAAGTAGCGGTGATTATAAGGCTGAGTACGAAACAATCCGATACCATTAAAGGTACGGGTATGAATATATTCAGTCTTTCCTGCAAAAAATTGGGAGATCACGGTCTCCAAATTGCATTTTTTGTGTATGAGAAAAAAATTACGCTAGCGCCACTTTCTATTCGCAGCGCGAAACCTTCACAAGGAAATAGGAGTGCTCTCTTCGGGTCGTCTCATGGGAGAAATGCCTAAATCGACGCTATCATATCTCAATTATTTGCTGTGAGAAACCCCAAGGTCATCGGTTTATGCTGGCTAAACAAGAGACGCCGCCGTAAAGGCCAAATTGTTCCTTATTTTTCTAGATACAACGCCAGCAATGTTCGAAAAATCAGCTCAAAGATGGAAATATCAAATGCTCTTCGTTAAGAACAGCCATTGCGACATACGAGTCTGTCCAAAATGGATCCGTCCTCCGTCAATATTTCTGCATTGGCCCCACTTTTCCTTCAAAGAAGTCCCGACTGCGGAAACAGTCTTGGGAATGACCTTAAGCGTACTCGTCATATCAGTTTGAATCGTTTCGATACCGTCCAATCGATGTTCTTTGAGTGGCGTTTCTAATCTTGAGTCGCAGGGAGCTGTTAGGGCTGTAACGGAGGTTGGCAAAGCTTTATATTATTGTGCTACGAAAAGTTTTTTATTCGAGATACATACCAAATTGAATGAGAAATTTGCTTGGAAGAGTCTCACTTGAAAAAAAAATTAGTATTGGAAATGTGGTTTCAAGATGCACCATTATTTTCATCAGGGGACAAGCTCATGGGGACTGATAGCGCATTGTGAGGGAGCCAGTAACCACTTCACCAAAAAGTTGGTCCTTTTCTTCTATGACCATCGAAGAATTTTTTCAGAGCGTAATATTTTTTCTTGATCATCTAACTTCGTGGAGCATATTCTTCATTGACAACAGCATCATTATCGAAAAAGCAATCAACATTGACTTGATCGTATCTCGGAGGGAAGCGTGTGAAGATTGTTTTGTTTCGAAATTGAAGTTAAACTTGACATACTTTCATTGATCTGACTTTTTCGTCACTTTTAGCAGTAAGAAATAGGATGAACGCAAAAATAATGTACGCTACGCACGTACCAAGGCGTCCCGTCGATAACTTCGGCGTCCAGGAAGCTTGTAAAGGATACCTGGTCGAGAGGTCACTCGAGCGTTCTAGCGAGAGATCATTCGAACATTCTAGCGAGTAAGTACCAACACAGGTCGCACCCTTTTCGGACAAAGCTCGTATATTCAAGATGTTGAGCATAACAATATCTGAAGTAGACAGACAGTAAATTTGAACCACACCAGGTAAAATAAACACACTCTTATCATTCCTATTTAAAAATTAATTAATAAAAGCTAAAGAAAATAAACGATATAAGTATTTATTCGAGGTATTAATTTAAAATAAATACTGATATGACAATAATTTTTAATAAAATAGTGTTCAAATGAAGACTTCGAAGAGTAATTCCTATACAAAAAGATTAAAAAATAAAATGATCTAGAAAGAAAAAAGCCGTGCACGAGCAAGGCCGCGAAACGTGGACCGCCGTCCCGTTTTCCGAAGGCTACGAATGCTGTCAAGATGAGAAGGCCGTATTAAGTATAGGGTTTTTCATTAGGGACATAACAATTTTGTATCTTTATATAAACGCACGCTTAAATTTTTTTAATAAACTGTCTATATCAAAACGTTAGTTAAAGTCAACATTTTTACCATGGTAAAGTTCACGAATCAGCAAAGTTTGGAAATTATCGAAAATTACTACCGAAATTCTGTCGGTGGTGGCAACTTTAAGACTCCAATTTTCGGCCTTAATAATCGTCCCACCCGACAGACTGTGCGTGCTATAGTGGATAAGTTTGAGTCCAAACTTTCACTATTGCACATTGCGGTGCTAAAAAGAAGTCGTGCCGCTCGAAGCGAAGGAAATATCGCAGCCGTAGGTGCATCGATTCAAAATGAGCCAAATCAGTGATTCCATCTCGTTTTCCAGAATTGGGCATCGCTCAAACGACACTATGGCATATTTTGCGAAAAGATCTTGACCTACATGGTTACAAGACCAAATTGACTCAAGAACTAAAGTCACTTGAACATTCGAAAGGCTGAAACTTCTCCAATTGGGATCTGGCAAACCTTGAAGAAAATGATTTTCATCTAAAAATCATTTCCAGCGATGAAACTCATTTCTGGCTCAATGGCTTTATTAATAAGCAAAATATGCGTTATTGGTCAGTTACAAACCCACATGCGCTTCTTGAGACACCGTTGCATCCGCAAAAAAATTACTGTTTGGTGCAGTTTTCATGCCGGAGGTGTGATTTGGCCGTATTTTTTTCGTGGATGAAAACGACCGTCATGTTACCGTCAATGGAGAGCGCTATCGTGTTATGTTGGAAAATTATTCTGGCTACAGAATTGGATGAACTTGACATCAACGATGTGTGGGTTCAACAAGACGGTGCCATTAGCCACACAGCAGGCCTCACAATCGATCTCACAATCGATTAATTGAAAGGCAAATTTAGTGAACATGTTATCTCGATAAATGGTCCCATCGAATTAACACCTCGTTTATGCGATCTAACGCCATTGGATTTTTTTTATGGGGCTAAATCGTCACTGGTCTATGCCAGTTAGCCAGCAACTTCGGACGTGCTCAAAGATAATATCCAAGGCGAAATCGCCAACGGTCCGGTCGAAATGGATGGCAGAGTGGTGGAAAATTGGGTCCAAAGAATCGACCGCTGTAAACGGGCTCATATGATCTAAATCATTTATTCACAAAATGTAATGTTTGCACAACACCCAAAATAAATTTGAACTCAATATCTCAAATATTTCTGTGTTTTATTAAGTGTTATGTCAATGGAAAACCCTAAATTCTTTTGAAAGTAATTATCACCAGATCAACCCGATTTTCTTCCATTCTTTCTACATGGCCCACCCCATTGCAATTTCCCGTAGCTTTGCGCAGGCAGATACAGGTAGTTCATAAAATAATTCATACAACTCATCATTTCAATATATTCTCCACCCTGTTCCTTGTTTCATTGGGCCGTAGATTTTCCGAATCACTTTGCGTTCAAATATGTCCACTGCTTTTTCGGATTCGCTCGGCAGAGTTCATGTTTCGCTTCTATACAAAAGCACAAGTTTGCCTAGTGATTTACGAATACGGAGTTTATTTTGCCTGTGCGCCACTTTGGACATAGGAATGGGATGTACGGAGTGATAGGCTTTATTTGCAGCATTTATGCGGCGTCCAATCTCGCCCTTTGCAGCGCCTCTTCTATTCAGATTAGCTCCAAGATAAATTAATTATCCACACTTTCAAGTTTATAGTCTCCTACGATCAGATTTTGTCGGACTGGAGTGTTTTTCCTCGTTTGAGTCATGAATTTAGTTTTTGTTTCATTAACTCGTAGGCCAATTTAGTTTGGTTCAGATTCGAGGCATTTGGCATCTAAGATTGACAGTAACATAATATTGACGTCATCAACATATGCTACCAATTTTGTAGACTTGAACATTTGTGTACCTGAGGTTTCAGTTGACATCTTCCTCATAATATGTTCCAGCGCAATATTAAAGAGGATTCGGGCAAGTTATCCTCTTATTTTAAGCCTGATTCCATTATAAAAATGTCCGTTAGTTCGCCGTCCACCTTGACCTGGGACTCTGTGTTTAGCATCGTGGACTTGACCTACGGACTAGCTCTGGATTTTAGAAAAATGGAGAAACAGCAATATCGGTCGGAGGTTCGATTCTTATTTTTAGAAGGGAAATCGCGCAGCGAAATCAAAAAGAGCTTGGATGTTGTATACAGAGGCTCTGCTCCTGCGATGGAGAACGTTAAAAAATCGGTTTGAGTTTCAACGTGGTCGCATGTCGGTTTTTGATGAGCCACGCCCAGTTGCCCTGAAAACGGATACCAGGGAGGATAACGTGACAAAAATTCACGAGCTCGTATTGGCAGACCGCCGATTTAAGGTACGCTAGATAGCTGAGACAATAGGCATCTCAAAAGACCGCGTAGGTTATATCCTGCATGAAATTTTGGGCATGAGAAAGCTGTCAGCACAATGGGTGCCACGTTTGCTCACTTCGGACAACAAACGCAACCGTGAGACCACTTGAGCGCAATCGGAAGGAAATTCTGCGCCCTTTCATGACCGTCGACTAAACAGGGCTCCACTGATATACATCAGAGACCAAAGACCAGTCGAAACAGTTGACTTCACCCGGCGAACGTGCTCCGAAGAAGGCGCAGACTGTCCTAGGCAACCGGAAAGGTGAGGTCACCGTTTTCTTGGATTCACAAGGTGTGATCTGATCCACTACCTAGAGAAGGGCAAGACGGTCACAGGGCTCCACTGTGCCAAATTATTGGGCCGATTGGACGCCAAGTTGCAGAAAAAGGCCCATTTGGCGAAGAAAAAAGTACTCTTCCACCATGACAATGCACCGGGCCACATCTCTGCCGTCGCCACGGCAAAATTTGTCGACTTGGACTACGAACTGCTACCCCATCCATAGTTTTCCCCTGATTTGGCCCCGTGCGACTTCTTTTTGTTTCCAAACTTGAAAAAGTTACTCGCCGGGCAGAAATTTGAGTCGAATAAGGAGGTCATCGCCTCCACGGAGGCCTACTTTGCAGACCTCGAGAATACGTGTTTTTCAGACGGGTTCAAGTTGGAGCATCGCTGGATCAAGTGTATCGAGCTAAGAGATTATGTTGAGAAATAAGTCGCCACTTTTCCAAAATTTTCGTTTTTCTTTTGTAGGCTAAGTACTTATCGGAACGCCCTCGTATCTTTTGCATCTTGGGGATAATGGTGTTTTTTTTTCTTCGGCACGTTTTTAACCGCCGGAGGGTTTTATATAGTTCTTCATTGGCCCGAGTTGGTCGCAGTATGTATTGTTTGTACGGCTGGTTCCTCTTTTAACCGCTTGTTTCGTCGTACTAGTCATTCTTACTTTTCTTTGGCTGGCGTCCCAAGATCTCTTCGGCCGCTTCTGTTGCCGCATTTCTTACTGTCCTCCACATGGTTTTGATGTCATCATTACTTTCTCCCGCCTACAGGGATATGTTGATGCATTTTTCCAGCGCTGGTGACATATATGTGGACGTTACTGAGCTATAATTTAGCTTATGCATCTTGTACCTTTGGGTAACTGATATTCCTTGTTTACAGCTCTTGAAGATTTGGCATCAGAAGTTGACCCTTATAAGGTAGTGGTAAGGTAGTCGTTCGAATCACAGACAGCGCCGCGGAACAAGCGTGTGTCGAGAATGCTGGTGGCGGCTTGTTTTTGTATGAGAATATGGTCAAGCTGGTTAAATGTACGGCCGTTTAAAACTAAATAAACGAGTACTAAAACTGACTAGTGATGCGATAACGAAATGGCAACATTTTAAATAAAATATTAGTAAATATGTTTCCACATTTCATAGGTTGGATACAAAACCCTTCTGGTAGGAGCATTTTCTTGCTTACTCATATAATTTTTTAGATTAGTTATTTTTCATACAATTCCTCCTTCTCACAAATCTTGATGCTAAAGAAGTATATTTGGCTTGATTTAGAAAGAACACCAAAAACTTCCGACACTTCAATAGACAACCGTAGCTGAATAATTTTTTTAGGGGCAATCTTTTAATATTGGGAGATGACTAAAAGGTTTTCTGAAGGCGTTATGCATTAAACGTTTCACAAAGTAAGTTTGTCCATTATAATGATTGTTTTTAATGACCTTACGAATCGTAACCCCATGATCAAGTGTAAAATGAAGAGCTATTAGCCCAAGATAACGGTGTGGATTCTTAAGGGATACAGAATAAATTTACAAGTTTTCGTTTCAGCAATCTTGATATTGTTTTCATTATAACAATTAAGTACTGCCATGTCACCAGCAATCTACATTAGTTTTATACAAGTTTGCAATGCCTATTTTCTGAAGGGTCAAGTGAGCTATAAAAAGAACTGAGCTTAGTAACAAAGCTTTGCCAACTGTTTAATGTGTCGTAGAGTGGGTTAAATCATCTGCTCGAAAACCCTCCCGACCTAATTTTTCATGAATAAATTACATCCAAAATTTGCCAAACCGATCAGTATTCTTATAAAAATTTCAAGCAAACAATATGAGCAAACGGCAATTTAGAAAATTATTGGTTTATAATTGCCTGAACTATAATGAACATAAATTTTTAAAATGTCGTTTCGAGAACATGTTTGAGTTATAGCGGTCCGATTTGCACGCCATGCGCTCGAGACGAATAGGCGTTTGTATTTAATATTCTAGATAAGTGTTTGAGTAACTTTACTAACAATTTATTGAAGAAAAGAAAACTTTCAGAACCGTCTTGCATCATGTAGCATTCAGATGCCCCATAAAGGAATCCGAACTCAATTTTCTCAGGTTCAGGAAGCTGACGAGTCATGAGAATACCTCTTGGTGTGTTAATTGCATCGATGAGGCAGGCCATCGAGCTGTAGTTCCCAGGAACATGAGATCTCTTGGTAACGCCTAAATGGATCATTTCGATACATACATACATTTACTTGGCCGAGAATGCCTTGGTGAAAGGATGTTTTCGATGGGCACAAGGAATCTTGTGCATCAGCTAAAGGAAATGTTGCCGAAAGGCACTTTTTATATCGCAAAATGTCCCTACGATTTCTCCTTATGCTGCTTCAGGAAATACTGTTTGTGGTGCGTATGTCTATCCATCCAACTACGATGCGTTCTGATTTTAAATCAGCACGTATCATCACTGAACGGGCTTATAGTCCGTCCGAAGAATCACTCAAAGCAATTTTCGTTGTCACCAACTGGATTCGAACCAGGGACCTTCGGCTTACGCAGCGAGCACTCTTACCACTATACTACGCGGAATTTTTTCCTTTTATGTATGGTATATTTCGGGGGTAAGTTGCTCCCGAACTATATATTGGCGAAATATGTCATATATAAAGGGGAAAAAATAACGCTTTCAGTGGAAAATTTGGCTTACTTTACTTGCCTCTTAAGTTATTCGTATGTATTCAATAGATAGAGCTGGCCGTGTAAGCTCTACAAAGTAGGTGTGAAGCTAGATGGAAAATATGTTGCCGAAATATTACTGGACCCATTCCATCTGGTCCTGGTAATTGCTGCATCAAACATGCTTAAGTCGTTCTGCCAGAATTTTATTTGTTTTTGCTTGCTCCGAATATTGAGATATATTTTCCGCCTTTCTAATTTTCTGTTTCATTTCCAAGCTCAGGATGTGTCTCTACAATGTTTTACTTTATTCACACTTTGTTCTGAGTAGCAGTGATATCTTCATGATTATTGGCAGATGAATTCGAGTTTATTAGCAACATTGCACTATCGTAATAAAAGTACATTTTGCGAAACGAATATTGTAATAAAAACAGAAAATTAAACCCCGTGAAACACCAATATTCAATTTAAATTTACCAAGTTTTCCCATTTAGGTTACATTTTTTTTATGAAACAAATACAGAATAAAAAATAATTGGATTGTTTCTAGACTGAACGACGAGTTGAGCCACATGTCCAAAGGTATTCTTTCGCAAATTGTAGATATAACGAGATTTTTATTTCTGTTTTAGAATTCTTTACACATTATAATTACCAGATAATTGATCATATGCCTCCTGTTCGTTCCCAATCACACTGAGCGAAATAAAAACAGCACCATCATGTTTTTACAAATTATTGGGTAGTTCGATAATGCATGTCCTGTCATGTCATAGATGACGGAAACTGCATATTTCTTGTAGTAGTAATTGCGTGGCTTTATTATTGTATACTATTTTAAAGATTGGGCTTTAGACTATCTTCAGACAAAAACTGAGCGTCATTAGTAAACATCAACTTGGGTAAAAATAAACTTGAAAATTGACAATCAGAGTATTATCGGCATGTTTTATTTTTTTTTACTTCCGAAAGGGCAAAAATGCGGTGAAAGCTCGAAAGAAATAGTGTGAAGTTTATGGTGAGGACTGGCTTACTGAACGCCAGTGTCAGCGTTGGTTTGCTTGCTTTCGTTCTGGAAACTTTAATGTGCAAGATGCACCACATACGTCCAACCACTATTGATGACGTTAAAATAAAGGCGTTAATCGAAACATTCCGGCGTATGAAAACTTGAGAGATAGCAGAGAAGCTCGATATATCGAATCCGACCGTTTACTTGCACTTTCAAGAGCTTGGTTACGTAAACAAACTGCATGTTTGGGTTCCTCACGAATTAAAGGAATTCACCTCACCAAACGCATTAACATATGCAACTCTTTGCTAAATGTAAACAAAACGACCCATTTCTAAAAAAACATAACGGGTGATGGAAAATAGATTGTTTACAATAACGCAGTCCGAAAACGATCGTGAACCAAGCAAGATGAGCCTCCACAATCGACATCCAAAGCCAATATGCACCAAAAGAAGATAATGCTTTCTGTGTGATGGGGTTACAAGGGTGTCTACTTTGAGCTGCTTCTAAGAAACCAAACTATTGATTCGAATGTCTACGGTCGTCAACTATCGAAATTGAGCGAAGAAATCAAGAAAAAACGCCCTGAACTGGCCAATCGCAAAGGCCTGATGTTCCATCATCGCCAGACTCCACACCCCTTTAATAACTAGTCAAAAATTAATGAAGCTCAATTGAGAACTGATGCCTCATCCAACCTATAGCCCTGACTTCGCACCATCAGGCTATCATTTCTTTCGTTCCCTTCAAAATCATTTGAATGGTAAAACTTTTATTCCGATCAGACTGTTAAAAATGAGTTGGACCAGTTATTCGCTTCTAAAAACCAAGGCTACTTCGAACGTGTAATTTTTCAACTTACCGAAAGATGGCAAAAGGTCTTCCAATAAAATGGTCAATATATCATTGATTAATTTTTGTTGTTAATATAAAAAAAAATTACTTTGAATAACATGAAAAAACCACATTAATTATCGAGCAACCCAATATTTTTCCTATTATGCTGTTGACAACATCAAATTCGCACATCAATTCATCTGTGTACTCTTTACCAGCATTCAGCGTTATAATGCTAGTTGTTTTGTGAAGTAAAGCAACCCTTACTCGCATTTGAAATGTGTTGCTTTGGTTTTCATTACATTCATTACTTGTTCATTTGCTGGTGAGATCCGTTATTTTTTCGTTTTATTTTGCTATCATGGGTCGATCAAAGCATCTTATGTTCGAGGAAAAAGTAAAAATCCAAACTTATCACGATGCAGGCCTCTCTAATAAAGAAATAGGCCAAAAACCATCGGGCACACACGGCTGTTGCAAACTGCTTCAAAAATTGTAATAAATGTAACCGAAGCGAGAAACGTGGAAATAAAAGTAAGCTCTCAGCAAACAATAAACGGAGAATTTGCAAAATTGCAGCGAATCAGAAAAAATAGTATCACAAATCCGCGCGGAGATAAATCTTCCTTTTACCACACGTCGCATGCAAGTTTTACCAAATAGTAAAACCATGTCAATGGACCGAAACAGTTGGAGGCGCTATATGAAGTAGAAGAAAACCATGTTATGATTTAAAGGCAAGGAAAACTAAATTTGACGGAACGACATAATTTGGATCGCTTCAATTTCATAAAAAAAAATTACTCTTCCTGAACTTGAATGGAAAAACGTGCTCTTTTCGGATGAGAAGTGCAACCTTAATGGACCAGACGGCTGGCAGTACTACTGGCACGATTTGCGAAAGGACCCGGACGTTAAGATGAGTAGGCGAAAGCTTCCATTGGCGAGGATTACAATGAATATGAAATCAGAATACGAGGTGTGACAATTAAGTGATGAGACTAATTTTTTTGCCGCGCTTGTGGTAAACCTGCGACCTTGAAATTCCCTTACCCTTCCCCCCTCCATTGATATATTTACCGTCGCTCTAGCTTGTTTAGTTTGTCTGCTGTGTCGTGTGGAGTAGACGATTGTTGGTGGTGCTCGTCACGAAAATGGAGAAACGAAATCAAGAGCAACGCGTCGCGTTGAAACTTTGCGCAAGATTGAGCGAAACAGCTTCGGAAACGTACGCTAAAAATGCATGATGATATGCTCTTAGGGATGCATCAGACTACGACTATTTAGCCGCACTTCTGTCGCAAGTTACACATGGTTAAATGGGAGCCCGCACACTGCGATTTTCGACAATTTTGTCCAGGTCGGCAGTCGCAGGAATTTGCGATTTCTCCTAAAACCAGTTCAGTAGGTAGTTTTTGTGAAACTCGCGCAGGCGCACATCATTTGGACATTTGACGCTGACGTGCACGGAAGTTTCTTGCATAGCGCATAAATGAGTTGGCGCATGTGTTCGTGGCAAAGACATACCTTCAAATGAGCATTTTAGTTCTGCGCATGCCTGAAGTTCCTTTGCAAATCTTGTCGTAGTGTGTTCGTATTTGCGTCTAAAAATCGCTGGTTACGACAGGAAAATCGCAATGTGGCCGAACCCTTAGTCGTGCCCAGGTGTTTCGATGGCATAAAAAGTTTAAGGAGGGGCGTGAAAGCGTAGAAGACGGGGCGCAGAGCGGGAGGCCAGTCGAAGTGCGGACTGACGCGAATGCGCATCCGTGAAGATCGGGGTTTAACAGTTCGAATGTTGGCCTCGGAACTGGGTATGAATCGTGTCAGACAAATTTTTGGGATGAAAAAAATTGTACGCGAAGATGGTTCCAAAAAACCACAACAGAACGCCCTCAGCGTGTGCCAGTATTTGGCCTCTAAAGGGATCGCCGTGTTGCAACAGCCGCCTTATTTGTCCGATATGTTAACCTGTGACGTTTTTTTTTTGTTCCCTAGAACAAAATCGGTGGTCAAAGGAATCCATTTTGAGTCGATTACGGACATCCAAGCGGGCGATACGAGGGTACTCGCGGACATACCAGTCGAAGCGTTCCAGAAATATTACGAAACAAGGAAAGCGCGCTAGAATCGTTGTATAGCTGCCCAAGGGGACTACATTGAAGGGGATGGCAGAGTTGCAGAATAATTTTTAAATATACGGTTTTCATGGAATCGGTCTCTACTTAATTGGCAAACCTCGTACTACATCGAAATGTTAGAGATAAGTTTGATTGAACATGGTGAGGCATTGATGAGTCCAGACTTTGTTTTTCAACAAGACATTGCTGCAATCTTCAATTCGAATTTGGATAAAGCGTGGTTTTCAGAGAAAAATATAGAAGTTCTCGAGTAGCCAGCTTGTTGTCCGGACCTGAATCCCATTGATTTATTCTTGCATGTTGTGTTTATGAAAATTGCAAGCAATTTGACAACGTCCACATGTTCAAATGTCGAGTTCGAGAGTGCTGAGACAAGATAATAGCAGGATACGCTTGAAAAGCTTATTTTTTCTATGAAATCATAACTAATTGAAGTCAATCGAAACAATGGCTCTTACACATTATTAAGTATTCCTAAATGATTTATTTAGAGGAAAAAAATTTGGTTTTGGTCAAAAGCAGAGGTGATGTTATTTTTATTTCGTACCATTTTTTTGGATTTATAGGTTTAAATATCAAGGATTCCATAAAACAACCATTTTACGCTGGATTTATCCGTGATACATTATGGAACATGCTATAATAAATCATGGATATGATTTATCTTTCATCTAAATCCAGGAAAATACTTGGTGGTGCTATTTTTGTTTCGCTCAGTGTATTATCAAAATGAGTATCGCTATACGTGTGATTAGCGCAACAAAAGCACTAAAGCGTGCAGTTTTAGCTATTTAGTTACATGCAATTCTTTTATCGGAAAGACTGTTCAACAAAATACAGACAATAATGTTGCATTTTGTCACATCGTCAATCAGAAATTAAATTGGAAAATATTCTCAATATTTTATACACTTTTTACTGGAACGATTTCACCATATGATATTACTATTTTGCGACAACTCGCATTAGTCACTCAGTGCTTGTTTATGAATATGTTTAAGCACGAGCAACCTAAATCAATAACGTGATAAACAAACACGACTTTATCTGAAGCCATTATTCAAAATCATTCGTTTTCAGACGAAGGTGTGCAAAAAACACCCGAGTCAGACCAGACGTAGCCGAAACCAAACAAAGAAATAAAAACATCATCAGCTGAGTTTTGTGTCTGCCTAATATTTCTCAATTTAGTTGGGCTTTCTCTCTTCTTGCCGACAATTCCCCTTGTTCTCTCTACACATTTTTTCGGTTTGACCTTAAACGAGAGACCACTCGAAAATTTTATACAAAAACAAGTCACCATGAAAAAAAAACTTGGGAACAAACAAATAACACGGAATTAATGTATGCAGAAAGTAATTCAGGTGATCTAAAGATACCTGGACACTACTATCAATGTTGAAATGTCACACAACAAATTGTCTCCTATCCTGCCATCCATTATATTTTCGAATTGCGTCATGAAAATTCCGACTATTTCACTCATCCAACAAATTCATGGCATCCATTACTAGTACCAAAAACGAAAATTCTACTTACTGGTACTCGATCTGGGTATTTCCTACGGATTTTGTCGCCTTCTGCACGCCTTTTTTCGAAAGGGTGCTCCTCTTTATATTGAAACTTCATTTTGAACTTTTGGTTTTATCTACTTTTGTTCGTCTTCTTCCTTGCTTATTTTTTAGCAGACACTGACCACTTTAATATTAACGATTAAATTGCCGAATAGCCAATAGCACTGAGGAATTATTTTCAGAAATTACGTCGTAGAACCGAACTCTACCTATGGATGCTCGACCACAATGAAAATGCCCTGAAAAAATTGACTTCGTCGAATTTCACTGCGGAATGATACTGAACGAAGGATTTTCTTTGGAATCGTTGAGTTGGAAGTCGGAATTAAATTCCACGAATGGCCGAAAGCAGTTAGGCGCGAGTTTCAAAAAACTTTTCATTATTGTGAAGAAAATAATATTTCAATGTTAAAAACATATGAGTTTACATGCTTCAACCCACCTTCGTACTGGAAAAAATTTATTTTAGCCCCAAAGTATTGTATATCCACCTATCGTAATGAAAACAATTTTTCATTCAATTGATTTTCTATTGCTGTAACTATTAAGTATGTTAAGTCAACAAACTTCATTAAAATAAAAGTTGTGGTGAGTGTATCAAGAGTTGAAAATTATGCGAAATTACAAATCTTGTCAGTTGAAAGGATTCTATTAGTTTACCAATAAACAACTAATTGGTGCATAAATATTTTTTAAATCTCATCAAAATTGTAGATATTTGAGTACTGCCTGCAGAAATTCACATCAAAGTCTTAATCATATGAAGTGTTGATATATCAATAAAAAATGTTCACCTTCTCGTCTAAATCAGACTCACTAAGCAATGAAATTTCTATTAGGTGCAAATCTCTTCAGTAATTGCATATGAAAATATACTTAAATACACTAATCGCACTGATGAAGTAATTTGCTCTAGAAATGCCGGTATCTGCTTATCGCAATAAATAAATGAATAAATAAGAACCCTAATATTTTCCGTAAAACGCCAATATTTATTAAAACCCGGGCAGACACGTGTTTCGGAAACAAGTTATTTCCTTCTTCAGTGCCGTGTTACTACTCAGTAAGTTTGTCTGTCTAAATGCATGAACACTTCTGAGGGAATAAAGACAGTCATGAGACAAGCCTCAATGTACTTGCCAGTAGGTTGGAATGGCTCCGAAATTTAAGGAAAGGAAATTCAGAATTGCCCCGGCCCTCTGGTCCAAGGGGGCCTCTAAATCTTGAGGAGTTCTTTAAATCATATTCTAAGCAAGATTGCAAATATGCTCAGTAACTTAGTAAGAGGCAATTCAAAGTTTCGGGCCTCATTGATACAAATGGAAAACAGCTTAGACCGGTTATTTACAATTTTTAAATTCAAATTCCATTGCCAATCTACCTTTCTTTATAGTATCTATATTCCACCGGTACCCATCAACGGCTGAGTCCATAGGCCTCTACATTACTACACTCCTCAGTAAATGCGGTTTCGCCGTCATTAACTTGGCACTTTTTCATTTTTCCTACTATCCTTTTCAAAAGGTTACAGTTTAGTATTATGTGAATATTTAATGAATGATGAAAAAAATACAACCACAGCCATTTTAAATTTAAGAAAGCATCTTCTTTTTTTATAAAGTGTAGACGTCAAGATCAACACTGGCGTCATTTGAAATTTTGACGGGGTAAAATATTTTTTATGTTTATAGCGACCAATACTCGCGGAATGTCAGTCCTTTAAACTGTAAACTTCATTTCATCGTTCAGCTAGGTTTCATTCCTACGACTTGAATAGATTTTATGCGTTCCGAAACTTAAAATTTGGGTTAAAAATGTTTGTTTTCAGCAAATTGGCTCGAATTTCCTGCTAGAAATCACCTGCATACATTGAAACAGTCAAATTGTTTTAGAATGCAGAATCCTTTTCAAAAACATACGATTTCAGGTTTTCCGGCCACCGGAATCTGTGAAATTTGAAATTTTTAAAACTTTCCGCTTAATTCCGTTACTTATTCTTGCATGAGTTCTACCGTCACCCTCGTTATACAATGGCCGTACGAACACCTGATCAAAATATCAGCTGACAACCTGGACAATCCACGTCATCACGTTTTTGTTTCCTGTTGAACAGTTGAGTGGAGTAACATTCAATTGGGCGACTTCAGACACGGCGTTAAAACCACTCGCTTCTGATATGTTTGACGCTACCCCCAGCCTATTTTTGTGTACGATACACATCTTATATGTGTATGTGTTAAAAGGCTCATTCGATCATAAGGGTTCGGCCACATTGCGATTTTCCTGTCGTAACTAGCGATTTTTAGACGCAAATACGAACACACTGCGACAAGATTTGCAAAGGAACTTCAGGCATGCGCAGAACTAATATGCTCATTTGAAGGTATGTCTTTGCCAGGAACACATGTGCCAACTCATTTGTGCACTATGCAATAAACTCCCGTGCACTTTAGCGTCAAATGCCCATATGATGTGCGCCTGCGCGGTATCACAAAAACTACCTAATAAACTGGTTTCAGGAAAAATCGCAAATTTCTGCGTCTGCCGACCTGGAAAAAATTGTCGAAAATCGTAGTGTACGGGCTTCCATTTAACCATGTGTAACTTGCGATAGAAGTCCGACTATATAGTCGTAGTCTGATGAATTCCTAAGATACCGTGCAACAATGCCTACTCAAACAGGCCCAAAGGCGGAAGCGTGACGTCACAATGCGCACCAGGTTTTTAGACCTATTGATCTGTTCTTTTAGACCAATTGAACAGCTTTTGACAGTTCCCGCTGTGACGTCGTGCTCGTTAATTACTTTTCTTCTGGGCCTGAGTAAGCAGGCGTTGCAGGCAGGCAACGTCGAAATGATAAAGAAGAGCGAGATCGAATCAACTGATTTTGCTTATTACTTTAACTAATTTTGTGCGCGATAAATTTCAATCTTTGCGGAGTACATGCATTCTCATGTGTTTCTTCCAGCATTACATGTTTTGCAACTGTAGAAAGGCTTTATTCATTCTTCTCATCATGTACACAAGGGTGGGAATTACTCAAAGAGAAACCAGGTAAACGTTTGAAACGTTTGTTTGATACTCGCTGGAGCGCTCATTACGACTCAGTTAAAGTCGTAATAGAAATGTGGAAGTAATTGTGAATACTTTAGAATATAGTATATGCAATATCCAATCTTGATACTAGATCAGCAGCAAGCTTGCTTTTGACAGCTATTTGTGACTTTAGCTTTTTAACCTATATTAAATTTTGGCACACAATACTAGAAGAAGTTAATTTAGTGCAACAATACCTACAGTCTCCTCAAATGACTTTGGATAAAGGACTGACTAAAATAAAAGCCCTGAACAACTATTTAGTGACAGAACGAATCCTGATTGTAGACAATGCTGTTACATTTGGTACAAAAAAAATGTAATGATATGAATATTGACATCAAACGAAGAGGTTGAACTAGCTTTTGATGCTGCTTTGACAATTCAGGAGGAAGTACGTCGAATCATTGATTGATTTATAAAGGAATTGTCCCAACGATACGTAGCGATGAATAATATCAGCAAAATTTTCAAAATTGTTGAAACAAGGTTCATGCTGGAACCTTCTGACGATGCTCTGACTGTAACAGCAGACAATCTGGTACAAAATTACGATGAGTTCGATAAAGAGCGGGTGCTGCAAGAAATAAAGCGATATCATAAGCATCTACTTGCCATCAATACGAGTGTGGACATTGCTGCCAGCTGAATAGCCCAAGAAATCCTACAACTCATAATAAAATGGGACTTCAGTGAATCTCTACCCAGTACATCGGTTATATTTCAGTACTTCTTGACTATTTGCGTCTCAATTGCGAGAGAAATTTTAACAACTTAAACTTATTAAAAGTTACCTTCGATCTACGATGCATCAAGACACTGCCTCCTTAAACATCAAGAGCAACTGGTCAATCTTTCCATGCATTCAATTGAAAGAAGAGTTTCAAAAGAAAGTGATTACACTGAAATTATTGAAGAGTTTAGTAAAGTAAAGGCAAGAAAACATGTTAAATAAATACTCGCAAAAAATAAAAACGATGTTCAATATTGTTTGCTGTTTCATCTCAAAGTTAAATTCAAAATGACTTTATTTTGTAAATAATTATAAATCATATAAAAACATAAAAAAAATAAGATAATTATAAAATCAAAAAGCTTAATAGCCCTCTTGGCACTCTAAATTTAAACAATATTACAATAATATCGATCAAAAACTAAGAATAATATCGTGCTTAATCAAATGAAAATTTCAACATATTACACGTTAGTTAAGAAAAAGGAGAAAAAATTACCCGACCCTATTGATAGTAATCACATTGTTGAGCATGATATTGACCATACCGCCTCGAATCCCGTTACGGTGATGGAATGAGATACCCTAATAATAAATCTCAACGCCAAGGTTCAAATTTGGACTGTTTTGCGATGGATTATTTCTGTATATGTACATAAAAAAAAATTTAATATCAATATTTTTCCTTTTTCCGAAACGTACTGTAAAACTACATCAACTTGTTTTGGATGGGGGGCCACATATAGATTTTCCACCCCGGGTCTCTAACAGCCTTAGACCACCACTGCCATTCATACCACATGATTCCTCATTTCTTGTTTTCCTAACTATGAGCAAGAAGATTCTAGCTCGATATGAGGTCAGACGTAAATGCCTCATTGAATTGAAGAATAGATTTTCCATTCAGGTTTGATTTGAAATTGGAGACTCTAGTTTTTACAATTTCCGAATGAGCTTGACCCTCTTTCAGGGTTCGGGAGATGGAATAACTCAGAATGAGCTCCAATCAGGCAATTTTTGTATGACATCACTCAATCCAGTTACCGTGTGTATCCCGTGCTTTATCTAGAATGTTTGTATCGCTGCTTGTAGCTTTGAGGTTCGACACATTTACTTGTCTTTTTCCGAAACGCCATCTGGATCCTATAGGCTTATGACATTTGTTTTTTCTGGCCACTGGTTCGTGAATTCATTCATGTAGTACGAACGGATTAGGTTTCAAACATTTTTAAGCTATAATTTAAACAATTGTAATGATTTTAACTTATTTTCGTCGTTTTGCAAAATCTCCTGAAGAAAATCTGAACCACGTTCTGATCATTTTAAGACGTAGTCTTGAGACACATCATCGAACTGCGCCTCTTAGGGCCTAGTCTTTCGGATGATCACAGTCTATTCCACGGTGGCTGCTTGTCGGCCAGCTAGTTTGGAGAGGTATTTCGGGCATAGGTCTTGACGCGAGTCGATTACGCTTGAATACAATTTTTAAGCCACTGGTTCAAATTGCCCAGTTAAAACGCATCAAACATTTTCTGCAACTCGATATCTACTTTACGCTACCATTTTCTTTCAATCCGTCTGACATTTCAAAATCACAAACTTCAAAAACACAACGCGTAGCCAAATACGTGCGACGCGGTGCGAGGAATACTCCACTCTAATTCAAAAACGACACATCCTACGCCAACTAAAACTCACAACTTCAATTTAGAGTACCGCGTACCCAAACCGAAAGACTGAACCAACTAGTCTGGGATTACCGTGAACCCAGCCCTCTCGAAGGCATACTTACCTTCCACTTTTGTCACTGCTGAAACCTAAGCTACTAAAAGGAAAGAATTTTTTGGTATATTTAGCAATTCATTTTAATATTTCAATAATTCACCTTACTTTAAAACAAAAAATTAAATATCATCTTTTTTCTTTTCTGCTCTACAGCTAATGTCAATAGTAAATTCATCATTATTTGGTTTTACTAGTATGTCTTTGTTATTATTTATGAGTTATCTTGCTTGTTTTTAGTACTATCGAGTATTATATGTTTCTATGGTCTTTATGAACTGAATGATTTGTATTTGTTGTGACAAGGGGCCGAATAATATGATAATTTCAATATAAGCTACAAATAATACTCTTTATTGTGACGATGATACGCAATTTACATAGAGCCAGGGCCAAAACACACGTGACTTGGCACTCACACCTCAACCGACTGAACGAGACAGATATTCACTGTAGTCTAGATCGGACACGTTCGTACTCAACAAAAGGATACAGTCTAGTTCGAATATGCTCGCACGCTTCACTATAGTGCACAAAGTATTGTTAGTACGTTCAGTATTAGTTATGATAAGCATGCTATTATTATTATTATTGAATATAAGATGTTAATAACAATCTTAGCAAAGGGAAACATTACGTACATTTTCAGCAGAAGCTAGGAATATTTAGTTGATTTGAGTTTTTCTGGTAATTATTCTCAATGGAGTTTTCAACAAAATCGTATTTCATTTTATATTAAATATTTCAAATTCCAAATCAGAAAGTGTAGGAGCTGTGGCAGGTTGGGTCATTCCACCACCATCTGTAAAGATAAAACACCGAGATGTCTAAAATGCAGTTCAACCGAATGCAATGGAACTTGCAACAACAGAAAATCTTTGCTATGAAACATCAAGGAGCATTTAGCTACGCACGAAATATGCCCTAAATGGGTTAAATATAAGCATGAAGTAGAAGTCAGCTCCATATTAAATGTCACCAACACAGAAGTACGGGTGATTATCAAAAAAAGGAATAAAGGGTTTTGACTTTGAAGCCATACGAGTAGCTCAAATGAATTTTTCTGAATTGAAGAGAAACAAATCTACTAATAAAAAAAACTGGTAGGAGGGTAACAAAAGTTTTAATGAAACACACATATGCTCAAGTAGTGGCCTCTCGTAAGAAAGAAGCAACCAAACGAAACAACATTTTTCCAACATTAGAAAACTGTGTACTCCCCATCAAGCCTATAACCATAAACCCTCACAAACGAACAGATGCTGAAAAAATAATATACGAATTACAAAGAAACGTTTCGTCACTAGCGATGCAGTATTTTCAGGAAATCGACATGAACTTACTAGAAAACTTGTCCAAATACCTTACTCAGGCCAAAAGCCAAAGAAAAGAACAGACTACTAATGAACCACAACCGAGCACTTCTGGTGCATCGAAAAATTAATTTTCAAGTGTTTTTTATCAATTATCAACAGCACCAAAATAACCTAAATTACACCTTTCCAAATGGAAAGAAGGTACTTGTAATGATTTTTACTTTTACTTGCGATCGCGGAACCGACCTCTCATCGGTTCTTGACGTTGTCTGAGTAGTGTCAATAGATGGTACCAACCGGTCAACCAATCCCTGCACCGTAACCCATTCACGCGGTGGCTGCTTGTCGGCCAGCTAGATCGGAGAGGATTTCGGTCGCGGGTCTCCGAATGGGTTACGCTCAATTACAATATTCAGCCACCTATACACGCCCGTTTTCAAACGCGTTACAAAAACAAAACCATACGGAGAGGAAACCTATTCTACGTTACTCCGTATTTCTTCATCAACCAGTCAAAAGTACAAAATCTAATTTTTACTTCACGTTCCCGAATTTCCGACGCGGTACCGAAAAGTATCCTACGTTAACTCATCCCGACGAAAGCTACTCTAATAAAACGGCAAAACAACAAAGGTACCGCGTACCGCACGCAACGCGAAACCGACTTCAGCGGATTTTCTCAAACCCTACCCTCGCGACGGCATACTTACCCTGCACCCCACTTCCCGCTGAAAAGCAGAGCTACTGGAAAGGAAAGTCGTGTGTATTTAGCAATTCATGTTGTCTATTTTTATTACTTCAATGACATAAAACGAAAAAAAAAGGAGAAAAGGAGTAGACAACTATTTTTCTCAATAGAAAATAATATTAACAATTTAAAACAATTCTAAAGTTAGTGATATTTTGGCTTCCACGACAATAGAAACGAAATATATTGTCTAACTGTGACTCCTTATATAATTCAATGTTATATTTACGTTCATTTCTGTATTCAATAAAATATTTATAATTGTTGTGAAATAATGCACATATTTGCATACCGGTAAGTATTTACACAAAGTGGTCTAATTAATAAATTGCAAATTGAATTTTCTGGACCTGAAAGAATATACTACCAAAACCTAGTTACATTGAAGACGCGATTCAATAATTAAGGATGTATGAAAAAAAATTAAAATTATAAAGTAAATCCTTTGATTTTCTCTACATAACAAAAATCATTGAAACTTAGTATTATCATTAAAATTTAAGAACTATCATTTAAGGTAAGAATAATAATTAGAATGAAGGCATTAAGATGAGGTATTGCATATTTTGTTTTTTTTGCTTACACCAATTCCATAAAGTGTAACATAAAATCATGCACATACAACCCTCATTGCATTTGTTTTGAAGTTATGCGAGTGTATATAAAATTTTACTAACGAATACCTTTCCCCCTTTTTTTTTTAAGGCACAGCTAAGAACCTCAGTGATTGAAATATTCTAATTAAGATAGCTAACTTCTCCTGCTTTGTAGGATAATCATATTTGTGATAAAAAGAAACTTACGAACTAGTTTGTTATAACTATGTCGTTACTCTAAAAGGCAGCCCAAGGTTTTAGTTCCCGTGAGTTTCAAGGATAAGCCAATCAAGCGCAGAGCAATATAAGCACATGATTGTACTCCTAATGATAGTAACGCGCAAATTTAGGATCGAATCAATGACACTAATGTTAGACATTTATATTTATCGTTCATAATACGACTGACCTTATTGCGGTTATTCCATGACGTCCACGAATAATGAAGACGCAGTATTCAGTGTGTAAAATTTGTGAATCGTATAAGTTGTCAGCCACAAGAATCTACTCAAAAACCCAACTATTATATTATATTGGATATGAAATGTCAAGGAACTCTAAACATACTCGATACTAATGAAGAATATAGTGGCCTCCCTTTACTCCTTGTTCAATGCCGTATACTTAGCTGCTCGCCCGAATTCAAAACCTCCAATTTTCTCAAGGTAAGCTTCCATAATTAGCCGCAAAAGTAATAAAACTTCTGCTGTCCTCATTACCAACTTATAATTTTGTCACAAAGAACAATATTTATATTTATGAAAATGACTATCAGTCTCCTATAAGGTATAAACTCAAGAGAATACGTTTTTACTGAGTAGATAATCCTTAATAATTACATTAATAAAATTACTATATAAGAGTATACCCTTAAACCCAAATTTCCTGTTCTAGGCGCTTCTGACAATAAACTGTACAAGCCAAACACAAGACACACAAAATACACAGTTTATTATACTCATGCGAGATTGGTAGAAGCAAAAAAAAATTTAGACGTCAAAAAAGAAGAAATGGTACCTCAAAAATATAAGAAAACAAGCATCAAATGTATAGAAAAATATCACAAAGCCACTAAACATATCGGGGCCGATGTAATAACATTTGGAACGGCCACAAGACATGCTCCGGCTCGCCTGAAAGATATCATCAAAGTCCAAGAATCTATTCCAGGAGCATATCGTTTAACGGTCTCCGTTCGCCATACTGCTGGATTGCTTCTGGGCAATCATGACCACTTAATACCTAAAGATATCCATTCATTTCAATATCAGTTTGCGACTTATTTATTTTTTTCATCAGTTTGTGTATTTTCAGAGCCGTTACTAGCTTGTCTAAGGTTACTTTCGACCTCTCCCCATTCCGAATCCGACCGATTTAGTGCATTGCGAGAAGCGTCTTTGCTACTCACTTCGTTAAGAAGATTATTTACAAATTTATAGACCCTTTTCGTACATTTATCCTCGCTTTCATCAATTTCTGGTATTTTCTTATGCTTTCGATCGCTTTCTTTCGCACTATGTTGGTTTTCAGTACTGCGATGTGTTTCATCGATTTTATGACTATGTTCTTCACTGAGGTCTTCCGCATTCAATGTGCAATCAGCAGATTTATTTGTTTCAGTTTCGCTACCATTTGTTTTCTCAAAGTTCGAGTTAACTTGATCCTTTTCGGATTTGGAACATTTTCTTCTTTGTCTTGCAGGGCTTTTTATACTTTCGGATTTTTTTATTTTCGGCATCCCTCACTTTAGCGGTGGCATGGTTTAACATTTCTTGCCAGGCGTTATCAAATTGCCACTCGTGAGAATTACTCATAAAGCGTTTCTCCGCTAGTGCCACCGTTTCTTTTGCAACAGCATGGATCTTATTAGCACGTTGAAATTTCACTGCCGCTTTTTTGCATTCCACTTGGGGTTCACCTAGAAATACGGCCAACTGAAATATTGCAATAAATAGATTTTCAGGATTTGTATTGGGCCCAGTACTCTGGACAAGACATAGGGGGAACGCCTACAAATTTTCCTTTGAAGAAAAGTTTATTTCACACTTTTATGAAAGGAACGATCAGGTACACGATTCAGGACAAGCCAAAATTTGTTCGATTATGTTTTGGTTTTTTCTGGGGTGAATAAAAAACACAAGTCATTACGTTTGCCGACCAGCAGAGTTCGATTCGCAGAAACTTTCCCACAAGCATCAAAATTTATCGAAGGAAGATGCCACCTAATTTTCCAATGCGGTCGCGTGTGCAGTCAACAAGACAACAAATCGAAAGGTTCAACCCAGCTTAAGAACATAAAGCCCGTTCGAATTTAGTGCTTGAAAATACTGTAATTTTATTTTCCGGAAAAGCGCAAATCACCAGGTTCGAATAAAATCAAGACCGAAATTAACCAACCCGGGGCACCACGGTGAATAAACACGACAACAAGAACAGCGGTCAGAAAACTCGGCTCAGGATGGAAACTCCCAACGTTTCCCCGAGATACGGTTTAAGACATCCGAACCGATTCGTAGCAGGTAGCTGGTTAGAATTAAGGAAGCGGCAACTATAATATCGGAAACTTTACTGTTTTTTTTTTCGTCCGCGCACTTTTCTTTCACAGTTTCGGGTTCCCATCCAGATCCTCTACATTCGCACTTTACACTTACTTGATATCTCCTAGCTGTTGTCGCTGCCTCCACCGGGATATCCTCTTGGGGTGGCTGCCTCACTCAATCGCCGCGCAGCTTGCGACGATGGCGACTTTGCCGATTTCGGTAGCAAAAAAGGTTGAAACTCGCGAAGTGAAATTTCACTGGTTCTGTCTAATATTTTCAGCCAAAGCCATCGTATGAAACGCTTTCCGCAACCTGTTTTACATAAGCACAAGGTATCTTCTTTTACCCGTATAAATTATAACTAATATTTTATACTTTCCTCCTAACCAACTAAATTTCACGAATTACGCACCAGAACACGCCGACCACGCCGGCCTCCATACAAGACAAAAAATCCGGTTGACATCCCACGACAAAATTGACGTGGGATGTGCAACCGTCACAACCGACGTGAGATGCCAAGCCACTCGGTGGCAAGGTGTGTTAGTGAGTCGCCAGCGGCGTGACAAGATTCATTACATACTCTTATACATATACGTTTTGATTCCGAATTTTATTCATTTTTAATCACATGCTAAAAAATCTTGAAAAACTACTGACATATCACTACGATGGTCGGTCGATTAAAATTTCGCAATAAATATTTTACAATACTGAAAGGGGTCACGTGGTCCCTCCCTATTAATTATCTTCAAGTCATAATACTAACCCTTCTCCACCTAATTAATTCAACTACCCGACCCCTTGAGGGTCAGTTTTATCTATCAGTCTCACGTCAATGAGACATACTCTAATTACTACCCGTTAATGAAAATATCTAACTCGTTGCCCAGTGACTTTAATTTTTGCTCAGGCCATTTTATCGATCTGAGTTTTTATCCAGTCAACCACGAAATTAAAAGAAATGCTAGGCGTAGAATTCTCGGAGCTCATTCATTATTGATATATGCCTCCGGGCCAATGAGCATGCATAAAATGATTTAAATCTACGTTGATAGATGTTGGCGAGACACAGATGTTAATTTCGTAAAACTTAAAAGCTGTCAACTAAACAATAGATAAAAAGGGTAGTCTTGTCAACGAACTAATACTTTTCTAGATTTGAGGATATAACAAGGAATAACAACTCGATCCTCCTTTCAATCCTACATGCTTCTTCCGGTGGTGCCCCGTTTGCGGTTGGTCAAGTATATTTTCATTGATATCACAGTCCGCTGTGTTTTCCCAGTATTATAAACCCGTTGTTCTGTATCGATAGCTCCCATTGTTTCCGAATCCTAGCAAGTTTTCTTATTTTTTTTTGGCGAATGTGTACACTTTTGCCACCGTAATTAAAACACCTCACGGCATTATAAAACAAGCATATCAATTATCAGAGCAAAAGCATATTAATTAAAAAATAATTTTGATGAGTTCAAACTAAATATTTAGAAATAATTCAATATTTAAAAACATTCATAACATAAACACATCTGGAATGGAATTCAATTTAATATTGTATGATAAAAGATGTGTATAAAAATACAAAATATTGCTTTCGAATGTTTGCACACTAAACTTTAAAGCAAGCTTAGTTTTATATATAAATGAAAATATATATTTTACCGTTTGAATACATAATGCAAATAAACCTATTTGCCCGTCATCAATATAGAAATCATTTCAAATTTCCTGATTTTCTACAACGCAGCCAATGCTGTGATACCGATCACCGAACACTTTTTAGCAAGGCAAACGTCCGATCTAGGCATTGCATTTGAAATTGAACATTGCTAACCATCTCGGGGGTATTATTTAACGAAGACGAATATGTCTTTTGCAATGTTTTGTAATTATTTTCAACTCTATTGATATCTCGTAGTAAATTAACAAGCGAGGCACAATAGCTGGTAGTATTGCCTACCATCGATTCCATTTCCGAAAATTGATTGGTGGCTAAATCCAGTTGCATGTTGGTCTTGTCTACCTATAAAAATTAACCAAATAATCTTGAGTATTCGTGTCTTGTAACTGAATCTTTTCCAGAGCTTACCCATGTCAGAGCATATATACTAAATAGCACTGGCACTGTGAACAATTTTTCATTCTAACTGTAAAAAACTCACAACATAAAATATTAAATGTATTTGCGAGAGTCAAATGTATGTATACTCAGCAAAACATGTGTAGTTGAAAATTTGCTGAGAACGAGATAGAATAAGATAGCATGACAAAATTTTGAAATTTCTAAGCGTGTACACGAGATAAAAGATTATCCTTAATTATGATTGGTTCATTCCAACTTAACGAACATCAAAATTACTCACGAAAATTTTGACGATTCTTTTGACAGTTTGAGAAATGTCAGTTGTAGAAAAGTGACTTACGCGAGTGCAAATCGTAAATAAATTTTCTAATTCGTTGTATATCGGGCTAAATCTTTATCACATATTAATCAAAATAAGTTACGCGTAATTGATTTAGTGAATCCTAGTGAGAACAGAATGAATTGTGCGCCAGAAGTGATAGCGAGGATCGATTTCCTCTTCGCAAAGTTTCAAACTCCGGGTTGAAAAGTTTGTTTAAATTATTTTGTTTCAGGAATCAAATTGAGAGTAATTGTATTTATTTTCGTGATGGCCTATTTTAATTGAATAGTTGGGACATTATGGAAATGGATGCAATTGACTCTTAATAACAGCAAACATCTAATTGAAGTGGATCTAGTGAATATTTGACCTTGGCCGATTAACTTTCCGCAAAGTTGTGGCGTGAAAATTCTTATATAATTATTGTGTTTCAGGAATTTAGAGTGACTGTATTTATTTCCGTCATGTCCTATTAGCATTAAATAGTCAGGGCATTTTGGAAATGTGTGCAATCACCTCTTGAAAACATCGGTCTAAATGAATTTGTTCTTGTTGTGAGAACAAAAAGAGTTATGTGGTAAAAGTGATAGTGAAGACCTTTCCGCAAAGTTATAAACACGAGTGAAAAATTATGTTTGAATAATAATTGTTTTTCAGGATTGCTACGATTGAGAGTAATCGTATTTATCCCTGTGATGGCCTATTTATAGTGAATAGTTAGGGCATTATGGAAATGGGTGCACTTAACTCTTAATAGCAACTATCCAGTATTAATTCATATACATATTTTGAAATGGATCTAGTGAATATTTTACCTTTATCAATTAATCATATCAAAGTGTCGATGGATTCTTAAGATAAATTTTTCATGTACCTTCCAGTGAAATTTGGTTATATGTGCGTTACGTTCGTGCCCGGTTTGTAGACGTTGAGAATAAAATATCCTTTAAAATATATCTATTAAAAATGATTAATTTGCAGGTATTCCATATATTGCTGAACATTAAGCACTGGAATTGATATATGCTATTTAAAATGATTAACCGATTGGAGCACCCACTTAATAATGCCTGCAGATTGAATCGTATCATCTCATCGGAGAAATGGACATGTGCGTGCACTTTTTTAAATCTCATCTACAAGGTATTCGGTCATGACACTAAGGAAGAATTTACAAATGGTTTAAACTGAAGAAGGAGCTGGCCAATTCACTGGAGGAAAACAGGTTTTTACTATTTGCAAACACTGTTATGTTTACCCTAGCCATATTGAAGGTATTTTTAATAAAATATCGAAATTTTTTCATAGTAAAAAATGTAGTAGATCGTTAATAAATTTTATGTTTAAGAATTGCACAAAACCATAAGTTTGAATTTAACAGATATCAATTTACATATAAATTATTTACATTCACTTTTAATTTCGGAGTCAAATATAATAATAGAATTAGTTGACAAACAATTTTTTAAGAAATTTGTAGAATTATATTTTTTAAATGCAATCAAATTAAAAATATATTGAAAGAGCATTTTAAGGATAAAACTTCACTTATTTTCGATGGACAAAGTAGATTGAATAGTCATAATCAAACTAATAATTTGACTATTGTCAATTTATTAGTTTGATTATGACTATTCAATCTACTTTGTCTATCAAAAATAAGTGAAGTTTTATCCTTAAAATGCTCTAAATTCGTTACATTGTATTTTAACTCTTCATTCGCATTAAAATATTGTAAATTAAAATATTTGTCAACTGTATTTTTAACTTTATTTTCCAATCCATCCGAAGGATTTTTAACAAACTGCTTATAGTATTTAGTATCACTAATTTTTTCTTCTATATCATGATTATATTTACATCTATCAACAATGATTGGGACTGAACCTTTATCAGACCTAGTTACCATAATATTGTTAATAAATTTATAAGTATTTGAAATCATTTTATTAATTTTATTGATCGATTGATTTAATTGATAATTTTCTTAACAGCTGATGGCATCTTTAAAGATGTTAAATTTTTTATCCAATCTTCATGATACAAATACTGTTAGAATTATTGTTATGTAAAGCTATTGCTTTACATAACAATAATTCTAACAGTATTTCATGATAGAAATACTGTTACTGTTAGTATTTCATGATAGAAATACTGTTAGAATTATTGTTATGTAAAGCTATTGCTTTGCATAACAATAATTCTACCAATTTTTCTGTCATGAAGGTTGGATAAAAAATTTAACATCTTTAAAGATACCATCAACTGTTAAGAAAATTATCAATTAAATCAATCAATCAGTAAAATTAATAAAATGATTTCAAATACTTAAAAATTTATTAAAAGTCATCCTAATATTATGGTAACTAGGTCTGATAAAGGTTCACTCCCAATCATTGTTGATAGATGTAAATATAATCATGATATAGAAGAAACAATTATTGATACTAAATACTATAAGCAGCTCGTTAAAAATCTTTCGGATGGATTGAAAAATAAAGTTAAAAATACAGTTGACGAATATTTTAATATACAATATTTTAATGCGAATGAAAAGTATAAATACAATGTAACGAATTCAGATCTAGCTCTTTGTTATGGATTGTAGTTTCATGTATTTTGGATTGTTATGGATTGTAGTTTCATATATTGATACCCCTACTTCTTCATTAGAAGGGTTGTGTAGGATGTTTTAACTAAAGCTCGACCGAGCCCTAAATCTGACGTTAAAGATAGTTGGCAATTTAAAGATAAAGTTGAAGAAACTGTTATTCCGGATGAATTTGTAAAGATTTCATTAGATGCTACCTCGTTATTTACGAATATAAGTACTGAATCAGTTTTGAAAAGTCTAAGAAAATGATGGTATTTAATAAAAAAACACACTAAATTTAAACTAATAGATTTCCTAGATTTATTGGAATTTCTTTTAAATAATACTCACTTTAAGTTGAACAATAAATTTTATAAGCAAATACTAGGCTTACAAATGGGTTCAAAAATTTCTCCTATATTAGCAAACATAGTATGGAAGACTTGGAAATGGATGTTAAAAATAAACTAAAGGTTCGAATAAGGAACTATTATAGATCCGTTGATGACATTTTTACTATTGTTCCTAAAATACAATATAATGATATTCAACAGATATTAAAAGCTGTGATAATAATATCCAATTTACTGTTGAGGTTGAAAACGATAATCGTTTGAGTTTGTTAGAGCTCCAATTAATAAGAAATAATAGTTCTGTTTTAATTAACTGGTTTAGGAAAACTAGCTATACTGGTTGTTATATTAATTATTATTCACATTACCCTTTAAACCAAAATATCGGTTGCAATGACAATATATTTTAATTAATAACTAATTTTTGGCCGTACATTGACGAGAAATAATTTATCAAGAAAATTCCTTAAAATCCTTCCTTTAATCGCCATTCGTGTAAAATATCCTTCTGTGTAAGGATATGAAATAAAAAGAAAAACGATATAAGAAAGCACTTTTGCTCACCTTGTTTCTTCTGCGTACAGCACCACCACTAGAAGGCGAAACAAGGAGATTGAGAATCAGAGGTTGTGTTCATAATAACTTATTTATTTCACATGATTCCCCTTTAAAGGTGCCGTCCCTTTCCCATAGAATGTATTGATGCTTAAAAGTTACTGTGTTACCAATTTGTGCAGAGGTTTTCAGTGATGTTAAATACCTAAATAATTATTGCTTATCAAAGCAAAAAAACACCTAAACAATTCCAAATAAGTGCGGCTACTTCCTAAAATCATTCTTTTAATTAAATCTAATAATATATCTTAGCTAAACTTTAAATGGATTATTTCACCCTGTTCTCATCAATTTAATGTAAATCTTTACAATATATTTTTTTGCTCTACATGAACTTTCATTGCACCGTGCAACGTGCGCTCTGATAGTTTTTTAAATTATTTATGAAATTCTTTGTAGCTACATGAATGAGTTGCAAATTTTTTTAATAATGTTTTTCTGAAAAATTATTAGAGAAGAAAAATGTTAGAAGAAGGTGGTTTCGACGTGTGTGCTCATTCTCATTGGGCCATCACTTTTATTAGATACACACGGGTGATGGCAACCACCATGCTTAGAGGTGAGAGAGTTATTTTTAATTTTCCTACTTATGCGAACTCAATAAGTTTTTGTAACTGCGAATTATGTTTAGGTTAAATTTCCTCCTTTAAGTACTTGTCTCAGCTAAACTTCAAATGGATCTTCTAACATTTGTCTTCTCTAATAATTTTTCAGAAAAACATTGTACATATATGTACATATATGGTAAAAGTTTTGCGTTTTTTCTGTCAAGCATAACATGAAACATTTTTAGTAACAAATATTTATTATAAACTTTAGAATAACTATAATGATTTTCTGTGATCTATAATTAAATGATAATAGTAGCTTAATAATAAGCTTATTTAGTAAAATATAATTATTATAAATAGAAAACTGAGCTTAATAATAATTTTCTGTAGGATATAAGAACTGATAATAGTAGATTAATAATTAACCTAGAGTTTTATAAAATATAATTATTATAAATAGAAAATTTTACCTAATAATAAGTTTTATCATTATAGGTATATATTGCGTACAGTATTCTCTGTAGGAAATAAGAAAAAAGCTATCGTAAGAAGAAAATAACAAAATTTCAACATTCTTATTCAATACTATAAAGATACATGCTTTTTCCAATGGTACAACCACGAATTTGCAGTTTCTCTGACAATATGATTCTAATACATATGATCTAGCCTACTAGCTAGCACTCAAACCTTCGGACTTCTTAATACTTAAATCTATTCAATGAGACCTAGCTAAAAACTGATAATAAGAAGTCACTATTATTTCTAATAAATCTAATGCTATTCAACAAAACAATGGTTGTATATGGTGTCAAACTCCTAAAACATGATTCCAAATAATCCGAGCAGCATTCTAGTATTCAATCTATGGCTCCACTACTGAATTTCGACCGTATTTTAAAATGGTTTATGCTTCGTTATGGCGACTACCAAGCTTCTAAATATGATGTGAATCTGTTGTAACATTTTATTTTGGCTAATCTATACCTAAAAAGGCAATTTCAAAGACCACTCTTCCGTTATTCGATTGAGAATCGAATTTCTACATGATTAAAACCGAGATCTCAGTGCAAAGATCTATTTAGAGATCAATACACTCATCCATTCGCATATGATGGTGAAAATGACGAAAGCCACCTCAAATACATTCAGAGAGCTCCGGAAAACTTGCTAGCAACTTGAAAAGACTGCAAACAACACCAAACAGTTGCCATCCCATAATGCCTCACAGGTCAAGAAGGCTGAATGTCTAGCGGCCCACTTTGCTGCAGCCCATTCCCTTTCGTGGGAGCGTCTAAGTATCAACGTAGGATTGTAATTGGTAGGAGGAGTACTGACAACAATTTTGAGCCATCGATATGTCGATGTTTGTCCAAAAGAGACTTATGGTAGTAAAGTGCTAGAATCATTACAACGGAGAAAGCCAAATTTATCTTAAAATGTCCAAAATTCAGTGAATCGGAAAAAACTTCATTTGAAGATGGAAAAAACTTTTATTAATTTTTTTTTTTTTTTTGAGAAATGTATGAAAAGGCCATCTTATGACCTGGTTGCCACACATAAATAGCTTAAAGAAGCAATTAGCCCCAATAATAGGCTTGTTAAGAAGATATGAGTCTTTTCCAATGAACATCAAGAAACTTGTTCTAAATGCATTTGTCCTGACGCAATTACATCATGACGTGTTTATTTAGAGTCAATCAGCAAAGCAACATTTAAACAGTATATCCAGGCTGCTGACAAAAGCGTATAAAAACATTCTGAAACTACCAATGCTTACTCAAACTAGTTTGGTTTACCAATTAGCAAAATCATTAACCTCTAGTCATATCATTATAATGGAGAAAGCTAAGTTTATTTACCCAAATTTTTGAACAACTAATGGATCGCAAGGAACACCATTAATTAAGGTACCACAGATCAACTAATATAATGTGAGGAATGCAGATCAATTCGTAATACCTTTTTGCCAGAAGGAATTGTGTAAAGAACGATGCAACGAATGATACTCTGCGTATATACTCGTATACTCGTAACAATCTACCAGAAATGGTTAAGAAAGCCAACTCACTTTTGGGATTTAACAAAAAACAAAGGGAACAATTAATGAACACTGATTGAAGCGTGGACCTGTAGCTCTGCTTTTATAAGCTCAGTATCTTAGGGCATTTTTGACCCTATCTGCGAGATACTGAAGAGACTGTTACACAGAGTTTTCTTTTTTTGAATGCATCGTATTATATTGAAATTTTTTTTAATCTCTGAGAGCTGATCATGATTTTTGGACTAGATGTTCATGAAAAGGATTAGTTTACATTATTTTGTGTACCCCCTTATACCGATGTATTAAACATTGTCTGGGTGCCACAAAGGACGAAGCGACGTAATGTGAATGTAGATCATACGAGCGTTGTGCGACGAAGAGTGATGGAGGGAGTGGTAGTGAATGGGGGTATTTAAAAAAAAAAATATATTGAGAAGTCATTCTTCAGATACTAACTCTGACTTCGATGGATTAGCATGATCTCAATTAGGTGTTAAGTAATTAAAAAGTTATGAGCATTACTTAACACCTAATTGAGATCATGCTAATCCACCGAAGTCAGAGTTAGCATCTGATGAGTGACTTCGATGGTACCTCAATATAATATTTCATGCATTTCTCACTATTAATATTTAAGAAAAGGCTTGAGGAACATTTAATAAATTCTAATTAATAAGTCCTGGGGATTAACTTTGCAGTATGGCATTTAGGCCCTATCGTCGATATACCTGAACACATCTATTTTTTAAAACTTCAGATTTTTCTACCTAACGCGGTCTAAAAGCACAAAAGATTTAAATTGTAAAATATTTTACCTATCCACATCCGTTGGGAGAACCGCAAACTCCTTCGATGGTGCCACGCACCCAGCAACAATGCATTTTCTTTTTTCTGCCATTTCCAATGATTCTAAAACAATTCAAATGCAAAAAGTTAAACTATTCTATCAAGTTATTAATAAAAAATATTAACTTACTTGTTTTCGATTTTCATTATTCAAATTCATTTTGACGTTTGACATTTCGACAAAGTTAACGACTGGACGAAACTTCCGAACAGTTGCCAGATGCATTTTTTCATGAAAACAAAAAAATTTACATCTGGCAAGATGTTTTTTCGTTAATATTTTATGAAACTCTCTCTCTGAGCAACGAAATATCTCACACATACTACGATTATTTTATGTTGTGCTCACTAATACTTAAAAATGTTTATGCTGCATATGTAGCGCTGTCGCATTTTTCCTGAAGCGTTTTACTCTCAAATCGAATGCATCTCTTTCTTTACTAATAATATTTATGCTTCGGATCTCTCGTTTCATTTGACAACCCCTTGAGCTGCCAGTGCTATTTAGTATATATGCTCTGCCCATGTTTTAAAATCACGTATATTATTCGCTGCCATAATTCGACACCCATTTAAAATCAAAATACTTTAACTGTCAAAATAATATCGATTAAATCGAATATTAAACGAATGTCATCGGTGACAGATGTGCTTAACGAAGTTTTTGTGTCCATATTGGTACAATTGTACTAATCCATTCGAAAAAGGCTACATTAATGAACTTTATTGGTACAACTGTACTAATCCAATCAAAAACCAGAGTTCCTTGTACTACCATACGATTATTTTATTTCCTGATATTACCATATGATTTACATGATTTGATGGTGGCGGCGAAAAAAATATATATTATTTTTATCCATGATTTTCTTGAAAACTAATGGCATTTCGTATAAATGCCCCGAACAAACATCATCCCTCTCACCAAGCTGGATTGAATACCACCAAAAAACAGTTCGCCTAGCACATCATAATCTCCACTGCACGGGATAGCGCCGGTACTTTTACTACATATCCTATCCATGTTGACTTTCGTCCTGACTTGCTATTCAGTACGTTCAATGCTAAAAGGTAGCGAGGCTAATACTGATCAGCGAGGGGAGGGGAGAATCCTTAGTCACCGTTTGCATACCAACCAAAACTGACGATAGTACAAGCCATATGGTAGCAATTTGCATATGTATTAGTCGGCCTACTATGGACAAGCTTCCGGTAGCTGTCACCCAACTGCGGCATTAGCAAATGCTTATATTTCGTCATATATACTACTTTCCGAATAAAAAAAGTGCTGAACGCATTCCATTCATGCTATAAATTCACCCATTGTGCTCCTAAACTTTCCAAGACGAGCAAATGAAGCACACGTTTTGCACCTTCGACTGATAGCTCAGAGTTGAGATGTAAACAAACTCCTATAAATTTCACTTTGGAAGGCGATAAAAACTAAACGGGTATAAGCACTGAAATAATTTTCACTTCACTAGGAGCGCTATTGTGTTCTCCGCGGATCATCTGGATTTCACTGTAGAAATCCGTCTCTAAACCGTACAAAACCTCGAATTTTTGTTGGCACCTCCACAATTCTTCATATAACGCCATGTAAGTTAGCCAGCAAAGTCGGCCTACTAATGGTCATGTGTGTGGTAGTAAGCGCTGCTGCCATATGGCTTGTATCTGTCGTCAGTTTTGATACCAACCGTTTTGTGTAATACACACGACCGGGAAAGTGCTCGAAGAGTTCATGAGCGGAAGACTTACTGACATGACACCTGTTGCTTGGGTCTTATCTCTGCACCAGTATGTCTTCAGAGCAAGTCACTCCAGCAATAATGCGATTGCGGAGGTAGTGAGCACAGTCTAACAGGCGATAGTATAGTTTTGCTGGTGGCGCTTAATTTCCGAAACAAATTCGATTCCGTTCGATGGGCGGATATTCTGCAAGCGTTGGAAAATCATTTACAAATCCTAGAATAACTGATGCAAATTTTGAGGATCTACCTGAAGGACCGAAGGCTGCCCTATGACATGAAGGAGGGCCGATAAAGGATGGAAGTTACGTTGGGTGTTGCTCTAAGCTCCATCCTCCAGGTCTATGGAGCATATAGTATAATGGGCGACTGACGCATGAGCTGCCGCTTGATCGGCTATGCGGATGAATTGCAGCCTTAGTGGCGGGATGTGTAGTCAAACAAGCACAACTGAGAATATGTACACAAATGCGCCGAGTGAGGGACTACATGACTGCCCACGGACCAACTTAGCGCTGAAGAAAACCGAAGTGCTCATCCTGTCAAAGAAAACAACCCTTAGAGTAAGAATGATTATTGATGGAGAACTGGTAGTCGAGTCAAAGCTTGTAATGAAGCACTTAGTGTTCTGATAGACTCGAGGAGGAGTTCCCTGAGCAAATAAGGAAAATGGCTGATAAAGGGGCAGTGGGAGTATCGGCCTAACTCGACTAATGGCAAACGTAGGCACACTACATTTTTCAAGAAGGTGACTTTGATGAGCGCAGCACACTCTGCACTTCTATATGTGCAGAAATATGGACCTAATATTGAAACTACTTCGAAATCATATCGCAAAGTCTGTAACTGTTAGCGAAAACCACTGGATTTTGATGCCGTTCCACTGAGATATGTCGCACCACTCGCTTCATACCTCCAAAAGCATTCGTGTATTTGGTCAGGAATCGGTATGTTTTTGATTCTGACGGTGCGCCAGTTATATATTATATATATAGAGGGACCACCAACAAGAGGATAAAGAGTCCTCCGAATTCGAGCTCCTGCGATCAACAATTCCAATAGAGGTACTTATTTCCTAACTTTATTGAGGCTGGTCGAGCTGGGACGAAGCAATCTGGGCATTGGTGGCTGAATGACAACGGTCAAAATGAGTTTTCTTTTCGTTTTTCTCCTTTTTGATTTTCAGCTTATTATTGCTACATTTAATGTTATTGTTGTTCGTTTGCGTAATTTTTTTTTTTTTTGAAAATTAAAGATAAGTTTTAACATGAAGGTTAGGAATATTATGATGTTAATATATTAGGATAAGATAAACTTTTTGATAATAATTTATTAGAATTAAGTTCGAACATATGAGATATAAGCTAAAAGTCCACTATATTGTTGTTCTATGTATTATTTATATGTTTTTAATAGAATTGGTTGGTTTTTTCCTTCTTTTTTTCAAATTAATTGATAATATCTAACAACTTTCCAATGCTAAGTTTTTGATTATTTTAATCTTTTAAAATTTGCTTTATTTTTATTTTTAAATTTTATGACTGATGAAATAAAATGCATTTGAATTTGAAATATGTGCCGACGCTCTTAGCAAGAAGTTGTACCGAAAATGCATGGCACAGGTGCAGAGACGAAGAGCACTGAGGATTGCATCCATATATCGGACGGTTTCTGTTTTGGTGGTGCTGGTCATCGCAGGTGTGATACCCATTGCTTTCCTTACTAGAGAACACCGCAACACTTTCCTACGTAGAAATAAAGGCAATAGAGCGCGGTTGCACATGAGATATACAAGGCTCACTCAGCAATTGGCAATTATCCTGTGTGAACGATATGAAAGGAAGTTGGACCAACTTTCTAATAAATTACCTAAGGTCGCTGCTGAATCGAGGGAATGGAAAGACTGACCCAGCTCTTCAGTGGGCAAGAGTGTTTTCAGTCTTACGTGCGCAAGACTGGTGAATCACGGTCTCCTGATTAAATATTTTTCGTAGGGCAGAAGCATGACGCTTGCCACCTTTTTTATATGCAGGAGATGGGATAGGCAACTTACTGCGTTGTTGTTATCGAGGAAATAGGGGAGTTTTCTCCGAACAGCCTCATTGGAGGAATGCTTTGTTCGACTGACAAATGGAATTATGTGGAAAATTTCGTTCAAGAATTTTTGACCACCTCGCGACGTGGCAGCTGGGGGAATCTCTTTTCCAACAATTTCTACAACTCTGTGACGCCTTAGCGCCTAAGAAAAAGAGGTCTAGCCTGAAGTAGTGTGTCGAACGGTTCCTGATTATGTTCTCAGATTTACATGGGAGGTGTTTAGTGGATAGTCCAAAACCAGAGCGCTGATGGGAACCCACAATGCGGGTGTTAATTACTTCCACGTACCATTCCACAGAAAACTATAATGTGAACCTAACAAATAATCATTAAAATTGAAGTAACCATAAAAAACTCAAGCCAACAATGGTGATAAAAATCAATAATTCTCAGTTCCATTGACCCGACCAAACCTTGGAACAGAGTATGCTCAAGCTTGGAGAATATGCTATTCATCTGTGACCTGTCTATACATGTGAAACATAACCGGAACATGGAAAGAATTAAAAACATAACTATCCCTATCTAAATATACAACACTTCAGGAGGAATGAATTCATTTGATGTGTCACCATCAAAACTGGCTTAGAACTAGAGTGAGCGTTCACATGGCTATAAAGTTATTCAATAATTAGCAGAAATAACCTCTTCGATCCGGAACCGGAAACGATTACATGCCCGAATCAAATGCTCCTTGTTCATATTGACCATAACGGCATTAATAGCAGTCTTCAGCGAAGAAGAGGTATTGTGAGGACGCTTATTGGCCTCACGCTCAATTACGCCCCATACGTGATAATCCAAAGGATTAAGGTCTGGGGAGCTAGGTGGCCATAGCTTCGGTGTTATGTGGTCATGAAAATTTTCGGCCATCCAATCTTGTGTCACCATCGCTTTATGTGAAGGATCAGAGTCTTGTTGAAAAATGTATGGTCTGCCTTCGCTTACATTGTCTATCCAGGGTTTCACTACCGTCTCCAAAACCTCGATGTATGCAGTAGAGTTCACTCGAAGTCCTTGAGTAAAAAAGTGAGGTGGCATAACATGTCCTTCGTTGCTGACAACACCTAAAACCATAAGGAACCTCCGTCGGATTTGAACATAGCCAGCTGTCATTTCTGCGATTGGTCTTTTGATCTTGGTCAAAATTTTTTTCATCGGAATAAAACCATAACATTTTGGACGCCTCAGGGTGTTTGATTTTGTTTCAGAGACGTTTAGATCGGAGAACTCTCTGTTCCCGTGTTCGTTCCGACATGAACTGTCCTCTGCGCATCACGTAAGACTTATACCGAAGGTCTTCGTGGACAACTCTACGAATAAGGCGCTCAGAAACATGAAGCTCACTCGCAAGAACCCTCAATGATTTTGAAGGGTCCTCGTCTATGATCGCTTGCACTTGCTCTAAAAATTCTGCAGATCGGACAGTGTCAGAACGTTGTTCGTGCTTTTTGCGTTTTGCAACCGATTCTGTATCGCCTCCTAATGCTTCAAATTCACGGCGAACCTTATGCACGAATGAAATGGCGCAATTAAGAAAATTAGAGATCTCTAAATCTGTATGGTTCGCACATATAGCGACGATGAAAGCATATCTCTTCATTTCTTGGGTGATGTTGTATTCCGCCATTTCTTATCTGAAAAGGAAAAAAAATCGCGAACTTATAGTCACATTTATACATGTCCTCAAACACAAATAACACAAATGGAGAGAGGGTGAAATAAAGTTTATGGAATCGGAGCCAAATCGGTTTTTCTCCGTTTTAGTGACGATTGATTAAAAAGTTGCTGTTACTCGCTTTTCAAAACGAGGAAATTAATTTGGCTGAGATTCCATAAGCTTCAGTTCACTCTTTCTAGTGGGCTTTAAAGTCGGTTTTATTTTTTTCTAAACGTTTTAATTTTATGCTTTTCAGTGACAATATTGTGTCTCAACCCGAACCGACAAAAAATAGAAGCCATATGGTAGCAATTTGCATATGTAGTGGCCTGAAAATTGATCACGAATTAGACAAGATAAGATTAACGGGATGACCACATTTTTGCTTGCCCCTTATACCGATGCTCTAAACATTGGCTGGGTGGCGCACCTGATTAAACGGGTGAAAGCAAGGTGCAGATCGCACAAGCGTTCGAAAAAAGAGGGGTAGGGAATGGAAGTATTTGGGAAAAAAGTAGAGATTCCAAATACACAAAGTGAAAAGCCAAAGTAAGTGACAACAACAGGCGAAAATAAGGACAAGAACGTGCTCCTTATACAATATAGTTTTATGTTTAACTAATTATTGTTTAAAGCTTAATTTTTAATGCAATAATTATCATCGATGAACGTCAGTTGATATTTTTGGCAGCTAAAAAAATTGTTTTAATGAGTTTTAAGTCATAGCTTTAACGTGTTTTGGGTTCTAGTTTTACAGGTCACCATTGACAAAGTTTGAGATATTCAAATATATGTTCAAAAAATGTATCGGAAGTATTGAGAAGGAAAGAAAAAGCCAAAAAGTTGGAAATTCGGTTGAAGAAATACATTTTTACAATACAAATGTATAGGGCACAAGAGTGAAAAAATGCCAAGGAGAATGCTCATTACAAAGATAATGAAAACACCGGATGTCACTACATAGATAGATATTATGACAACGAGATTTCTTTCGAGTGTACCTTCGGACAGACTATAAGCCCGTTCAGTTAATGTACTGGTTAAAAATTAGAACATATCGCAGCTGAGAGCACACAGCCAAAGCATGGTACTGACCGATCAAGATAATGAGATACTTTAACTATTCCTAAGCGAAGGCCCGAAAGGGACTGAAGAGCTAAAGCAAAAAACATTTTTTTAGCTTATTAACCAAAAGTTGCACATACTGAGTAACAAAAAATATGCCCACTTTCATCATTTTAGTGATCATCATTGGCTGTTTTTCTTGTCGGAAAAGCGTTTAAACCCCCTATTGCAGTCAATTCTGCCTGTCTGCTCATTTCCCCGCAAGGACTGCGAAAGGAAAATTATTGACCATTGTGGAAAGGCCGGAAGTGATGGTCTTTTAAGTGTTAAAAAAATTAAATTATTCTCGATGAGCCTCTCACATTAAATCTTAGAACTGCTATATTTACACGATGATGGTAGGAGGACATTTGTGAAAAACGTATGTTTAAGGACTTAATGTATGCGTTTAACTTTTTTGTAATGTCATTCCAATTGGCTATGGAGAATGACTGATATCGGACTAAAGCAGCGAGATGGGCTAATTTCATTGTTATTCAATTTAGCTCTAGAATATGTCATAAGAAAGCTACCTGTCCATACAAGAGGGACGTTATTATACAAGGCGAGCCAAGTGGTAGCCATTGCTGATGACACCAATATTTTGCCACGGTCGTTAACAAACTCCAAAGAACTTTTGCTGAAACTCGACAGCGAAACATAACTAGTAGGGCTACAAATCATTCTGCTATGCCATGGCGGAATCGATGCTATTTACTAACTTTAACTGCACAAATTTATTACTCTGACGAAGGCTGATACCAACAATTGCAATCAAAACGATCCATATAATGCCTACACTTAATAAGTTAGCTGATTTACCATGACTAGCATTATCGATATGTACAGTATTCAATACAAAAAAAACTGTCCAGAAATTCATTCTATTTCTTCTCTATGCTTCATTACAATTCATCAACAAGTACATTTTCGCTAAATATGTAGTTAATGTACAGAATGTAAATACATACATAATACAAACTAAGAAATCTTGCTGAGCATCAACTTACTTTCATTCACACAATTGCTTAAGGCTAATATTCTCCATATCGTTGGTTTTAATTATAATAGCATTGTTTATATAAATATCACCTATTGAATAATACAAATATGTATTTTCGTGTATATCGCTAAATTTACAATATTATTTATGTCACAACAGTTCCATCATTTCAATCTTACTAGAAGTAAATTCTACATCGAGCATCGCTAATTTTCCTTTTCATAACTTATTTTGACATTGCCTTGCTAAAGCACACTTTGGCTACATCTTTACGTGCTTGTTTTGTATCAGAACTATCAACAAAATTTTCTTTAATACACACTATACAATTTCGCAAGTAATGTTTAGACTTATAAATCAGCATGCAATCCATATCCAATGAACTTTTCATTGTTTATAAAACAATTATTTTAATTTAAATCTGTGGATTGCAAAGCTTATAAATTAAAGTAGCGATCTTATACAGCTTTATTTGATTTGTGAAATTATCATCTCATTAATTTTGGTTTCGTGTATGAAAAAGCTTGGCAATATTTTGGCTGATATATGCACTAGAATGTTGAGGCATCACATCTAGTATAAACAAGGAATGGTTGACGTCTGGAAAATTTTTAATTTGTGAATATATTAGTACTACATACAATACTATTCATGGCGCGTGAAGGAGAATGCTGCTTATCAATTAGTCGATGAAAAATCAATGGGCGAATGTAATAGTCACAAACTAATCATTTGATAACGATAGGCATACATTCTCCTCCCACAATCCACGCCGAAAGCGGCAAATTGTTGTGGCAAATATTCAGGTTTATTCAAATCTGGACTAGAACGATCAAAATTATATGTAGAATCAACCATTTGAGTCTAAACGATACTTGAGTATTTGAATACTCAATATGCACGTCCCGATTTCACATCTATTCTATGTACCTTACAATCAGCTCTGTATTTCATATTTTTAATTTATTCCTAATACGATTCGGCTTCAGACACACTTGTGGCGACTCTACTTAAAATGCGTTTTTGGAACTTTCTTTTTAAATAAAATGTGTCGATAAAATGCATTGCCAAAATCCTAGGATATTTTTCATGTAATTTGCAATTTTTATTCGTTCCTGAGTTGTAATAGTACTGAATTTCACAATTTTCACATAACACTGCAATCACAAATGTCTTTCCCTTTTTCTTTAAAAATAAATTCAAACTAAATATTAACACAAAAAAGTGTGGATTAATTTGAAAACTATTACATCTATGCACGTCTACTAAATTAATCTAATCGGCTTTATGTACTTTTCTTGAGATTTTATCACCCTTTTTATGTAATCTTTTGTGATAGCTCTGCGCTAACGAATTCACTATTGATATTACAAAGTAACAAATCATTGCTATAACGAATTTCTCAAAGAATTTCGCTAATACATTGCCTGATTCTGTTGGAGGGACACTACTTTGTCGATGAAGTCGAATTTTTTGATTTTCTAAAAAGGTCTTGAAGGGCTCCTGCAAACGACGTCCGACGATGGGCATAGCACCTAATAAATCAACAGCACGTTCAATCAGGGACTCATTGAACGCTATTATCACGAATATTTTCTGTATGTGCATTTTAATTATTGCTTTGCCAATCAGCGTTGCACCGAAAAATGTCCAAAATGGAACTAAGAAATGACCGCATGTGATGCCAGCTAAATCGAACAATGGATTTGGAATCTGAAAAAAAAGAAACAAAGGTAAATGGCGATATTAAATGGTAAAGAGCTGTTCAACTTATTGTTATTTGCAAAAAAAATTCAAATGTACGGAGAACTCTCGGCCTTTAGCTGCGCAATAAACATTTGTCATACCCAGTTAATTAGTGTTAACACATATAATGCAGCACAGAAATTATCGTTTAGGTGTTTAGGAGTGACCTTAGATAACAAGCCGATTTAGTGGGAGCGGCAATATTTGTCCAGTCACTGAGTAGAATGTCGGCGAAAGTAGATGGTCCTTGAAAAAGAAGGCGACGGGTATTAAGGGTCACAATTAATTACATGCTATTGCAGTGCCGAGAACTAGGCTGATGGCGTGGTGAAATTCAAGAAGGACTAGAACGCGAAGAAATGTTCATAAATAGTTTGAAAATAAGCCACGAGTAAGCTGCAGCGTAGTACATGGGACGACCAGATTTATGTATCTATGGATCATCCGGAAACATGAATAGGTGAACTTCTCTCTTTCTTAACTTCTAATTGGGCGCGAATATTTTCATGGGAAGAGTTAGAAAACCGATTTGTTGCTTTTGCTTGATCGAAATTGATGAAGCATTCCACATATTCTTCGGGTTTCTTTAAAGAGAAGGGTCTCTGCCTTTTTGGTAGGATGGCTTAACTTTGAATCTATGGTAGAAGTTATGTCGCAACTGGAACATGCATGAAATGTGGCGGATAATTTCGTTGTCACACTTGAGACTGAAATGGGACGAGTTGACTATAACACTAATAAAACGGTTCCTGAACGCAGGTTAATTGATTGAATAGACGAGCGGTCACAATTGATTGAATAGACGATCGGTCACAGCTCAGTACCGATTGTTATGGAGGACGTTTTTGTGGTTGCATGAACAAAAGGTCTGAGATGCATTAACCGTTTTTTTTAACTCCGTTGCCGCAAAATATTTTACAATTATTCCTGTGAATCAACCGATCTATTATTTTCTTGCTTATTTTAAGACTCTCAATAGTTTTTTTTTTATTTATTTATTTATTCCATCTTACAGACAAAACAATCCAATCACAAAATGGAACGTAAAGAACAATTACAGCAAAATTTAAATGAAAAAGAATACTAAAACGTCGATAATTAAAAGTTAAACTAGTAGTAAGTCTCTTAGTTTTTTCTTAAATGCTATGTAAGAAGAGGGGAAAGGTCCAAGCTCGAGAATATTATGATTTCGTACGATTCTTAAGATTGGTGAATAGAAATATAAATCAGTTCTAGCATATGGTATAACGAAATAAGAATTCATCCGAGATGAACGAGATGCTTGTCGGAAACGCAGCTCAGAGAAAATATTTAACGGGACTTGATGGTAGCAGAGTTTGTACAAAAAACATTGGTCTAAATATGTTCGTCGGGATATTAGGGATGGAAGAGATAGGAAAGATAAACGACTTTCATAAGGCTGATACGGCAAATTAGACTTAAGGAAAAGAAAACGCGTGAACTTTCTTTGGACAGTTTCTAAAGAAGTCACGGAGATAGGAATATCGGGGGGACCAGATAACAGAACAGTATTCAAGCAAAGGGCGAACAAGACAAACAAATAGGCGGACAGAAGAAGATATGCTATTGAATTTATGTACATGTCTAAGGATAAACCCGGAAACTCTAGACGCTTTAGTAATCACATTTAAAATATGTGCATCAAATTTGAGTTTTGGATCAAAAGTTACTCCAAGGTCTTTATGACTGAACACTTCAGAGAGCAAAGCTTCATTTAATATATAATTAAAGTTAATAGGAGAGTCCTTAAGAGAAAAAGTCATTTTATGACATTTAGTAGTGTTAAGTCATAAATAGTTTGAAGCACACCATTCATTTAGAGCATTCAAATCATTTTGGAGGAGCTGACAGTCCAAATAGGATTTGATTGCTCGAAATACTTTGAAGTCATCTGCATACAAAAGGCACGAGGAATCAATTACAAAGGGAAGATCATTTATGAACAACAGAAAGAGAAGAGGCCCAAGAATTGAACCTTGTAGAACGCCAGATGAAGGACAAAAAGGACTAGACGTAATACCAGAGAGACTTACTCGACAGGGACGACACGATAGATAAGATGACATCCAAGATAGAAGAGCACTCGAGATGCCAAGAGCTTCAAGCTTACGACAAAGAAGTGAATGATTCACAGTGTCAAAAGCCTTGGAGAAATCTGTGTAGATCACATCAACTTGCAGTTGGTTATCCAAAGCTCTTGCAATACTGTTTGTGAACTCCATTAAATTAGAGGTAGTGGAGTATCCTTTGAGAAAGCCATGCTGCTCTGGAGCAATAATAGGAGCTAATGAGTTTGAGAGTCGATTATGAACCAACCGTTCAAGTAACTTTGGAAAGCAGGACAGTAAAGAAATAGGCCGATGATTGGAAACTGACGTAGGATCACCACTTTTAAAAATAGGCACAATATTAGCTGTTTTCCAAGGGTTTGAGAATGTACCAGTACTCAAACTTAGATTGAAGAGAAGAGATAAAGGAAAACTAAGCGATGAGGCTAACGACTTTACAAATATGTTTGGCAAACCATCCGGCCCAGGGCTAATATTAGGATCAAGAGCATTGATCAAAGCTTCGACTTCAGATGCATCGGTACAAATAAAGGAAATTGGAAAGGGAAGATGATTAGGTAAGACAACAGGATGCACAGCTGCAGCGGGAGAAGAGAAAGTTGAAGAGAAAAATTGGGCAAATGAGTCAGTAACTTCTTGAGGAGAACAAACCTCTGCACCATTCCAACGGACCTTACTAGGAATGGAAGAAGAGGATTTCAGCGACCTTATATAAGACCAAAAAGGCTTTGTATTATTAGCCACAAGAGAGCTATCCAGACTGCTGAAATAAGCCTTCAGAGCATATCTGATCTCTTTTTTGGCAATAGCACGCAGCCTGCTAAAATTACATCTTGCTTCAATAGTGCCGAGTGTTTTAAAGACACGATGTGCCTTTTCTTTTGCTCGTGGGGCACTAAGCACTCGCTTTGTAAGCCAAGGCTTATGATTTGCTTTACGGAATGTCTGAAGAGGCGTATAACAGCGAATAAGATTATAAATACGAGTAAATATGTAAAATTTATCCAAAGCGGCCTCACAGTTTAAGCCTCTAAAGAAATCTAGCCAGTTGACTGAAAGTAATTCTGTATTAATGGCTTCATAGTTAGCTTTAAAAAAGTTAAGTTTTGCAGCAGGATGAGGTTTCTTAAATTTAATTTCATCGACTATAAGATCTATAGATAAAGGAGGATGGTGCCGATCAGGAGGAACATACGGATGTAAGGCTTGAGATACAGATAAGTAGCCAACTGGAACATTTGATAGAACAAGGTCAAGGAGACGACCATTAGGATTGCGGATATGGTTAAATTGAGAGAAGGAGCAATGAGATAGGAAAGATGACAGGGTTATAGAAAAAGGGTCAACTGACGAGATGGAAGGAGTAGTATAATTTTTCCACTCTATGTATGATAAGTTAAAATCCCCGCAAACTAATATTTTGGTGTGAGGATGTCGCAAAACTAGATAAGAGGATAGATCATCAAAAAACGTCTCATAAACAGTTAATGGTGAATTACAAGGAATATAAATAGACAAAGTCAAGAACTCTGTATTATGAGGGAGAGAAATTTTGATAATAACACATTCTAAAGTAGGAGAAAAACAGAAATCAGAACAAGGAGAACTAGGTAGAGCTTTGCTAACTACAACTAAAACTCCACCACCATCAGCCTTATTAGTGGCAATCAGGTCACGGTCACATCTATATACAATATGATCAGGAAACATTTCACTGCTCAAAATGTTTCCATTCAGCCAGGTCTCGGAGAAGCAGATAATAGAATCATTACTAACTTGATAAGAGTTAAAGAGTTCCTCAAGCTTGGTCCTTAATCCTCGTACATTTTGGTAAAAAATAGATAAACGCATTTTATTAGGAGAAGAGAAGTTAAATTGAAGAGTATTAAGGTTTGAAAGAGATTCATTGACGTTTAAAGAGGATACAGTAGAAAAAACATTATGATTATCAGAATATTCATCAAGATTATTTGTGACTAGAGCTTTGGTATTTCGTTTATTGCCCGACGAAAATTTCTTCGTCTAGATTCAAACGGCTTAACAAGTACACCAGCAGGCCAGTAATTTGGATTCAGGACAATATCAGTATTCGCAGAAATCACCAATTTGAATGAGGCAACCACTTTGTCCGTTAAATTTTCCTTAGTCAATTTATGACAACTAAAGACTTTAACGGATGATCCAAACTTTTTGTTGACATAACGCTTTAGGTCCTCAACTGAAGTTTCGTACGCCACTCTAGATATGAAGATATTCTTCAAAGGTATAGAAGCACGAATGACAGGAGAATCGAGATCTGTTGAGGGAACGAGGTCACTCGATTTCTGATGTTGAATTGGAGGTGGTATTTTCTTTGGAATCGCTCCCCGACTGTTGGATGAAGAACCAGGTGGGCTGATGATAAGTAAATCAGATTGTTGATTAAGAGAAAGCGGCCTCAACAGCGAGTTGTTCTTAGTGACGATTGATTGACCAGATTGACCAGATTCCGCTCTTTCCGCATAGTTGCAGCAATCCGGCTGTAGTACGAACGCTGGCTGTATCTGCATATCTTTTTGAGCAGCTAGTGATGTATCAGGTACATTTAAATTGTCAGCTTCCGAAACCGTTGGTTGTTGATTAATAGATAGCGGCTTCAACAACGACTTACTTCTAGTAACAATTGAGAGACTAGGTTCAATCAATTCAGCAGAATTGTGGTAGTCTGGCTGCAATACTAACGCTGGTTGATGCTGCATGTCATGTTGAGAATTGACGTTCAGGCTGTCACTTAAGCACAAGGTGGATAGTTCACCTTGAGAGGAGACATTGGATAATTTTACCTGCGGTTTACTTTTTGTCGGTATTGATGAAGCTGGATCCGACACTGAACGCACAGCCTTTTCGATCGATGATGGATTGGAAGATGAGGAATCCGCAAATTGTAACAAGGAGTCGACTTCAGAACATGCAGAAGAGCACTTTCCTAGCAGGGATTTTAGCTCGTCGGTTAAGGAAGTGATCATCTTCCTTGCAGTTTGGAGTCGAGAGACATACGCAGATACTGAGTAACGCCTACATGACGCACAGTACCAATGGACTCCATTGTCCACTTTGTTAATAAGATCTGCCCCAGGGCCTTTCAGGTTGACGCACGCCGCGTGGAAAAGAAGTTCACAGAACCCAAAACACACAATCATGGGGGATTTGCCACTACTAACGACGACGTTCCAAATGAGCGGTGTTTAATTCGATGAAAAAAATTAGGAGGATAAATCTTAATGGGCACATGGGCAACAATTACTTTAAAACTAAAAATGAGCTGAATTTTTTAATGGTATTATTTTTAAATTTTACATCTTTCCAATAAAATTGTATTGATTTAATAAAAGTACCTTTGACTTTTTTCAAATGTGTTTAGAATTAAGAGAGCCATTTGATTTTTTCACAGTATATTTTTTATAAATCAAAATACCATGAGAACAATTTTCTCGATGATTTGTACCCTGCATTCAGAAGGATAGTTCCTAAGGAGTAAAATACCCATGCAAAGAGAAAAATGGATAGAATGAGCAGCAATCTTTGTAAAAGCAGTCTTAACGGTCAAAATAAGTACAAAGAAATTGATTCGTAAAAATCAGTAAAGTTTTTATATTTTTCTAAACAAATTTACTTATTTTTTTAGACACAGTAGTGCACTTCAAACGATAACGTAGTGACTTTGCTGAAAGAAGTTGTTCTAAATTTAAATGAAAGAAGAACACGATTCCTAAACAACACAAAATAACTCTAGCTACAATGACTGAGGAGTCGAACTTCTTCTTCGTAGCGCTACAGCCTCTCTCGGGCCTTCGCTTAATGCGACACGCGCCTCCAACTGTCTCGGTCCATTGACCGCGTACTCCAATTTCGAAATCCAAGCAGCGATGACCTGTCTTCGTCGACTGAGTCTGACTAGCGTTTCCTCGGTTTCCTCACTGGCCTTCGCCCTTCAGTTCTCCCAACGAATATCTTTTTAGGTATCCGTTGTTCGTTCATACGATTCATGTGGACAGCCCATTGCAGCTTCCGCAGTCTTACAATCTTTGAGAATTCCGGCTCATCAAAAATTTCATTTCATGGTCGTATCGAATTCGCCATTGGTCCCCGTCTATTTTCACTCCGATTATTCGGCTCAGGAACCGCCTGTCGACCGCATTCAATATGTTTCCGGATGCTTGGGTTAGGGTCCATATTTCACACCCATAGCATAGCATAGGTCTTATCACAGATTTGCACACTTGGAGCTTTGTTTTCCTGTGTATGTAGCTAGTCCTCAAGATCGTCAAAACTGTATTCTTCGGCGTGTTTCGTCTATTTTGGAGCCTAAATACACAAAATCGTCCACATTTTCGATATTGTAGTGTGTGATATTTTGGGTGTTTGAGGTATATTTTTTCGGCTGCGTCATGAGCTTTGTTTAATTCTCATTGATTGTAGCCCTATTAGTTTGGCTTCGCTGTCGCGTTTCAGGAAAAGTTCTTTGGCGATTGTCAATAACCGTGACAAAATGTTGATGTCGTCCGCATAGGCTACCACTTGGCTCCACTCGAATTGTCACGTAGCTCTTGTGTCTACTGGTATCTTTCTTATAATATACTCCAAAGCCAAATTGAATAGCAATCTCCCAGATTTAGTCAGATATTTGTGTCAAATGCGTCGGTGATTTAGTTATTGATACGGACAAGGGAGGTTGTCGTCATCATTGTTATTTTGGTAAGACGGACTAATTTGGCTGGGATACCAAAGCGAAGAATTATTTGGTACATTACGTTACGATCAATACTGTCTTATGCTTGCTTAAAGTCAACGAATATTTAGTGTACGTCTATGTTTAACTCGCAGCATTTCTCAAGTACTTAATTGACTGTAAACAATTAGTCTATCGTCGATCTACCTGCTCTAAAGCCACCACTCCGCAATAATACAGTTGGCGTATGATCTGATTTTATTTTTTAAAATCTTTGAAAATATTCTGTACGCCGTACAAAGTAGTGATATACCTCTAAAGTTCTCGCACTGTAGCTTGTTAAATTTTTTGTGGATAGGGTGTATAATTGATTGGCTCCACTTGTTCAGCATATGTTCTTGTTGCCAAATGTGCTGGATGGCTTTCTGAACACCGCCACCACCACATTTAATGAGCTTCGCTGGAATCTCATCGATGCCCGACGCTTTATTATTCTTTTGGGCTTTGATGGTGAAACAAACTTAATCCAAAGTTGGTGGGACCAATGGAAGCTCTCCGAGAATATCTATAAGCTCCGATACTCTGGAGCTGTGCGGAGGGTTTAGGGAAAAATATGAAGCCTTTCTTTCCTTAGTACTGTTTTCATCAGCGATGATGTTGCCGATATCATCACGGCAGAGCGTGGTTTTTGGGCTGAAAACCTCGTTTCAGGCTTTTGACTACTTTGTATACTTGTCTTGTGTTGTTGCTCGCTAGACTTACGCCGATGCTTCTCAATTGGTCATCATAGTATTTTCTTTTCTTAATTCTAATTATCTTACTATTCTTCTGAAATTTGCATAATGTTCTCTCTTCGTCCTGGTTTTCATACCTAAGTATTGTTTAACGGCTGACTCTTTTTGTCTAACGCATTCTGGCACTCATCATTGAAACAATCATTTCTTTTGCGCCGGACTTGATGTCCGACTGTGTGTTCTGGCACGGCCTTAATTGCCGCTTTAACTTCCAGCCATAGCTCGTTGCTTGTTTTCGGCGATGTGTCTGATTGGATGGGATTCAGCTAGTTGTCGAGGGCCTCCGTAAAATTTTTGGCCACAAACGCCGTTTGGAGCCTTTCTATGTCGAATTTTTGTGGAGGGCTGATCTTTTCCGAATACGCCTTTGACATACGACATCGATAGGTTAATTTGATTAAGTAATGATCTGAGTTACAATTGTCGGATCAGGACATGGTCGATTTGGTTGTGTGTGTTGCCATCTTTTGATACGCAGGTCATATTATGTATGCGGCGATGAGAGAAGCAAGTCCAAAGAATGACTAGATTTCTGCTACACGCAAATTCAAACGGGCGCTGGCCGTTGTCATTTGTTTCATCGTGGAGGCTATATGCTCCAGTCATTCTTTGATGAGATAGCTCATTGCCAACCTTAGCGTTAAAATCACCCTAAATTAGGGAAGTTTATATCAGGCCAACATGCCTGAGAGGCGGAACTAGAGAAGGCAAATCAGGCTAGGCTGAGCCAAGACAAGGTAAGGAGCTGAATGTGGAAAGGAAAACGCAGATCACAAGCCCTAAGTCGCTAGAACCTTGAACCCTGGAGAACAACTTCGACACTGAGGAATGCAGTAGTGGGGCTGGAGCCAGACAGTGCAAATTTTCTATAGTAAGCAGGGAAATTACCCGCATAGCCCACGTGAATGCCAACGCGGCTCTCTCTATTCCTGCTAGAATACAAACGTGTAATTAGTGCTAGTACTGATCCAAGAACCCTAGAATTAAGGTCAACTCTGAGGTAACTTTGTTAATAATAGTAAAGTTTGTAAATATAATATTTTTTCCCAGGGAATTCATTTGGGAACCTTTGAATTTAAGTAGTCCAAGGAAAGGTCTTTATAGTCTCGAATTTTCAATAAAGTTAAATCGCATTCATGGAATTTATAGCCATTTGAAAGTTCTCCGGTTACAATAAAAATAATGTACAGTTTTCCTACCGTTCGGGCTTTCCATCGAATCAGACACTACACTTTTAATTGGATCTTCTAATTTCCAGATAAAATGAATAATAAAAATTTCTTTAAGATTTCATTCAGTTAATGATTTTTAGTGATATTGCAACTATATGGTGGTAGGTGAAACAATGGTTTTTCTTTTAAATCGAGTATGTATTTCTTGTAGATGTCGTTTTAGTTTTTCTTGAGATTATTCATTATTGGTGTCTGCATATCGTATGTTGAGTATAAAACCCTTCTGGCACGAGCGTAGTTCTGTCTACCCAACTTGTATTATTTGGTTCCGTCATACCTTCCTCAGACACTTTTTTAGGTCTTTGTAAAGATTTTTTTACAAAAATCTACTAGTTTCGCGATCTGTCCATTTCAAATGCATTCAATTACAACAACAATAACACATATTGATGGTTGATACATATTTCAAATTGACCTAGGCACTTCCATTTTGTTCCAATTTTCATGAAAGTTTAAGGAGTAGTGTTTAATTTGAATGTTTTCAATCGGCCGAACATTCAGAAAAATTATTTAAGCTGGATTAAAATGGCGACTCCTATTGTTTATGAAAGAAAATCTGCATCTTTGGCATAAATTGATCCAAATATTGGATGAATAATTCAAGTCATCAATTCACGCTAATAGAAACCTTGTTTCGAATCCTAGGATGGTTACAAAGACCTTCTGGTACGAGCACTCTCCTGCTTACTCAACCTGTTTAACTAATAGTCAATGCACTATTCTATCTAATAGACAAAGCCGGAGATACAAGTCGATAATATTTTCTATCACAAAAATTATCGCCGAATCGTAGTCCAAAGACACCAGAAGGATGTAAAAATTGGGAAACGCAACAAACACTGTATAAATTATCAGAAGAACGCTTTTGGGGCCTATAACTAGAAAAAAGTCGGATAGAGATGAGTACAGAAGGATTTTGTAAGCAAACTATGATATGTACACATGAGTAATAAATCAATAACATGTACATTAAATAATCTGATTAAAAATGACACTGTTTCTTCATTTTAAGCCGCTCAACTGCTGATACGATTGACTGGATAGAATTTTAGAAACATTTGTGTTATTTATTATTTCTGGAAATTCCGATGGAAAGTCCATGGAATAACAGAAATCGTATAGTGTTGTTGTGATCAGTGAAAACTCAAATGGTTATAATTTCCGTAAATATGGTTTGATTTAAAGTTTTTGTATTACTTACAGAAACGTATTCAAATTGATTTTGTCGGTCTATTTGTCTGTCTTTCCGTCGGTTGTCACAGCAAACTATAGCAGCTATAAATACTAAGCATGATAAGTAGATCACGAGTTATTACACCTTAAAAGTTTGGATGTCAATAAATTTTTCAACAGTTTTTAATGGGGGACATTTTTTAGCGAAGGTAGTTATGTGGGGTGTCAAATCAAAGATCTTGAGGAGAGCTTCGTGTGCCTCCCTGGCGATTAGACACCTGTGATCTGAAAAAAAAATCATGGAGTTTAGTCTTTATGAGTGCAACAACAACAAATACATTAGAAGTCGAAATTCGATTAACTTTGTTAATAATAGTATGATTACTTAATTTCACATTTTATCATATAAAATCGCATGAGCATCCTTAAAATCAACAAAATTCGATATTTAAGTATTCTTATAGAATACCCTTATACTCTGAAAGTTTCACAATAATAGAATCATTTTTATAGAAGTTATAGCCATTTGAATTTTCTTTGCTTACAACAACAACACACGAAGTTGTCATTCTATGGACTTTCCATCGAGTCAGTCACTGCAGTCACTAGAATGATTTGATCCCAAAATTTTCAAATAAGATGAATAACATAAATATCTTTGAGAATTCATAATTTGAATGATTTTTGTTACAGTATAGCAACCTGGTTGTCGTTGAAAATGAAGTAACAATGGTTTTTCTTTTAAACATGTGCACCTCATTGAAGTGTTTCCTTAGTTTATTCATTGTTGGTGACTGCTATCGTAGGTTGAGTATAGTTCTGTCTATATAACTTGTTTGAAAGTTACATAATATAAGGACCTTATATAGGGCTATTTAAATACTGAATTTATACGTAGATAGTTAAGTTATGTTAAGCTAGTATAAGTTCAGTAGAGGTTTTTGCCTAAATTTTCCTCTAGCTAACTGTAATAATCGCATAGAAATACGATAATATGCATAGTTTTCAGTAATGTTCAAACGATGGTGAAATGACTTTGTCAGAACACCTACTATATTATAAGGCCTCTGTACCGCATGCATTCTAATAAAGAAAATTATATACAAAAAAAAAAATAAGAAGCAAATATATATAGTAAATTTAATAAATCGTACTATTACTAACAAAGTTGAGCGGCTTTACACTTCTGACGTATTTGTTGATGTTGCATTCATATAGACCTACTTTCATGGTTTTTGTTCAAATTTTTTCGGATCAAAGGTGTCCAATCTTGAGGTGGGGTATGCGAAAAGTACGAACAATTTTCCCTCTCTTCCCCACCTCGAGACTGGTAAGACCTTTCATATGACACCTTTTCTGGAAACACCCCATGTGGGGAGACAACCATTTAAAAAGATATGAAGATTATTTTCATCCCAAAAGTTTCAAGAGGTCATCACATCTGTTTGATGGCTTTAGCTTCTATAGTTTCGGAAAAAAAACTGCTGTAACATAAAGACTGACGGACGGGTGGACGAACGGATGTACACAGGTCATGATTTGAATAGGGTTTAATATTTTAGTGCAATGCCCTAAAAAAATTGCTTTCTAGCATTTTATCAATGAATACGACAAGTATTTGGTTGATTTATTGTATGTATTACTTTTATGTGGATAGTTCTGTGAAGAATAAATTGCTGCTGACCAACTCACTCTATTGAGGGTTTTCATGATACATATTTATTAATAGCATATGAAGTGAATCTGAGTTCTTAGCCCATGGTTTGATTTTTTTATTGTTCGTTATGTTTAGTTTTGAGTAGTCCGCGTGGTGTAGTGGTTAGAGCGCTCGCTGCATAATCAGAAGTTCCCTGGTTCGAATTCCGTTGGCGACAACTATATGTTTCTTTGGGCGGACTACAAGCCCGTTCAGTTATGATACGTAGTACGACCACATCACCTATCCGAGTGCCGATACATTCGATCAAGACCATGAGATACTCTATCTCTAAGCGAAGCAAAAAAATATCTAGTTTTGAAATGTTATGCAATGGAAGTCAGCATTTGAGGTAAACCCGTTAAGAAACATTCTAAAATATAATCTTAATACCATGTTTCCGTACCGGAGTTGTTAGCTATCGTGGCCAGAAAAGGTATATTTCTAAGTTGCAAGGCGAAAATATTACAATATAGCTATGTTTGTATATACAGGTATTCCAAAATAAGAAAATTTACTTTTTTAATTGATATTAATCATTAACATAGTTTGGTAGAACACCCAATTAATTTTTTTTTATGTTTTAGATAAAGTTCTACTTACACTTGCACAAGCTAAAATTCCAAAGAATCCCACTCGCTCCACAACACGTTCCATGAATATTTTTCCTCTATCCAGAACACTTAACTCGCCAGTTTGAGCCTTCTTCTGTAGTTCTTCAAACTCTTCGAGATCCTCGGCATCATCAGGATCATATCCTGATAATCTAGCAGCTCTCGCCATAAAATAAGGCGGCAGTTCACCGAGCGCTGTACCGGCGCCCCAAAGGAATGCTTCTAATCTCACTTTGGACATAATACTCCAAAGATTTGGAATTTTTCCATCTGGCGTTTCAGGACAAATTATACTGAAATGATAGAGTGAAAGGTTATATAAAGCTATGGTTACTTTTGCGGTGTTTAGGTGCATTCATATTTAACCAGAGGTAATACTTACTCGTCCGGATACGGCGGCTTTGGAAAGTTTAACGAATTGCATTCATAAGCTGCCAATGTCACGCTGGCAATATGTGGACCCAAATATAACAAAAACGTATGCAGTCCAGTGCCTAATCCTACAGATGATAACACTCCAAGACCTACCCAATAAACCACAAACCATGTATTAGCACGCACCAAATCGATGATTTCTTGATGGCGTCCCGGAATTTTATAAAATACTCCTAGAATTGCTACTAATACTAATATCCCACCTAATATGCTACGATTCTGCCTTAACCTGCAAACGAAAGAAAGGGTTTTGATTAGTTTTATTATCAAAGTAATTTCGGTTCAACTTACTTTTCGCCGTATGTTTGTGTTAGCTCATAGCATTCTAAAATACAATATTTTATTGTTTGCGCAGGTTTACGCCATAAAACTATCCTCTTCCGTTCTTCACGCTCACGCTCCTTGGATTTAGGTGAAACTTTTTTGGCAACAGGCGCAGCTGGTGTAGAGCCATTATAAGTTATAGGGGACGATTTATTTGAAGTTTGTTTTTGTACTTTTCGAAGGTTGTTTGCAGCATCTGAAGAATCCTGTTTGTTGAGTTGCGACATTTTAACACCAAGTCGTTGTAGCTATAATTTGAATTTTAGTTTGATAAATTGGTTGAGGGAAAAAATTACTTTAATATAGTAAGTTTGAGAAAAAAACGACAAACGACTTGATAGGATAAAATTAAACGTATTTTTAACGCAATCTAAACAATCGTATAGTATATGTTAAAATGAAAGCGTTCATCAATATGGTCTTGTATAAATTTGAAGAAATAAGAAAAATGGACGGATCACATAGAGTAAAACATCTCATGAATAGACTAATATGTTATTTGCTGCGATAAAAATTCAGGCTTGCTTGAATGCTAGAATTAATTAAGGTCGTTATAAGTTTGTGCAATTTCTTATATCTCGAATGTAGCAGAAAATTTCATGAATAAAACAAGATTATTTTGCAGACTGAACTAAAAATGAAAAGTGAAAAAACATATAAGAGAAATTTTTAGTTCTCTTTCTGCAATCAGTCTTGTAAATATAGTAAATATAGTAAAGAAATGCAATGGGTGAATGATTGCGCGATCTTCGTTGTATCAAATCTTTTAAAGTTTCTATCGACCAAGGAAATGATTTATGCTCAGTTAATGTGAAGTAGAAAAAGCCAACTTTAGCAATTCTTGTTTATTTATTTTGCACCAAAAAAACAAATATATGCAATGACCAGAGGTATAGAATCAAAACTACTCTAAACTGTACCAAATCTCTGATGGAACTAGACTTGATTGACCTAATTTATGTTAATGAAGAATGTATTTTAAATAAGTCAATTATTTTGTTTATTTGATACCCGCAGGCCAATTCTCTTTTTTTCACGCCTTGCTTTGTTGTGTGAGCAGACGCGTTTCAACTCCTTCAAGTCCATTCAGTGTCTAAAGAGGACTCAAAGGAGTCGAAACTCGTCTGCTTACAAAACAAAGCAGGATCCGACGGCTTTACAAGAAAAAAAAATTGTAATAAGTCGTAGCATTTTATTTCCAGGATATTTTGCCTAGGCTTTGCTCACTCTAAAGTGCAATAGATTATAAATCCTTTCTTTACAGAATAGAGTACAGGCCTTCTCGCCACTGTTACAGGCCTGTGAAAACTAATAAGAAAACACGGGTTAGGTCAAGAAAGAAATGAAATTACAATTTTTCGAATTTCCAAACGAGCAACTCCAGCGGGGTGTAAATTCGGTGCTCAGTAATTACAATTTTAGTCAGGATGAGAAACTGGGGAATAGAGAACATATTGGTGCCGCTGGCTCTACAAGAACAATCGGTTGTATGTTATTAGACTGTTCGTGTCGAACGAAAATGATACATCAGTGATGATCTGAGACCTGAAAGAGCAGCAATGATGCACAAAGCTCGACCTCAAGTTCGGAAAATAGGAAACTTATGGAGCAGTGTTCTGTATGTAGCGAAAAACCCTAACCGGAACAGTGTTCTGTATGTAGCGGAAAACCCTAACAATCGAAACATAGATATTATTTATTGAATTTACAAACAAGAAGTAGGAACTAGGAAAAGATCCAAGCATAGTAACCTCGTAAGGTACCCGCAGTTTTCATTTACCCAGTGTTGCATTCTTTCTGAATTTTCTCAGGAGGCTGATATCTTCGGCGGGGCCAGATAGTTCGGATATATTGTTTACTTTAATGTTCCGTACAGACGGCACTATGCGCTTGCATTTACTCATGTAAATTGATTGTTGCGCGACTGTTGTATGCAGTCTTCGCGCTCCCTAATACTAATTGCGAAGCACATGGTGTACACCGTTTGGTTTTTGTTCGTAGCCTAGGTCGACTGTGGGTACTATGTTAGTATACTATGGGTACAAGGTAAAGGTCATCGTGTCTTTGTGAAATTCTAAGTAATTGGGAGTGAAAATAAATTTCAGTCCGAGCAAACTGAACATCGAAGATATCAGAACTACTGGTAAGAGGAACTACAAGACTGCCTAGAATCTGGCTTACCAAACAATTATCAAAGGTAATTAGGCAAAGGCGGTAGATATAGATATGGTAGTTTTCTAACGAAAGAATGCCAAGAATAGAGAAACGAAATCATAATAACAGTAAGGAATGCTCAATTTTAACAGGAAAATTCTGGATGGATTCTAAAGAGGATTTAATAAAAAAAAAATTAGGTAACCAGACTAGGGAACAGTATTTAAAGATGGAATGAACTAAGCATAAAAACTTACGCAAGAGCAAGGATCGGAAAATATGTAGGAGTGGCGTTAAAATAAAACCAATGATCGGTGAGGTCATGGATGTGCACGTCAAATTTTAGCTTAAAATCAAGGTAACTCCCAAACCTTTTATATGAGTCAAGATGATGAGACGTTTAAAAGTTTAAAAAGAATATGCAGAAGAAAGGGTTATATTTAGAGGAGAAGGATACATATACATTAAGAACATTAAGGCGAAGCTTATTTGAGTTACACCAAAAATTCAAAGAATTTAGATTAGCTTGCAAAAGAGCCACAGGAGTTGACTATCAGTTATGCCAAAAGATTGAGGTTTTTGATGAAGGTGTTATGATTGGCCGAATAAAATTCCTTAGAGAAGTCAAGGTAAAAATTTTCTACTTGAAGTCGGTTTTCTAAGGCTTCTGAAACAATAGAGGAAAATTCTATTAAATTGGTCATAGTAGATCGACCTTCGAAGAAACCCTGTTGCACAGGTACCAATTTATGCTCTACTGCTAAGAACAGTTTGGAGTCAACAATACGCTCAAATAATTTAGAGAAACAGGATAATAAAGATATGGGAAGATCATCTGAAGCTAAGGACACATTACGTTTTTTGGACTTTGTAAAACAAATTTTACAAAGACCTACTAGTTTCGAATCCAGTCTGTCCGCGTGTCACAGTAAGATTAATCAGAAACTGTAGCAGTTAGAAAGCTGAAACTTTGTGAAAAGGTCTGAAGTGGTGGTTTCTCAAAAGTTTAGGTCTTATCAAAATATTTTAAGGGGGTCCCCCTTTTTTATCAAAGGTAGTTGAGTTGGGTATCAAATGAAAGGTCAAGGTCTTCATTAGAAACAAAAAAGTTCATTTTGTGCAACCGGAAGTCCGTCAGTGGGCCACAGCAAGTTTTCTTAGGAAATAGAGAAGCTAGATGCATCAATCTTATGAGCAGCTCAAAGTTTTTAGTTAATGGAAGTTTCGTAGTTGAAAATATTAGAATGCGATCTCAACATTTTTTTTCTTCCAAGGATAGCCGGGAAAGATATCAAATGTAAAGTCTTGATGAGATCTTCTAAAATCCGTTATTAAAGTTGCAACATGAATACAGGGTAGACATGAGAAGCGGAATAACACGAAAAAATTCATATCATCATATTTACGGAAGTTATAGTCGTGTAAGATTTCATTCAGTTAATGGTAATTATCAATATTGCGACAAAATCGCGGCTGGTTCATATGGACTAACAAGGGATTTTTTAAAGCAAGTACGAGTATGTATTTGTCATAGATGTAATTAAAGTTTTCTTGCGTTTATTATTGTCTGCATATCGCAGATTGAGTACCTAACCCTTCTAACATGAGCGTGATTCTGTCTATCCAATTTGTTTTAATTAGGTTTGTTATGCAAAAAATGACTTTTTTACGCAAATAGAATTTATTAAATTTAAATAGAATAATAAACGCTGTATCCGCTACCCATAGCAAGCATGCAGTGAGCCAGCAAATTGCGTCAGATCTGATAACGTATTGGCAATTGAGGTACGCGCTACTTATTATTATTAAGATGATCGCTTGTCTTATTCAAGAGTCAATAATTAAACAGCAGGCATTTAGGGGACACTCTCGAGTGAAGACAACTATTCAATTTTTGAGCCAATAAGTTAAATAAAGAATAAAACAAAACAATGATTTGAGTTCAGAAAAGTATTGAGTAATGATTTATAGCAGTTATTCTGTTTATTATTTGCTTTTCTATTATTTGTTTTTTTAATGTCATAATTATTTTTCATAATTTCTGCAGCGATTAAATCAAAGGAAATTATTATAAGTATCTGGCATGGTCAATGTCACTGATTGTGAGACCAATTTTAACTGTAGCAGATGATTCAAAGTACATAAATTGAATGCATAACCACTTTCATACGTTCGAGGCACATTATTTCTCATTATTCACACTCGTCGAAACCAAATACATCAGTACTCACAGTCATATGCTGCCAAAATTCCAACATTGTTGGGATTCAAGTTCTCGTTCTCGATATAGATTAACTTGACTGCAACCACTAAATTATGTTAATAAATATTCTTGAATAAGTGTCCATGCGAAAAAATTCAACAACCAGGAAGAAATACTATCACAGATTTCACAACAATTGATTTATGACGAGCTTACGAACCGGTTGCGAAAAGTGTACTAACAACCCGTTTTTATCATTTACGATATCGCGTACTACTAATATAAGATTGTAGCAATCATATTCTTAAAGAGATCAAGATACACACGTAGTGAAAGTTCGTTTATCTCGTAGATACGTATATCACGCCACTTTATTGTAGTCGAAATTTCACACGAATAAACACGTGTCTGTTAAATATAGAAAAAGCTTAAATCAAGTTCTAACAATGATCGTGAGTAGCCACGATGACGATTCTAAAAGATCTAATTAGTTTATACTAAAAGCGACGTGTATCTTGGCAATTGGCGCCTATGGTCAATGTCGTAGAGGTTGATAGAATATTGGCCACGTTCAGGTGATGGTATCTTTTCAATAATTCGACATTGATTGCGACATACCTTTATTTTTCTTTGTTGCTTTGCGATTTCGATGAACACAATATCTTGTATGCACTAAAGGTATATTAAACGTGTATGAATGAGTAATAAACTGTTCAATAACTAAATGTACGTTTCACGAAGCACTAGTATTTTTTGAATGCTTTGAATTTATCGCGCATGCCAAGTGAGATAACATACTTCCAGTCGGAAAGTGAATTACTCGTATACGCTAATGATTAATTATCTCAATTGAATGTTTGAACTTCAGACAATGCCTTAAAGATGAAAAAACGGTCTGATCTTAAAAATCTTTACGGAATGGAATAAGTTTGCATAATTTAAAGCGCTTATTGCCAAATGGATCACACCTCTTGTACGAGGTTAAAGTCCTAGTTCAAATATATAGCCATAGAAGAACTACTAGTTGTAAATAAGCACGGTAAAAATCACACAATACATGAATCATCAGTTAATTTTTATTGCTTTTATTTATTGTAGACTATGAGCCTCACATTACCAGCTGGGTTTAAATTGACGAAAGTTCATGGGGGACTCCCAAACTAAGCTCTACAAACAAACGGCTGGGAATCTCTCGTGACGTGGCTATTAATGCTTCTAGTAGCAGATACTTCTATAGATTGGGAGCACTTGAGAATTGAAGTGGATTGCACATAATTTAAATGATTTTATTAATTCTTATCATGAGAACGTAGCATGCTAGTTACGGATGATCACAGAAGCTTTTATCATTGAACCAGATGCACCGTGGAGTTCAATAAATTAGTCTGAGCAGATCCAGACCCCGATTTGACAACAACCTTCTTTTCAAAATTTAGTTTAAAGTTGATAAGCGAACGATAAGGGTCCATGTGTGGAGCATTCATTATCAGTAGCCATAGTCATTCTTATAATTATTCAAACATTTTTCAATGAGTCTAATTTTTTCCAATATCAAAGTTCATATATGGTTTGGAAAGATAATATAACGAAATTTGGATCAGCAGAAGTGAGTTTTGATTAGGTTATTATGATCTGTTGAAATTGATGTTGAACCTAATGAAATAGACCGTAGTACTATGATTGATGGTAGCCTTCCATGGCGTGGGAATATCAGCTTGATTTTTGAATCATGTCGTCTTTTTAGCCTATAAAATAAAAGCAAACATAAAAAAGTTTAGTCTTTTTTTTGTTTATTTGGTATCCGCAGGCCAATTCTCTTTTTCTTGGAAAGCCGTCGGGCCTTGCTTAGTAGTGTGAGCGGACGCATTTCGACTGCTTTGAGTCATCTTCAGTGGCTAAATGATGTGTGGAAGGGAATGACTTTATATAATTGTAGGACGGGTTAAACAGGTAAGTACTAAATTAGGTCAGATAGATGGTTATTAGGTTTTTGAGTTGTTGGATGTCACTTTGTTCTGTTTCATCTCGATTCCGTTTTCGTCTGGCGTGTTGTCTAGTTCTAGAAAATTCCGTCGGAATTTGTAATAAGTTGTTCGCTGATAATATTACCGTCTGTTTCCCTATGTTTACATATTTCTAGCCTTTCTAGGATGTCAAATCTCGGTCCATTGTTTTGTTTGTGTAGCAATGTCATAGAATTTGTCATAGTGTTGGGCCCTTGCGTGGTTTTGTTGTCTGCCTTGTTAAAGGAGAAAGATTGTAAGTGCTTTTTGTATCTTGTCGTTAGCTCCCATGTTGTCGTTTCTGTGTATACCATGTCGCATCCTTGCATATCAGTTTGTATATGCCGCTGTTCTCGTATATTGATGTGTCATTCAGTTTTGGTTTCAGTTTGTTCTCAATGGTGTTGTTAGTTTTGAATGCACTTTGCAGTTTGTATTTCCTAAGGAAGTTTAATAGTTTGTATGTCTCTTTGCCTACGTATGTTAACGAAATCCACTGTTGGTCGTTCTTATGTGTTTCAGTCAGTTGACGTTCCTTTTTTTTATTTTTACTGTGTAATAAGTTTGTCAATGTCACATTATTTGTATCCGTTATTACTAGCTAATCTGTAAAAGTTGTTTAGTTCGTTGGAGTAGTTAGTAGGTGTCATGGTGATGGATTGGAGTCTCTGCATTATTGATCTGTATCTTGCTAGTTTATGTTGTACAGGCTGGTTAGATGTTACGTGTATAGTATGATCAGTTGTGGTTGCTTTTCTGTATATTTTGTAGTCTAATCGTGTTTGTTTGCGTGTCACGGTTAGGTCCATATCGTTGAGTTGTCCGTTTGTTCCTTTTTCTATACTGAAATATATATTCGGGTGTATTTCATTCAAATAGGTAAGTAGTTCGTCTTGTATATTTTCTTGTGAGTCAATAACGATGAAAAAGTCATCCACATATCGTCTGTAAAATATTAAATTGAATCTTTTGACAGACTACATAATCGGATCATACAATCAATCGGATCATATCAATGTTAGATCGCAAAGCTGGCACTGTATTATATCAGGTCAGCCAATACAAACTGAACGTGCAGGCAATCTAGGAAACTAAATGCACTGATAGCGAGACTCAAGACATAAGATCAAACTAGTGATTTAAAAGTGGGAAACCTTGTAGAAGCTGCGAATTCGGAGCAGCGTTTATTGTATATAGGGAGTTTAAATCACAAGCAATCGGTTAACGAGAGACTGTGTGCGACCCATATTCGGGTAAAAGTCATAACATTTACGCCCTGAACGAAGAAACTGGACTATGTTGTCAAAAATTGCCTGTGTATCGAAGTTATTGTCGAACATTATTTGTCCATTCGATAAAATATCGAAGAATATTTGATCCAAAATTGATGATCATACTCAAATTACTCTATATTTTTCGGGCTATAAGATTATCGAATTTCTCCCCTGTACATACATTCATGAATGTTAAATACTTGTCACAGTCAAGCAATCACATTTTGGTGATTTTGTCGATTTTTTGCTCCACAGGTGGTTTAAACCTTATCTACTGAACATTTTTAAAGGGCTTTTTTCAAGGAACGCTATAATTAGGATACTTATCCTCCATCAAAATTTCAAGGAACGCTATAATTAGGATACTTATCCTCCATCAAAATTACATCAAAACAAAAGTTGTTAAGGTTACCATTTTGCTAATCATAGCATACTATGCCGACGAAATCGTTATCCTGTCGAAGAAAGAATGTTTTGTTTGGCATGCAACATAACCCAGTTGGTTATTTAAAAGGAGGTGAAGTGGGCAATAGGACATGGCTTATGGCCAAAGATCAAACAAAGTCGATGGAGTGGAGTGAAACTTTTTGCCTGCATTAAAATATTTGTGGTTGAAACTATTGTTTTTTTTTCAATGTGCAAGTTGTACTAAAAATGAATCCATGAGACAATGAATAAATTGACGAAAATTATCTTTAAAGAAATACAACATATTGCATACTTAGCCAATTATTAAAATAAGGTTAAAATTAGGAAGAGAAATTTTTGGTTCAAAACATTTGGTCTGTTTCTACTGATGAACTATAAGTAATCAATGAACCAGGACAAATAATAATGGAACAGTTAAGACTTCGATATAACGTGTACCTATATATTTTTACAATCGACGTAACTCGATTGGAAAGATTGAAGAACTGGATACCCAAATGATAGAAAAAATTACGGAAACGATGAGAATAACCAGAGGAGTCTGACAAAATATTCACCTGTGCGTCGCCAAGGACCGGACGATCTGCATTGTTGGGCTATCAATCATGATAATTGCTTATTTTATTTGGAAAAAGAACCATTTATAGGTCAAAATTTGTAAGTACAAATATTGGTCTAATTAAAAGTTAGAATGTAGTATTAATAGATCCAAACAAGCAAGAAATTTCGCTAAGTATGATTTGAATCTGTATTACTAGGAGAATCATTTTTTCATATGAATTAAAAGGAAAAAAAGCGAACTTGATGCTTAGCTAATTTTTTAGGGTTTTGTAAAATAATTTTACAAAACCCTACTAGTTTCGCGACCTGTCTGTCCGTCTGTCCGTCCGTCCGTGTGTCACAGCACGTTTTCTCGCAAACTACTTAAGCTAGAAACTTCAAATTTTGTATGCAGGTGTAAAGTGATGCTCTCTTCAAACTTCAACTACAAAAAATTTGATAAGGTATTTAAGAGGGGGGTCTCCCCATAAAGGGGAGTGGCCCCCCCCAAAAAAAATTTCACCAAAGGTAGCCGATATGGGTATCAAATGAAAGGTCGTGATGAGAACTTTTAAAACAGGTCTTAATTTACTTTTTGTTTCGAGGGACGCGCAGGGAGGGAAAATACACGAAAAATTTGTGTCCCTCCCCTCGCGATTGGACATCTGTGATCCGAAAAATCTAAAAAAAATTATGGTGGTAGGTGTTTAATAGTACAGCAACAACAAATACCTTAGAAGTCGAAATTCGCTCAGCTTTGTTAATAATAGTATGATATTCGAATTTCACATTTTCCCTAATAAAATCGCATCGGTACCCTTAAACTGAACAAAATTCGATATTTACGTAGTCCTACTAAGGATTCTTAAACTTTGTAAGTTTGATGAAAATCGAATGATATACACGGAATTTATAGCCGTTTGAAATTTCTCCAATTACAACTACAATAACACATGATTTTGGTATTTTATGGACTTTTCATCCAATCAGTCACTGCAGTTTTGACTTGATCTTCTTGAAATTTTCTAATAAGGTCGATAACATTAATATTTTTGAGAATTCATGATTTGAGTGATTTGTGTCGGTTTGCAACAAAATGGCGACTGTTGAAAGTAGAAAAACAATGGATTTTCCTTTGAACGTGCACATCTCTTTGACATATTACTTGACGTTATTCATTGCTGGTGACCGCATTTCTGAGAAGTTGGATACAAAACCCTTCTGACATGAGCGTAGGTCTGTTTACCCAATTTGTTTATAGCTACGGAGGAGGAATAAAATGAATTACCCAATTATTACGGACAATTTGAAATATATGAACACCATAAAGTGCAGATGATTATTCCAGAAAGATAATAATGAACACTGGGAATTTAATAACGAATATATTTTGGAAATTCTGGTTCTCTTATATAAAAACCCCAGTTCTACACATTATTAAGAATGTTCGAGAGTTAAGCTCAAAATTTGATTTTGATTTGAATTAAAAGAATTCTTAAACTTAAAAAAAACTCCTAGAAGTATGATAAAAGAAAATTTTAATTCGAATAAATTCAAATTGCAATAGCAATGATACGTCATCATTTATCAGTTAACACAGCTTTGATGCGTAATTCGAATGCTGTAGAAACAGAAATGTTTGATCAACTGTTTTGCACAATGAATGAAAATGGATCGGATTCGATTTTAATGTTATACCAATAATAAGTGGTATTTGAAATATTTCAGATGAATTGACGTTTTATGAGGTTTAGAATTACTTCTTTTCAAATCTTTAATTTGTTTTTGAATTAGTATACTTGGCGATTGTTATAACAGAACTGACCATTGGTCATTCAAATTATGATTTTAATTTAAATGATCTTTTTATGAGAATGAGTATATAACTGGGTAAATATGCTACCTTTTAATGAACGATTTGTAGTTGCACTGATAATGGGCATGTAATTTTCAGCAAAAAAGTAATTTTGTAAGCCTACCGATTAACTATATTGAGATTAAGAAAATCATTTGCTACTGTAGGAATGCAAGGCTCAAATAAGGTAGTTACGTGGATGTATAGGAAGTTTACTGTGTTAGGTGTGTTTGGAAGGAACACAATGTTTAGACAGTTTGGCCTATTAATTCAGTAAATATTGAATGCGTTAGTTTTTAAAGACATCAATATGAAACATAAACTTAGTTCACAAGAGCTACTTGAAGTACATTCAAGTTTACTTGCAAACGCTTAAAATCAATGGGTTAGAATGCGAAAGCGAATCAGACAATTTTTTAAACAGTTTTAGCAATCGGAAAACTATACGCCTATCTGCATTTTGCTTCAAGTACCCCATTAAAATACGATAAAAATAGTGAATTTGCATCGAGTTAATCATGGGAAACGGGTCTTTGGCTTTTTTTAATTGGAAGCTTTGATAATCGTGGAATGAAACAATTGATGAAGATCAATCGAAGCTGTTCCGTTAGTTTGTTATTATTTGAGAAAAGCCAAGCAGCCTTACTGCATATAATAATAAAGCAGCTATTTGCGTGTGTTGTACATTTCAAGCAATTAATTTTCCCAGTTATTAAGGATCGTACTACTTGACAAAAGATTAATAGATATTTGCGTACAGAAGTATAAAGAAAGCAGTTTTAGTTGTAGATCGAAGCAAATTAGTTGTAGATCGAAGCATAAATAAATTCTGATTAACTAAAATTAGAGTTCTGTAATAAAACAGTCAGTCTAAATGTTTTTTTTATATTTACGTGAAGTTTTTTCATGCCCAAGATTTTTCACATACAACAATTAAACAGGAAAAATACTTTTGATCATTTTGGAAAACATAGTCGATTTACCAGCAGTTCAGCTCTAGTTTTCGAGGAGTATTTAGTATAAAATTAGATTGCGTTTGAAAAATCTCAATGAAAAAATTTTTAAATGAGGCAAATCACTAAGCTTTTTTCAAAAATCTTGGTTTTGTGTTCATATTTTTTTTATAGTGGATAAAAACTAACTTGTTGATTGGCATTTTTTTCGAAACAAAAGAATAAACAAATACTATTAATCCTACTGAAAATTCGTGCCAAATGATATATTGCTACTTCATTGTCATATTCATGCTCTGCCAAAATCGAAATTCACTATAAAAATGCGCCAATAACATTAGTGTCACAAATTTTTGGCTTGGTAACATAATATCAACGCAATTTATCTTCAGCGGTGTAAAATTATAAGCAGTGTTTATCTTTGTGGACAAGCGTTGAAATTATATTTAGTAGAAGAAAAATTGACAGAAAGGATTCTAATGAGGTTTCGAAGAAGGACGTAAGAACATGTGTATTTTGAAAATTACTTTGGTAACTATGGAAATGTGAAATAAAATTCAAAATATCTTTGCCAAAACACACATTTTGCCAGCAGCAGTATTGTAGATAATTAAAAAAGTTGATAAAATTGCTCTTCTACTACTCAAGAAAGAATATAAATTTCAACTCAACTCTACTAATAAAAGCAACACAAATCAAAATTTGTGAGAACAAAATATGCAATCCAAACAAACTATCTACTCAAAAGCGCTATGCAAAAATACAAAGAGCTTTTCACATCTACGAAAATGTTACCAGCTCAGAACGATTTCCAGTTGTTTTTTGTCCACGTTTGCGACACTCAGCTCTTAATTGTTCTTTTGTCAGTGTCAGAAGATATTGGTTTCTTAATTGCTTATCAGTTAAACCACTTTCATTTGATGTATCACCGAAGCAGTTGATTGGTGTGGAATTCGATTTGGGAATTTGATGTTTGTTTGAATTGTTCGATGTTGTTAGAGTCACCGAGGAATTTGATGAAGTTGGTGTCGCTGGTCCTGACAATGAACCCGAGAAACTCGAGGATTTTGCACTATTTAGGAGAACTTGAGGTGCATTACTGGAGGACGCATGACGTAAGCGGCGTTTTGATGGCATATCTTTGAATGTTTAGAATAGAAATAAAAGTTAATTATAATTTTCAAAATAATTTAACGAGTTTGCAAAAACTTTTATTAGTGTGGAATTATATTTAAAAAATCGTAGTACTTAAACATTTATGTTTGAATTGAAATGTTATTAAAATCAAATAAAATATTGTAAGAACGAATTCTAATTGAAAACACTTCAGGGAAAAGACAATTTTTAAAGTTAAATTTTTTAAATTTATTCCATGTATAACATTAGAATTGGAGCGAAGAAATTTTTATACAAAAATTAAACCTAATTCCTGAATGCCTATTATAGATTTTATAAAAACACACAATGATAATGGTGAACTAACGGACAAAGGTAGCAAATCGTCTCGGTTGACTGGTTCCCTAAAGCATGCATTAAAAGCCGAGAAATGCCAACTTTAAGAACATCAACAGCTCTGCTACCGAGTCCTACTTGACCTTCAAGATGGAGGAGGAGGAAGATCAAGTTAAGAAAGCGATGTTACGTATGTTCTGCGCCCGGTAATAAGGACTTTAATGATCATGCCGTCAGAAGCAAGCTTGGGTGATGTATAAATACCCGATCCCATCATATATCCTCACATTATACACTATACATTTAATTTGGTTCCCCCTTAAATTTTTTCGAAGCAAATTAATTTGCCTAATTTGCATATCCTTTCACTTATCCCTTTTCGATTGATCGTGACACAAGTTGCTTATTTGCATAGGGTCTTTTTCCAAGCGCTCTATGCTAACAATTTGCTTATGAGCACTTCAGTCACATTTCTATCGTGATCTGCTTCTTTCTTAACTTTCAGGGGCCTCAATTTAAAATTTGGGAATTTAATTTTGGATTGTTTTCACAAATATCCATCGTTTAATTTGATTAACCACTGTGTTAAGTCTCGTTGAAATCCGAGCCTAATTTAAATATTGATCTCGTATTTAACTCCTGCATTGGTTACCATTTAATATTGATTTAGTGCGATCCTTTGCCATTGTGTCTTACTTTGTGGCCCATGCCCTAATTTTTTTTATGTAATCATATATTACAAATTTATATTTAAAACGGGAGTAATATTTTATTAGTAAGAGGAAAATAAAAGGGGAGATGAGATAATGAAACTCTCCTCCCATACCCGAGATAGATTCTTTACGGATAAAATGATTTGACAAAAATCATTTGAATATTAATTTCAGGATTGGTCGGTGACTCAGGAGAGTTTATTACTTTTCTAGAGGTCTCATCATTTAATTTTTATTTTATTTTTGGATACTTTTAAATTCAAAAATTTAATGTGACAACGAAAAACTTCTGTTCGACTATAAGTACCATTAATCCCCCGAGATTTTTTTACGTGGTTGTCACAATGTTATATGGTACTAGTGGAATTTCATCTTAGGAGCATGATGGCAAACAAACATATCTGTTATAATGTTTATTTGCCATCATGCTTAGGACACTAGCACTCCCTAAACTAAATCCATTCAGGTTCGCCACCACTGCGTTTAGTGGAAATTATTGCTTACCATTTTGCAGCATAAATATATATACGAGGGCGGTCCAATAAGTACTTAGCCCGATGGCGTCACTACTGCTGAATCGGACTCGTATTTTTGTTTTGACCACGTGTGGAAACGGCAGTGTCCGCGGATTTTAGAAAAATGGAGAAACAGCAATATCGGTCGGTGATTTGATTCTTGCTTTTAGAAGAGAAATCGTGCAGTGAAATCAAAGAGCGCTTGGATGCTGTGTACAGTGACTCTGTTCCTGCGATGGCGATCGTAAAAAATTGGTTTAACGAATTTCAACGTGGTTACACATCGGTTTTTGGTGAGCCACGCCAAGTTGCCCTGAAAACGGCTACCACGGCGAATAGCGTGACCATAATTCTCGAGCTTGTATTGGCAGAAGGTACGCGAGATAACGTTTGCTCACTCCGGACAACAAAAGAAATCGTGAGACCACTGCAGAGTAGTGTTTGACGTTGTTAAGCGCAGTCCGAAGGAGTTTCTGCGTCGTTTCGTGACCTTCGGCGATACATGGCTCCACTAGTACACACCAGAGACAAAGGAGCAGTCGAAACAGAGGACTTCGACCAGCGAACGTGCTCCGAAGAAGGCAGACTGTTATATCGGCCGGAAGTTTTGGGATTCACAAGGTGTGATCTGTATCGAATACCTGGAGAAGGGCAAAACGGTCACAGAGCTGTACTATGCCGAATTATTGGGCGGATTCGACGCCGATTTGCAGAAAAAAGGCCCCATTTGGCGGAGAAAAAAATGCTTTTCCACCATGACAACGTACCGGCTTACACCTCCACCGTCGCCACGGACAAATTGGGTTACGAACTGCTACCCCATCAACCGCATTCTCCAGATTTGGCCCCGTGCGACTTTTTTTGTGTCCAAACTTGAAAAAGTCACTCGCCGGGCAGAAATACGAGTCGAATGAGGAGGTCATCGTCTCCACGGAGGCTCGCCCTCGCATATATAGTATATGGGTCCGCAAACATCTAGGATGAAGACAACTTTATATAGATAAATCTAGACAGCTCGAACTTCAGATCGTACATTTACAAGGAGCTGAGACAAACTAAAGAAATCCAGCATCCACCGTTGTCTGGCTTGAATGTGCTGGACGAATTTGTATACAAGCGTCGGAAAGCGCAAACGGTGACGCCTTCGGGAAGAGAAAGGTTGGATGCTATAAGTGCCGATGGAAAATTAATTTTATTACAGACAGCCACTACGAAATTTACATTACACTCGTAACTAGACAATTTTAAGAGAATTACAGAGAAATAAAAAGAAAAAAAGTAATAGTTCAGGAAACCATTGAAACTCTATAAATCAAAACCGACGCGAATTAAAAAGTTGGTAATAAATCTTGCAACAGGAAATTTCTTATATGCTGTAATTGAAAATTCATTCATCATCATAAAGTCATTGTGAAGGCTGCCAAACAATACAAAAAATCGAAGAAATGATTAACTGCACTACACCTCCCTAGACATGTGGGGGACAATTGCGCCGTATAGTTGATTGTGAATTCCGCAACCAATTCAAAACCAGATACAATTAGCTTCGTAATTATTCATGTGTATAAATATGATGTAACTTAAGCCACTGATAAGCAAGATTTGCAATTTCATTATTCCAAGGAAGCATGTGCTTAATTTACTCTAAACTAACGCAGATAAAGGAGAGAAAAATTACTTAGCTGTCTTCTCGATAACGTCACACTTGAAATAGAAAGAATAAAAAGCAAAATCTTGAAAGTTATCTAAAATCTTCTCAGTTCTAAATGCGTTAAAAAAACAAATAGAAATACCATATTATTCTATCACTTTAAGAGGTAAAGATACTCAAATAAAACGTAGACGTGGCCTCTATTTACCTTCAGCACTTACTCATCAAGTAACATTTGCAAGCAATATTTCTTCAACTGGTTAATACTCTCGACACCACATCGTATGACTTGTTACAACACTGAATGAGTGATTGAGTGATGAAGGTAAAAGTAAAATTCGTAAGCAAACAAAACACGATTAAAGTTTATGGTAGAAAAGGAAAGTAATCAGCAATCAACAAATCCACCAGACTGAGTCGTTGCGTGAATAGTGAATACTAAGTATTCAAAATTTTCATTTTATTGCTTCTTTACAGCAATTGTTTCATTGTTGTTTATAATTTGGATTTCGTTGAATTCGCAAAATGTGGCTTAGAAAGGTATATTTAGTTTATTTGTAACGCGGTTACGGGTCACTTGACAATACACAAGAATTTGGCTCATGGCGAAGAGTTGTATGATTATAACAAAAAAAATGGATATGGTTGAGATATACAATAGTACAATTAGAATGACTGTCTTGAGACTTTTCCATGAATATCACTTTTGAAATAAATATTTTAGAGTTAAATATTTATGACCCTTTAATGTAGTCCGCGTAGTGTAGTGGTTAGGGTGCTCGCTGCGTAAGCCGAAGCTCCCTGGTTCAAATCCCATTAATAGCAACGAAATTTGTTTCCAGTAATTTTTCGAACGGAGTTATAAGCACGTTTAGTTATGATACGTACTGTTTTAAAAATCATAACCTATCACTGCTGGGTGAATGAATACACGGCCAAATCGTGGTGGTACTGACTAATATCATATTTTTGAGCGCCAATACATTTTATCAGTATAATAAGATATTCCAACTTCTAAGCAAAGACCCGAAAAGGGCTGTAGTAAAGAAAAAAAAAAACTTTTATAATGGAAGGCCACCCATGCTGATTTATCGACCTTTTAATACATCATACCATGGTGCTCTCTGCCCAATTATTATTCACTGAAAGATATCGCTTATCTCGGAGGATAAGCGCAATTAGAAATTACAAACATTCGATGGAGGGTCGTTTAATACAAAGTGTTTCTTCTGTCGAATAATCATCCATCAATATGACTGGTAACTTCTGCAATTAGTCTGGTTGAGCAGTCAAAACAAAATCGAGAAATAATTAAAGGATGAGTAGAAAATTTTAACAAAGTAAAAATTATTGATCGTGTGGCGGGTCTCTATCCACTCTTAGTGCTAGAAAGCATCTTGTAGTTTTCAAGCCAATCAATGTCAAAGTCACTCGAAATCCTTGCTATAAGAATTTTGGATATAAAATACGAGTAGTAGCTCAGACAACTGATTCGTTACTTGGATCAGGACCCACTTTTTAGAGGCGTTTAATATGTATGTGGATGCTTCGTCGAGGGCCACTGTGTCACAGCCGTAGCATAACACAGGTTTTATCACAGATAATCATATTCGAAGAAAAGACAATCCAATTGACTGCGTTTCAATACGTATTGATGCTTCGCAGCTAATTCTTTAAAGAATGTAACCATTTAGAGGTCTTGTAAAAGTACACATCTAGTTCATTCACGAAGGTTTAGTTACACTTTTTGAACTTGGGTTGAATTATGCGGTCAATGCATAAAAACTATCCATGATAGTAATCTTCTTCAATATAGAAGCTGGAATTTGATTTTTTCTTATGGAGAAGAGAAAATTCTAAATACAAATCTGACTGGGAGCAAAAGAAATTATGCGGTAACTAAAATCAAAACTGAAAATCTACTTTAAAATTGATAAGGACAACGCAGGCGTTACACTTGACCAGGACTAATACAACGGTTTCGTAAGGGAGAAACTAATGATGAAAATTATGAAACGTTAAGAAAATCCGCTCGTTGAGTCATGAACAAAATATCGGGAAAATGCATGTTTTAAATCCGGTCTTAATGTACATAAATTGTTCTTCACCCGGGTGATCTTGGCTATCAACATGATAGCACGTGCCGTGGGTTCGCCAGTCTTCAGGCGTTCCCAGCAAAAGGCTGGTACATGGACAAGCTGCGGTTTCGGAGACGCACTTAGGAGACTGGCACCTCTGTTCATAACTCTCTAGGTTGGCAACCGCAGTCTGCGTGAAAATGTTAGCTCGCGTATATTTTGCATTTTGGCTACGTTCCCACATGCATGTAAACGTCCCAAATTCTACCTTGGGGACCATGCGGTCGAGTTCCCCGGAGCATGATGGACTGTGGCAGCTCCTTATTAGGAGAGTTTGTCAGCTTCGCCGAGTCAATGATAAATTTCAAAATCACATCAACTATAGCGATGAAAATTCATCCATCACCTTTTTTGGGTGACACCATCACAAAATATTGAGAAAAGAATAAAATAGAAATATGTATTACCAAAAGTATGGTTACTATCCATAGATAATGTTAACGCGTTCGTCAACGATAGTGAAACGACTGCAGTTTTGGAAAAGATTAATAGGATACAAAGAAACAGAGAATTTACAAAGAGAAATATATACGCTACAATAACTACAACCGCTACTGAAAAAGGCGAAAATCAGCAAAGTTTCCTCTACTAGTGAATATAATGCTCAAGACAAACTATAGTCGCGAATATCCTTTGAGCTTTGAGATTTTCGAATCTGCATTGCTTGACACGCATAGAGAACAATATTTAGCCTGTCACAAATCGATAACATAATCAAAATATTGATCAAAGTCAAGCATTATTGTTTCGAGATATTGCTAGGGACTCTATCACAACGTACTTTTGACAATTATCCATTTGGAAATTACTCATGGAATAGTGTGCCCTTAATATAACTTTCGTACCTTCGAGATTGCGAGCTTTAATTTCCCAGAGAAAATGATGAAGCCACTTAACATGAAATTTGTGTGTTTTGATAATTTTAAATCCAACTGTTAGTTTTCTGATATAAAGGTAAAAATGAACATTAAAATTGTCATTAATTGGATGTGACAACGCTATAAACACTTCGTCATACGTCGGCTGTACAATTTGACATAGCGCTTGCAGTTTACAAACACGAAGACAAAAAAGTTGGGACACACACGGATGAGCCTCTCTGTATATCTTATACCTTTATTGACTACACAGCAAATTCTTTGGAAGTTAGATTTCAGCACTTTTTAACGTTGATTAAAGGTAATTGATTTTGTTCTGAGGAAGAACAGCGACATTGTTCTTCGTTCACTGTTTCATGGTCCACTGTGTTCTATTGTCCCATCACGTTGGAATCTCTATTTTCATGTGTACTCTCTTTTGTGGTGGTGTCCCTTTATTTTATCTGGAACCTCATTAACTATCAATCATCCAAAGACAGTTAATATAAGCAATAAAAGTATAAAATAAACTAATTCAGACGGAATCGACAGTATTTATTAAGATATCACCAGTATAAAAATTCTTTCGACAGGTAAATGCATGCGAAACCACTGTTTTAGAGATTAAAGTTTGTTGCGCATCGTTAATACTTTTGGATATCGATTTTTATTTCAAAATGATGTATTCTTTTATGTGGAAGTGTTTGTCCCAGCTCGGTTTTATAGAAATGAAGTTTACATCGTCCTCTACAAACATAATGTAAACAAAACCGTTACAAATGCAAGCACTCAGGCGCTCGTATTTTTGATGGTGCGATTAACAGATATTATAATATTGTTACATGTACAAATAATTCTGCGAGCTACTGTCGCAATTGTTTTCACAACCATTAAGATGATCATGATCAACAAAAGAATGTACTCGAAAGCAAAAGAATTCACCAAGCATGATCAACATCTGAAAGTGACGTCACTGCTCCATTCAGATGTTGATCATGCTCGAATATCCCAGGTAGCTCTCGGCAGAACATTCGCCAATGTACGAGAAATGGATTGAATGCCTAGAGACCCTATATAAAGGCGAGCTGAATGAATGTGGGGATTATTCATTACAACCGCGATATTAAAACTGCGATAGTAAAACCTCGATAGTAAACTTCGATATAGTGGAGCGCGAAGTAAAGGCGATATTGGTTGATTGATTGATTGTTAAGTGGACAGTTGTAATAGAAATTTATTGACAAGTGGAAGTTAAGAATTTAATAGTAAAATTAATAAGTGTGAATTGTTTACTAAATAAACTCTTTTAACTTAATTTAAAAGTGCGTTTTCACTTTCCCGGAACATTAAAATTATCGGCCGCGAACCATAACACGCGACAATATATATAACAGGAGCAATATTAACATTAAAAATAATGTACTTCATTGTATATTGGCGAATGGAACCGCGTAGCACATTATTTACGGGGCGTCCTGAAGGGCAAAAAACACATACTTGAACGTCAGGAGGCGTCGAAGCCAGGGAATCTCTTTTCTAGTAATCCATCTCCTCTTATCTTTCCCGCTAGGAAGGTGATTTCTAGATACCCAAGACACCTCTAGGCAAAGAAAAATTAGGCCTAGCCCGAAGTAATGTGCTAAACGATTACATGATGTTACATCGGGTGTTCTTCAGGAAAGTATCCTTAGTCTAGACCTGTGGAACGTATTTTATGACGTGGTACTGAGACTGGAGATGCCGGACTAGGCTATGTAGATAATGTTGCGGTTCTAGTCACTGGGCGCGCTGTTGAATATGCGCAACTTAGGCTAGGTATACTAATGAGCCGAGTTAGAGACTGGATGAATGCTCGTGGGTTTTGTCTAGCAATGGAGAAAACCGAAGTGATCATCTTGGCAAAAAAGAGACTCTCTAAAGTAAGGATAATCAGTATTGGAGACCTACTAATCGAATCGAAACCAGCCGTGAAGTATCTGGGGCTACTGATAGACTCCAAGATGAGTTTCTCTGAGCCAATCAGCGTAACGGCTGAGAAGGCTGCTTTGGGCGTATCGCCTCTGTGTCGATTTATGAACAACGTAGGGGGACCCAACCTATTAAGAAGATGATGATGATGATGAAGTCCGTAGAGTCACTGCTACTGTACGGAGCGGAAATAATGGGCGACGCTCTCAGTCAGGAGGTTACTGAAAACACGGCACAGGTACAGAGAAGAGGAGTACTGAGGTCTCTGATTCGGCGGTGAGAGTTATTGTAGGCGTGATACCCGTCGCCCTTCTTGCCTAGAGAGCGTCGTACTATTTACCTGCGTCCAAGCGAGGCCGCGAGGGAGATTGTAGCTCGTGAGGAAAGACAGTGATCACTCAACGATTATCAGCAGTCTTGGGTGAATTGCACGAAAGGAAGGTGGACTACGCGGCTCATCCCGGATCTGAGACCGTGGCGAAATCGAAGGCATGAAGAGAGTGACTTCTATCTGACCAAGCTTTAGAGCAGGCCTGGTTGTTTTCAGTCTTACCTGTACACGATTGCTGTCACGGTCCCCGGAACGTATATTTTGCCTAGGAGAGGAAGATGATGCCTGCCACACATTTTTGCGTGAAAATAAAAATGGGACAGGATGCGACGGGACATTTACGAGTAGTAGCCCAGTCATATTAGGGCTTTCACCTCGGAATGAAAGATAATAAGCTGCAAATTGGTATGAACCTTTGTTTTGTCATTCTAAATGTTGTCTCAAAAGTCACAATCGTTACCGTGTTCGCGTCTCAAGATATTCAAGGTCAAAGGTCACAAAAATCGGTTTTTCGCGAATATCTGGCTTCCTATCGGTTAAATGAGATTTGCATTTATTATAAAAGTTGTAGGCTAAATTCCCTACAACTTTTGTTTAAACTTTTTTTTCATACGACCAACCGTTTTGAAGGTAGAGCGCGAAGAGTGCACATCGTACAGTCATATACGGCCTAATGCAAGGTCAAGCGTGAGTTATGGTTATCAGTACGTTATAAAGTCAATTATTTACTTGGAAATTATAATTATTAAACATAATGCCTATTATTTATGTACTAACTATTAATTATTTATATTTAATTAAAGTTGCAACGGTACAATTTCAAACTAACGAATAATCTTGACTCATACAAAGTGGAGAGAGTGGCCTTGAATACTATAGAACATCTGTCCCGGCAATGAATAGAAAAGGGCATAGGGTAGGGACAAGTATTTCCAGGTATATAAGTATTGAGAAATTTACGCGTTTTAAAGAAAAGATATATAATGTCGTGTTAACTTAAAATAAAACTAAAATATATAATCCAGAATTAATAATATTTTATACTTAAATAGTTAAATATGAATAATTATATATAAATAATCAAGTTACTTACTTTAATTAAATATAAATAATTAATAGTTAGTACATAAATAATAGGCATTGTTTAATAATTATAATTTCCAAGTAAATAATTGACTTTATAACGTACTGATAACGTACTGGTATAAAATATTATTAATTCTGGATTATATATTTTAGTTTTATTTTAAGTTAACACGACATTATATATCTTTTCTTTAAAACGCGTAAATTTCTCAATACTTATATACCTGGAAATACTTGTCCCTACCCTATGCCCTTTTCTATTCATTGCCGGGACAGATGTTCTATAGTATTCAAGGCCACTCTCTCCACTTTGTATGAGTCAAGATTATTCGTTAGTTTGAAATTGTACCGTTGCAACTTTAATTAAATATAAATAATTAATAGTTAGTACATAAATAATAGGCATTATGTTTAATAATTATAATTTCCAAGTAAATAATTGACTTTATAACGTACTGATAACCATAACTCACGCTTGACCTTGCATTAGGCCGTATATGACTGTACGATGTGCACTCTTCGCGCTCTACCTTCAAAACGGTTGGTCGTATGAAAAAAAAGTTTAAACAAAAGTTGTAGGGAATTTTATAGCCTACAACTTTTATAATAAATGCAAATCTCATTTAACCGATAGGAAGCCAGATATTCGCGAAAAACCGATTTTTGTGACCTTTGACCTTGAATATCTTGAGACGCGAACACGATAACGATTGTGACTTTTGAGACAACATTTAGAATGACAAAACAAAGGTTCATACCAATTTGCAGCTTATTATCTTTCATTCCGAGGTGAAAGCCCTAATATGACTGGGCTATAGTTGGGAGAGCTCAACCTGGATAGTATTGCTGCGGTGATGCTTGGATCGGTTGAAAAATGGAACCAGGTGGCGGATTATGTTCGAGCAGTCCTAAAAGATAAAAGGGACTCACAGTAGTCGTGGACGTCGGGGCTGGGGGATCGCTTGTCTGGCAATTCCTCTTCCTCCCTTCCTTGCCGCTGGAGGAGAATCCCCAACTTGAAGGCGCCTCAAGGCGTGGCAAAACGAGACCTGGCACGAGTTAATGTGTCGAACGTTTCCAGGCTAGGTTCTCAGGTTAATAGGGGAAATGTGTAATCGGTAGTCCATTTCGCTCGCGAGCACGGGAGCCCCACACTCAATACGTAAGTGGCATTCACCTCCCAACCACAAAAAAAAGTTGCCAGGCTAGGTTCTCAGCTTACAGTGGAACTGTTTAGTGGGTAGTTCATAGCGCCTGGTGTGCTTGGGAGTCTCACATTCAGGGCGTAAAAAGCCTTCATCTCCAAACCACGAAAAATATTGTTAGTTGTTTAGTGTTAATTTCATCTAATTCCCATAAATTGATACATTACTGAGAAAAATTAATGCATTGGCAAATTTTCTAGTGTATGTGAATTTTGGACATAGTTGTTACCTTTGGGCCTGTTTATACTATCTTATAAATCTGCGGTGCAGTCCGAGTCTGATTTACGCAAATTATTGTAAAAAGTTAGTACGAAAGGTATGCTAGTTGACATTGTTCTTCGGTTCCCGTACTCGTATGACGAATATCGCTATATAAGGCACAATACCCTGAAAGTTATGTACAAATACTGGGGATTGCCTGGTTGAAAAGGCTAAAAGAGACAGCAATTGAAAACTAGCGGCCATCCACTTCGCTACCGTTTTTTAATTTAAAAATAGGAACAGTAGGTTGTACTGACTGGTTGTGATGTGCTTTGATCTTTGTAGATGTATTATGCTTCAAACAAATGGTGTGGCTAGAATCGTTCTGGCGGTTTAGTTTTCTCAGTTATTCCTCGGTTAGGCAGTATTCTCCTAGATTATCTCTTCTGACAGACAGTGATCCGCATTGTGACAGATTGTCTTTAGTATTTTAGTCCAAATCCGATATAAGCTTGAAACAGGTATCCAGAAACAGCTTAGATAATCAAAGCCCTAGATGACTTTTACAGGGTCTATTGCATTACTTGCCATCCATTGCCTACTGGTTCTTCTGAATCAGGCTCATTTCAATTGCACTAAATTGTTTATCCTCGATTGTTGCGTATCCCGACTCCCATTATAGCGTAACCTTATCGGGTTGGTTTTGTCATAACACTCTCGAGCCATCTTCGTTTTACCACAGGTGACCCTAAGGCATTGATGGCTGCTTGATTATAGGATAGGATAATGTGCTTGAATCCTCTGTCGGTGCAATGTTGTGCAATGTTGTGCATTTACTACTTTAGAATATTTTCGTATATGAAAATCAAATTTTCAAGAGTAGCGGGGACACTTTGACCACTTAAAAGAATAAACGAAATAGAATCATCGAATATCGAGCTGGAAGGGTTGTTTATAAATATGTATGCTTTTGTATTCTTTTATTTTTTGTTAATATTGTTGCTGGATGGTTACAATAAGTTCACAAGCCCCTATAGTTTTTTTCAATTGATTTATGGGTATGAACTGATGCTCTTTGTTCAATATTTTCTTTATTGTTCAAGGTTTGAGTCGATGTTTTCGAATAATTTGCGCTCTACTCAAAATTTAAAACTCAGATTCCTGAGGTTTAAATTTTTACTCTGTCGATTGATACCTCAGAAACGTTAAAAGTGGAATCTGAATTTTGAATATGCCTAATTAGATGAACGATTTTTCAACCACATGACTTTCATAGCTCCTTGTAATGTTCAGTAAAATCTTCGAAAGAATTTAGGATGGCGATTAAGATATGAAATCTTCGTCTTCTTCTTAACACTACAGCCCCTCTCAGGCCTTCGCTTCCTACAAACAGCGCCTCCAACTGTCTCGGTCCGTTAACCGCGTCTTTCAATTCCGAAATCCGAGCAGCGATGAACTGTCTTCGTCGACCGAGTCAGACCAGCGTTTCCTCGGTTTCCCCGCTGGCCTCCGGCCTTCAGTTCTCCCAACGAAAACCTTCTTGGGTATCCGTTGTTCATCCATACGATTCATATGTCCAGCCCATTGCAGCTTCCGCAGTCTTACAATTGTTGAGACCTCCGGTTCGTCAAAAATTTCATACAGCTCATGGTTGTACGAATTCGCCATTGGTCCCCGTCAAGATTTGCTCCGATTATTCGCCTCAGGACCCGTCGCTCAAAGGCGTTCAACATATAATATTTGCGGATTTTTGGGTTAGGGTCCATGTTTCACACCCATAGCATAACACAGATTTATATACTTGGAGTTTTGTTTTCCTGTGTATGCAACTGGCCTTCAAGATCGTCAATACTGAATAAAATATTTTATTTGCGAGCTGTATTCTTCGACGTATTTCGTCTCTTTCATTACCCGTTTTCGTTATGTTGGCGCCTAAATACACAAATTCGCTAGTATTCTCGATACTGTATTCGCCAAGTGTGATATTTTGTGTATTTGAGGTATTTTTCCCCGACTGCGTCATGAGCTTTGTTTTATTTTCATTGATTTGTAGCCCTACTAGTTTTGCTTCGCTGTCGAGTTTCAAGAAAAGTTCCTTGGCAGTTGTTAATGACCGTGACAGAATGTTGATGTCGTCCGCATAGGCTACTACTTGGCTCGACTTGTATAGCAATGTACCTCGCGTATCGACAGGTAGCTTCCATATGACGTACTCCAGAGCCAAATCGAATAGCAATGGGGCCAGCCCATCTTCCTGCTTTTGTCTGATATTTGTGTCAAAGGCATCAGTGAGTTGGTTATTGATGCGGACTTGGGAGGTTGTCGACGTCATTGTCTTTTTGGTAAGACGGACTAATTTGGCTGGGATGCCAAAGTAAAGCATTATTTGGTACAGTACGTTACACTCAACACTGTCGTATGCTTGCTTGAAGTCAACAAAAATTTGGTGTACGTCTATGTTGAACTCCCAGCATTTTTCAAGTACTTGCTTGAATGTGAAAAATTGGTCTGTTGTTGATCTACCTGCCCTAAAACCACCTTGATACTCCCCAATAATACTGTTGGCGTGTGATCCGATTTTATTTTCTAAAATTTTACAAAATATTTTGTACGCCGTACAAAGTGGTGATATGCCTCTATAATTTTCGCACTGTAGGTATGAAATAACACTATTAAAACAATATATGTATTTTTTGCCACTATAGCCAAAAAGCCAAATAGCTTCGGTTGTATTGGCTATGTCTAACGGACGTTTTAAGCCATTTATGTGAGAATCATTATCAGATGTTTTATAAAAGTATACCGAGCACAATCATATAGCATAAATGGGCTAGCTATATATGGAAGTTCAATTTTAAACGACTTTAATTAACTATTTGACACCAGATATCAGTTTCAATGTCAGATGAGGATTGCAACTATTAAGATTTTTGCATCTCCCCCCTCCAATTCTAAACTAAACGCTTACTTTAGCGTGTATTTATCACAAAATACGGATATAACATACATAAAAAGTTTCTTTCCACACTAAATTTACTCTACTCTACTGCAGTTATTGTGTTATATGCACGAGTATATTGCTTAGTTTGTATTTAAAATATGTTTTACATATAGAATTATGTCAGATCAATTTCAATGAGAATGGTTTTTGGTCGTACAAAGCCATTTGTGCAGAATAGTAAACTTGCTCGGAGCTAAGTATTTTTTCATGAGAGTATTCGACGCAGAATAATTTCAACCATTCCAACCAACCAAAAGCAACATATTTTTATTTTTTCTTACCGGAAGATGGCAATTGCATTAATCTTTTCCAGTTGCTATATATTCTCTTATTAGCTAGATTGTGAACTACTTATCTAGAATTCATTACCAATAGCAGCTAATGCTTCTACACTCTAAAAACCCTATACGGAATTAATCAACAGCTTTAGCCTACTTGAGCGTTTTAATCAAATTAAAATGAAAGTTCATTATAACGCTATTATCCATTTCATTACGCGTATCTCATACGAGTATGCCGTAACAGAATAATAAAATATCGTTTCAGTTAAATTATTTTGCTTAATTATATTCTCAAGTGCGGACACGGAGAAATATACTTGTAGTCAGCTAATACTTTCCGTCAAGGTTGTGTAGTAGCATGATGTTCATTTCTATCGATTTCATGTACACGTTCCAATTGATTAACTCTACGAATAACTGAAAATGTAGCATTGTCATGGAAAAAGAATAAGTAGGCAAGTTTAACCATTTCAAATAGAAGAGAGGAGATGGAAGGTGGAGTTTTTAATTTAAACAGCTGATACGCTGTGAACAAGTTCATCGTATAAACGAGCAATGCGAAGCAATTGTAATTCTTGTTATCATTAATTAGTTAGTTTTCAAGGTAGTGCTGGTATTCGTGTATTATTAGAAACGAGGTGATAATTTATAGAATTGTAGCGTATCATTTCTATAAGGAACTAAATTCAGTGATGTGCTGCTAGTTGTCTTTTGTTCTTGTCGTCATAGTCGTTTCTGCTCGACAGCACCACACCTCCTATTTCCGAATTCGAGTAGCGAAGTGCTGGTTGATTGAGAGTTAGGCCAGCGTTCACTTGGCTTTCCTACTGAACAACGAATACTTTCTTAGATACCCGTTGCACGTATATACGCATCAAATGGCCAGCCTGTTGCAGCTTTCACAGCTTTATTATTGTGAATACCTTAAGTTTGGTCAAATACTTCATACAACCGGAGATGGTGCCCTGTTTGCCACCGGTCTCCTTTTTTTTTGCTCCCATTATTCACTTTTGGATCTACCTTTCAAAGGCGTTTAATATGTTTGCAGAAGCTTCAGTGTGGGTCCATGTTTTACAACCACAGGATAAAATAGGCAACAAATTTGTATGTTTAGAGGTTTCAAAGTCAAAAGCGCTTTATTCAATACTAATCGTTATAAGTTTTGAAAGAATATGGAGCAAATTTCAGACAATAAAAATAGGAAAACTTAATGGCCCAAATGGCTCTCTAAATTTATACGTTATCAATGAAACATATTTAATAAAAAAAAATCCATAGCAAATTCAAATTAATTAAAATTATTATATATTATCTGATTCGATTGGAAAAAGGAGAAAAAAGCAACCAACACTATTCAAAAATTGTTTATAATTGCAACACAACAGTAAACTTTTATCGTACACCTAATATGTTGTAACCTAATTCTAATAAAATTCAATCAAAAACTTTATCTTATACAAAAAATGCTATCACAATGTACCTAACCTAAACGTTAAACCTTATCTCTAAACATACCATGATAAACATAACATATACTTATCCTAAACATTGAAATCTATTCCTAATTTTTAACATAAACAAACAACACTAAATGTAGCAATAATGAGCTGAAACTCAAAAACTATCTAATTAAAAGGACAAAAACCGAAAATAAACACGAATAATTTAGACATTGTCATTCAGCTACCAATACCTTAGGATAGCTCCGTCTTTGCCCGACCAGTCTCTACGAATCTAGCAAATGAGTATCTCCATTGGAATTGTTGGTCTCGTGAACTCAAATTCGGAGGATATTTTATCTTCTTATCGGTGGCCCGTGTATATATGTCATATATGATTGGGACACGGTCAGGATCAAAAACATATCGATTCATCTCCAAATATACGAATGCTTCGGGAAGAACGAAGCCGGTAGCGAGGCAAGTTGCAATATACCCGTCTGTACGGTGGAACGGCTGTGAAATATAGGGGTTTTCACTCACAGTTACAGATCTTGCGATATGATTCCGAAGAAGTTTCAATATAAAGATAACGACTCTCGTCACTTCAGCAGTTTGATAAATTCTTCTATTCGATATATAGTGCTTCCAATCCGTCTCAGGCTTTATGTACAAACCTGTACATGCACGAAGACATTTCTTTTCAAAAACTCTTAGTTTTTCCATAGTACTAGCACTCTGGTTGTACCAGATCTGATATCCATAAGGCAAATCTGGTCTAACCAGGGTCTTGTAACAGATATATTTGACCTTTTGATCAATGTGTTTGAAATGAAAGAGTCATGGCTACTTTTAGTGCCTTATTGAGCATGATTTTGATATGTTCAGTATAGTACAGATACTGATCGAGATGAACACCGAGGTGTCAAACACAGGATTTATGTGGAACCCGTTCTGAACTACCCTCGCCAGCCATGATGTGGAAGTCCTTCCAATTACGTTTCAGGTCTTGACCGACACCCTGCAGCGTTGTCCGAAACAAAATTGTTTCGCACTTCTGCGCACTCATTTTCATTTTCCAATTGTCAGTGTACAGCTGCACATCATTGAACATTTTTTGGAAATTGCTCTGAACTATTGTAGCTTTTCGGTCGGCCGTATATATGATCAGATCATCAGCAAACGCTACCAATGATCGCGTTGGCGAGACGTTAAAATCAAAGCCGTTCAGTAGCTTGCGAATGAATATTGAGAAGAGCAGAGGCGCAGTAACTGTTCCCTACTGTAGACCATTCAAGACCTTGAATTCGCGCATATTTCTCATTGTGGGCGTTTAATGCTCTGATTATCACTACAAACACCTAGCTGATTGGACGATAGCTTTTAGGGCATGAAGATTCTTTTCCTTTCTTCAAGATCGGAAATACCTTAGTCTTTTTCCACTCATTTGGGAAATATGAATTGCTCAACATGTTGTTGAACAATATGCAATAATTCCTAATAGCAACCTCAGGCAAATGCCGGAGAACTACATTTGGAATACCATCAGTACCACATCATTTCTTGTTGTTTATCCTGAGAAATATGAAACTCAAGTCTTCATATGTCAGCTGACAAAATAATCAATAAGATTCAAGCTCGGTATGAGGTCAGATGTTAATGTTTCATTGAAATGAAGAATTGATTGGCCGTTCAGGCTTGATTTGAAGTCGGAAACTTTTGCTTCAACAACTTCTGAAAATATTTCATTCCCTCCTCCATTTTTCTTCGTTCCTTAAGGTGTTCTTGTTCAGAACATTAATGTAAGCGGGGCATATGAATAACGTAGTCACCCTTCTAATCTTATCTTTTCCAAGTCAAAATCAACTCTCAGAGATAAAAACTTTATGTAACACAACGCGATAAAAACAGCTGTTTGCTTGGCAATAGGGTCAAAATACTCTTAAGATACTGTGTCAACATGTTCAGGAGTGACCTTCAATCGTTCTTCATTAATTGATTCCCGAAGTCTATTCCTCAAAACCGTAAGTGGAAGGTTATATAAGCGGAGGTATCGTACTTTTGGTGATCCAATTTTGCAAAAGATTTTATAATGTAGTTTGTATTCCTAGCAATGCATGGATTCTTTTGCGTTACTTTATTTAATGATTTTTTTAATGACGTTTAAGATTTTATGAACATAAATTTAGCTTTTTCCAATATAATTTGATTGAATGGACTTTAGTTGAATGGTATGCTAGCCTGTGTGCGCATTGGAAAATTTAGTATACCTTGATATGGCTTGAACAACAGTTTTCTTCGTAGCAAGCCAATTATTGGAGTTTGTTGGGTCCTTTAGTTGTTTATGTGTTGCAACTAGGTTAGGCGATGGTCGATGATACCAAAAACTGAATTTAGCGCTCTTTGCAATGTTTTCCCATCCATTTTTAGGTCAACATCGATGCTTTCCATAAATTTTGTTTGAAGATAATAAATTTTATCTTTGAAGTATTTAGTGCGACGAAGAGGGAGTGATGGAGAGAGTGATAGGGAATGGAGGCACTAAAAAAATTGTTTTCAGATCTACATTGTATTTTCATGTGTATCTTTGTAGCATCTAGAGTGAGAGTGTTACTGTATTATCAGCTTATAATGGAGGATGTCTAATAAATCCAAATGTTTAAAAACTGTCGAAAATTACATTTCAAAATACCCCTAAATTACCTCCGATTTAAACGAAAAAAATCGATTCAACTGTTTTTGTTCTTCATGCACAAATTAATTGTCTTACAACAGAATCGTGTCAGGATACGAATTACCTATCATGCTTCTTTAGTTCAAATTTGCCAAACATTTTTGCTAGCTCGCATTTGAGCGAGGCTGTTTTTTTAGATTCGTTCATTATTAAAATCAAAGAAAGAATCAGAAAAATGATACGCTTTGTACGAATTGCTCGTAATGCTGATAATAGTAGGTAAACCCTTCATGCGCAATTCAAGAGGTTCACTTTCGTATAATAATATGTCATTGCTTGAAGCACTGTTTTATCGACTTTTTTCGGCAGGACTGATTGGGCTGACATTTCAAATTCCTCAGCACTTTTTGATTACAAAACCGATGAGGTGAATAAAAATAATATTTAAGCATTTTTTCAATTAAATTTAATATATTTTAGTTTTGACATGATAGATAAGAAACACCGCAATATTTCGTCAGTTTACAGTTACCAAATTAATTTCCTTTTGAAGGGTGCCCTTCTAATGGAAAGAAAGGTGTCCTTCTAAACAAGAATAGTTAACCTTATGGATTATGGATCAAGACTATAACGTAACGAGGTGTTTTAAATTTATACGCTAAAATAAGAAGCTTGAGACACAAACTGAATGATCTTCAGATTTACCTGCAGAAAAATCTTGACATATTTTTGATTATTCTCAATGAAATATGGATTTACCCAGAAGAAGCGCGATTTCATAATATTGAAGCAGATAATGCGGTATTTTCCTGAAGGCCTGGAAGAGGTGGAGGCACAGCAATATATGTAAAAAAATATAATCAATTTTATCACCGAGAGAGTGATGCCTGACAAAGATAGCATTATAAGTACGCCGTGCAGGTAAAAAAATGAAATTAGGGACGAACTTCTTCAACTCCAAGCGTATCAACGCGCAAGCCTTTCTAGATAAATTATACCCTAGATACATTATACTCAACTGAAAAAAATTTATCCGCAGTAGCCGACATTAACATTGATATAATTAAAGGATCACCAGAACCAAGCATTTACGAAGATATCCTAGAATTGAATGGAGTGGTTATCATAAACAACAAAATTACTCGCCTAGTTTCGAATACCTATCTGGATCATATAATAACCAATGATCAAAAAGTGGCTGAAAATATGACCTACACATTTGAGTACTGACCGGGGCAGGATCATTGTGTTTTAAAAATAGTTATTCAAGCCTAAACCTTGAACAAACAGAAGCCGGCATACAAAACATTTCTCATATTTCTTAGGAAGAGTGGAAGCAGCGACTGACAACCCCCATGAAGAATGGAAACAGCAGCTGACAACCCCCATGAAATATGGAAAATAAAAAATTAGGTTAAGCATAAGTCTTTATCCCGGATTAGATCACCAAACTTTCAACTGAATCTTGAATCGCAGCAAATTCATTAAATAACTTTTTTTTAAACAATTGGTTGGAAAATCACCAAAGTAATTGGTGCCAGTTCAAAAGGCAATTTAAAATACACAAATATCCCAATAAAAACTATGTTTCACATTCATCACACAAATAAAATGGAAGTCTTATATGTAATCTAAGACTTCAAAATGAATACAACGCCAGGTATCGATAGCATCACGATGAATGAGATTAGTATGATCAAGTAGGACATAGCCGAGCTTATAGTAAATTTCATAAACGTACATATTAGGAATGGGTTATTTCCAGAAAAGGCAAAACTTGCAAAAGTAGTTCCAATTTTAAGGGTGGTGATCATCTTGACCCGAATAACTATCGCCCGGTTGCGCTTCTGACCGGATTAAGTAAGATATTTGAAAAAATATTAAACAATTGTCTAACATCATTCTTACTTGAAAACTCTATCTTAAACCAACAGCAGTTTGGATTTCACAAGAACAAGGGTACTTTAGATGAGCTACTTTCTGTCACACGTTTCATTAATGTAAGGCTTGACAGAGGTGATTATGTTATCGCAATTTTTTTGGATTTGGAACAGCATTTGATACAGTTGATCACGACCTATTACATCGGAAACTTGAATCGTATGGTGTTCAAGGTAGTCCTAACCAATTGTTTAAAAGTTAGTTGGAGAGAAGATCGCAGAGAACTTTAATGTTAGAAAACAAATATCTTGGGCATATCATCGATTATCGCTTGACCTACATAAATAGCTTAAGGAGACAATTAGCTCAAATAATAGACTTGTTAAGAAGATCGGAGGATTTACCAATGTACATCAAGAAACTTGTTCTAAATGCATTTGTGCTGACGAAATTGCACTATGGAGTAGTTATTTGGAGTCAATCGGCAAAGGAAGATTTTAATATTATATCCAGGATATAAAAATATTCTAAATCTTCCAATGCTTTCCCAAACTATTTGGTTGTTCGATAATTAATGTCGTTTTTTTCATGTTTTTCAAAAGTAAATTTATTTATATTAACAGCAAACATTTATCAATGATATATTGACCGTTTTGTTGGATGACCTTTTGCCATCTTTCGGCAAGTTGAAAAATTCCACGTTCGAAGAAGCCTTGGTTTTTAGAAGCGAAAAACTGGTCCAACTAATTTTCAACAGCCTGATCGGAATCAAAAGTTTTACCATTCAAATGGTTTTGAGGGGAGCAAAACAAATTATAGTCTGATGATGCTGTCAGGGCTATAGGGTGGATTTGGCATCAGTTCCCAATGGAGCCCAATCATTTTTGACTGGTTATCAAAGAGGTGTGTTGTCTGGCGTTATCATGATGGAATATCACGCCTTTGAGATTGGCCATTTCAGGGCGTTTTTTTGTGATTTCTTCGTTCAATTACGATAGTTGACATTTGAATCAATAGTTTGGTTTCTTTGAAGGAGCTCAAAGTAGACCCTTTGTAATCCCACCACAAAAAAGCGTAATTTTCTTTTGGTGAATATTAGCTTTGGATGTTGAATGTGGGAGCTCATCTTGCTTGGTAAATGTCGTTTTCATCACCCGTTATGATTGTTTTTAGAAATTGGTCGTTTTGGTTACGATTCAGCAAAGAGTCGTATTTATATAGTTAAAACACTATATCTGCTCCAAAACTACAACTTTATTTAAAATATGGATATGGCCACTTCGAGAGTAAATTGCTCTCTTCTTCAGTCCATTGATACTAAAATCATTGGCAATACAATTTGATCTTAAATAGTAAAAGATTTTAAGGTACTAAAATGTTTTAAACAATCATAAAATTTAAGAAAGAACAATTTAAAGACGTAATAATGACCGAACATTAAATGAGACATTGAATGAAAGTACAATTAATGGTACAAGATTAATGAGATATTTAGGTAATTAACTAATTAGGGTGATCACCGGTTCCTTTTAGTAAGTCTCTTAATTAACTTCGATGGACAGTTTCCTTCGTCTGTGTTCATACGTGTTTGTGGGTCTTGCTGCATTATATAGAGGCTCTCCCAAGCATCCAATGTATAAGGTCGGTTGACATATTTCCGGAGTTGAAGGTTATCGTTTCCTATGCTGTGTCCATTTTCAATTATATGTATGGCTACTGCCGATCGTCCCGTATTGAGACCCCGCCTTTCCCCGGACTTCGCTTCTTTCATGTGTTCTTGGAATCGTGTAGTTATGATTCGCTTGGTCTGACCGATATAGCAATTTTCACAATCATTACCCTGAATTTGGTAGAAATGCCGAAATAGTGGTTAACTTAGAGGCTGGTATCAGAAACATCAATAATGATATCAAGGAAGAAATTGGTTGCGGCCTATCTAAAAAAATGAAGAAGGAGGATCATAGGAAACCCACAGTGAGCCGACAAGAGTTATCAACTGTACGACAACTGAAGGAACAACCCGTATACTTTCTGAAAGCAGACAAGAGCAATAATCTAGTCATCATGGATAAAGTCTATGATAACACTGTGCTCAGTAAACTGGCGAATGGTAATTTTATCGAGCTGAGGAACGATCTGCTGCCCGAATCCGTCAAACGTTTTGACCGAGCACTTAAGGAAGCCCGCAAGGTATTTGGTGATATTACTAAATTGGAAATGCCTAATCCGTCTCTACCGAGATTCAAATGCCAACCTAAACTGCACAAGGACGGTAATGAAATGAGGGAGATCATCACGGATTACAACTTCACAACCTATAGCATCGCCAAGTGGTTTGTAAAACAGTTTACGGATCTAGGCGACATATGTAGTAAATTCGCTGTAAAAAACTCACCTGACCTCATAAGCAAGCTACAGACTATAGGAAAAATTGATAGAAATGAAATGCTAATATAGTTTGATGTGAAGTCACTGTTCCCAAATACACCGGTAAAGCACGCAATATACCAATCAGAAGTTTGGCTCCAGAAATTCGGTAATGCAAGGGACGGGATTAAGTAAGTGAACATATATAAAAACCCAGCCTTGCTCTGCATGAGTGAAAACTATTTCACGTTCCGAGAAAAATTCTTCAAGACAACGGCAGGAGTTGCAGTGGGTAATCCCCTTTCTCCCCTATTAGCGGAAGACCATGGAGTAAATCGAGTCAATCATGGAAGAATCAGATGTCATGCCGAAAACATGGTTTAGATATGTGGACAACGTACTAGCCATAGTTCCAAAGGATCAAGCTGGTGACATTCTCGATGCGATCAACAAAATTCGTCCAAAAATTTAGTTCACTATGGAAAAGGAGACAAATGGAAGATTACCGTTCCTGGACCTCGTCATCATTAACAACAAGGGGACAATCGAATTTGAACTTTACAGGAAGAGTACTTCTACTCAAAGGACTTTACCAGCAACATCAATACATCCAATAATGCAAAAAATGGCAGCCTACAACAGTTGGATACACCGGCTTGTTACCTATCCCTTAACGGAAAATGGGTACGATAAGGAAAAAACATATATTATGGACACTGCCATCAAAAACGGATATAGCCCTAGTTCCATCGAAAAATTAGTACCCAAAAAACAACAGGATGCCTTCAGAAATAAGCATACGACGCTCCGTAAACAAGAAAACGCTGAAAACACCAAATGGATAAGCATTCCGATGGCGGATTCATTCTATAGCATTAAGTCTCTTTTCAAACGATTTGACATCAACACCACAGCTTTCACCAGAAACGCGACTCTCAAAAATCGACTGGGCAACGAAAAATACCCCCCGAAGTGTAACGAAATGAGCGGCATCTACCAAATTCAGCGTAATGATTGTGAAAAATGCTATATCGGTCAGACCAAGCGACTCATCACTACACGATTCCAAGAACACATGAAAGAAGCGAAGTCCAGGGAAAGGCGGGGTCTCAATACGGGGCGATCGGCAGTAGCCATACATATAATTGAAAATGGATACAGAATAGGAAACGATAGCCTTCAACTCCTGACATATGTCAACAAGACCTTATACATTGGACGCTTGGGAGAGCCTCTACATAATGCAGCAAGACCCCCAAACACGTATGAACACAGACGAAGTTAATTAAGAGACTTGCTAAAAGGAACCGCACATCACCCTAATTAGTTAATTACCTAAATATCCCATTATTCTTGTTCCTTTAATTGTACTTTCATTCAATGTCTCATTTAATGTTCCGTCATTATTATCTCTTTAAATTTTTCTTTCTTAAATTTTATGATTGTTTAAAACCTTTAAGTACCTTAAAATCTTGTACTATTTAAGATCAAATTGTATTGCCAATGATTTTAGTATCAATGGACTGAAGAAGAGAGCAAGTTACTCATAGCAAGTTACCATATGCATATTTGAAATAAAATTGTAGTTTTGGAGCAGATAGTGTTTTTACTATATAAATTTTGAATAACTGCAAGTTTCGGAAAATATTACTACTTAAAGAGTTGTATAATTTAATGCGTTTGGTGAGGTAAATTTCCTTTAATTCATGAGGAACCAAACATCCAGTTCGTTTACGTAATTTAGCAGTTGTAAGTGCAAGTAAACGGTTGAATTCAATATGCAATATGCCGAGCTTCTCTGCTTTCTCTCGAGTTGTCATACGCCGGTTAGTTCTGATTAACGTTTTTATTTTATCATCATCAGAAGTGATTGGACGAATGTATGTGGTGCATTTTGTATATTAAAATTTTTTAAACGAAAGCGAGTAAACCAACGCTGACACTGCTTTTCAGTAAGGCAGTCCTCAACATAAACTTCACACAATTTCTTTCGAGCTTGCACCGTATTTCTGTCCTTGCGGAGGTAAAACAATAAAATATGTCGATAATTCTCTCGTGTATTGTCCATTTTCAAGTTTATTTTTAACTATTTTGTTGTTTACTAATGTCGCACAGTTTTTGACTGAAGATAGTCTCATGTCTAATCTTTAAAAACGTATATAATAATATAAGCCACGCAATCACTATTACATGAAATATGCAGTTCACGAACTAAATTACCGAACAACCCAATAGATTGGTTTACCAATCAGCAAAATCATTAGCCTTTAGACAAATCGTTATAATGGAGAAAGCTAAATTTACCTTCAATTATTTAAAAACTAATGGATCGATCAAAAAACCATAAATTAAAGTATCGCAAACCAACCAATGTAATCCGAGGAATGCAAATCATTCATAAAACCTTTTGCCAGAACGATGCTACGAATGGTGCTCTGCGTATATGTAGCAATCTTCCACAAATGGTTAAGAAAGCAAACTTACTTTTGGTATTCAAGAAAAGACTTAGGGATCATTTAATAAACACTGATTGAAGCGTGGACCTGAAATTTCTTTCAACTCAGTATCTTGGGGTAGTTTTGACCCTATCCCTGAGATAATTGAAGAGACAGTTAGAGTTTTTTTTATCTCTGAGAATTGATCATAAATTGGACTAGATATTCATGAAGGATTAATTCACATTATTTTGTGTGCCCCCTTATACTGATGTATGGAACATTGTCAGGGTAGCACACTTGACTAAGCGGCGAAATGTTAATGCAGATCGCACGAGTGTCCACGACGAAAGTGTGATTAAAGAGTGGTCGAGAATGGAGGTACTTAAAAAAACATCGAATGTCCCTCACCTTGATATATTTGCACTTAAACTATTTTAGCACCATCGTGCTTCTGTTAGTATATGTAGATAAGGTGAGGAGACATTCGATGTAAACTATTCTTCTTTAGAAGGGCACCCTTCTATTTATCAGGACTCCCTTCTACAGGAAATAAATTTAGTAGCTGTAAACTGACCAAAGAGTGTGGTGCTCCTTATCTGTCATGTCAAAACTAAAATACATTAAATTTAATTGAAAAAAATGCTTAAATCTAATTTTTGCTCACCTTATCGGTTTTGTAATCAAAATTTACTCCGGTACATAAAATCTCAGTCCAATCGGTCCAGCGGTAAAAACTTGAAAAATCAGTGCTTCAACCTAATTTCATTTGTCGATACAAAATAGCTGCATCAATTCTGATGTCATTGCACCTAGCACAGAAGCTCTACCATGTCTGCGCCAATTATATGTAACACACTCACTGAAAGGACAAAAGAAATATCCCGCTGTTATGTTTTGTCTAGCGCAGTCATAAAGAACATCACTCGAATAAGTAATTAGGCCAACAAAAACTGCCAGACTTCATATCACACGCTGTTCACATTTTTAATAATTGCAATTAGACATTCACGACATGGCGCGACAATTGACGTTTTACGCGAAACAATGCGAACAACAGATCACCTGATCGAACTGTTATAGGTCACGGAAGCCCCTCAAGCCTTAGTACAACAAATCGTTGTAAGCTCTAATTGCAGCATCCTGTTTCATATACTCATGTTTTTTGCACAAATTTAAGTGCCATAGTTGCACTTGGATGCAATACACTCTCACTCACCTATATCAAGAGTTTGTCTTACAACAGGACCGGGACTTTTGCAACTTCTTCCGTCTCAATGTCGTCTTTGTCTTTACTACGGTGGCAGTGAACAGCCACTTAGAACACGGATTTAAAGCAAGAAGATGACACTGGAATTAAAAATGCCTCGTGTCTTTTGCTGATAGCGCACTTTCTGTCAAAACACAATTCGCATCCGCATTCGATCGAAGTTCATTCTTCCGAAAAGGTGGCATGCGCGCAGTTCAATCGACTTGCAATATTTTCTTGTTTTTGAACGGTTTCAAATAAATTCTCGCGGTTATGTTAAACTTTCACAGCGAAACAATCGAGCACTAGCTACGGACATTCACCTATAGAGATTTAACCGCTATTTGCAAAACAACGTTCACTTTCTTACGCTAACAGTATCCGCGACATTTCTCCTTTGGATCGGATGATTTAACTCTACGCCGACGACACTTCCACTTCCAAATGGCACATGCAAGCGAACTGTCGAAAATAATAGACGTTGACAGTTTATGGTAGGATTTCTTAACGCAAGAGGCGCTTTTGCATTGACGTTAAATCATATTCAGCATTGCTGTCACAATTGTTGATAAACTAAGGGACATCTAGTGCGAGATAGTAGTATTATTTTTTTTATTTGAATGGCGTTCCGGCTGAAATTGAAAAGTTTACTTTATGTAACAAAGACAAAAAATATTGTTTTTAAGCATAAGAATAAAAAAGTAACAGATGTCGGCCTAAATGTTAACGCAAACTAACAAGGATTATACGTAATTTGTAAATGGAAAGCATAATATCGCGATGGCAGAACGTGAAAGGGATTAGAAAGAATATTGATATGCCTGAAGAAATATAAACTATAGATCAAGAAACTGAAGACTGCGATTAGCAGTGCTATGCTCCCATATACAATTTTTTAAGTTGCAGTATTCTAGATATATTTTTAACTTGAAGTATGTATTTTTTACCTTTCACTGAATCATAAAATGCATTGTGAATTTGAAGCTAATATTATCTATTTTTTAACCGACTTCCAAAGAAAGAAGGTTATCAATTCATCGCGTATATTTTTTTTCTTTTTTTTTTTTGTATGTTCACGCATAACTTTTAAACGGAGATAGATAAATGAGTCCTGTTTTTGGCAAATGATACGTCTTTCTTCCAGTTAGGTCCCGTTTAAAGGATAAGAAATTCAAGTAACGGTAAAGGACTTTTATCCTTAAAACTAAAAAAATTCCGACTTTCACCTGGATTTTTCAGCATAACTGATCGACGGCTGTAAGGATTTGATAGTAGCGGTTTCAAATGAAGGATAACATATTGTTTTAAAATGTTTCGGAACAGAACTGTAATCCTTCCAAGGACTCTCGAGATACTAACAGTTCAATATGATACATTGGTGTCGAGAAATTCATTTTAAATAATTTTTCGCACGAAAAGTGTCAGTTGGCACTGTTCAAGGATTTGTTGGAAATACCGAGTCCTTTGGTGGCGAATGATAAAAATTATTAGTATCCTTAATTTTCTGCATAAATAACCAATAAATTACTTCTAAATGTGGCATAAATACGATTCAACAATATAGAGGGAACATTTCAGGATGCTTTTCTCTTCCGAAGTCATCCTTTGCTTACCGATGAACTTAGTAAAGGATCCTTCTTACATCCTTAGATGTAAACGTTACACATAGGATTTATAAAACTCCCCGAAGAAATAATAAGGACTGAGTGATTTCAAATCATAGAGTTGATTCGTTACTTTCCAGTTAATATTATACATTATAACATATGCCTAGAAATCTAAAATTAGTAATTTCCATACTAAAGACCGGCGAGAATCGCAACCTAAAAAGAGATACTTTTCCTTCTATAACTGATCATAACTTTACATATGAAGATGAGAATGCATAGCCGATTCTTCATTGAACTATAGGATATAATTTCATGTAAATTAGGTGCCATAGTTAACTAAAAACGAAGGCGATGGGTTTCGAATAAAAGTGAACGAGTGATACGGTTAAGAAGGATCTTTTCAAGCAAATTTCTTGAAATTAATTCCGGAGCAAACTTTATGTTTACATATATAAATAGATATGTCGATATATATATATATATATATATATATATATATATATATATATATATATATGAATAGATATGCCGAGATATATATATATATATATATATATATATATATATATATATATATATATATATATATGTATATATGTTTATATATATATGTATGTATATATATATATATATATATATATACATATATATATATATATATATATATATATATATATATATATATATATATATATATATATATAATATATATATAATATATACATATATAAATAGGTATATATATATATATATATATATATAAAGATGTGTCTGTGTGTGTGGTTGGTTATATGTAGATAGGATATAAAACAATGTGTGCCTGAAGGTCGCCACTTTACTTCGATTTTCGCCATATTTTCAGAAATATTTCTGTTCTGACCATAGTATAGCTCCGGATTGTACCAAAATTGGTACAAGAATTTATTCAATTGTGTGATAAAGCTCTCAATAAAAAATCCAAAGTGGAACAATTTGAAACAAAATGGCGACCGCTCAAAGGTCGAAAAAAGTTGAACGATAAAAAAGCACTTCAGAGTCAAGTCAGAATATAAAAATGGCGTCTGGGCAAAGTTCGAAATTCGAAAATTTTTCAAAGCTACAATCCATATTGGATTTTTATGAAGTCTAAAATCAAGGTAGACGTTGATGAGATCATGTATTAAATGTACCAGAATTAAATTCGATTCCAATGAACGCTGCAGATTTTAGCCGTAGTGGTTTTTGCATTGCAGTAAAAAATTATATTTTAATATACGTGCACATGATACAATGTATTCAAGAAACTGAGTTTTGAAATTTTTGAAAAGAAAAAAATTGCCACTAAAAAGGGTGAAATAAAAAACTTTTAGAAAAAAAAGAAAACCGACTTCAAAATGCCCTAAAAAGGATGAAATAAATTTTATGGAAGCGGTGCCAAATCAATTTCCCCAATTCAAAATAAATACCTGCACCATCACAAAAGAATGGGGATAATATGATATGGCACCGCTTCCATAAAATTTATTTCATCCTTTTTAGGGCATTTTGAAGTAGGTTTTCTTTTTTTTTCTAAAAGTTTTTTATTTAAATTTATTTCCACGAATAATTTCAAATGTCAATTGCTATATAAACAGTTTCGTTGATTCTACGTCTAGCACTCGTTCCGTGTAGACGTGTTTTTAATCGCTGCTGTCATTAATTTTAAAAATTAATTAATTTTTCACAAAAGACAGTTGAAAATAATTTTTTTTTTTTTAATTGAAAACCATCACCGTCGAATTATTCGAGCATTTATCGAATACCTGAAATTCATTTCCTGAAGAAAAATCAAAATTGGAAATACGTTCAAGGGAAGTCCCGGTGCGAGAACATTCCCTCTAGTCTCGCTGCAAAAGCAACGAAATGGAGGAGCCCGATGGCTTCAGCCATCAACCAGAAGGTTCGTGCCCATCGCCAACGATGACGGGCGAAAAAAACTAAAAAGAAGATACGACGATAAAGAAGAAAAACCGACAACCCTATCGGTAATCGAAATCGAGCAGCTAATCAAAGATAAAGAGAAAGCTGACAAAATTGAAACAGAAAATGAAGAGCTCAAGCTTCGAGTCAAATCAGTACTTGTTGGAACGTTAACTTTCAACAAAGCCAAAGAAACCAAGAAAGGCCAACAAATAAATTCAAAAACCGAAGATAAGAAAACTAAAAAGCCAAAGGAAGAAGCTGATCAAGAGGATATCCTCAGCGCAGGCGGCGCAAATGACAGCAGAAATTACTATGCAGCGCTAGCTGGACTTGAAGATGCGATGAGCATTGAAGAGGATCCAGGTAAAACTTCTAAGTTAGATAATGAGTTCATAGAATACCTTAAAATTAAAAATCGGGAGAAAAAACCAAAAGTTTTGTCTGCTGGTCCGTCCGTTAAGATTAATAAAAAAAAAGAAAAAGGCCCACCAATCAATGTATTTGGGCAAACGGGCAAAGATATGGTTCGGCTTTTGGCAGCCAAAAATAAGCTTAAAGATTTTGAGATAAAAAGAGTCAATGCCGATAAATTGACAATTACGACTAAGTCGTTGGTTGATTTCCAAGCAACAAAAAGTGCATTAAATTCTGGAGATGTTCCGAATTTTACGTACACCCCGAAAAGTGAAAGAAACCAAACCTTTTTATTGAAGGGTCTGGACTGTGGTGAGTTCATAGTCGATCTCCTTCAGGTGCTCCAAGAAGTTGCACCAGAAATACAATTTATTTCAGTTAAAAACTTTGCAACAAGGAGATCGATTGTGGAGCGCAAAAACTTGCCTCACTAATTAGTCCAGATTTCCAGCAAAAGTAGTTCAAGCGCCCTGCAAAAAATACGGTACTTGAACTTCCGCGTGGTGAGGTGGGAACGCCTCCAGAAAAGTGAGGTCAACCAGTACTATTGGTGTCAAAGATTCGGGCATTCGGCTGCCAATTGCGCCATGAAATATAGGTGTGTTAAATGCAAAGACATTCATGCTCCCGGCGAGTGCAAATTGGCTCAGGTTCAGCCAAAAGAAAAACTATATTGTGTGAACTGCAGTGCCTTTAGTCATCCAGCATCATATCGAGGATGCCCCCGGTATCAAGATGCGAAGGTTAAAGTCACTCCAAAACAAACACCGCAGTGTGATACCTACCAACTTCGTCAAGACCGGGGTGTCATTTGCACTTGCTGCGAGAGGACCAGCAGACAATGTAAATAAAATACATAATGTAAGTGGCAATAATGAGCTGCTCCTTAAAATTTATCAGCAATTAAATTCCTTATCGGAGAGAATCGATAAACAAGATTCGAAAATTAACATTGTTTTACAGCGTTTAGGGCTTTCAAATGCCTCAAAATAAGTTGTCATCCAGCCACATTCCCATGGATATGATTCGTCTCATCTCGATCAACGTCAACTCCATTGTTACTTTACATCGGCGTGATTATCTCCTTGAATTCATTGCCAGGCAAAAGCCTGACATCGTGCTTCTCACCGAAACCTACCTCAGTTCATGGCACTCCATGACATTCAAGAATTTTGAATTCGTAAAAAACGATAGGGTAATAGGTGATGGGGGAGGTGGCACCGGGATATTGTTTCAAAGACCCTATCGTTTTCAAAATATTGAAAAAGTCGAGTTCAAAAGCTTTAAATCTCTTGAAGTGTCCGTTATCAAAATCTCACTGCCAGGTGGGGATAACCTCTTCGTTACCTCTGCCTATGCAACTGGTGGAACTGTTCTCAAGCTCAAGGAGGAGCTCAATTCCTTGTTTGAAATACTCGATTTGAACAGGCTGCATAGTTATTATATTCTTGCCGGTGACCTGAACGCCAAGCATACATCATGGCTGAACACCACCAATAATCCAAGAGGTGTATTCCTGAAATCGTGTATAACAGAAAACCAAATTGAATACAGGTGCAATCTATATGGTTCGGAGTTCCCAACAAACCCTAGGACAAATTCATATTTGGACCTCTGCATTGCTGACGCAAGACTTGAATTCAGCTTTAATAGTCCTCAACGGAAACTGCAGGTGCTTCCTTATGATAGCGACCATAACGCAATCGTAATGGAAATCAATCAATTTCTTCCTCATTCCAGTTCAACATGAAAATCATTGGTTGAATTTAAAAAAAAACGAACTGAGGAAAGTTTCAAGAGAAGTTCAATCGCGAGTACCAGAAGCAATGTCCACCTTCTGATGGTGGTAACTCTTGCTCAATGGTTCCTAATGACAGAAATCTAACTAACGATGAAATAGATGTATATTTGTCGAAGTTAGAGAAGCTGACATTGGAAACGATTGGGGAAGTAGTTCCAAGATTAAACATCGAAACAATATGGAAGGATATGAAACACCAACCATCGCAAGGTTGAAAAGATTGAAAAGCCTTCTTCTCACACGCGTCAACAATATTTATCGACGATTTTTGGACTACAACCATCCCTCGTTGTCTTTGTTGAAATTACACCTGAAGAATGTCCGGAACTTAATCCCGTCATACTTCAGGAGTGAGGTCAGCAATCAATGGGCGGAAAAATTGAGGGATATTAGCCCACAGGACCCAGACGGCGTGTTCGCGAAAGTGAAAAGCATATTCCGCAAGAAATCTCGAGTGAAGGTATCGAGTCTTGAAGTCACTAGTGATGAGATAAATCTTCTCGATAGGGCTGGTATCGAAATTGATACTACGACTCCGGATAGAAATGGAAACAGGATTATTTGTGAAGGATTGGATAAACTTGCCCTGATTGGAACACATTTTGAATTGGTTCATCTACCAAGCCCTGAGAGAGGGAATGAAATATTTTCAGAGGTCGTTGAAGCAAAAGTTTCCGACTTCAAATCAAGCCTGAACGGCCAATCAATTCTTCATTTCAGTGAAACATTAACATCTGACCTCATACCGAGCTTGAATCTTATTGATTATTTTGTCAGCTATGAAGACTTGTGTTTCATATTTCACAAGATAAACAACAAGAAATCATGTGGTACTAACGGTATTCCAAATGTAGCTCTCCGACATTTGCCGGAGGTCGCTATTAGGAATTATTGCATACTGTTCAATAACATGTTGAGCAATTCATATTTCCCAAATGAGTGGAAAAAGACTAAGGTATTTCCGATCTTGAAGAAAGGAAAAGAATCTTCGTGCCCTAAAAGCTATCGCCAAATCAGCTTGCTGCCTAACATCAGCAAGGTGTTTGAAGTGATACTCAACAGAGCATTAAACGCCCACATTGAGGAAAATGAGTTGATGCCGAATTGCCAATTTGGTTTTCGTGCCAGACATTCGACTACACATGCAATAACGAAAGTAACCTCAGATATCTGTTGGAAACTAAATGATAGACAATGTGTTGGAGCATGTCTCATTGATATGGAGAAAGCCTTCGATACGGTGTGGTTAGATGGACTAATATTTAAACTCTTTCAGGACAAGTTCCCCAGACACCTTGTCGCCATGATGTGTAATATGTTATACGGGAAATCGTTTGTTGTAGCTGATGGAAATCTGACAACAATGCGCGAATTGAAGGTCTCGAATGGTCTACAGCAGGGAACAGTTACTGCGCCTCTGCTCTTCTCAATCTTCATTCGAAAGCTATTGAACGGCTTTGATTTTAACGTCTCGCCAACGCGATCATTGATAGCGTTTGCTGATGATCTGATCATCTATACGGCAGATCGAAAAGCTACAATAGTTCAGAGCGATCTCCAAAAAATGTTCAATGATGTGCAGCTGTACACTGACAATTGGCGAATGAAAATCAATGCGCAAAAGTGTGAAACAATTTTGTTTCGGACAACGCTGCAGGGGGTCAGTCAAGACCTGAAACGTCATTGGAAAGATTTCCACATCATGGCTGGCGAGGGTAGTTTAGAACGAGTTCCACATAAATCCTGTGTTCGATACCTCGGTGTTCATCTCGATCAGTATCTGTACTATACTACGAAATGTAAAACATCTAAATCGACAACGCTAAAACAAATTACGCGAATAAAGATGAAATGGATTAACAAAGACGATTTGATTAAAATTAATTACGTTTAAAATAATCAAGGACCATTGTCATGATAATCGTCACACCCCCGACCCCCCTACCAACAAACTGTTAAGCTGGCGTAGAAAATGTGTGGTATTAAATGTTGAAAGCTATTCGACGTGTATAATAGATGTGATGGGGATTTCTATATAGAAAAACGACCGATGGTTCTAGATTTGAAATTACGTTTTATTTCGTATCAAGATACATGTGTACAGTGAGTTTAAAGAAGATAACAATAGGATAGGTTCAAGTTTGACATCCGTCCGAGACTTTGCGAAGCCTGTAAACTGACATCTGTCCGAGACTCCGAAAATTAAAAGCCTGTCTATTTGATGTAATTTTGAATATTGTCGTTTGAGGTATGAAAATGCCCACACATTAGTCAATTGTCAACATTTATTTCTGTGGAAACTGATGGGCCGTTTGAATTCTCCATGGTGGTTCCGAAGCGTGACTATTCTGATGTGATGATCCTTGCCGGTGTGCAACTTAATGATGCGTGTTAAATGCTACGTAGCCGGTGGTGTCCTGTCCGCTTTTACGATGACCAAGCTTCCTTAGGAGACGGACTGGGCCTGTCGTACCAAAATGAGGAAGGCTTGATTAAGTTATGGCTTCATAAGTGGACCGATGGCACGATGAGCTTTACCCGATGTTCGTAAATTGTTGATAAACCTCAAGCAGGTGATGGTAATCTGAAGTAGTTTTTTCCAATTCGAGAAATTGTGATTCGGGACGTTGCTATCAACCGTTAACTGGTTAACTTGTACATGCCAACCTTCCGACATGACCGATTTGTCCATGATGGGTACTGGCCGTGAATGAAAATATCTTTCTGAAGTTAGAAAGCTTGATCCATTCTACCAGAGACGATATTGATGTTGTGCCGGTTCCAGGCCGCGTGATGCACAATCCGCTGGGTTAAGTTTAGACTTAATCTGATGACATCCCTCGGGTGGGATTATGTTGATGATGTTGGATGACCAGCGCTTAGGGTTATCCGATATTCAAGCAAATGTCACTTGCGAATCTGTAAAGCAGTGGCAGTTGCCAAGATTGACATTCATGCAGGATGCAATCTTCCGCGTAAGTTTGGCGAGTAGATCCGCTGCACGTAAATCAAGCCGAGGAATGGTGAATCACTTGATGGGTGCTACTTTAGTTCGAGCTACTTGAAATGTGACTCAAAAAGGCTCGTGTGCGTCTCCAGTTTGTGTTCTAACGTAAACCACTACGGCGTATGCCCCTTCCGATGCGCCTGCAAAGCCAATGATTTCCATTGAAGAGGGTGACCCAATATATCGTGGAATATGTACACCAGAGAGCGCTGTTAGGCCAGATATGTAGGTGGCAAGTGTTTCTCTTAGATAATTGAAACTGGAGCAAGGAAACCGTGCTGAAGTAGCTAAAAATGTCCGCTTTGTGTATGTGTTCGTTGTCGTGATGTCGATATTGAATTCAAAGGTATCTGAGGTTGGACTCCAAAGTAATCCAAGTACCGAGGTTGACTCGTCGTTGTCAAAGGAATGAGATTGTGCCGTAGTGTTGATTGGATCCGAAAGTTCAGGAGCATTAGCTACCCAACCACGTAGCTCCAAGCCGCAGCTGATTAGGACGTTGATGATGTCCCGCTTTAGCTGTAAAGCTTCGTAAATGTTGTCAGCTCCGCCCAAGTAGTCGTCATCATAGAAATTGTCCGTAATTGCCTGCGCCGCTTGGATTGAAATGTTGTCGTTATCACTGACTGTTTGGTGTAGTGGCTTGAAATGGTGCTGATACGGTGCCGTATGTGATCGTGCTAAGTTTATAGTCTATTATCTGTGACGAGAGTGAAACGTTTGATTTATAAGTAGTTGAAGAAGTGAAGTTGGTGAGGTATCAGTTGTGAGTATCACTTGTTTTGAAGGATCAAACGAAACGAGCACTCTATCTGAGCATAGTTCTTTCTTGAGATTCACAAAGGAGGCCTCAGCAGCTGCAGGCCAAAAGAAACGTTCACCCGTTCTGAGTAAGCGGCAGTGGGTAGTTCTTTGAAGAGAAGTTTGGAATAAATTACGCATAATATGTGATTAAGCCAAAGAATCTCCTCAATTCATCCACATTCTTAGGTCGCGGCATCCGAGAAACTGCTTGAACCTTAGCTGGGCACTTCTGAATCTGATTTTGTGGTACTACATGACCGACGTAGTTTATGCTTTCCTTGAAGAATGAGGATTTAACACGATTGAGGCAGAGATCATTTTCATTGAGAGATTTCTGGTGCGTTCTTCAAGATCTGAGTCATGCCAGATGACGTCAAAATAGTATGCCTTGACCTTTGGAAGGCCGTTCAGCAATTGACCCAGGACCTGGTTCAATTTCCCTAGACCAGTCTTAATTTTGAGCTGAGACGGTTCATTTTGAATGTACCCTTATGCGTTGAAATCATTTGAATCTTGCTCCCTTCTTCATCGACCCGTAAATGCAAATACGCCTTGTACAAGTCCAATTTACAAAAGTACTTTGAACCTCTGAGACTATGCAGAACCTCATCTATTCTGCGGATGAAGTGATTTGAAGCAACGTGTCAGGAATTCACCCCTCACTTGTAATTCACGCATAGCTTTACCTCACCGTCGGGCTTAGCTATAACAACGAGTGGCGATTCCCAATCGCTTGATGCAATCGGACTGATGACTCCTTGAGACTCCAGTGTGGCTAACTCTCTCCTAACTCACTCTCGCAATGCAAAGGGAACATCGCGTTCACTTCTACGTTCGGAACACACCCAATCCTTTTTCAAAAATGGATTGGTATTTCTTGAAAGTGTCTTCGAGCGAAGTGACTACGTTGATGTTGAGTGGATGAAGAGCTAAGTTTTTGTGGCTATCTATCTCGTTGAGGCTGACTTCGAAACTACGAATCTACATACGTCCGAGCAAAACATCATCCCCTGCTGGCACTATGAATAGATCGGCTTCCATTTGATTTACTTTGTCGGCGACTGAGACGGTGACTTTAACTTTAGGCCTGATGACGTGATCTGAGTAATAGCGGACGGAAGGACCTGAGTAAGTCTGTGGCACCGGTATTTTGAGTCCCAATTGTCGAAAGTAGTTTCTGAGAGCAAAAAGGAACGTGTGCCTGAGTCTACTTCAAATGCTTGCAGCTTGTTGTTGAGTGTGAATGTAACAATATATTTATCGGTCTCTGATCCAACCTCGTACAAATCCTCGATGATTTCAATGCGAGCGAAACCATATTCGCATATTCTTCTTCTGGAGGATGATGAGTTAACAGCGTTATTGGTCTTCGATTTTCGGAGTCGGGTGGTGATGCAGACTTTGGTGACATGATCGATTTTTCCACAAAAGGTGCACTTCATGGATCTCTTCTGCAGTCACATGATTTATGGTTTTCGCGACAACAGTTGAGACAAAGACTATCGAGACCTAATGAACGATGATCCACACGGCTTCTAGAACTGCAGGACTGAGAACGATAACGCAGATGAGAGCTGGACTAGCGACGATTGTCTTGAGACTTGGATTGCTGGCAGCTACGAGGATTTCCTTCTTGACAACGAACAATTTTGTTTGTAGATGTAACTTAATCCGATGGCTTGCTCAGTTGACTTGGCTCGAACCGAGATGCCTCCAGTGCTGTGGCTTTTGTTAGAAATCCGTCGAAATCATTGAAGTTTATGTCTTGTAGGATCTGTTCGCGTATCCAGCTGTCCTTCAGGCATGTGATGAGCTGAGCATGAAGGAATATATCAGCTATGGAGAACTTCTTTTTACAGGTGGCATTGGGACAGATAGTCTAGAAATCACAGTCTTCCAACTTCCCTTTCAGAGATGCAACGAAATCTGCGATTGACTGATGTAGATACTGAGTGATGCTGAGAAAGTAGTGCTGAGAAACGACGGTTAAGATTGATGGAGCCAGCAATTTTTCGAAATGACCGTTCAAGGTTTTGAATGTGATTTTCTTGATAAGATTATCTGGTCCTAGAAATGCAGCTAGATTGTTACAGTGACCTTTTTCAATCGATGAATGCAAGAGTTGAGCCTTTTTTTATTATCGCTAACGTTTTTAAGATCATAATAGTTGTTAAAACATTCCATGTGGGACGAAACCTTTTCATTTTTGGCGTCATAGCTTTCAAAAGGTGTTACTTGTGTTGCTGGTGCAATTTGCTGACTTCCAAGAGTAGATGTCTATCTGACCTAGTTTTGAGCGGGCATGGGTGTTTTCAGTCTTACCTGCACAGGATTGGTAAGTCACGGTCCCCCGATTGCCGGTTTTGCCCAGGAGCGGAAGACAATCTCTGCCACACATTGTTTGCATGCATAAAGTGGGACAGGCTGTGAAGGGACCGCTACAGGGAGACCGGAGATCCCACCCCTGATAATATAGTCGCGGTAATGCTCGAATCAGTTGACAAATGGAACCAGGTGGCACATTATGATCGGGCAGTCCTAAAAGATAAAAGAGACTCACAGCAGCCGGGGGCGTTGGAGCTGGGGAATCGCTTGTCTGGCAATTTCTCTTCCCCTCTCTCCTCCCGCTAGAAAAGGGATACCCCAGCTTGAAGGCACCTCACGGTGTAACAAAACGAGACCTGGCTCGAACTAATGTGTCATACGGCCCCAGGCTAAGTTCTCAGGTTAACAGGGGAGGTGTTTAGTGGGTAGTCCAGTCGCCTTCTTGCGAGCATGGGAGTCTCACACTCTGTGCGTAAATGGCATTCACCTCCCAACCACAAAAAAAGAGTAGATGTCAAAACTGATAAAAACCTTTCAAATTGCTCTGAGTTCATGTCTCCGATTTGCGATTACTCACCAGTTCTGAGTAGGCGTAAAATGTGTAAATTATTTCAGAATTAATGTAAAAATGACAAAACAGCGTTTAGTTGGCAAAAACAGAAAAATTGGAGCAGAAAGTAACTTTGAAGCGGCTATTGGAACAAATGCGACTTGTAACCGTGACGGAATTAAAAAAAAAACTGACGAACTGGGCACGATGGCGCCTGATTAATGTTAGTTTTATCCAGTTTTCACAATGTTTTGTAGCCTTTTTTCATCCTCTTGGACAAGTTGTAATATGGTACATCTGATATAAGCTATACATAATACTCTTTATTGTGACAATAATGATAAGCAATTTACATAGAGGCATTGCCAAAATACACGCGGCTCGAAACTCACTACTCAACCAACTGAACGGGACAGTTTTCCACTTGTCTAGATCGAATATATTCGTACTCTACACAATAATACAGTCTATGTCGAATGTGCTGGCGCGCTTCACTATATCGTTTAAATGAGAAATGCTCACAGATTTCTTTTTTTCAATTTTTCTGATAAAATATTTTAATAATTTTATTATTATCTTGTATTTGACACAAAAAAAACTCGTCTATTCGTTGTGATTACTACACGAAATCAAAAAATAGCTAGGAAACAGATAAGTTCATCATTCGCTGCCATTTCATTCCGACATTTGACTTGACATGACAGTTTATACTACTACTTATACAGGGTTTTCCAATCAGAGGTGTTATTTTGATATTAAAAGAAAAAAGCCATTTTTTTAAATATAAATGATCGGATGTTTATTTCATTATAAAGAGCAAGGTATGTCGTTAATAGTGGAAAACAACATCAGGCAAATGACCACCACGACCACGCTTACAGGACCATATCCTTTTCATGAAATTTTCCATAACCAAAGCGCAAAGTGGCTGCCCTATGTCCTCGATAGCCTCACGAATTTCATCTTTGAGGCCTTGAATCAACGCTGGGCTATTGGCATAGACCTTCTCTTTAACGTGGCCTCAAAGGAAGAAGTCGCAAGGTGTCAAATCACAAGATCTCGGTGTTCATTTGTGATCACCTCTTCGAGAGATAACACGGTCCGGAAACTTTTCCCGTAAAAGATCAATGGTTTTGTTGCTTGTGTGGCACGTAGCGCCGTTTTGTTGAAAATAAACGTTGTCCAGATCAATACCATCCAATTCCGGCCATAAAAAATCATTAATCATCTCTCGATAGCGCAATCCATTCACCGTAACTGTTGCTCTAGCCTTATTTTCGAAAAAGTAAGGTCCAATGACACCGCCGGACCATAAACCGCACCAAACAGTCACGCGTTGAGGACAGTGAGGCTTTTCAACAATAACTCTGGGTTTTCCGAGCCGCAGATGCGACAATTTTGCCTGTTCACGAAGCCACCGAGGTGGAAATGGGCCTCATACTCAAGAAGATTTTTCGATGGAATTCCGGATCATTTTCAAGCATTTCAAGGACCCAACCAGCAAAGACACGACATTGTTGATGATCGACCGGCTTGAGTTCTTGTGTTATCTGAACTTTAAAAGCCTTAAGACCCAAATGTTTATGCAAAATACGGTGTAATGACGTTTGTGGAATGCCTGATTCCAAAGAACGACGAAGAATAGACAAACCTGGGTTTTCTTCAGCAATTTCAGCTACAGCAACAATATTCTCGGCTGTTCTTGAGTGAAGTGCACGGGTTTTATTCTTCACATCACTAAGTTGTCCCAACAGCTTGAATTTTTCCATCAATTTCTGTATTGCGGTCCGACAAGCTGCTTCCAGACGACCCAAAAATGTTCGAGTTTGACGACCCGTTCTGCCAAATTTTCACCATTTTTAAAGTGAATTTTAATAATTTCAATGCGTTGTTGAAGCATGTATTGTTCCATTTTTATTAATGGCGTAGTTTCTGCTTGTCAAATGTCAAAAAATGACAGCTTTAAAAGTGACATCTACCGAAATAGCGGGCTATTCAAAATAACACCTCTTATTACTACTTGTACATTTGCATGTACATGTCATGTTTACTTGGTATATTGATACTAAATTACTTTCTATACCACATGTCTGTCTAGGTTTTAAGTCAGCGAGTCGGGACTTTTCATTATATGTAGTAAACATAAGCAGTTCAGGAGCCCCGTGGTGACCAGGAGTGTCTTCTCCTATTGAGATAAGCAGGTCACTCCATCAAAACTGCTTAGTTTGTTGTTTTACTAGGTTATAGTCAATTATACCCGACAAGTTTCCTTCATTTAGGTAGGGATGAGTGGTTCACTTCAGCCACTTTAACATCATTTGGCTTGACATTTCCCTTGTAATGCAACAACCTTCTTCAGAGAAGGAACGAAGGTTTCGTTTTATTTGATGTTTGTATTCATCGCAAACCTCAATACCCGCTTACACAAAACATAAATTTTGAAGTTCTATACTTAATTGAAACATAAAAGAATATTTCTAAAGATGATAAAAATTGACCGTAATGTCATGCAGAGTACGCGTCGCAAATGTTTTGTAGTGCAGCTTTGTGGCGGGACAAATAATCTGCTCCATATGAGCCCGCAAATAGCTAGCCGACGAGCACGCGTACGTGGTTATAAAGCGAAGTTAGTCAGCTGAGCTCGGTCTTCTTTAAAGGTTGCTGACTCTTGTGCCAAAACATTGGCACCCGTGCCCTGTACGAACTTAAACCCTCCAAAAATTACTATTCATATAATATCAGACACAAAGTAGAACAAACGAGCAAAAATGGAGAAAACGTCGTGAGTCGAGTCCTGGGCTTCTCAGTGAAAAGCTAACCTGCTAACTACTCAGCTCTTGAATAGATCGATATTACTCGTATAATCGCACTGGAGCAAAATTAGGGAACTTTAAAGGATGACGTTCTCAAAAAACTATTAAGAAGCACATCGAGCGGCTTGAAGCAACTTTCACTTCCCGACTTTCTTTTGAACGTTTTATGTGATATATTTTAAGAATTTATGACGAAACATTTATTTCGGGCCTTCGCTTAGAGATAGTTAGAGTTTCTCATTATCTTTCGATTATATTGGCACTCGGGAAAGTGACATGGTCGGTACCATGCTCTAGCCATGTATCCATCCCCGCCAGCTGCGATATATTCTGATTTTAAACCAGTACATATCATAACTGAATGGGCTTGCAATCCGTCAGAAGAATCACTCGAAACAAATCTCGTTGTTGCCAACGGGATTCGAACCAGGGACTTTCGGCATATAGGGTGAGTGCTCTAAGCACTATTCCACTCGAACTACGGTAAAATATTTACAGATATTAATAATCGCAAACACTTAATTTTCGCAGCCAAACATTTTTCAACCAACTTCCAAAGGAAAGATGGTTATCAATTCATCACGTATATTTTTTTTATGTTGCTTTTTTTATGTATATTTACGCATAACTTTTAAACGAAGATAGATAGAAGACTCCTTTTTTCGGCAAATGATACGTCTTTCTTTTTGTTAGTTCCCATTTAAAGGATAAGAAATTCAAGTAACGATAAAGGACTTCTATCGTTAAAACTAAAAAATTTCCGCCTTCCACCTCGATTTTCAGCATAACTGATCGACGCGTGTAAGGATTTTGATTGTATGAAGGAAAATAATTTGATCTAAAATGTATTAGTACAGAATTGTAATTCTTTCAAGGACTCTGTAGATATTAACAATTCAATATGATACATTGATGTCGAGAAATTGAATTTAAATGATCTTTCGTACGAAAAGTGGCAATTATTCGGCACTCTTCAAGAATTTGATGGAAATACTGAATCCTTTAGCGACGGATGATCAAAATAATCAGTATCCTTAATTTTTTGCATAAACGGTACATTTTATTCAATCATTTCTACCGGAAATAACCAATAAATCAATTCTAAATGAAACATAAATACAATTCAACAATATTTAGAGGGAAAATTTCAGGATCCTTTTCTCCTCCGCATTTATTCCTTGCTTACTGATGAGCTTCATGAAACTTTCATGAAAATTATGTGTCATAGCTAACTGAAAACGAAGGTGATGGAATAAACGTGAACGAGTGATACGGTTAAGAAGGATCTTTTTAAGTAAATTTATCGAGATTGATTGCGGAGTTAACTTTATGTTTATATATCGTATATAAATACATTTATCTACACATACATATAGATATATACATGTATTCAATCATTTATATATATATATATATATATATATATATATATATATATATATATATTATATATATATATATATATATATATATATATATATATATATATATATGTATATATATATATATATATATATATATATATATATATATATATATATATATATATATATATATATATTGTTACATGTACAAATAATTTTGCGAGCTACTGTCGCAATTGTTTTCACAACAATGAAGAACACGAACCCACTCGAAGCCACGAGAACCCAACAAGCATGATCAACATCTGCAAGTGACGTCACTCCATTCATTAAATTTTCTCGAATCTACCAGCTACCTCTCGGTAGAACATTCGCCAATAAACGAGAAATGGGTGAATAGGGAGAGACCCTATATAAAGGCGAGCTGAATGAATGGGGGAGAGAATCATTATTCGACCGCGATAAGAACTGCGATTGTGTGTGAAGCGATATTATTCGAGTAGTAGAAAAGTGATTTTCGTAATAGTGAAGTGATTTAGAAGACAATTGCGATAAGAAATTTATGGACAAGTGTTAGATTTTTCATAGTGAAAATTAAAATTAGTGAAAAGTGTTAACTGATTATTGTGCATTTTATTTTAATTAAATAAACTCTTTTAACTTAAATTAAAAGACATTGCGTTTTCACTTTCCCGGAACATTAAAATTATCGGCCGCGAACCAATAACACGCGACAATGGTGTCAGAAGTGGGATCGAAAAATTTTGGAAGTGAAAACTTTTGAACATTTTTGTGCACAATAGTGAAAATTAACGTGGAAACTGGTAGAAAAACAGCCAAAACAATAAAAATGCCAGAAAATGCGATATTGCAAATGTTAATGCTGATGCAGCAAGAGCAGCGACAACAGTCATCTAATTTAACTGTGAAGCTTAATGAACAATCAGTGAAGCTGGATCAACAAGCGATCGAACTCAAGGCAGATTTTCAAAAACAGTCCACCGAAATAAAAGCGGAGCTCAGTAGTCTTAACAAGCAAATTAAAGGCGTCGAGGAAAAGGTTGACCAGGTCGAAGAAAAGGTTTACCAGGTCGAGGAAAAGGTCAGCCAGGTCGAAGAAAGAATGAACCATGAGATGGAAAAAGTTAAAAAGGACTTGGAAGCAGCGAAGGCAGTAGTAACCGCCTCACCAGCCCCAATTATAACCACAGCGCAAAGCTCATCTAGAAATGTGCAAGCACCAATATTCGATGGGCAAACGGTCTGGAGTATTTACAAAATCCAGTTTGAAGCAGCCGCTAGGATAAATCACTGGAATGAGCAGGAACGAGCAACTGCGTTAATTCTTGCTCTAAGAGGCCCAGCTGCCGAGCTTTTGCAGACTATCCCCGTTGAGCTGCATTCAAACCCGGTTGCTATAATGAATGCGCTGGTCATGCGTTACGGAGACGATCATCTAAAGCAGATTTACCGGGCACAGCTACGGCATCGGATGCAGAAGTCTGGCGAAACCTTGCAGCAGCTAGCACAAGACATTGAGCGACTGGCACTTTTGGCTTACCCAGCGTACGACCCAGAACATCGAGATGACGTAGCAGCAGAAGCATTCATCAGCGCCTTAAAGGACAAGGAATTGCAACAAGCCGTGCGGTTAGCTCAAAAGCAAACAGTCAAGGATGCATTGGCTTATAGTTTAAATTTTGAGGCAGCCAAAAATGAGACCCGTACCACTGCCCGGGTTCGCGAGGCAGATAATTGCAGGTGTGAGCGCGTGGGAATTGAGCGAGAGCTGCAGGTGAATGGTGCGCCTAGATGCTGGAATTGCGGGGAAAAAGGGCACCTGCAAAGAGACTGCAAGAAGGGAAGAAGACCGAGCTATTGTCAAGGGTGGTGGAGATCCAGACCGTGCCAGGAGCCTAGAATGGAGGCCCATCAAACTGCAAGGGCCAACTTCGTGGGGCAGAGGTTGGCTAGGAGGATCGACGTCCCCAGCACCACCATCACCGTGTCAAGACTACATCGTGGAGAAGCGGACTTATGCCTTCCGGGTCAAGTTGACGGAGAACACTGCACCATAACAATCGACACTGGTGCAACCCGATCGATTATCCGACCAGACCTAGTTAGACAGCAACAACTTCACAAGGGCAGAATTTTCTCACTACGGACAGCTACGGGAGAAACTGCACCTGTTCATGGAGAGGTCAACCTCCAGATACAGTTGGGAGACCTTGTGTTCCGACATAATTTTCTGGTCGCGAACATTATGGATGACTGCATTCTCGGAATGGATTTTCTGCGACCACATGGAATCACGTTAGACTTGGGCAAACGTGTATTGAAATGGCAGAATGTCGAAGTACTGATGGAGGATCCCAGCGTCCAAATCCCCAAGATGAATGTAGTGGTATGTACTGACACTGATGTACCGAATTCCTCCGAAAGCATTGTATGGGCCAAGCTTGATGGTGATTCTGGAGACCACCGATCTTATCTGATAGAGCCAACGAAGACATCCGCATTGCGCAGCTTGATTGTAGGACGAAGCCTTGTAAGATCTTTAAGGAACGGATATGTGCCGGTTAGAGTCCTTAACACCGCAGACTCAACCACGAGCATCAAAGCGGGAGAAGTCATCGGCAGCTGCCAGCCTGTTTCCACCATCACCTCTTTGGAAGCTTCTCACATCCATCATTGGAAAAAGAGGCAAGACACAGACAAAGCCCGGGAATCCACGTCTGCCATATTGAAGCAAGTCAAATTGCCGGTGCAGCTATTCAAACGAGCCTCTGATCTGGTCACCAAGTACAGTGACATCTTCTCAACAAGCCCGGATGACCACGGCCGAACGAGTCTGGTAACTCACGTCATAGATACACAGGGAGCCAAGCCGATTCGACAAGCACCCAGACGCCTCCCTATAGCCAAACAAGGAGAAGTGAGCGCGCTGATCTCGGACATGGAAAAACAAGGCGTTATTGAACCTTCTGTCAGTCCATGGGCCGCGCCTGTAGTTCTAGTAAAGAAAAAGGATGGTAGTACTCGTTTTTGTGTCGACTATAGGCAGCTCAACGACGTCACTAAGAAAGATAGTTACCCGCTCCCACGCATCGATGACATCATGGACACTTTAGCCGATGCAAAATGGTTTTCTACACTCGATCTCAAGAGTGGCTACTGGCAGGTAGAAATCGACAAGAAGGACCGAGAGAAGACCGCATTTTCAGTTGGGACCGGATTGTGGCAGTTTGTAGTGATGCTATTTGGGCTTTGCAATGCTCCAGCCACTTTCGAACGCTTGATGGAATACGTGCTACGTGGTCTAACCTGGAAAACCTGCTTGGTGTACCTAGATGACATCATCGTCATCGGAAGAACGTTCGAAGAGCATGTGCGGAACTTAGAAGAGGTTTTCTCCCGACTGCGACTGGCAAATTTGAAACTTAGTCCCGACAAGTGTACCCTTTTCGCAGCTGAAGTAAAATACCTGGGACACGTCGTATCAGCAGATGGGGTCAAAACAGACCCTGAGAAGATTGAAGCCGTGAAAAGCTGGCCAACACCAAACAACAAGCGCCAACTACGAAGTTTCCTGGGTCTGGCAACCTACTATCGAAGATTCGTCAAAGACTTTGCCAAAATAGCTAAGTGTCTCCATCAGCTAACCGAAAAAAATCGTCCGTATGTCTGGAACGAACAATGCCAGACATCCTTTGAGACCCTGAAGGAAAATCTGTGTGAATCACCCGTGCTGGCGTATCCGAAACCCGGAAAAATGTTTGTAGTTGACACCGATGCAAGCAACGGCGGTATTGGAGCTGTACTCTCCCAGCAGATCAATGGCGAAGAAAGAGTCCTCTCGTATTACAGTCGAGTTCTTTCAAAAAGTGAGAGGAACTACTGTGTGACCAGGAAGGAGCTATTGGCTATAATAGAGGCCACCAAGCAGTTCCACAAGTATCTATATGGCCAGAAATTTGTTCTTCGAACGGACCATGCATCGCTGAGATGGCTACTTAACTTCAAAAACCCCGAGGGACAAGTTGCGAGATGGATCGAAAGATTGCAGTCGTACGACTACAAAATTGTTCATCGAAAGGGCGGAGTTCATGGAAATGCTGACGCCCTATCTCGTCGCCCATGTCCAGCTAACTGCAAGCATTGCCGACGGATTGAGGAAAAGGAGCCGCCCGTTGATCTGCGACTGATAACGGCTGAATTCGATGAAGGTTGATCATCGGAGGAGATTCGAAATGCCCAGCTAGCCGATGAAGACATCGGACCATTGCTCGTATGGAAGGAGACGACTGGGCGACCTGAGTGGAAGGACGTTTCAACGCATGGCGCAACCCTGAAAAGCTATTGGGCACAATGGAACTCCCTTCAGGTGGAGGGTGGTGTACTCAAGCGGAAATGGGAAACGGCGGATGGCAGCTCCTATAGGATGCAAACTATACTACCCAGAAGCCGAATCCACGATGTGGTCAAGGAAATGCATGAAGGATCCTCGGGAGGCCACCTTGGTGTTAACAAGACCTTAGCGAAATTGCGGGAACGGTTCTACTGGCTCCACGCTCGAGAAGACGTAGAGGACTGGTGTCGCAGATGCACAATTTGCGCTTCCGTCAAAGGCCCAAAGCGACGACTGAGAGGACAGATGCAAACCTATAACGTAGGGGTACCGTTTGAAAGGATTGCTGTTGACATCGCTGGACCCTTTCCTGAATCTGAATGGGGAAATCGATACACGCTGGTTGTAGCCGATTATTTCAGCAAGTGGCCCGAGGTCTACCCCATTCCCAACCAGGAAGCAACTACGGTAGCCGAACAGCTTGTGTTAAATTGGGTCAGCAGGTACGGCGTGCCTTGTGAACTACATTCGGATCAAGGCCGAAACTTTGAGTCACTAGTTTTTAGCGAAATGTGCGAGCAGCTGGGAATACGGAAAACGAGGACAACACCGCTGCATCCCCAATCCGATGGAATGGTCGAACGTTTCAACGGCACGCTCAATAAACACCTTGCCAAGATGGTTGACGAGAACCAAAGGGACTGGGACCGACATATCCCACTATTTTTAATGGCATATAGAGCCGCTGAACATGCGTCGACGGGCCAAGCCCCAGCCAAAGTCATTTTTGGAAAGACTATTCGTTTGCCAGCCGATATAAAGTTCGGAACACCCCCTGAGAAACCCCAAACGGTCTCGGAGTACGCAAGTGATCTAAGACAACGGTTGAACCGGATACATCGGACAGTGCGAAAACACCTCGAATCGGCTACTGACCGCATGAAGACCAGGTATGATCTAAAGGCTAATTCTACTGGGTTCCAGCAAGATGACTTGGTGTGGCTTTATAACCCGCAACGGCGAAAGGGTAGGTCTCCAAAGTTGCAACATAATTGGGAGGGACCATACCGAGTTACAAAGCGAATCAACGACGTCGTATACCGAATACAGGAACATCGTAAGCCGAGAGCTAAAATGAAAATCGTGCATCTGGACCGTCTTGCCCCATATTACACCCAGGGAGAATTGACTACAACTGGCGACACATCTTTTCGGGGCGAAAAGAACTGAGGTGGGGGCAGTGTTACATGTACAAATAATTTTGCGAGCTACTGTCGCAATTGTTTTCACAACAATGAAGAGCACGAACCCACTCGAAGCCACGAGAACCCAACAAGCATGATCAACATCTGCAAGTGACGTCACTCCATTCATTAAATTTTCTCGAATCTACCAGCTACCTCTCGGTAGAACATTCGCCAATAAACGAGAAATGGGTGAATAGGGAGAGACCCTATATAAAGGCGAGCTGAATGAATGGGGGAGAGAATCATTATTCGACCGCGATAAGAACTGCGATTGTGTGTGAAGCGATATTATTCGAGTAGTAGAAAAGTGATTTTCGTAATAGTGAAGTGATTTAGAAGACAATTGCGATAAGAAATTTATGGACAAGTGTTAGATTTTTCATAGTGAAAATTAAAATTAGTGAAAAGTGTTAACTGATTATTGTGCATTTTATTTTAATTAAATAAACTCTTTTAACTTAAATTAAAAGACATTGCGTTTTCACTTTCCCGGAACATTAAAATTATCGGCCGCGAACCAATAACACGCGACAATATATATATATATAATAAGCTAATGGAAAAATGAAATGGGCGCCAGTAAATAAAAACATTTAATGTCGTCTGAGTTGCGGAATTCAGCTCTGCTCTGAACAAAATATCGCATCCCACATAATCGTCCGGAACAACGGGCATCTGCAAAAAAAAATTAAGTCCATCCACACACACCGGTGCAGTGAAGTTACCAAGCGTTCTCAAATCAACTGAGCCTATGCCGTCGAAGAGTACTGTCGACGCCTTCAAAGCTGGTGCATCCTGACTTTCGTAGGTGCTGCTCGTCATTAAGGGAAGATCACTCCCAGAGTCAAACATAGCTTTAATATCCTTTCCGCACACCTTCACTATTTTGTACGCTTGCCTGTCCGTTGCAGTGTTTTCTATCTGCCTCCCGTTCAATTCCTTGTAGTGCTCCTTGGCATTGCACTTTAGTGTGTCCAAACTTGTTGCACCGAAAACACTTCAACCCCTTGAACTTATCCGGACACTCACGGCTCAAGTGTGTTTTATCCCCGCACTTGGAACATCACGTCAACACTATACCGCTTAGACGTTTTTCACCACCAGCATTTTCGTTCGATTTCGTCGAGCCTTTCCGATCTTACAAGGATATTTCCTCAAACGAAAGTAGTAAGTGGTCTAAAACCCTGTAAATGAGCCACGTCACGCAATTGTAAATCCGGAATACCGTCAATGGTATAGCTTACAATTTCCTCTTCGTCCAGGCCAAGGTGATTCACGAGAATCGTTTGTTCATGTACGTAGTCACAGAACGTCTCATTTCTCTTCCAAACCTGATCTTCGAATAGTCATCGCATTATAATTTTATTTGTTCGGCGATAAAACATCTTCTCCAATTCCCGTAAAAGTTCGTCAGGAGACAACGGAATATACTCCGGCTTAGAGTTTGTACGCCCGTCGTAAAAACAAAACCTGCTTCTCCCATGTTTCGTAGATATCCGTCTTTCCATCGAAAACATTGAGAAGGTATTCTAGCGTCGTAACATTTATCTTTGGTGTAGTGTGCACAACCGAACTCGAGTGCATTACCCGCGAATGTTCTATGTCGGCATGCATGTCTGCATTGTTCTCGGTACGACGACCACTGTCGCTACTAACACTTGTAATGATTTTCTACTTTTCAGATCGAACGCGGAACCGACCTCTCATCGGTTCTAGACGTTAAGTCTGAGTAGTGCCAACGGATGGTACCAACAGGTCAACCAATCCGTGCACCGTAACCCATTCACGCGGTGACTGCTTGTCGGCCAGCTAGTTCGGAGAGGATTTCGGTCGCGGGTCTCCGAATGGGTTACGCTCAATTACAATATTTCAGTCACCTGGACATGCCCGTTTTCCAAACGCGTCAATAACTACTCATCCAGAACGGGAAACCTACGTTACTTTAGTTCTGGATGTGATCTCTCCACAGATCTCAAATCAAAAACGCTATAAAATCCTATAGGCGCGTTACCGAATCACCGACGCGGTACCGAAAAATATGCTACTCGAAATTAAACCGACGAAAACTACTCTAATGAAATGACGAAACAAGCAAAGGTACCGCGTACCGCGCGCGACGCGAAACCGACTTCAGCGGATTTGTCGAAACCCTACCCTCGCGACGGCATACTTACCCTACACTCTCTGTTCCCACTGAAAAAGAACGAGTCACTGAAAAGGAAAGTCGTGGGTTATCTTAGCAATTCATTTTTAATAATTACTAATTTCGATACAATCTGATCATATAGATATTCAAGATAATTTTAAATAATATTAGAGTACATTACAGAAATCATACTTGAGAATATTTAATGTTTTAATTTTGTTTTTGTAGGACATAGTTTCCTTTAGTTTTATAATAACGTAATAGCAATATATAGTTTTGGCTTAGTAATTTTTCTGGTTGATTTTACTTTATTTTATTAAAAAAAATGTTGTACTAACAATAACGGAACAACTAATGATCGAATAATTAACAGGATTTTTGTTTTTTCCTTCCCCAGATAGTTATTTTTCAATGCCTTAGATTCTTTCATTTCTTGGAATTTTTCTTATATTTTATTCTTTGAATTCAAGGAGATATGTTGAAATCCTATATTTTCATTTACCAAACCGATAAGAAATTCATGCTTCGAACAATACTCAAAAGAAGCATATGAGCATTTAAACTAAATCGTTTTCTTAAAAACTAAATGATTAGTTGCAATAATAGAATATGGATCGAAAACAAAAGACAAAAGGAGCCTTCTAGTAGAAAATTTTGTTTGAAAAAAAATTCCATACATTGTATATGCATGTATGTGTGTTAAGGTTATGTGTGTATTAAAAATTAAACAAAAACGCTTTAATAAAAAACTATTATCCCTAAAAATGTGTTCACATTTCTTTATTACTTTTATACCCTACTTATTTTATTATTATTAAGGTCACCCGAATTAAACGCGAAACACGCGACGCGACCAAATTCCCGTGAATTTGGTTTAGGTACATACGAAATCACGATTGACCTCTTGTTTGTTTCAATTAATTTTAAGCAACTTATGTTTCCAATGAAATGCTTTACATTAAACGAATAAAGAAGTAATTGGTTTTGATAACTACCACCCAAATTGAAGCAATTCATTGAATACACGTTTGTTTGTTTTCATTTTAAAGGACTATTGTTCTTAACCTGCTAACATAAAATGGGAACTTTCGTCAAAATACAAATCAATCATTCACTACTATTTGTTACCCTCATCATAATCACATGTACATAAATCATTCCAGAATATCACGAATCTTGGCTTATATATGAAAAAAATTTACAATTATAAGAATTGTGCCGTTCTGACTAGATTCCCATAGTATGATTCATGGTCGGTAGGCCGAAAGCGAACGAACGACGAGATTACCCGAGCGGATCTTAGGGCGGAGATACAAATGCACGCGACGAAAAAACACCGACGATCAAAACGAGTTTTTATTTCCCCGAAAATTTTATTTATTAACGTATCAGTTATTTGTTCTACTGGCTATCGAGTTCTTTTATTTTTACCACTTCCATTACATGCTGCTCTAATTTAAAGATTTTTCCCAAGAAATAATCAAATGTAGATCTTCTGTCAATGGACTCCATACAATGGTAAGTACAAGTCAACTGGATTAGAAAAAAAAATAATTTTTAAGAACTTCTTCAGTTTTATCGGCAAGACTGAACGATAGGCTGCATTAGTTTCTATTGGCTCTTTACGTTTTTAATTTCCACTGGATAAGATCAACTCAACGCTTGTTTCTTGCATTGTATTGAGCATTTGACAATCTCCTACTAGATCGCAACAAAGAATGAATAATATCATGACCATTACTTTGTTCTATACAAGCCTATGTTTTCAAGTTAATGAAAGGTAACATTTTTAGAATTTAACTATTAGATATAATACAAGGACTGTTTACATTATTATAAAACAATAGTTTTAAAACAATACCGTATGCGCGTCAAGCGCTATCAATAGGCACATAAAGGTGTTGGTAATTTTACATACAAAAGTCCAATAGTCTAAGATGTCGACTTAGATTTATACAATTCTATTTAACTCATCACGAAAAATTTATTCTTTATTGCGCTCACATGTTTCAGTTCTTTTGATTCTTTGATCGCCTCGAATTATAGCGCCGCTTTGAACTATAACTTTCCCACTCAAGACAATGTTCTGAGATCCACAGAGGACAGTTTGCCGACTTAATTTATTACCCGAAGCCGTTTCAACATATTCATCGCGACTGTAATACAAATCAGGAACTTCCATGATATGCGGCGCCGAACGATTGGACCGCCGGAAACTTGCTTTGGAAATGAAGTCTTTGAGGAATGGTTTTATTCTCAAAGAATCAAATATATACTTTCGCTTTCAGTCGGTAAAATACGCCGGGCGGAATATAAACACTGCCCAATGAATACCGATATTTGACCCGGTCTGCAGAACTGACACAAAAACTAACCAAACAACTAGGCAATCATGGATGTCCAAGAGATATTTCTTGCTAGGCCATCGAGTCTACTTGTGCTAGACAGCCCAGCAACCCCATATGCCTCGTTTCCTATAAATAATTACGATACTTAGCTGGATCCTCCACAGCCTTGAACTGACAACAGCTCTGCGGTTTGTATTCTCGGGCGTTATCAACCTCTTCTTCAGAGTCATTCGATTCGGTTAAGTCGCTCGCAGTCACCCCTTCTTTCGATGTCTTCTTTGTGTCGGTTTTCCTCTTTTTCTTGGGAGATTTCGATTTACTTCGATCTAAAGATCCTCGTTTGGCTGCTACAACGACGAGGGCGATGAACTCTTAATAATTTTACACCACCTAGGACCGCGCCAAGTCGCTACCGACACCACACCATGACACCATTTCCTTTTTCGCCATGTGGCTGTCAAGCTCAACCGGTTGTCACCTCGGACAAAACAGAGGTGTGTGGAATGGCACTCCACATGGCGGCAATGTGCCTCTCCATCTGTCGCCAGTGGCATAGTTTTTGATGGCCACGGTGGAGGGGCATTTCCAGATGGATATGTCTCGAAATGTGTCGGGGTTTGGATTAATTTTATATTTCGAATATTTATATCCACAGATCTAAATATTTGGACAGAAAAGAAATATTTTCTGCGCAACGATATCCGCACGACAGATGAAGTCCGCTGGCACTTCGAGGACATATCCATCTGGCCGGTTGCAAGGGTTCGGGATCGGAATCACTTCGATTCCCGGGCGTAGGCGTCACATTACACATTCCCCCCCCAAAATCGAAGTAATTACGATCCCGTCTCCTATATAAAAGGTCTTGGTTAGGGCCGTGGCGGGTCGAAGGTCGGTTCCGAGGAATAGGCTACACCCATGTTCGTGAAGACTCGACAGTGACTATATAGTAGGGAGTCAGGTGTCATTCGGAGGTCTTCGTCTAAGCAGAGATTGGGGTAAGCCAAGGTTTCTCGTGGGAAATAGTTGCACTTCATCGTCTAAGGTCTTTTGCGTGGTAAATTCCCAGGGTTTTACCAGTCATGTCCGCGATGAGGTATCGGGTGGGGCTTATTACTTGTAGGACTCGACACTTCACGAATTTCTTGTCTAGTTTGGCATTGTAATGTCGGGTGGCATCGCTCTGCCGGAAGTTTCGACGATATATCTCGTCGCCTACCTTAAAGCCAGAAGGATGAGATCGCAAGTTGTACCGCTCCTCTCCCATCCGTCGACTTTCTTCAATCTTCTCCCGCAGTTGTTCTCGCAGAAGTTGGAGCTTTTCGTGCGGTTCCAGAACCACGATTGGGTCCTCTAGCGATTTCAGCTGCCGCAATAGCCGGTAAGCGCTCCCATGACCGATCATGTACTGGCCGAACACTGCAAAATACGGCGAAATGCCGGTCGTGGCGTGGTACGACGAGCGCAGCGCACTAGTGATGGCGGACAATTTGCGATCCCAGTCCCTCTGATTCGGGTGGACATAGGCGCGAATGGCCGCTATGAGCGTACGATTCAGTCGTTCGGATGCGTTGGCTTGTGGTGAATAGACGGCAGTTCGTTGGTGGATGATGCCGTATTTGGACATTAGGTCTCGGAACTTGCTGGAGGTGAACTGGACCCCATTGTCGGAGACAAGTTTCTCCGGAACTCCAAACATGTGAAAGACTCGGTTCTCCAAAAAGCTGATTATTGGTCCAGTGTGCATGTTACGTAGTGGTTCTATGATAGGGAATTTAGAGAGCTGGTCCAGGACCACGACAGCTCCCGTGTGACCAGAAGCAGATCGAGGGTAAGGACCGATAAGATCTATGTACAAGCGCTGGAACACGCGTTCGGGGACCTCAACCTTACCCATGGGTGGCCGAAGAATGGTGTTGGGCGCTTTAGTGCACTTGCATAGCTCACAGGAGGCTACGTACGCTTTTATCTGTTGTGCCATCTTAGGCCAAAAGAAACAGGTTTTCAACCGCCTAAGTGTACGACCGTATCCGCCGTGCGCACTTGATGGGTGGTCATGAGCCCGCCTGATAAGATCAGTGGTTAATTCTTCGGGCACCCACAACTTCCACTGTTCTTCTTCTTGTATGGGGTCTCCGGATGCGTGTCCCATCCGTTTGTAAATAAATCCATCCGTCAACCGCAGTTCAGGAAGCTGGGGCTGTTGATTCTGGATAGTGTGAATCAGTTGGGTGTAGCTGGCTGACTTGAAGGCAGGATGGTCCAAATCGATCAATTGGGGGCTGTCGTCCTCCTGGACCAACTCGGCTCCTTCAGGGGCAAACATTCTGGATAGGGTGTCGGGGACTACATGCTGGCTTCCTTTTCGGTGGCGAATTGTGAAGTCAAATGCCTGTAGTTTCAGTGCCCACCTGGCCAATCTGCCGTTGAGATCAGTCTGGCTCATTAGCCATTTCAGAGAAGCGTGATCCGTAACGATTTCAAAGGTGTGTCCCTCCACATAGGCTCGGAAGCGTTTCACTGCCAACACCGCAGCTAGACATTCCTGCTCGGAGACCGTGTAATTTCGCTGGGCTGGGTTCAGCTTGTGAGACATGAAGGCTATAGGTCTCTCCTCGCCGTCTTGTGCAACCTGGACTAAGACTGCTCCCACCCCATGTTGACTCGCGTCACAATGGATTGAGAACGGTTTGTCAAAGTCCGGGCTGTGCAGTACGGGGGCTGTAGTCAGACTCTTCTTTAGCTCTTCAAAGGCTCGCAAGCTGGGCTCTTCCCAGACGAATTTACGTCCCTTACGCAGCATGTCGGTCAAAGGAGTGGTAATGGTGGCATAGTCACGTACAAAACGCTGGTACCATCCGCATAAGCCTAAGAATCGGCGTAACTGTTTGGTGGTCTTGGGTAATGGAAAAACGTCAATCGCTTGAGTCTTTTCCGGATCGGTCTTGATATGCCCATGCCCAATGATGTGACCTAAATACTTCACCTCCGTCATCACGAACTGGCTCTTCCTTATGTTGATGGTTAATCTTGCCCTCCGGATGTGTAGAGCCACCTCCTGAAGCAGGTCGATGTGTTCGTCAAAGGTCTCGGTTATAAGCAGCAGATCGTCCAAGTAAACGAAAACTTGGTGCCGCAAATGAGGTGGTATCACCTTATCCATAAGGCGCGTCATCGTTTGGGGGGCATTACACAATCCGAATGGCATGGTCACGAATTGATATAGGGGCCGACCTGGGACTGTGAAGGCTGTTTTCTCCTTTGAACCGGGGTCTAAAGGAATTTGCCAGAAGGCGTCCTTGAGGTCTAAGCTCGTGATGAAATGGGCTTAAGGCAATCGACTCAAAATGCCTTCGATCAACGGTAGAGGATATGCGTCCTTGACTGTGACGGCGTTCAAGCGTCTGGCATCTAAGCATAACCGGACCTTGTTCGGCTTGACAACTAAGGTGACTGGGGAAGCCCACGCGCTCTGTGATTCTTCGATTACGCCTAATGATAGCATTCGATCCACTTCGGCATATAACGATTTTTCCTTCGCCGGAGATATGGCGAAATGTCTCTGTTTTATGGGTTTAGCGTCCCCCACATCTATAGTGTGGAACACCAGGGCAGTCCGCCCGAGACCTTCTTTCTCGTGCGATGGAAAAGCCGATATAGCCGAGTCAAGACGCAGTTGCTGAGTTACATCCAGTGTATGCCGTAATACGTTAGTGGGTTGAGATTGGTCAGGAACGGTGGTGACGGACTCCAGGGTCGAACCGGAAAATAGTGCCGGGGCCAAGTTAAATTTTCGAACGAAATCCACTCCTAAATAAAGATTCTGGGTTAACTGAGGTATGATGAAAAATTCCATAGGTTTAGTTACCCCTTTAAAGGTGACATCCGTCATAATTTTTCCCACTACAGAGTGACGAGTTCCGTCCGCCGTGCTTAACCAGGAGGTGAAATGACGGATTTGGTCCGCGTGCTTTGCCAGTACCTCCCCTGCAAACTCGGCAGAGATGCAATTCACACTGGCTCCCGTATCGACTAAGCCTGACACTCGTTTTTGCAGGAGGTGTACTGACGCATATGGCCGAACATCATCCCTCAATAATTCGTCTAAGTATATGTCCTTCAACACTTTCCTCGACTGCCTGACTTTTCTCCAGAAGCTCCGCATCCGACGCGTGGCTCGCTTGCTTCGCGGTGGGACATTTGTGGCCAATTCCTCATGGAAGATGCGCTGTCGAGTAGCCAAATAATTCCGCAACCTGACATGAAAAGGTTTTACATGCCAAGGAACCTTCGTCTCGCTATCATTTCCCTGCGCATTGGCCTCGGCGAAGGACGGCGTCGGTTGTGGAACTTCGGGAGAACTGTGTTTAGCGGTGCGAGTCAGCAGAGTTGGAGTCATGTTGGGAGCTGGGTCATAGCTGGTGATGGGGTCTGGATTGGTTCGTCCGGGGTCTAGGAGTGCCGACGGGTGGTCGCGGCACTCGGTGGCAAGTTTTTTCGCCCTTTGCAAGTTGCACAATCAGGTGCGTATGTGTCGGCCTTCCCGCATCGGTAGCAGAAAAGCGTTGGCTCCGCTGGACACGCATAGAACCGATGTCCCGGTTGTCGGCAGTTCCAACAGACTGTCGGGCTTGTAATTGCTTCAAGGGAGGGTCGATCAATCAAGGCTGGGTCCTCAAGCTCCGGTGGTGCTCCGCTCCTCGGTACTGGTACTGGATCAGCAAGCAGGTGGTCTGCTGCCATCAACTCCGCGGTGTGATGATTTCGGGGATTTGGTCCCGTTATGCGAGGTTGTGGACGGAAGGTACCTCGTCGCTCATCCAAGTGTTCTTGTCTACGCGCATGGAGGCGCAATCCCTGTATGGTGTTGATGGGAAAATGCAGAAGGCTGTTCTGGAGATCCCAGCGCATGTTCTCTCTGATAATTTCTACCAATTCGTCCTCGGGCATGGTATTTCGCAGGCGAGTGCTCAATCTCACTATACTGGTGTAGTACTGGTCGAACGGTTCGTGAGCGCCTTGTTTCCGTTTCTTTATTTGCTCTCTTAGCTCTCTCTCAGTGAAGCCATCCTCAAATCGATTGCGGAAGGCTGCACTGAAAGAGTGCCAAGTGGGACGTGGCGTTGACTCTTTAAAGCTCCAGTACCAGTCGGCAGCGTCACCGCTGAACAAAAGATGTGCATGCCGGAGGAAGGCCGAGGAATCACCTCCCAGGGTGCTGGATACCAACGCCTGAATCCGGAAAAGGAACCGGTCCGCCGATATCATATCGTTGAACCCTGTAAAGTTCAGGCGCCAACTCTCCATGATACGAGGCGTCGGGTCTCGAAAAGGTGCCAATGCGTTCCCGGGGGGAATCACATCCTCTATTGACCTGTTGTACTGAGCTGCCTCGGGGGCTGGAGGTGCCAACGGAGGTCCGGTGCTGTGTCGCGGTCTGTATTCGGGAGCTCTGGGATCCATTCCCGAGTTCCTTGGAGGTGGGACCCATTGCTCGGATTGTCGGGAGTGGGGCATCGCCACACTGGGATTTGGCTCCCAGCCAAGCGGAGTTCTCACGCGGCTGGGTGGTTGGCTCAACGGGAGATTCTGGATCTTTCCCTCCAGGTTGCCAATCCTCTCCGACATATCCCTCATCAACGCCACGAGGGTGTCAATGGAGTGGGCGGAAGGCATGGTTGTCACCTCGGACACGACACTTGCAGCCGGAACTTCACCGCCTACTGCTCCTTGCAGGTCTAAGAGTGGGTGTGACGGTTCGGCTTCTGGAGCTCCTTTCGCCACTGCTCCACGCGTTGGTAGGGGCGTTCCGAGGGGGACGTCTAGGGCAGACCGATCTATGGGTCGCCGGCATAAGGGACACAGTTCTGACGTGAGGAGGAGCTGTTGTACACAGGCACGATGGAATAAATGTCCACAATCCAATCGCACGCTGTGTACGCCCTCCACTACGTCTTCGAAGCAGATCCCGCAGTTAGCTGGTTGGACCGTTTTGGATCTGGTCCAACGCTTGTCTGGGGTCCGCTTCGTTGCCATTTTGTGTGGGTTAATTGTGGTGCTAAAATAAAATAAAAAAATATATAGAATATACTTATTCCTACTAATAACTTATCACTAAATTAGTGGCCGTTAGTGGCGAGCTATGTATAGAAAAAGAGAGAGAGAAAAAAAAATTATATGATACACACTTTCCTTTTCAGTGGTCGAACTCCTCAGCGGGAAATGAGAGTGCGTGGTAATCTGCCGAAGAAAGGGTGCTTCGGTCGATTTACGAAAATTACCCCATAACCCACATACATTACAAACCGTTTCTAATCTACGTTAAATGACTCGACGAGACAAGTGGTAGAGCTACCGTAACGACTTTGTACGCGGTCAAAATTCCCGACGCGTGGAAGCATTCCGGGCTTCGCAACTCCAGCATACGCCATCGAACGTTGAACCGATACCACTCGTCTAACACGCATACGAAATAGTTAGAATCCTTCCGCGACATAAAGGCAAGGTAGCCTTCTATTTTCTTGAGAGTCCATGCTGATAGGTAAACCCATCAGACTGGCAGTTCCATCAAGAAAATAGAAGGTCCTTACAGGGGTTAACCTGGGACAACACATCGGAAGGATTCTGTCGCGAAAGCAAAATCAAACAAAGGAGAGCGGAAGCTACAACTCACGTGAAGCGACCTCTAATGTGTATCACACAATTCCACTGCTCCTGATAGTGGGACTCGAGTACCAAAGTACCTTACATCCTCCGTAAAGGACCAACTCGTCAGAAGACGCGAAGTTCTTTCCCCCTTAGGATGTTTAATGGCCCCACGTTGGGCGCCATTTGTAATGATTTTCTACTTTTCAGATCGAACGCGGAACCGACCTCTCATCGGTTCTAGACGTTAAGTCTGAGTAGTGCCAACGGATGGTACCAACAGGTCAACCAATCCGTGCACCGTAACCCATTCACGCGGTGACTGCTTGTCGGCCAGCTAGTTCGGAGAGGATTTCGGTCGCGGGTCTCCGAATGGGTTACGCTCAATTACAATATTTCAGTCACCTGGACATGCCCGTTTTCCAAACGCGTCAATAACTACTCATCCAGAACGGGAAACCTACGTTACTTTAGTTCTGGATGTGATCTCTCCACAGATCTCAAATCAAAAACGCTATAAAATCCTATAGGCGCGTTACCGAATCACCGACGCGGTACCGAAAAATATGCTACTCGAAATTAAACCGACGAAAACTACTCTAATGAAATGACGAAACAAGCAAAGGTACCGCGTACCGCGCGCGACGCGAAACCGACTTCAGCGGATTTGTCGAAACCCTACCCTCGCGACGGCATACTTACCCTACACTCTCTGTTCCCACTGAAAAAGAACGAGTCACTGAAAAGGAAAGTCGTGGGTTATCTTAGCAATTCATTTTTAATAATTACTAATTTCGATACAATCTGATCATATAGATATTCAAGATAATTTTAAATAATATTAGAGTACATTACAGAAATCATACTTGAGAATATTTAATGTTTTAATTTTGTTTTTGTAGGACATAGTTTCCTTTAGTTTTATAATAACGTAATAGCAATATATAGTTTTGGCTTAGTAATTTTTCTGGTTGATTTTACTTTATTTTATTAAAAAAAATGTTGTACTAACAATAACGGAACAACTAATGATCGAATAATTAACAGGATTTTTGTTTTTTCCTTCCCCAGATAGTTATTTTTCAATGCCTTAGATTCTTTCATTTCTTGGAATTTTTCTTATATTTTATTCTTTGAATTCAAGGAGATATGTTGAAATCCTATATTTTCATTTACCAAACCGATAAGAAATTCATGCTTCGAACAATACTCAAAAGAAGCATATGAGCATTTAAACTAAATCGTTTTCTTAAAAACTAAATGATTAGTTGCAATAATAGAATATGGATCGAAAACAAAAGACAAAAGGAGCCTTCTAGTAGAAAATTTTGTTTGAAAAAAAATTCCATACATTGTATATGCATGTATGTGTGTTAAGGTTATGTGTGTATTAAAAATTAAACAAAAACGCTTTAATAAAAAACTATTATCCCTAAAAATGTGTTCACATTTCTTTATTACTTTTATACCCTACTTATTTTATTATTATTAAGGTCACCCGAATTAAACGCGAAACACGCGACGCGACCAAATTCCCGTGAATTTGGTTTAGGTACATACGAAATCACGATTGACCTCTTGTTTGTTTCAATTAATTTTAAGCAACTTATGTTTCCAATGAAATGCTTTACATTAAACGAATAAAGAAGTAATTGGTTTTGATAACTACCACCCAAATTGAAGCAATTCATTGAATACACGTTTGTTTGTTTTCATTTTAAAGGACTATTGTTCTTAACCTGCTAACATAAAATGGGAACTTTCGTCAAAATACAAATCAATCATTCACTACTATTTGTTACCCTCATCATAATCACATGTACATAAATCATTCCAGAATATCACGAATCTTGGCTTATATATGAAAAAAATTTACAATTATAAGAATTGTGCCGTTCTGACTAGATTCCCATAGTATGATTCATGGTCGGTAGGCCGAAAGCGAACGAACGACGAGATTACCCGAGCGGATCTTAGGGCGGAGATACAAATGCACGCGACGAAAAAACACCGACGATCAAAACGAGTTTTTATTTCCCCGAAAATTTTATTTATTAACGTATCAGTTATTTGTTCTACTGGCTATCGAGTTCTTTTATTTTTACCACTTCCATTACATGCTGCTCTAATTTAAAGATTTTTCCCAAGAAATAATCAAATGTAGATCTTCTGTCAATGGACTCCATACAATGGTAAGTACAAGTCAACTGGATTAGAAAAAAAAATAATTTTTAAGAACTTCTTCAGTTTTATCGGCAAGACTGAACGATAGGCTGCATTAGTTTCTATTGGCTCTTTACGTTTTTAATTTCCACTGGATAAGATCAACTCAACGCTTGTTTCTTGCATTGTATTGAGCATTTGACAATCTCCTACTAGATCGCAACAAAGAATGAATAATATCATGACCATTACTTTGTTCTATACAAGCCTATGTTTTCAAGTTAATGAAAGGTAACATTTTTAGAATTTAACTATTAGATATAATACAAGGACTGTTTACATTATTATAAAACAATAGTTTTAAAACAATACCGTATGCGCGTCAAGCGCTATCAATAGGCACATAAAGGTGTTGGTAATTTTACATACAAAAGTCCAATAGTCTAAGATGTCGACTTAGATTTATACAATTCTATTTAACTCATCACGAAAAATTTATTCTTTATTGCGCTCACATGTTTCAGTTCTTTTGATTCTTTGATCGCCTCGAATTATAGCGCCGCTTTGAACTATAACTTTCCCACTCAAGACAATGTTCTGAGATCCACAGAGGACAGTTTGCCGACTTAATTTATTACCCGAAGCCGTTTCAACATATTCATCGCGACTGTAATACAAATCAGGAACTTCCATGATATGCGGCGCCGAACGATTGGACCGCCGGAAACTTGCTTTGGAAATGAAGTCTTTGAGGAATGGTTTTATTCTCAAAGAATCAAATATATACTTTCGCTTTCAGTCGGTAAAATACGCCGGGCGGAATATAAACACTGCCCAATGAATACCGATATTTGACCCGGTCTGCAGAACTGACACAAAAACTAACCAAACAACTAGGCAATCATGGATGTCCAAGAGATATTTCTTGCTAGGCCATCGAGTCTACTTGTGCTAGACAGCCCAGCAACCCCATATGCCTCGTTTCCTATAAATAATTACGATACTTAGCTGGATCCTCCACAGCCTTGAACTGACAACAGCTCTGCGGTTTGTATTCTCGGGCGTTATCAACCTCTTCTTCAGAGTCATTCGATTCGGTTAAGTCGCTCGCAGTCACCCCTTCTTTCGATGTCTTCTTTGTGTCGGTTTTCCTCTTTTTCTTGGGAGATTTCGATTTACTTCGATCTAAAGATCCTCGTTTGGCTGCTACAACGACGAGGGCGATGAACTCTTAATAATTTTACACCACCTAGGACCGCGCCAAGTCGCTACCGACACCACACCATGACACCATTTCCTTTTTCGCCATGTGGCTGTCAAGCTCAACCGGTTGTCACCTCGGACAAAACAGAGGTGTGTGGAATGGCACTCCACATGGCGGCAATGTGCCTCTCCATCTGTCGCCAGTGGCATAGTTTTTGATGGCCACGGTGGAGGGGCATTTCCAGATGGATATGTCTCGAAATGTGTCGGGGTTTGGATTAATTTTATATTTCGAATATTTATATCCACAGATCTAAATATTTGGACAGAAAAGAAATATTTTCTGCGCAACGATATCCGCACGACAGATGAAGTCCGCTGGCACTTCGAGGACATATCCATCTGGCCGGTTGCAAGGGTTCGGGATCGGAATCACTTCGATTCCCGGGCGTAGGCGTCACATTACACACTATCACCAACTGATTGGCTTCGCCATAACATCTCTATTTCGCGACGCGCTAAGGCGAGTTTCCGTTCGGCTAAAACGATTTCGCGCTCACGAAAGTTTCCGCCACTAACATATTTGCATTAATGCCAATTTTCAGAATAGCTAGAAGTCACAGGGAGCCATATCAGGCGAATACGGTGAGTGATTGATGGTTAAACTGCGGTTTCTAGTCAAAAAATCATGTCTTTCGAATGTTGAATTCTGAGCAATTTTTGGTCATCAGTTAACTTGTGCGGAACAAAACATGCACACACAGACCTTTCGTAAGCCCTAATGATCGGTTAAAATGCGATAAATCGATGTTTTGGAGATATTCAACTCAGATTCCATGAATTTCAATGATTTCGTCTCATTTTTGATAAATTTACGCACAATTTCGATGGAGTTTTCGGTGATCACTGATTTTGGGCGGCCTCTATGTTCATCGTCATTTATGTCCTCACGACCATCTCTGAAACGTGTAAACCACTCATGAGCTCTGGCATGAGATAGAATCATCGCCATAAACTTTTTTCATCAATTCAAATGTTTCGGTAAACGCTTTACCAATTTTAAAACAAAATTTGATATTAGCTTTTTGTTCGAAACTCAATGTTGTACCAATGACACATACATACTGTCACTTTAGACGCAATAACTTCCCTTCAACTGAACCGGATGTCACCAAGCTTTCACTGGAAGTCAGGGAGGGATGTAACTTTCCAATGCACTATCTCATTCACAGGTGGCGCCACCAAACAAATTTTTATGGCATAAATATATATATATATATACATATATATATATATATATATATATATATATATATATATATATATTATATATTTATATATATATATATATATATATATATATATATATATCTATATATATATCTATATATATATATATATATATATATATATATATATATATATATATATATATATAGATATAGATATATGTGCATATATATAGGGTTTTCTAATAACAGATGTTATTTTGATATTAAAAGAATAATTCCATTTTTTAAATAGGTTTATTTCATTATAAAGAGGAAGGTATGCCGTTAATAGTGGAAAACAACATCAGGCAAATGACTACCACGACCACGCTTAGAGGACCATATCCTTTTCATGAAATTTTCCGTAACGAAACCGCAAAGTGGCTGTACTATGTCCTCAATAGCCTCACGAATTCCATCTTTGAGGTCTTGAATCGACGCTGGGCTGTTGGCGTAGACCTTCTTTTTCACGTGGCCCCAAAGGAAGAAGTCACAAGGTGTTAAATCACAAGATCTATTCAAAATAACATATATATATATATATATATATATATATATATATATATATATATATATATATATATATATATATATATATATATATATATACGAGGTGTGTTCAAAAAGTATCACGAATTTTGAATTTTCGCGGGTTACGTATATTCGAATTTCGATTTTTTTGTGGCGTTATGTTGGTACTCATGTCTGTCACTTATGCCGACAAGCTCGGCCATTTTGAATGTTCACTTAATTGGTGATAGCTGCTTTACTTGCACGTGTTTTCAATCGTCTTCGATTTTTACTTATTCAAAAAAATGGATCAAAGAACGTGTATCAAATTTTGTGTGAAAAACGAAATTTAGTGCGCGGATGCATTCCGAATGTTGACTGTGGCATACGGAGAAGCTACCTTGGACCGAAGCAACGTTTCTCGGTGGTACAAAATGTTTTTAGAAGGCCGAGAAGATGTGAACGACGAAGAGCGTGCCGGACGCCCGAGCACTTCAACAACAGATGAAAAAATTAATGAAGTGGAGAAAATGGTATTGGCCAATCGTCGAATCACCGTTAGAGAAGTTGCTGAGGACCTAAACATATCGTGCCATTCGATTTTTATCAACGATTTGGGCATGAGACGGGTCGCCGCGAAATTCGTACCAAAATTGCTCAATTGCGACCAAAAACAGCAACGCATGAACATTGCTAATGAGATGTTAAACTCTGTCCGCGACGAACCAAATTTACTCCAGAGGGTCATAACTGGTGACAAATGGTGGGTTTATGGTTATGACGTGGAAACCAAAGCTCAATCGTCTCAATGGAAGCTGCCGCATGAACCAAGACCGAAAAAAGCGCGCAAAGTTCGTTCGAATGTGAAAGTTTTGCTGACAGTTTTCTTCGATTGCAGGGGCGTGGTGCATCATGAGTTCTTGCCACAGGGAAGAACGGTCAATAAGGAATATTACCTGCAAGTTATGCGCAATTTGCGCGAAGCAATCCGCCAGAAACGCCCGGATTTGTGGGAGAACAAAAATTGGCTTTTGAACCACGATAACGCCCCTGCTCACACATCGTTGCTTGTGCGCGACTTTTTGGCCAAAAACAACTCACTAATGATGCCGCAGCAACCGTTTTCCCCAGATCTGGGCCCCTGTGACTTTTTCTTGTTTCCTAAACTGAAGAGGCCCATGAAAGGACGACGTTACGCTACGCTTGACGAGATAAAGATGGCATCGAAGGAGGAGCTGAACAAGATTAAAAAAAATGATTTTTTGAAGTGCTTCGAAGATTGGAAAAACTGTTGGCATAAGTGTATAATATCTCATGGGGATTACTTTGAAGGGGACAAAATAGATATTCATGAATAAATAAATAATTATTTTTTGAACACACCTCGTATATATATATATATATATATATATATATATATATATATATATATGTATATATATATATATATATATATATATATATATATATATATATATATATATATATATGTGTGTATGAGTATATATAGGATACAACACAATTTAGCTTCGATTTTCGGCAAATATTCAGAAATATTTCGACTGGTTTTGTTAAGCATTAAAATTGGGTAAGCAGAAACAAAGTAGAGGATGTTTAAGATGAAAAACCATGATTTCTGTTCTGACCGAAGTATGGTTCCGGTTTGTACCTAAACTGGTACAAAGATTCATTCAAGTGTGTGATAAAGCTCACAATAAAAAATCCAAACTCGAACCATTTGAAACGAAATAGAGGCCGCTGAAAGGTCGAAAAAAATTGAACAATAAAAAGGACTTCAGGATCAGGTTAAAATATCAAAATGGCGGCGAGGCAAACTTCGAAAATCGAAAATTTTAGCCGTAGTGGTTTTTGCATTGCAGTAAAAAATTATATTTTAATATACATAGTACAATGTATTCAAGTAACGGAGTTTTGAAATGAAAAAATTTGCCACTAAAAAGGCTGAAATCAAAAACTTTTAGAAAAAAAGAAAACCGACTTCGAAGTACCCTCAAAAGGATGAAATAAATTGTAAGGAAGCGGTGCCAACTCAATTTCCCCATTCCAACATAAATACTTCCAACATCTGCACCATCACATAAGAATCAGGGAAAAAATGATATAGTACCGCTTCCATAAAATTTATTTCATCCTTTTTAGGGCATTTTGTAGGCGGTTTTCTTTTTAGGGTTTAAACGTTTTTTCTGAAATAAATTAGTTTCGGGCCTTCGCTTAGATATTATTATCTTAATCATATGTATCGGCACTCGAGAAGTTGATATGATCAATATCACGCTTTGGCCGTAAATCCGTCCAACCAACTGCGATATGCCCTTAAATTACAAGGCAAATATTCGAGCTCAAAACAACTAATTAAATATTTGCTTAGTGTAAATTTTTGCATAATGAGAGAAGGCGCCTTTATTGCAAGCGAGACGTAAACATTTGTAGCAAGCTTGAAATTTACCTGTAATCACCATGAATAGTTTCCATCGGCAGTAATAATAGCTTCTTGTGATAACGTACTCAGCGTCAACGTCACAGAAATGATGATTTAAATCATATTCGGAGAACATGTTTTCCTTTGGAGGATTGTGGTAGCTTATATGATGGTAAATATTTTATATTGAATTTTTATTATCATCCCAGAAACTTCCAACCCATTGTATTGTAATTCATTCATACCTGGAAGTTTACTTTTAGCCTCCTTCAAAATTATATTCAAATCAAAATTTCTTAGAATTTTTCACATTACCGAATGGATCTCCTCAACAGAAGAGCTCCTTGAATTGGGAGGATACACAATTATCAACTCGAAAACAAAAGCAACACATTATGCGAATGACGCTCTTCACATTTTTCATGCACACGTACGTGATTCTATTCCCTAAAGATCTTATAATTATTTCCAATTTACATAAATACGTTCGCAGCATCTTGAAAGAGTCGTGAAACATTTTTGGTATCACGCTTGACCATTCTTTTGCATAGAAAAGATAACAACACGCTCTGTAGAATTTCATTTTCAAGGAAATTGAACTCGATTCCCTTTGAGTCATACAACTTTAAGCTAATAGACGGAGGAAATGGAGGAGAGGCTTTAGATAAAAGAGCTTTGCCGGACAATATGCTGACAAGCTTATATCCTTCAACAACTCTCGAAGGGATGTCGAGTGCCGTTACGTTACTTTTGACGCCTCATATCCGAGACATCGCTCGAATTGAATTTCTTCTACAGAAAGCAACAAGCCCGTTCCACGCTTGTTGTCAATGGTACACGAGTAGATTCATTCGTTGCTACCGATGCCCACCCGCGCTAACATAATGAAGTCTGAGTATCAATTCCAGACACCCCCCAGAGGTCCATTTGTTCTTGCGTCAGCGCATTATAGACAAAGAAATCCTAGTATCCTTGGATAGGGTTTCCGTGCGGTGAACACTATTTTCTTGTTAAAATGCTACCATTAGAAAATTGCATGAAATTATTAGGTAGGGTATCTGGTAAACTGCAAGCAAATCGGAGTGACAATAACACAGGGGAACATTCATTTTGCGGAAGGCAGGATGAAGTGAATTTCGTATAAACTCGGTATGCGAAAAACGAGAAAAATATCAAATTTTTCAAATTGAGTCGTTTATGAGACAAAGGCTTCTATTTAATTTACTGAAGAATGTCCAATTAAAAAAGACTTATAGGTTATAAAATGTATATTTATGTATTTATCGGCTATAAAATAATCATTACAAAATTATAAACGCTTGCTATTAATACTCATAACTAAAAAAAACTTTTCTGCAGGCCTTTCTACAGTGATTTGCTCGGAGCAATCTCTCATTAGAGTCCAGAATAGTCTTCCATCATGTGGCTGTCTAATTGGCCTTGATATCTTCCTTCCATTGTTCCTATGTCCTGATGGAACTGTTCACCTTGTTATTCACAGTGATCACATGTGTTGAACGAAAATCTGCCCAAATTGTAACTTAACGCTCATATTTGCTAATAAGTGGTTAAAATTCTGAACCATTTTAACAACTAATATAGTTCTGGATAGTCTGGTGATTTGTGTATACTCAAAAAAAATTAACCACTAGTACAAAGCTTAAACATGTTTCCGACTTGCTCCGTTGCATCAATCTTGTGTATTCGGGGTCATTTATAAGAGCACGGATTTGCGCTCCATCAAAGAGGTCTGCCTTTAATTTTTCCATACTCATGGCTCAGAACTTTCGGCACACTCGTATTTAAAACAGTCACCAGACTTATCTAGGGCATTGATGAACTGTTTTAGTAGCCGAAACTTTATGTAAAGTAGTGGAAGTATGATTTTAACTCGACTTATCAGGGCTCATTGACGATATTTGCTTCTCCTACCAACATATTCTCTCAAAGGCCAGACGCTTCTAGTCCCGTATGTCTCCCGGGACACCCTTTGCCCGTGCTGTGCCACCCACCACATAAAAATTTATCACAAAGAGGAAATGACGGGAGAGGAGGGGGTCATCAGGAGATATGAGAGAATATTTTAATTTAGTACATAAGGGCCGTTTTATTGAATTAAAAAAAACATACAACTCAATATAAAAATCAAATCAACGGAAAATATCAAATTGATTCAATAGACAAATTAAACCCCCTTTTTACTGAAAGAACAAAGCAAAGAAAATATTCCATACAATTACAAAAAAGTTTTTCATTGTCCGTAAAGGACTGCAGCGATGGTCTGCTGCCTCGGTGAGCAAAAATATTAGTGCTGAGACCGCGTGAATGCGCTAGCAGGCTAGCATTGCGGTGTCGTGGGGCGGGTTCTTACCCCAGCACAAGGGCCCACCACAAAAACAAAAATATCGCATTCACGACGGTGTCGAGGTCGAGGTAACCTACCAAAGGGATGGACTACTAGAAAGCGACAGACCGAGTCTGATTAACGCGCGCAAGATCAAATCAAAACTGCAGTGTCTGATACAATGGAAAGTCCGTAAAATATCTAAATCGTGTGTTATTGTTTTTGAAGAAATTTCAAAGGGCTATAACTTCCGTGAATATGATTTCGATTTTCATCAAACTTGCAGAGTATTAGGACCTTATATAAAACTCCTCAAATATTGGTTTTCATTGAATTTAAGGGTATCCATACGATTTTATTGTGGAAAATGTGAAATTCGATGTTCATACTATTATTAACTAAGTTGACTACTACTTTTATCTATTACTAGCAACAATTTTCGATTTATCTGTTATCTACGTATCTGTTATGGGTTCCGCTAGGACAGGTAGCGAGCCACGAACCCCAGAGACGGAAGTATGACACACGACCACGCGTATTCCTCCACACCTAACGCGACCGCTTTGTATGAATTCCGCTTACCGCCTCTCTCGACGAGCCTCTTCATGGCGGTAATGGCAGATTCTCGCTTCAAACAATCTAGCAATTGCTTTGCTAAATTGTGTCGTAATGGTGTTGCCATTATCTATTTCATTGATTAGTTTTATTATTTTTTCTTTGGAAAAACTTTTTATCGATAATGGTAGTGGTGATAGTGGCGGGGTTTATTTATAAGGTGCGTATCAAATTATTCCGCACTTATTGCGTTATATTATTCTGAAATGTTTTTTTTTCGTAAAGCTCCCTCGAGCAGTTTGAATGGCCGGGCTGCTCGATTACTAAAGATTACCAACAAATAAATATGAAATATTTATCTTAATTTATAATAAAAGAAACATTAAAAATTACTCACTCCCTCTGATGCTGCTGAGAACTCTGCAACTGGAGGGGCGTACTGAAAATTACTGTTGAAGGTTTTTCTTTGTTGTATATTGAAAGAGGATTTTAACGAAAATTATGAATATATATCTAAAATCTTACTAAACAGCAGCACTCCTTTTGATTTAACTTTGCTTTTCACAATTTTTGCAGAAGAACACGGATTTCACACTCACGGGTATGCAGTAATTTAAAATTCAAATTCAGTATCCTCTATTTCAATTAATATTCTTCTTCTTCTTTGTAGCCCTACAGCCCCTTTCGGGCCTTCGCTTAGAGATAGTTAGAGTATCTCATTGTCATGATCGAACTTATCGGCACTCCGCAAGGTGATATGATCATTATCACGCTTTGGCCGTATGTCCGTCCACCCAGCTGCGATACGTTCTGATTTTAAACCAGCACGTATCATAACTGAACAGGCTTATAGTCCGTCCGAAGAACCACTCGAACTAAATCTCGTTGACGCCAACACGACGGAACAAGATGGAACTACAGAGGCCATCTTCACCGTATGACCAAACACAAAGACTTATCGCCGATAAGCGCGATACACGTCTTTTGGTTCACGCAAATAGATTAGAGAATACGTCATCCACTCAGAATTTTATAAAAAATTTTACGACAGTTTCTTACAATTGTTTCTAATGAAATCAGCATTTGTGAACTTCAAGAACCGTCCGCAAAGCCACAACGATTAACTTCTTTCACACTCCCCAACCAGTCTCTCTTCACATCACCTCACAGTCTCCACCAAAACTTCTTCGCGTATCACTCTTCCTAAGCTTTTGTTCACGGATGTCGCAAACAAAAATTCATCTATTTAACAATTTGCAGATCTTCTTTTATTTTCGCCTCCCAAACTCGTCGTCATCAAGACACTGATCAAAATTCTTTTTCCCAATCATCCACCGCCACGGCCGTAGAGAGGTAACGTGATTGAAGTTCAATACACTTCAATCCCGTTCATCTTTTCACTTTTGACAAATGCAACAATTCCAATAGCATATATGGCGATTTGCATATAACCATGATAACGCTTAGTTACATGCAAATCATCAAACAGGCGGAAATACTCGTAATTGCGCTTAACGAAACTAAATAGATTTTCCCTGCGTAACTTGAACCCACGGTCCCAATAGACCCCCAAATTGAGAGTGCGTCGTACCAGCATCTAAGTCAACTTTCGATAAACTCTCATTCATCGAACAGGCGAGTTCAATTGCGCAAGGCATTTGAAGGCTTGCATTAATATTGTTCTAATGGGCAATGATATAAAATTTTGTTCGTAGGAAGGGAAAAATTAATTTTTGTTAGGAAAGTAACGAATGAAATTTTGTTAGTGAGATAAAAACGATGGAATTTTGTTAGTGGGGAAGATAGGATATACATTTTTTTGTATTTTAAGGAATAGGATAGGAAATAAAATATAAATTTTATTTTAATATAAAAATTAAAAAAAAGAAAAAGGGTAGGAGTGCCCGAGGGAAGGTGGAAGTTTAAATTTGTGAATGAGAGAATGCCCGCATGGCTGGAATTCGCAACATAGTATAGAATCGGTAGAGTAGAGTAGAATAACTCCGCCGTAGGCGGCCGCAAGCCCGTTTGAGAAAGGAGGAGGGAACCCCTTGTTTCCCCAACCCATAGCTTCCATGATTCCTCATCCCAAACCCCCCAATTAAATGGCAGTAAATGTTCTCGGGGTCTTACATTGGGTTTACTGGTTCCCAATAATGGGACATTAAATGCCAAGAAATGCTAATAACTGTAAATACATCTACAGCTCTGTTAGTAAATCCTACTTACACCTCCTTTGTGGGGACGTAAGGGGATGAAGGCGAATCTTCCGCGCCTGATAACGGAATGGACATAATAACCATGCCGCCGGAACGGAGTTTGCGCGACGGGCTAGCTCCCCATCCCTGGAAAACCTTAAAATGTTTCGAAACCTACAGATGGGTTTTGGAATGGGTTGGACTCACGTCAATCACCTCACAAACGAAAAAAGGACAATGGTATTGGATCCTCGAATGTCAGATAACTCAATTACCCTGGCTCTGTTAAGGACCTTTTACAACAGGCCAGTCAACATCAATTAAAAATACTGGCAATCCAGGAAACGAATTGGACTGGAAACGACATTCAAGACATGAGATTGCACACAATATTCAAAAGTGGGAAGCCTACTCGAAAACGTATAAAAGCGAAATTCTTCAAAATTTGGCTGATAAATGTTCACGCCTCGACTGAAGAAAAGGACGAAGAAACGAAGGAAACATTCTACAATCACCTGGAAAGACTGGTCGGCTCATTGCCTACAAACGACACAAAAATAATTCTGCGTGATTTTAACCCTAAAGTTGGCAATGAGCTGTCTCATCGGGGAACGACTGGAGGGTATAGCCTCCACGATGAAACAAATGACAACGGCCAGCGCCTGATTGACTTTGCATCGAGCAGAAATCTATTCATAACATACGTTCGACTAACCTCCAACATTGACGCATTCATAAAATGTCCTGGGTATCACCGGATGGCAACACACAAAACCAGATCGATCATGTTCTGATCCAACAACGTTGGGCCTCGAGGCCTCGACGTCTATATATACCGAGGAGCCAATTGTAACCAGATCATTATTTGATCAAATTAGCCTATCGATGTCATGTGTGGAAGGCATATTTGACAAAGACCGGCCCGCTACAACAATTTGACATCGAAAGGCTCCAAACGGCGTCTTTGGCCAAAAATTTCATGGAGACCCTCTACAACCAGCTGGCTCCCATCTTATCAGACGCATCGTTAAAGACGACCAACGAGCTCTGGATGAAAGTGAAAGCTTCTATTAGGACCGTGGTAGAACAGACGATTGAACATTAAGCCCAACGCAAAAGAAACGAGTGGTTCGATGATGAGAGGCAGAGTGCGTTAGATAAAAAGAATCAGGCGTACAGAGAATACGTAGGTAGGACGATCAAGACGAAGAGAGAACGCTATGAAAATCTCAGAAGAGAAGTGAATAAGATGATTAGGATTAAGAAAAGAGAATACTATGATGACCAATTGAGAAGTGTAGATGTAAGTTTAGCGAGCAACAACACAAAACAAGCATACAAAGTTGTGAAAAGCCTGAAACGTGGTTATCAGCCCAAAACCACGCTCTGTCGTGATGACATCTGCGATATCATCGCTGATGTAAACAAGATTAAGAAAAGGTGAGCATCATATTTTAAGAACCTCCTTAATCCTCCACACAGCTCCAGAATATCTGAGCCTATAGATGGCTGTGGAGAGCTTCCATTGGCCCCACCAACTGTGAATGAAGTTTGCTCCATCATCAAAGCCCAAAAAAATAATAAAGCGCCGGGCATTGATGAGATTTCAATGGAGCTCATCAAATATGGTGGCAGTTGTGTTCATAAAGCTATTCACAAAGTCATCCAGCACATTTGGCAACAAGAGCACATGCCGAAAGAGTGAAGCCAATCAATTAAATTCCCTATCGACAAAAAAGGTGACAAGCTACAGTGCGAAAATAATAGAGGCATACCAATACTTTGCACGGCGTACAAAATTTTTTCATACGCCAACAGTATTATTGGGGAGTATCAAGGTGGTTTCAGAGCCGATAGATCGACAATAGACCAATTGTTCACAGTCAAGCAGGTGCTTGAAAAATGTTGGGAGTTCAACATAGACATACACCAAATTTTCTTTGACTTTAAGCAAACATATGACAGTATTATTCGTGACGTACTGTACCAAATAATGCTTTGCTTTTGCATCCCAGCCAAATAAGTCCGTCTTGCCAAAATGACAATGACGTCGACGACCTCCCAAGTCCGCATCAATAACCAACTCACCGATGCCTTCGACACAAATATCGGGCAAAAGCAGGGAGATGGGCTGGCTCCATTGCTATTTAATTTGGCTCTGGATTGCGTCATAAGGAAGCTACTTATCGATACGCAAAGTACATTACTATACAAGTCGAGCCAAGTAGTAGCGTATGCGGACGACATAAAGGTTTTGTCATGGTCATTAAAAACTGCCAAAGAGCTTTTCCTGAAACTCAACAGCGAAGCAAAACTAGTAGGGCTAGAAATGAATGAAAATAAAACAAAGCTCAGTCGAGGAAAAATACCTCAAGTATACAAAATATCACACTTGGCGAATACAATATCCAAAATTGTAGTAATCGAGCAATCTCCTATCCAAAATTTTAATGGCAGATTTTGAAAAAAATATTTAAATACTTCCATTCATAATTGTAATTTGTAAAATAGTTTTCTTTCTTATTATTATTAAATCTAATTTTATATCAATTTTCTTTTATATTAAATTTGAACGTTTCCCTTTAATTATATTCTTCATGAGGTGTAACTTTTATTACTATTTAGAATGTTTTTCATTTTCCTTTACTTCAGTTAATTTACTTGGAAAATTTTAAATCTGCCAATTGAAATTTTGGGCATGGGAACACTGATTTAGTGTACCTCAACGGTGTATTACATTACCGAAGGCAATCTAACTACGTTGAGCGAGCAGCTGATGGATTTACCGTGTACGCGGGAATCGAAAGAAAAGGCAAGTTTTGGACGGATAGTGGAGTTGAGTTACAAAGGCGACACGGGGATTATGCGAAGAACAACTGCCATATTTTCTTGTCTGCGTTTTAAAGTCGGGAATATTTAGGAAATTAGATCGAATGCGTCGTATGATATTGAATTTTTTTTATCTCTGAGAGCTGATCATGATTTTTTGGACTAGATGTTCACGAAAAGGACTAGATCACATTATATTGTGTGCCCCCTTATACCGATGTGTTAAACATTGTCTGGGTGGCACAAAGGACCAAGCGACGTAATGTAAATGCAGATCGCACGAGCGTTGTGCGACGAAGAAAGAGTGATGGAGAGAGTGGTAGGGAATGGAGGTAATTAAAAAAAAAAAAAACTTACATGTGAGCTGTGGGAATTGATTTGCTTAGTGCTTGAAGTGTTCAGGAGCCCCTTTTGAAAGTGGAAATTAGCGACCCCATTTGTCTTCCGTTTGGCATATAGGGCTTGACACCTCGCCCTTGAAATAAATTCTAAGTTGAATTTGTGGTTGTCTCCGAGTTCCTTTTGATAAGGAGGAGCTTATGTGGAAAATCTCGAGCGAAATTAAAATGGAGAACATGGTATATGCCGGCTCCTTGCTGCTTCGCAATGATTTCGTTTTACTAACGGCGTTTTGTTTCACGACGGGAACGTGAAACCATTTTATGGATAGCAAAGTGTTTTCCTGAGAGAAGGAATATATGTTTTGGGAGGTCGGCTTGAGATCCGCGAGAGCGGTGCACGACACGCGTTCTATGAGGGGCGAAGTGAAAAAGAAGTTCGGAATTTTCGAGTGCGAGTGGAAATTATGCAAAACTTGGAACATTTTGATACAAAAATTTTTGTCAGTCATATCTGTGTGCCAGTTAAGGAATTTCATTGGTAACGGAAAAGCAAATTGAAGACAGGGATTGGCCGCTAGCCGAGCTTGTAGACAGTAAAAAACAAATCATAGTCCTTTTCTCTAAGATCCGAACATCACTCGTCCGGTCCGTCAAATCTTCTAAAAAAATGCCTAATAGAACTGGATTCGATCACGATGAAATTAATAGATGCCGGTAATAAAGATGGAACATGATCGAGCCGCATCGAGCCCAGCATTGAACACAAAGGAATGCGCATTGACTGAAGATTCAATTTCGCTAATAAGCAATTAAAGCCATTGCAAATTAGTACAGGCAAATAAGCAAGGCTAAGTGGAAGAAGTAGTTAAAAAACTGGAGATAATTTGATTTGAGTGACGAAAAACATAAAAAATTGTTCGATCGCGGAAATATTTTTTTTTTGTCGAATTAGCGATTCTCTGAACAGGGCAGCTTTCATAATATATGTCTAGGCCTGAGCTAGAGTTGTGGTTTACGTGAAAATGTTTTCGTACTGCTGATGTGAACGCCACACCTCGCCTTATTCTCATGTGCCTCGTGGCTAGCAAAGACTGTTATTGCATGGTGACAACATTCTGACAGTATTGAATCATTGTTTACCAAATGTGCGTTAAAATTTCATACGTTGACCTTGGAATAGCGCAAGCTCGGTTTGAGAAAAGGTATGATTTAGGCTAGTCAGATTAACGCAGTGAGCACATAATAGGTAACGTGTCGCTGTTGCCGGCTAGAAGCTGGTTTCGCAGAATACAAAATTAACCTTGTCCGAATTTGATGAAAAATATGTAGGCATCACAAGGTGGGAATGAATGTACCATGAACCCAAATCGCTACCAAACTAATCTTAGTTGACTTATAAATCAAGGGGAGAATGCGAAAATTGGGCTAGCCATCGGGTGCGCTCCACCGTTTTGTCACTTAGCAGGGGCTCTTGCCGGGTAGAGTGGTCTTCTGCTCGCGTGCCCTTTTATGATATAGGGCTATGTGATTTCATTGCATAATTCTATAGCATAAATCGGTTACGTTTGTATTTCTCATTTGAGGGAAAGAGTCATACAAAGTACTTTTGTATGAGTTTTTCACTCAAATGGGAAATACATGGCCACGTCTACGTTTGGATCTTGATCCGGTTGGGAGGGTGTGAGGGGCACTGCTACCATCTGGATGCCCCACTCTTATTTGTGGGCCATAAGAATCGTCGGTAGCGATGAAGTCCGTCTGTTTTCCCCAGGCCCAGTTTACCTTCTGATCCAGCAATACTCTTTGACCCTTAGTAGGTTACCTCCTTCTCGACTTCGGTCGAAATTTCTTTGACCCCGTAAATCGTGAATGCGAAATTTTTTTGTAGTGGGTCCTTGTGCTAGGGGAAAGAATACGTCCCACGACACCGCAGCGCTAGCCTTCCAGCGCATTCAAGCGTCCCCAGACAAGGCCAATCTTGGCGGATCTCAACATCCTCTTTCGCCGAAGTAGCAGACCATCGCTGCAGTCCTCTACGGACATTCACCCATCTACTTTCACTACAAAATGTTGGCAAATTTGTGTATCTAGGCGCCAAAATAACGAAGACGTGTAATGAAAGAGGCGAAATATGCCGAAGAATACAGCTCGCAAAGAAGACCAGCTGCATACACATACTCGTACAGCATAAAGCTGCAAGTATGCAAATCTGTGATAAGACCTGTGTTATGCTATAGGTGTGAAACATGGACCCTTACCCAAGCATCAACAAATATATTGAACGGCTTTGAGCGACGGGCCCTGAGGCGAATAATCGGAGCGAAGCTAGACGGAGATCAATGGCAAATTCGAGACAACCATGAGCTGTATGAAATTTTTGACGAGCCGCAGGTCACAAAGATTGTAAGACTGTGGAAGCTGCAATGGGCTGGCCACATGAATCGTATGAACGAACACCGGATATCCAAAAAGGAAGGCCGGAGACCAGTGGGGAAACCGAGGAAACGCTGGTCTTACTCGGTCGACGAAGACAACTCATCGCTGCTCGGATTTCAAAATTTGAGAACACACCGAGACAGTTGGAGGCGCTATTCGCAGGAAGTGAAGGCCCGAGAGGGGCTAAGAAGAAGAGGAAGGAGGAGAAGAAGAGCAAAGTAAAATATCATGAAAAATTGTTAACGCGTTTCAATTGGGTAAAATTTACGATGACTGAAACGTGTAATCGAGCGTCAGTTCTATTCATGATACGACCAACTCAAACTAGCTAGCCAAGCAGCAGTCCCCACGGAGTAGACTTTCGAGTGTCCGAGTATATTGACCTTCAGGGTACGATTCGTTGGCACCGTTCGCGACTTGATGCCTTTGAATCGTAGAGAGGTCAATTCAGATTTCCTTCGGGAAATCCTGATGAACGGGTCCAAAACTATTATAACTTTTTGGTACATTAAAATAAGGAAACGCTGGGTCAAGTTTAAATAGCTAAAAAATTAGTGTTTAAGCAATATTAAACCAAGAATAAGATGTCATTTGTTGAATGCATGTCTCTTGAGAAACACCGCCAGAGGATTAACTCAATTAGTTATTTTAATTAGCTTAGTTAAGACTCAAAGGCTACTAAACTTAAAAATCAAAGTTTTTTCTTCAACCCAAAAGGCTAGTACCTAAAGCAAAACATACAAGTCCCTACTTCAGTCACACAGGGCTATTAAAGCGAAAACCAGCGTTTTTAGTGCAGCCCCAAAATACTTGTAAAGGACCGGGGATGAGAACTCTTAATGAGTGCGGCAATAATACTTTCTAAATGCTCGGAATGCACCTGAAGCCTAAAGCGATTGTAGATTGGTTTGCATTATGGATGAGCACTGCAAATTATGAAATAAAGAAATTTCCAGAGAAATGTTAATCTTTTTGCGATGCTCCAACAAAAGCTTGTATAGATAAGTTCGAGATTTCATATAATTAATAGTATGTGCTACTTAGTTTCTGCTTCCCTGATACTGGAGCCCTCGAGCCAAAATAGTTGCTAACCATATTGATACAATTCAATACAAACTCCAGATTATTCAAATAAAATCGAGCGAAATTCCAAGTCAATCTGCGGTTAATAATATGCGGGTTATACGAGTACATACTAAATTATTCTCCATATAATACATATTACCGTCTCCTGCATAAGCGCGTATGTGCAAAAGTTCTCTTATAATTTCTTGCATGCATTCCAGCTGTTTATTTACTTACTATATACATACGTCGGAGCTTTAATCAGAATATCCTAACGGTAACCCCTTTGATAATACGCGCAAACATTTCGATAACGCGAATAAATTCACATTATCAGCGGGTGCTTTCATTTCAGTAAAGCAACAGGCGTTAAAGTGTTCGGATCGATACTCCCGAGTCGTTAAAGGAAGTGGATACGTGCGGGCGTTTCAAGTTATCTCGCAGTCGTCTTGTCTTCATCAATTGAAGCTTTTTGTCGTCTCCAGATAGTTATGGTGTTGTAATAAAAGTTAGCCAGGAATTGTGAAGATTCTTTTATTAAATAGACGCGTAATAGTGGAACTAATGGATTTTCAAAGTGCTCGAGATAGTCCTGGCAACAAGTTCGTGTGTCCCAGCGATCGACAGCTGGCATTGCGCGCTAAGTACGTTGTTTTAGTCCTTGTTTAACAAATCCAAGCCCTCAGGCTCTAGAGTAAGAATTTCCTTGTCACTATCAAGAAGAAGAAGTTACATATGTTCTGCAGAATGCATCGAGACCTTGTGACTGTGCGTTGACCGACCTTGCGGCGAAAACGCTGCTTATTACGTATGCGAAGGCCACCTGCTGCTCGAGTTCTGGCCTTCGCCCATGTGATAAGAGTTGCTACATATTGTTGTATTTGCTTTAACATCGCCAACGAGCAAATCTTGCATGATTGGAATAAAGTCCACACATTTTCCTTTGCTTACTTTTGTGCAGCCATGTGTGGTTTGGCATTAACTGAAATTCCTATCAACAAGGATTCAATTAAATGTTTTTTATTCCTGTGGGATTTCCACCAGGCATAAATGTGTTGGCTCTAATTGAGCTATTTCTATTCGGTCCTGGTGTGCCTAGGAAAGAGGTTATGCAATTAACTGTTGTTCACTTGCACGCAGTGAGAATGTAAAGAAGACAAAAGAATCTCGCATGGAACAAAGCCGCTCTGTCGTTTTTACTGTCTGGAAAAGTGGTTAAGAAGTGTATCTAACATATGCCTGCGTCGATTTCGAAATGAACCATACTCGTATGAAATTTGATCCTACGACAGGGTAGGCAGAAACTTTGCATAATTCCGCGGGTAGGATTGTGCTCAAGTGATTTGGATAGATAGCCGCGTTTGCTAATAATTAATGTATTCCAGGAAGGAAGTTTATTGAGTATGTGCAGAGCGGAAGGGAAAAGTTTGCCAAATCACGCTGGAAATCTAGAATTTAGACTGTTGCTCTGCAAACACATTTCATTTTGCTCGGCTATATTTAAATATTTATCTAGAAACGCAAGGGGCCGTAAACCCCAGATTAGTTGGGTGTCCTTGAAACATTGTGGTTTTGTTGTCAGGACTACAATCTACTGTAGATTAGGTCTTTTACTAGGGGATAAAACAATAAATCAGGGAATAGCGATGGAAAGTGTAATGTGGCAAAAGTGAATCATTTGATTAATGGGGGTGTGTACTTGATAACCGTAAACAGAAGGCAGTCAGAATTGGGAAGGGCGAAAAAATAAAAAGTAAGCAGTCACTATGTCGGCTATTAGAAGATGATGGGTAATTGCTAGTGGTACGCTTAGGCGTATTCACAGTTTGCTCCAATTACTTACTGGGAAGATTTTTGAGGAACTGAAAATCGTAAGATAGAGTTACATTTTTGTTTCCGGTTATAAAATCAAATAATATTTTCAACTACGTAAAATACTCAATTATTTATTCTTAGGTAACCATCAGCATGTTTACTATGAAAAAAAGTACAACAGAAAGCTAATTTACACCTAAATAAGAATATTTGTCTTTCATGGAATATATATAGTATTTATATTTGGCGAGGTCTTTGCAAATCAAGTCTTAAACTGCTTTATCGAAGGCAATTTCCAAAATGACCTTTTAATAATCAATGATAATAATATTTAACGAAGTTAAACTAATTTCAATCTTCCAAGGCGACTCTTACTATTTTTAAGGTTTTGAAAATGATTTTTTTTACAATACCCTTTTAAAATCGGTATCTGTCCCATCAGTGCTTTGTAGCAAGTTTTCTATAGTATCTAATACGGTCATCAAATTTTGTGATCTGTTCAGTGGTTTTTGGTTAATGAAAGTTCCGTCGTCAAAAAACAAAATCAGAGGCTTTTAAGGGGTCTCCGCATATAAGGATGTTCATCCTTAAAAATATTTCTTCACCAAAGATAATCGAGTAGGGTACCAAATGAAAGGTCTTGATAAGTTCTTTTACTATCTGTTATTAAAATTGCAATATTTTTGACGGGTAGGCAGGGGAAGCGGAAGAATACGAAAAAATTGTGTCCGCCGCTCGCGATTAGACACCTATTGACCGAAAAATCTGAAAAAAACTATGGAGGCATTTCTCTATGAGTACAAAAGGACAAATACCTGCGAATTTGAAATCCGCTGAACTTTTGTTAGTAATAGTATGTTTTAACAATTTTACATTTTCTTGTATAAAATCGTAAGAACACTCTTTTTTTTTTTTTTTTTTGTGGTAGGGAGGTGAAGGCATTTATGCCCGCCGAGTCTGGCAGTGTGGGACTCCCATGGAGGATACCTTTGGACTACCCACTAAACACCTCCCCTGTCAATCTGAGAACCTAGCCTGGAACCGTTTGACACATTACTTCGGGCCAGGTCTCGTTTTGTTACGCCGTGGGGCACCTTCAAGCTGGGGAGTCCCTTTCCTAGCGGGAGGGGAGGGGGGAAGAGGAATTGCCAGAAGAGCGATCCCCCAGCCCCAGTGCCTCCGGCTGTTGTGAGTCCCTTTTATATTTTAGGACTGCCCGAGCATAATGTGCCACCTGGTTCCATTTGTCAACCGATTCGAGCATCACCGCAACTATATTATCCGGGGTGAGCTCTCCTGTCTCCCTGTAGAGTTCCCTTCGCAGCCTGGCCCATTTGGTACACGCAAAAAATGTGTGACAGGCATTGTCCTCCTCTCCTGGGCAAAACCGACAATCGGGAGACCGTGACTTGCCGATCTTGTGCAGGTAAGACTGAAAACACCCGTGCCCGCTCAAAAGCTGGGTCAGATAGAAGTCAGTCTCACCATGCCTTCGATTTAGCCACGGTCTCACATCCGGGATGAGGCGCGCAGTCCACCTTCCCTTCGTGCAATTCCTCCAAGACTGCTGCCAATCGTTGAGCGAGCGTTGTCTCTCCTCGCGGATAACGATCTCCCTCGCATCCTCGTTTCGGCGCAGGTAAATAGCGCGGCGCTCTCTAGCAAGGAGGGCGACAGGTATCACGCCTGCAATCACTCTCACCGCCGAGTCGGAGACTGTTGGATACGAAGATGCAATTCTCAGTGCTCCTCTTCTCTGTACCTGTGCCAAACGTTTTCGGTATATCTCCTTGCTGAGAGCGTCGCCCCATACCTCTGCTCCGTACAGTAGCACTGACCCTACAGCACTCATCAAGAGGCGTCTTCTTGATGGGCTGGGTCCCCCTACGTTGGCCATAAGTCGACTCAGGGCCGATATTCCCGAAGCAGCCTTCTCAGCCGTTGCCCTGATTTGCTCAGAGAAACTCATCTTCGAGTCGATCAGTAGCCCCAGGTACTTCACCGCTGGCTTCGATTCGATCTGTATATCTCCAATACTGATCATCCTTACTCTAGGGATTCTCTTTTTTGTCAAGATGACCACTTCGGTTTTCTCCAGTGCTAAACTGAGCCCGCGAGCAGTCATCCAGTCCCTCACTCGGCGCATTAGCATACCTAGCCTAAGTTGCGCTTGTTCAACGGTGCGTCCGGCGACCAGAGCCGCAACATCATCCGCATAGCCGACCAAGCGCGACTCATCTGGCATCTCAAGTCTCAGTAGCCCGTCGTAAGACACGTTCCACAGGTCCGGACTAAGGATAGATCCCTGGGCAACACCCGATGTAATTTCCATCCTTCGTTGGCCCTGTGTCGTGTCGTAGAGCAGGCTTCGGTCCTTTAGGTAGTTCCTCAAAAGCCGCATTAGATGTTCTGGAACTTGAAAAGAGTTTTCCAGCGTATCCAGAATATCCACCCATCTAGCGGAGTTGAAGGCATTCCTGACGTCGAGTGTCACCAACAGGACGATCCGTCGCTTGGTGCGACTATATGCCTCTGCCTTTTGGACCGCGTTCACCACCTCTGCAATCGCATCTATGGTAGAACGTCCTGCTCTAAAGCCGTACTGCCGAGGAGATAGGTCCCCAGCAGCACGAATCGCGTCAGTGAGTCTTCCCTTGATGAGTTTCTCTAGCACTTTCCCAGCCGTGTCTAGCATGCATAACGGGCGGTATGCAGACGGCGATTCGGGATTTCCCTTCCCCTTGCTGACCAGCACGAGCCTCGCCACCTTCCATCGTACCGGGAAAACCCCGTCCCGTAGGCAAGCGTTAAATGTGCTGGGCAGCAAGTCAGGACAATGGTGATAGACGAGCTGCAAAACCTCAGCTGGAACACCATCTGGACCTGGAGCCTTCCTCGCTTTCAGGGAGAGGACTGCCTCCTCCAGTTCCATCTGTGTGAAGAGTGGGCACTCGACTGCTGTTTCACCATGGACAGCGTCAACACGGACGGGATGGGCGGGGAAGAGTCCCCGCACTATCGCGTCCATCTTTTCCGCGTCATGTATACAAGGCTTCCGTAGGGCGCCAAGTTTCCCCATGACCAGCTTGTAGCCAAGGCCCCACGGATCCCTATTTACATCGTCCACGAGGTCTTGCCAGCATCGGGCCTTGTTCTTGTTAATAAGCCTGCGAAGATATTTCCTGCCGGACCTGTATGCTGCTAGCCTAGTGTCTGCCTCCTCCCGTGTTCGCGCCCGCTGGGCCTCTCGCCGAAGTTTGTGACACTCGCTTCTTTGTTCGGCGATCTCGTTTGACCACCAGTATACTGGAGGCTTACCATGTCGGGGTCTCCGGCGGGGCATGGAAGACTCGCAAGCAGCTATGATGGTACTCATAGTTGAGTTCACCAAGTCCTTGGCTGTAGGCCCTCCTCTCCCTGGCGGAGCTCCCAGCAACGGTGCGCCTGCCGTAAGCGCGTCAGTGAACTTCTCGACGTCCATCCTCCCAGTCCTCCATCCGAGGATTGAAGTTTGGGCATATGCACGCAGAGTGGCACCGTCGTGAACCTCAACAGCTATATACTGGTGATCACTAGCCGAGTAGTCCTCTAGTACTCGCCAGTTGTGTACTCTAGGTACCAGGGACTCCGAAGCGAGTGTCACATCGGGTATGGTTCCTACGCAACCCCAGCGGCGGAAAGTAGGGGTGTTACCAGTATTTAGGACAAAAAGCGCTGTTCTGGCCGCCATGTCCAAGATTTGCTTTCCCCTTGGGTCGGATTGTGGCATACCCCATTCGATGGCTCTAGCGTTGAAGTCTCCCCCGACCAGCATGTGGCCCTCTGTGTTCGAGACAGCGTCCTCCAGGGCATCGAGTTTGGTTCGAAAGGATCGCGTTGCCTCGTTAGGCGTCAGATAAACACTGAAATATGTTATCCCTGAACACCGCACCCACACAAAACCATCCCCGCGTCCATGGCCCTGCACCTGAAGGCGGGCGCTGTCTCGAACCCAGATGGCCGAGGTACCAGTTTTGTCAGGGTACCACGCTTGCGAGTCCTTGTTATGATGTTGCTCGCTCAGCAACAGGAGGTCAGCTTTCTTATCCCTCGCAAACTGCTCAAGTAGGTCCTGGGCGTTTGTGCTTCGGTGCAAATTGACCTGCAGGATACGGATCATTTGAGTATCGATTTGGCTTTAGTTAGGGCCTCCTTGAAAACCCGGCATCTCCCTGTCCCCGGCTCATGTTTGAGGTCGCCGGGTGCTAGCTTAGCATCCTTGCAAAGAATGCATTTTGCCTCGTTCGTGCACTCCTTCCTTTTGTGCCCCGTTTCACCACATTTGTAGCACAGAGATCTCCTGTCGGGTCCCCTACAGCCATACGCGGTGTGTCCGTATTCGAGGCATCTGAAGCAGCGGATAGGGATCGCTCTTCTCCGTATCCTGCAGATCACCCAACGTATCTTAATTTTGCCCTTCGCCAGGATTTGCTGGGCGTCTTTATCGTCTAGTTCGACAATAGCCATGCGTTGCCCCCTTGTGTTTTCACGTGTCAATCTTGCCTTGACTTCACTTAAGCTGGGGAACTCCCTCCTAATGGCATCCTCTACTTCAGCTTTGTCCGTGACGCAGTCGAGGTCCCTGATTTCCAGGGTGGCCATTGGTTCGAGCGAGGCAACCGTTGCCGCATCTCCAAGAACCTTTTGTACCGCGTCACGGAATGCATCTTTGTTTGTGGCCTCTGGCCCGAATTCCACCAGCAAGCCACCGGTCCGGGTTGGTCGAACTGCTTTGATGGCAGTTTTGGTGTCGTCTGGCTTGACCGCTCCTTTAATTTCACGGAGGACGTCTGCGTAGGTTCGGCCCTTAGTGGGTTTAATAAGCAGTGCCTCTCGCAAGGGTTTGCGCCGCGGTTTGCTTATTGTTTTCTGCGGTATATCGGGGGGTTCTTTGTTCTTTTCGTGGTTGAGCTCTTTGTCTGTTTTTTCCAGGAGCAGCTTTTTGGCCGCTTTTTTCGCTGCCTTGTTTCGCACCACATGAAACTCCTCGCCTGGAGTGTCAACTTCGTTTATGGTCTCGTCCTTCCTCCTTTTCTCACAGTCGCCTTCAATTGGGCTACCGGCCATTCTTTTGCTGCTGCTAGGACCCACTGATGCCTCGAGGGAGAGCGTGTCTTTTTGGTGCTTTTCGGTTGCAAGCCACCTCCGCCTGTAGTGCGTTATGCGGCCAAAAAGCTCCTCCAGTTCAAGAATGCCATTCTTGACACTCTTGCCTATGTTTTTCTGCACTTCGCAGGCAGCCCTCAGTTGTTTGACGATATTCCCAGCTTTCCGAGTAAGCCGCTCCTCTTCGGCGCGGTCAAGGGCGATTGTGTTATTTGGCGCCACCTCTTGGGAGAGGCCCCCGTTTCCTAGCCCTTTTGCTTCTATCGCTTGGGTCGCGTTTGAAGTGGCGTCGGCCAACGGCAAAACTTCTCCCTCCCCCAGTCTTACACTGGCCTCCGTTGGTGTCGCAGCTTGATCCGGATTGTGTACGTCTTGCACTGGGCGCTCCGGGGTGCGCATAGTCCTTCTACTGCGCCCAAAGGCCGCAATGATGCCAGGTTGCACAACGCACTCTGCCTTCTTTCGTTCGTTAGTCCGTCTGTGGTCTGTCTCCGATGATTTAACCTGTGATGTTGACAGTGTTTCTGGGGTTTGCTGCCTCCCCCCGCAATCGGTGACTTGTTTAATCGGTGTTCTTGCTAACATCGGTTTTTGCTTGAAAGGGTTCTCCGTGCTAGCGTCCTGTTTGCTTGTGGTTTCATTTGTTTGGTCCATTTTATTGGGTCCCCCCTCGGAGCCGCTATCTCCGTTCGTGTGTGTAGTCGCCTTTTTGGTCCCATGGTTATCTTTGCAGAGCAGGGAGGCCATGCGAGGGTTGGCACAAGCCCTTATGGGGACAAGTGCTCAGAGCCAGACCAGCGCTAATCGGGAGTCCGTCTCAACCGAACCTACACCACCAACCCAATGGTGCGAACTTCGAACGTACTCCGAGGCCTGCCAAGGTTTTACCGGGACGGAGACGGTATGATAGTTGAATTGGAGCCGTTCACACACGAGTTTCACCTCGGCGCTACTGTGCAAAGGAACTAGGTCCAAACCATCACATCCGCCAGCCCAAAGCGTCAATTCCAGTTCGTTGTCCAAAGCGTAATCCAGATACAATAAGAGGGAACCTCACGGCACCCCCCATATCCTCGGGTCCGTGGGAGCGGCACTCCCCAAAGAATGCTAGCCTCCAAGAATGTTCTTGTCGACCGGCTTTCTCCCTGCGGGAATTTCCTCGGGTACGTGGGGGCGGAACTCCCCAAAGAATGCTAGCCTCCAAGAGTGGTCTTGTCGACCGGCATTCCCCCTGCGGAACACCCTTAAATCCAATAAAAGTTCACATCTAGATGGCTACTGATAAGGCTAATCAACGGTCAAAATTTCAGAATAATCGGATAGTATTTGATGAAGTTATGGTGGTTTATTTTTTCAGTATTACAATAATAATAATACAGGGCTTTTGAGCAATATGTGCTTCCCATCGACTCAGACGCTAGGGGCTTGTTCGGATTTGCATGAAAATTTTAGGAAGGATGTATATCATGTACATTTTTGAGAACCTGTTCAACGAGTGATGTTCTTCTTCTTCTTAGCACTACAGTCCCTCTCGGGGCTCCGTTTCCTGAAAATAGCGCCTCCAACTGTCTCGGTTCATTGACCGCGTCCTCAAATTGCTCCTCAATGAACAGTCTTCATCGACGAAGTCAGACCAGTGTTTCCTTGGTTTCCCACTGGCCTCCAGTCTTCAGTTCTCCCAAAGAATACTTTTTGGGTAACCGATGTTCGTCCATACGATTCATGTGGCCAGCAGATTGCAGCTTCCGCAGTCTTACAATCGTCAAAGATTTCATACAGCTCATGGTTGTATCGAATTCGCCATTGGTCCCCGTCTAGCTTCGCTCCGATTATTCGCCTCAGGACCCGTCGCTTAAAGACAATCAATATATTTGCGGATGCTTGGGTTAGGGTGAATGTTTCACACCCATAGCATAACACAGGTCTTATCACAGATTTGTATACTTGGAGCTTTATTTTCCTGTGTATGTAGCTGGCCTTTAAGATCGTCAAAACTGAATAAAATATTTTATTTTCGAGCTGTATTCTTCGGCGTATTTCGTCTCTTTCATTACCCTTTTCGTCATTTTGACGCCTAAGTACACATATTCGCTAACATTGTCGATACTGTATTCGCCTAGTGTGATATTTTGCGTATTTGAGGTATTTTTCCTTGACTGCGTCATGAGCTTTGTTTTATTTGCATTGATTTGTAGCCCTACTAGTTTTTCTTCGCTGTCGAGTTTCAGGAAGAGTTCTTTGGCAGTTGTTAATGACCGTGACAAAATGTTGATGTCGTCCGCATAGGCTACTACTTTGCTGGATTTGTATTGTAATGTAACTCGTGTATCGACAGGTAGCTTCCTTATGACGTACTTCAGAGCCAAAATAAATAGCAATGGGGCCAGCCCATCTTCCTGCTTTAGTACGATATTTGTGTCAAAGGCATCGGTGAGTTGGTTATTGATGCAGACTTGGGAGGTCGTCGACGTCATTGTCGTTTTGGTAAGACGGACTAATTTGGCTGGGATGCCTAAGCAAAGCCTTATTCGGTACAGTACGTTAGGATCAATACTGCCGTGTGCTTGCTTAAAGTCGACGAAAATTTGGTGTACATCTATGTTGAACTCCCAGCATTTTTCAAGTACCTGCTTGACTGTGAACAATTGGTCTTTTGTCGATCTACCAACTCTTAAACCACCTTGATACTCCCCAATAATACTGTTGGCGTCCAGTTTTATTTTCTCAGATTTTAGAAAATATTTTGTACGCTGTACAAAGTAGTCATATGCCTCTCTAATTTTCGCACTGTAGCTTGTCACCTTTTTTGCGGATTAGGAATATAATTGATTGGCTCCACTCTTTCAGCATATTTTCTGGTTGCAAAATGTGCTGGATGACTTTGTGAATTGTTTTATGAACACTACTGCCACCATATATGATGAGCTCCACTGGAATCTCATTGATGCCCGTCGCTTTATTATTCTTTTGGGCTTTGAAGATGGAACAAACTTCATTCAGAGTTGGTGGGGGCAACGGAAGCTCTCCGCAGACATCTATAGGCTCCGATGTTCTGGAGCTGTGCGAAGGATTAAAAAGTTTCTTGAAATATGATGCCCATCTTTCCTTAATCTTGGTTTCATCAACGGTGATATTGCCGATGTTATCATGACAGAGCGTGGAACGAGTGATATTCGTAATCGTAAAACGAAATGGCGGCCGTTTTAAATTATAAGATTGAGTAAAATTGTGATATTTTTCCCCAGCTTCAGCATTGAAAGTACATGCTTTTAACTCTTTATGAAAACATATATTTTAAAGGCAACACACTCACGGTGGTATGTTATTATGAGTACAACATTAACAAATGCCTTAGATGTTGAAATTCACTCAACTTTGTTAATAATAGTAGAATTTGTAAATATAACATTTTTCCCAGTGAACTCATATGGGTACCCTTAAATTTAAATTTTAGTAGTCCAAGGAAAGGTTCTTATAGTCTGAAGTTTCAATAAATTTAAATCGTATACAATGTATAGTTTTTCTACCGTTCAGGCTTTCCATCGAACCAGACACTACACTTTTAATTGGATCACCTAATTCCAGATATAGATTTTACGTCTAGCATTCGCAGCGAACAGACATGTTTTTAATCTTTCTTGTCAATAATTTTCGAAAATGAGATAATTTTTTACAAAAGTCAGTTGGAAAATAATTTTTTTAATTGAAAATCATCACCGTCGAATTATTCGAACAATTACGAATACCTGAAGTTTCACTTCTGAAGAAGTCTCAAAAAAGCGGAAATACATTCAATGGTAATCGTAGATTTATGAACATTGCTTCGAATCTCGCTGCAAAAGCAACGAGATGGAGGAGCCCGATGGCCTCAGCCATCAAATAGAACGATCATGTCCATCGCCAATAATGACGGTCGAGAAAAAGTTAAAGCGAAGATTCGAGAACAATGAAGAAAAAGACAAACTGAAAATTTTATCAGTCGTTGAAATCGAACAACTAGTCAAAGCTGATGACAAAGTAGAGAAGTATGAGAGAGAAAATTAGAAACTGAGACTTAGGATCCATTCGCTAGAAGAACTGGTTGGTAAATTAACTTTCAACAAAGAAAAACAAACCACCAAGAAAGAAAACGAAGTAAAGAGATAAGCAACTGAATACAAAAAACCAAAGAAATTACAATAGGAATCTAATCAAGAAGGAAAAAGAAGTAAAGTCAGAAGCAACCGAAGACAAAAAACCAAAGCAACTGAATACAAAAAACCAAAGAAATCACAATAGGAATCTAATCAAGAAGGAAAAAGAAGTAAAGTCAGAAGCAACCGAAGACAAAAAACCAAAGAAACCACAACAGGAACCTTATCAGGAAGATGTTCACAGCACAGGCGGAGCAAACGTCAGTACAAATTTGTATGCAGCGCTAGCTGAGCTAGACAATTCAATGAACATCGAAGAGGACAAAGGTAACAAAACTTCTGAACATTGTTTTACTAAACCTGATAATATATTCATAATGTATTTAAAAATTAAAAATAGGAGAAAAAACAAAAGTTTTGTCGGCTGGTCCGTCCGTCAATAGTAATAAAAAGAATCAAACCTACCAATCAATATATTTGGGCAAACCGGCAAAGATATAGTTCGGCTTTTGACAGCCGAAAATAAATTAAATTATTTTGAAATCAAAAGAGTGAATGCCGACAAACGTACGATTAAAACTAAGTCACTGGTTGACTTTCAGACAGCAAAAAGTGCGTTGAATTCTGGTGAGGTTCCACATTTTACGTACACTCCCAAGAGCGAGAAAAACCAGACATTTTGATTGAAGGGTCTGGACTGTGCAGAGGACACATTCGATGTCTTTAGGTGCTCCAGAAGTACGATTAAAACTAAGTCACTGGTTGACTTTCAGACACTAAAAAGTGCGTTGAATTCTGGTGAGGTTCCGCATTTTACGTACACTCCCAAGAGCGAGAAAAACCGGACATTTTTTTGAAGGGTCTGGACTGTGCAGAGGACACATTCGATCTCCTTAGGTGCTCCAGAAGAGCGAGGTCAACCAGTGCTATAGGTGACAAAGACTCGGTCAGTCAGCTGCCAATTGTGCCATGAAATACAGATGTGTAAAGTGTAAAGACGTCCATGCCCCCGGCGAGTGGAAATTGCCTCAGACGGAGCCAAAAGAAAAACTATATTGTGTGAACTGCGGTATTTTTGGTCATCCAGCATCAAACGCAGCCAAAACAAACAACTAGCTAACTTCGTCAAGCCTAGGGTGTCATTTGCACTAGCTGCTAGAGGACCAGCAGGCAACAATGTAAATAATGTGAATAATGTAAGTGGCAATAAATGAGCTGCTTCTTAAAATTTACCAGCAACTAAATTCTTTATCGGAGATAATCGATAAACACGATTCAAAAATTAACTTTGTTTTTCAACGTTTAGGTCTTTCAAACGCCTCAAAATAACTTGTCATCCAGTCAGATTCCCATGGTTAGGCTTTGTCTCATCTCGATCAAGGTTAAGTCCATTATGAGTTTACATCGACGTGATTGTCTCTTGGAATTACTTGTCAAGCAAAAGCCTATCATCATCCTTCTCACTGAAACCCACCTCAATTCATGGCACTCAAGGATTTTGAATTCGTAAGAAACGATAGGATAAACGGTGACCCTATTGTTTCCAAAATATTGAAAAAGTCGGATCCAAAAACTTTGAATCTCTTCAAGTAGCCGTTACCAAAATTTCACTGCCAGGTGGGGACAACTTCTTCGTTATCTCAATTCTTTGTTTGTAATTATCGAATTGAACAGGCTGCATAGTTAATATATCCTTGCCGGTGACCTGAATACCCGGGATATATCATGGCTGAACGCCAACAATAATCGAAAAGGTGTATTTCTGAAATCGTGGATAACAGAGAATCATATTGAATACAGGTGAAATCTCGATGGGTCGGAGTTCACAAAGTACCTTAGGACAAATTCATATTTGGACCTCTGCATTACCGACGCAAGACCTGAATTCGGCTTTAATAGTTCTCACCGGAAACTTCAGGTACTTCCTTACGATAGCGACCATAACGCAATCGAAATGGAAATCAATCATCAAAGGGATGATGTCTTCCTCACTCCAGTTCAACATGAGGATTATCGGTTGAACTACAAAAAACGGATTGGGGAAAATTTCAAAAGAAGTTTAGTCGGGATTACCAGAAGCAACGTCCTCCTTCTAATGATGGCAACTCTTGCTCAATGGTTCCTAATGACAGGAATCTAACTAACGCTGAAATAGATCTCTATTTGTCGAAGTTAGAGAAGCTGACTTTGGAAACGTTTGTGAAAGTAGTTCCTGAGCCTAAACATCGAAACAATATTAAAGGATATGAAACACCAACCATTGCAAGGCTTAAAGGATTGAAAAGCCTTCTTCTCACACGAGTCAACAATCTTCATCGGCGATTTTGGGACTACTGCAGGGTTCAACCTAACCATATCTTCCCCGATAGTAATCGTTCTTACTCTTTGTCAGAATGACCACTTCGATTTTCTCCAGTCCTAGGCTAAACCCACGAGAAGTCATCCACTCCATCAGCGCATTACCGTACTAAGTCTAAGTTGTGATTGTTCAACTATGCATCCAGCGATCATGCATCGCCTACAGTTGTAGTGTTTTAATGAGATGTTCAAAGTCCGTTAAGGGCAGCAGCGGTGGAATGCTGCCGCAGCGAACTAGCTCAAAGAGCTCCACTGGGATTGACAAGGTCTAGGGATGCATATGCTGGTAGCTAGCTGTCTGTGGCGTCACGGGGCGGGCTCCTTCCGCTGGCACCAAGTCCACTGCAAAATATTTCACATAGACGAATTACTGAATCGACTTAATAAGACTAAATAGAAAAGGCCAAGGCCCGAGCTAGAGGGCGCTACACACACGCGATCAGGTGCGCGGCCTCGTGCATTACAAGGGAGGTTGCGGCCCACAAAAAGAGGTGGGGTATCACTATGGAATTTTTTTGGGTTGAGAGGTGATTGCGATTTAGGCACTGAGTGTGGAGTTCCCAAGTTCACTAACGATTGGACTACCCAGTAAACATCTACCTGTCATCCTGAGAACCTATCCTGCAACCGTTTGACACATTACTTCGGGCCAGGCCTCGTTTTGCTACGCCGTGACGCACTTTTAAGCTGGATTATTTCTTCTCTAGCGGGAGCGGAAGGAGGAATTGTCAGGCAAGCGATCCCCCAGCCCCGACGTTCCCGGCTGCTAAGAGTCCCTTGCATATTTTAGGACTGTCCGAATATAATGAGCCACATGGTTGAATTTGTCAACCGATACTATCTAGAGTGAGCTCTGCCGTATTCCGGCAGAGGTCCCGTCGCAGCCTTACCCGTTTTGTGCAAGCAAAAAATGTGTGGCAGACGTCGTCTTTCTCATCTAAGCAAAACCGACAATCGGGGGACCAGGATTTATCAATCTTGCGCACGTAAGACTGAAAGCAACCAAGCCCGCTCAAAAGCTTGGTCAGATAGTCCGTCTCCCCCTGCCTTCGATTTAGCTACAGTCTCAAATCCGGGATGAGCCGTGCTGTCCGCCTTCCTTTCGTGCAATTTAAACAAGACTGCTGCCAATCGTTGGGTGAGCGCTGTCTCCCCTCATGGGCAACCGTTCCCATCACGTCCTCGCTTCGATGCAGATAGCGCGGCGCTCTCTAGCGACGAGGGTAGCAGGTATCGGTCGGATATGAAGATGCAATCCTCAGTGCTCCTCCTTTCTGTACCTATCTAAGCGTTTTCGGTATACCTCTTTACTGAGAGCATCACCCCATATTTTTGCTCCGTACAGTAGCGCTGACCCTACCGAACTCATCGAGAAGCGTCTTCTTGATGGGTTGGGTCCCTCTGCATTGGTCGTAAGCCGACTCAGACTCGATATACGCGAAGCAGCTTTTTCCGCATTTGCCCTGATTTGCTCAGAGAAACTCATCTTTGAGTCGATCAGTAGCCCCAGGTACTTCACCGCTGGCTTCGATTCGATTAGTATGTCTCCAATACTGATCATCTTTACTCTACGGATTCTCTTTTTCGTCAAGATGATCACTTTGGCTTTCTCGAGTGCTAGACTGAACCCACGAGCTGTCACCCAGTCTCTCACTCGGCGCAATAGCATACCTAGCCTAAGTTGCGCTTGCTTAACAGTCCGTTCAGCGACTAAGACCGTAACATCATCCGCATAGCCGATCAAATGCGACTCATCTAGCATCTCCAGTCTCAGTAACCCGTCGTAAGACACGTTCCACAGGTCTGGACCAAGGATAGATCCCTGGGCAACACCCGATGTAACTTCCATCGTTCATTGGCCCTGTGGTGTGTCATAAAGCAGGTTTCAGTCCTGCAGGTAGTCCCTCAGAAGCCGCAGGAAATATTCTGGAACTTGAAAAAGGTTTTCCAGCGTCTCCAGAATATCCACCCATCTAGCGGAGTTGAAGGCATTCCTAACGTCGAGTGTCACCAAGAGAACGATCCGTCGCTTGGTATGGCTATATGCCTATTTTTTGGACCGCTCTCGCCACCCCTGCAATCGCATCAATGGTGGAGTCGTACTACCGAGGAGATAGGTCCTCAGCAGCACGGATTGCGTCAGTGAGTCTTCCTTTGATGAGTTTCTCTAGCAATTCCTCAGCAGTGTCTAGCATGCATAACGGGTGGTATGCAGACGGAGATCTCAGATTTCCCTTCCCCTTGCTGATCTGCACAAGCCTCGTGAACGTGCTGAGCAGCAAGTCAGGACAATGGTCATAGACAAGTTGCAACACCTCAGCTGGAACACCATCTATGCCTGTAGCCTTCCTCGCTTTCAATGATAGGGCTGCCTGCACTGACGACACTGACTGAGTAGTCGTCTAACAATTTCCAATTATGTATCCTCCGTACTAAGGACTTCGAGGCGAATGCCACGTCGGGTATGTTTCCTTCACAGCTAATACGGTGAAAATTCGACGTTTTTCCGGTCTTTAGTACGACGAACGCCGTCCTGGCTACCATTTTCAGGATTTGTTTTCCCACGCATCTGTTTGAGGCATACCCCATTGGATTGCTTTAGCATTAAAGTTTCCCCCAACGGGTACGTTACCATCTGCATTTGAGACAGCACCCTCCAAGGCATTAAGCTTGGCTTGGAAAGATGATATCGATTCGTTCGGCGTTAGGTACACACTAAAGAAGGATGTTCCTGTACACCGAGCCCACACAAAACCATCACCCCGTCCACAGTCCTCCCCCTGAAAATCACTGGTCCCCTATAATTTTCTGGTGTCAGCTTCGCTTTCATCCTGCCCACACTAGGAAACTACCTTTTGGTTGCCTCTTCTACCTTGGCCAGGTCCGTTACGGTCAATGTCTCTTATTTCGAATGTTGCCATCGAATCGGCGAGGCTACTGTTGCGCTTTTGACAACAACTTCCTTTACTTCATTGCAGAATGTTTTTTTATTGTCGGCCTCTGCTCCGAAGTTGACCAGTACGTCGCCACACCTCGTTGGTCGTACTGCTTTAATAGTGTGTGCTTTAGTGTCTTCAGGACTTACATTTCCCCTGATATTCCCCAATATTTCTTCGTAGAATCAGCCATCTTCGAGTTTTACGAGCAGGCCATTGCAGCTCTCGCAGTGTTACAATCGTTGAGACCTCCGGCTCGTGAAAAATTTCATAAAGCTCATGGTTGTATCGAATTCGCCATTGGTCCCCGTCTAGCTTCGTTCCAATTATTCGCCTTTCGAAGGCGACCAATATGTTTGCAGATGCTTGGGCCTTATTTGTATACTTGGAGCTTTGTTTTCCTGTGTATGCAGCTGGTCTTCAAGATCGTCAAAACTGAAGAAAAAATTTTATTTGGGAGCTGTATTCTTACGCGTGTTGTCTCTTTCATTACCGGTTCTCGCTTTATTGGCACCCAAATAAACAAACGTGCCCAAATTTTCGATACTGTATTCACCAAGTGTGATATTTCTGGTATTTGAGGTATTTATTCTCGACTGCGTGATGAGCTTTGTGTTATTCTCATTAATTTGTAGCCCTACTAGCACTGCTTCGCTGTCGAGTTTCAGGAAAAGTTCTTTGGCGGTTCGACCTGTTTTAGTCCGATGTTTGTATCAAAGGTATCGGTGAGCTGGTTACTGATGCGATCTTGGGAGGTTGTTGACGCCCTTGTCATTTTAGTAAGATGGACTGATTTGGCTGGGATACCAAAACAAAGCATTATTTGGTACAGTATGTTACGATCAATATTGTCGTATGGTTGTTTAAAGTCAATGAAAATTTATTGTACGTCTATGTTGAACTCCCAGCATTTCTCGAGTACCTGCTTGGTTGTAAACAATCAAAGCGCTTGGCACAGGTAAATCTTCATATTCCGCAGTCTCTGATTCAGCGGTGCTTGTCGGCGCAGGCATGATATCTATCGCCCTCCTTGGTAGAGAACGCCGTACTATCTATCTGCGTCGCAACGAAGACACGAGAGTGACAGTTGCCCGCGAGGAGAGACAACGCCCACTCAGTGATTGCCAGCACTCCTAGATGAGCAGCACGAAGGGAACATGGACTGCGCGCCTCACTTTTGATTTGATCCTGACTTAATCTAATGTACGGTGAGACTAACTTCTACCTAACCCAGCTCTTGAGTGGACATAGGTGTTTTCAGTCTTACTTGCTCAAGATTGGTAAGTTTTGCGCAGGAGAGGAAGACGATACCTGCCGCGCTTTTTTCGCAAGCAAAAATGGGACAGGCTGCGCCACAACCTCTACAAGGAAACAGGAAAGCTCTCTCCGGTTGGTCTACTCGGGTAGATGCTTGCACCCGTTGACAAATGGCACAATGTGACACATTATTTTCGGGCAATCCTAAAAGGTAAAAAGGGCTCACAGTAGCCGGTCACGTAGAGGTCGGGGGATCACTTTTCCAACAATCCCTCTTTCTCCCTCCCCTCCCACTAAAGGAGGGATTCCACAACTTATAGGCACCACATGGCGTAGCAAAACGAGGATTAGCCCGAAGTAATGTGTCAAACGGCTCCAGGGTAGGTCCTCAGGTTGACAAGGGAAGTCTTTACGCGTCTGAGAATTCCACACTTAGGGCATAAGTAGCCTTCCTCTCCCAGCTACAAAAAGAAATAAACATAAAAAACAATGTCATCTCCGACGGAGGACCCACTAGTCCCCACGATCAAAAAATCTATTTCATCCAAAGTAACGCCAACAACAATGGCATAACCAATGAAGACGTACAAAACAAGGATAAATGAGCTAAATAAAAACGGGAAACATGGATCAACTGGACATTATTGCTGCATTTTGGTGCAGCGAAACACGATTTGCATCCCGGAACGTTGTGAAGGGCAAACCGTAGAGAGCCGAGAAACGGAGGAGTCCACTGGTGCATGGTGTTGCGCCCATCACAAACAAAGTGACCGAGACACGGGATGCAAGTATCGAGAGCCACTCGCCAAGGGAGACGCTAGGCTGCTCGATTGCCTTTGGCCTTTTCGAAAAAAAGCGGGAATGGCGCTGAAGCAATTAAAAGCCAGCTGCAATGTCGAAAAGAGCGTAAACAAGGTGCAGAGCGTCCTGGCAATGCAAGAGCTCTTAGATAGGGGTTTTTTGTGTTTGGGAGGTGAATCCCATTTACGCAAAGAGTGTGGGACTCCCATGCTCGCAAGAAGGCGACTGGGCACCCACTGAGAACATAGCCTGGAACCGTTTGACACATTACTTCGGGCCAGGCCTCGTTTTGTTACGCTGTGAGGCGTCTTCAACCTGAGGGATTTAAGGGTATAAGGCCTAGACACTTGACGAAGCGCTAGTCATCTCAACCCCTATCGCCAGGGTAGGAGTAGCATGTAGCCCAATTAAAGGTGACAGAGAAAAGAGGGGGAAGAAGGATGTCCCGAAGGAGCATATGACCTCTAATGAGGATTTTCAGCTTGTCCCGTCTAAGGCAACTAACCAAGCAGCCTAAAAGCTCCTCTAAACGATAAAAGAAAATAAGCAGTCTCCCTGAGAAGCAAAAAAGTGGTGGAACGTCCAAGGTAACCCGAGCTAGAGCCCACCAATGGCGCAGGCCCCTAAGGTAGATTCAGCTGGTCAAATCTGTCAATAGTTGGTCCTGTGTAGAAATAAAGGGAGAGGTTCAGCCGGGTGACAAGAAAACTGCCGTTAAAACAGTGTGGCCCACCCGGTCTGGTGGTCTACTGTTGCAATTTGGGCCAGAGGTAACGAAAAGAGACATTTTCTGTGAAAATATCAAAAAGTTCCCCGGAGAGAATGATACTTCACCCTCGCTGGAGCTTTTGGCAGCACTCAATATCAGGCACATTGACTGAGTCACGTATTTTGACCGATCTTGGGGATACCATTAAACGTGACTTGCTAAGCTTAACGGTGGTTAAACTAAGGGTCACAAAAAGATAACAGGCGGGAACGGATTGTCATCCTGAAATGGAAGCAGAAAAAATGTTTTTCAAAATCCCTTTTTACGAAAATGAAACTGTATAAAGTAGTCTTTTCTATGAAGGCAATGAGAACCATATGGGATTCTAACTGAGGTGATGCAGATGGTCTTTCGCTTATCCGTGACGCTGTTCAATACGTTGAACACTCGCCTGCATGTAGAGATATCCCCCGGAGTGCTGGAAGGTAGCTAGTTGGAATTGGGAAGGGGAATCCCGAGTCACCGCCAGCATAACGCCCGTTATGCATGCTAGACACGACCGAAAGAGTGCTCGAAAAACTCATCAGATAACGACTCACTGATGCGATCCATGGTGCTGGGGGCCTATCTCCACGACATTATAGCATTAGAGCTGGGCACCTTACCGGCAATACAATTGGGGAAATCATGAGCAGGATTCAGCGTGCAAAGGCACACAACATTTCCACTCGACGGGTGTTCTGCTGGTTACTCTTTACGTCAGAAATGCTTTCAATTTTGCTACAAGTAGATGGGTGGATATTCTGGATGCACTGGAGAATCCTTTCCATATTCCAGAGCATCTGAAGCGTATACTCTACGATACGAAGGAAGGTCGTTGGAGGGTAGACGTCACATTGAGTGTTGCTCAGGACTCCCACCTCAGTCCTGATACGTGGAACATCTTGTAACAACAAATTTATCTTACTTAGCTTCAAACTATCAAAAAGTGTTTGTTCCTCGGTAATAAACCGACCTATTCTGCTTTTGCGTGCTCTATCTAATTTTTTATTTCCGATATCAAGCTCTCATCCTAGCCATTCCCATTGACCTTTCTCCCTGTCCTCTTGTCGTTTCTACTACCATTCCATATCGATGCAATTTATGCTGTCTGTAATTGTCGCTGGTGAATGACTTTTATTGGTTATTCTGATCACTGCCAGGCATGAAATCCATGCGAAAATGTACAAACGTGCAGCATATGCATCGTCTCATGAAGAGCACTCGCCTGAGACCACTGCCTACATATTTGCAATCCACAAAAATTCAACAATCTGGGATCGCATCAGTAATTAAAGGCAATTGCATTTAATCTTGTCTTTTATTTTGTTTAATAATAATTGAAGTGAAATTAATCATACTGAGAAGATATAACTGAACGAAAAAGTGAAAATTTCTTTGAAGAATAGAATGAATTAGAACAGAAAGAAATTAATTGGAGAAAAAAAATATAAGCGAACAAAATGATACTAGCAACGGTAGAATTATTAAAATATCTAACGAAACATTAGATTTTTTCCGTAATCCGTAGTCGATTAAAGAAAAAGTAAATAAATAAAAAAAATTATACATCACAGATATGTAGGCAATCGGGATTTAGTTGAAAAGACTTTACTTGCCAGACGCCCGATCTTTTTCCCTCAAAAAAAGTTGTCTTCGGTACCTAACATTTAACAGATGTCCATACAATTTAAATCGAATAAAAAACTCGTAATCCAAGGAAATGCCAAGGACGAGTTCTGCATATTGTTGACTAATAACAGCGGTTGATCATTTAAAAATAGAATTTTGAAATACAAGCATTATTGGGCGCATTATGCTTGTCCGGTTCGTTTTTCAAGCGAATACCTTTAAGGTACCCATTTAAGCTTTCACGGCATTATTATTGCAGAAACTCGTCAGATACACTATACAACTCATGGTTTACCTTCTTCACCATCACCACTCAATGGCGTTCAGTATGTTGAGGGAAGCTTGAATGAAGGTCTATGTCTTACAACCGAAGCAAAATATAAGTCTATAAAAGATGCGTATATTTGGATCTTCGTTCTCATGTGCATGCAGCAGACTTTCAGGATCATTCGGTGAGTCCACACGTAGTTGTAGACAGGTTTAAGACACCTTTCAACAAACTGGTTTGATGTAGCCCCTTAGGTCTACAATTCATTTTCTATACAATAAACATTTTGTCGATGAATGTGTATAATTGAGCTCTAACATTTTCAGCCATGACAAGTGCAGATGAGCAGTGTACTGAACCGGTGCGTTATAATCGGAGAAGAATGGAACAATTTTAAGTTTTTCTCAAATCTTCGTTTATATCGGTGATGATGGTTCGTTTATATCGGTGATGATGGTTGTACTATATTATTTAGAGATTATTTGGTATCAGTTCTATCTGGAGTTAGACGGTTATTGGTTAAAGTTTACAGTATTTTTATGACTAATTTTAAAAAGCAGAACTACTTTGCTGCAAAGTCTTTTAAATTTATGGGACCTCTTAATGTCCCAGTAGGAAGGGAAGTGTGGATTGAACATCACTATATTCTTAATCATTCCATTCAAATAATATTGATGCTCATTTCAGTCAAACTAGCATTGAAAAAAACAAAAATAAAAATGTTCACATATTTAATATTTGGCTAGCTGTTATTTGAGTAATCGCTGCGTAATCTGAAGGTCCCTGGTTCGAATCCCATTGGTTTGGCGCAGGTACAGAAAAGAGAAGCGCTGATGATTGCATCTTCGTATCCGACAGTCTCTGATTCGGCGGTGAGAGTTATTGCAGGCGTAATACCTGTCGCCCTCCTTGGTAGAGAGCGCCGCGCTATTTACCTGCACCGAAACGAGGATGCGAGGGAGATGGTTGTCCGCGAGGAGAGACAGCGCTCGCTCAACTATTCGCAGCAGTCTTGGGTGAATTGCACGGAGGGAAGGTGGACTGCGCGCCTCATCCCGGATGTGAGACCGTGGCTAAATGGAAGGCAGGGTGAGACTGACTTCTATCTGACGCAGCTTTTGAGCGAGTATGGGTGTTTTCAGTCTTCGATTGGTAAGTCATGGTCCCTCGATTGTCGGTTTTGCCCAAGAGAGGAGGAAAATGCCTGCCACACATTTTTTGCATGCACGAATTGGACAGGCTGCGAAGGGACCTCTACAGGTAGACGGGAGAGCTCACCCCGCATAATATAGTCGCAGTGATGCTCGAATCGGTTGACAAATGGAATATAATTTTTGGGCAGTCCTAAAAGATAAAAGGGACTCACTGCAGCCGGGGGCGTTGGGGCTGGGGGATCGCTTGTCTGGCACTTCCTCGTCCCCTCTCCCCTCGCTAGAAGAGGGATCCCCCAGCTTGATGGCACCTCACGGCGTATCAAAACGAGATCTGGCCCGAAGTAATGTGTCAAACCGTCCCAGGCTATGTTCTCAGGTTGACAGGGGAGATGTTTACTGGGTAGTCCAGTCGCCTTCTTGCAAGCATGGGAGTCCCACACTCTGTTCGTAAATGGCATTCACCACCCAAACACAAAAAAATTTGTGACAACGGGATTTGTTTCGAATGGTACTTCGGACAGATTATAAGCTCGTTAAGTTATGATACATACTGGTTTATCGTATCGCAGCTGGGTGGACGGATCAACGGCTAAACCGTGCTACTGATCATATCACCTATGTATATCTAAGCGAAGGCTCGAAAGGGCTGTAATGCTATAGAAAAAAAAGCTGTTCTTTAACTGATTCTCTTTATCGTCAATACAGTGCATACAATTTCTAATTAAATCTGAATAATTTGATGTTTTATTGCGAGTCTACACAACATCAAATTTCACAAAAAATAATGGAATCTTTCCCGTATTTACTTAGGGAGTTTAAATATTCCTTTTCATTTATATTTAAGTTAACATAATAAAAATTTATATCGTAGTAATCATAACTGTATATATAAGAAATAACTGTTTCAATGTATTTCGTATTTTCCTTCCGTAAACGACACTTGATCCACTTTGGAGGACTCACAGAATAAAACATATGCATTAACATCCACCTCATATTTACGACAATATGAATGCTTATTTTCCACCCACCGCAGGATAAGCGCGAAAGTTACTAGAAGCTTTTATTTCTGCATGTTCATACTTCCATGATTGCGAAACATTTATTACCTTTGTTTTACATATACATTGTTTATTTTCTTCTGCTTGAAGGTGTTTTGACGGTTGAGAATGAAATTTGAATCGAGAATAAAAATCAAATTATTTATTCATTCTGAAATCCTCGTTTGATGTCGTTGTTGGCGCTTGTCCTGTTTTCACCTGCCGTGGGGCACGATGCACGATATAACTCGCGCGAAAGGAAAGTCTCGAGATAAACAAGATAGCTGGGGTGTAATTTATGGAATCCTTTCGTCCTCGAAAATCTCATTTGTTCATATGTGCCGCACTCGTGGTAAAAGTAAATACATATGTAACTCATCCGACTTAGATGAAATTTGAGTAAACATGAAAAGGCTTTTCATTATAAATTCACATTTTCAACTTTTAGAATAAATTACATTTTTTATTAGATGTGATTTACATGTCGTACTGGTATACGAGTTCGAGTCCTTTTTTGGCGTGAAATAATTTGATCAATATTAGACGCTTAGGCCAAAGTCTGATTGCAAATGAGCTTTGAATCGCCTTGCGAGTACTTAAGCTATTTTTATCTTTGTCGTGTTCTGAATACCAAATATAGTTGAACATAGTGGCACATTAGCATATTATTCTATTTGGAGAAAATTCTTGAGGAGTCCAGACTGCGAAATGTAAGCGTGTATCTACAAAGTATACCGAAGACGCCCAATAAAATCGAGAGGACAGGGAATCTGATTCAAATTAGAATAAGTTTTGTTGCCTTGAACCCTGGAAAACGCCACAAAAACGTGTAGATGGAATGAATTTGAAAAGTGGAAGGATTCTAGAGCTTTCAGACTTATTTATAGAAGAATTATTCCTAGAAGATCAGGTGTTTATCCTACGCCTTCTTGTTATAGAAAGAATCTGCTCTTTGTGACTGTGCTTATTGAGGAGCATCGACAAATTTGCCGTGGGTAATTGTCTCACAGAAGGATTTGAATAAGATTAATTCCATACATATGCGATAGGGTTCGGCGACAGATTCAATGCCGTGAACTTAAGATTTCATAAAGAGTTCATTGAAAGTTAGCACAACACAGTATGAAGTGTTATTGACAGTGGTGCCAGTCTCGCAACTGAAAGAGCAACTTTTGCTTCACCCGGCCCATCTTGGATATCAACACATATCGCGTTGATTGGCGCGACGGAGACCGGCGATTTCAACAAAAGTCTGGTGCCTGCAACAAACTATGGTTTCTGCAAGGCTGATAGACCTTTACCATCAGGAGCTTGATCGCCTAGTCCTACAAGGTGAAATTAAGGACCTTTACTTACAGGTGAGAACACGCTCATAACGAGCTAAGTCTCCACAATAACTGTGGTTTCCTACATAAAGTGTTATGGACAGTGGTGCAAGTCTCCTAAGTGAAAGAAAAACTTGTTCTTCACCAGCTCTATGAATAGAATAGCGCGATTATTGGCCCGATTCCAAATCCACCTTAGGGACGATGCCATTGAGCTGCCCCAAGCGTGATCGACTGAAGCAGCTCCTGATGAGGAGGGTATATCAGCCTCGCCGAAACAGCAATATGCGCTATGAGCCTACATTCTTCCTTAATCAAGAATCAGATGCTTTCTTTTAATTTAACGTTGCATCTACAATTGCGATAAAACTGTTTACTTGGCTCACAAATAGACAATCTCTAGCAAAATATCCTATCGAGCAAAGGGACTAAAAGGAGTTATATAAAACTGCACGGAAAGTTTTCCAGCGTTTTTCAGCTTGAACGCTGCACCGAGGACTATGGTAAAACCACTTAAATTTACTTGGGTGAATTTTTTTCGTATGAATGTCGAAAATGATATATCATAGGCAAAATCTACATTTTTAGGCAAATTAAATTAGATCACACTGGGCCAAATGTATTAGAACATTGTATAAATTATACTGAACGACTAAGAAAACCAGCATTACGCATAATAAGCGCTACTACAATCGAAGATTCAGACGTGCTTTATGTAGATATTTCTGATAGGGTTCGAGAAAATGATATTTGGCTCCATGTGAGCACTTTTGCCTTGTGATCCATGATATTCCAACCCAATTCTATAAGTAGGTATGAATTTAGATGAATAAATATTTGAATGAGTTTAAATGAATTGATATTATTTAAAAATAAATGGGGGAAGGGAGGGAGAGAACGAAGATTATTAAAACACTTGCGTGATAAATTTAAGATTCACGGCCTGGAGTCCAATAGAGGGGACCTAGAAAAGAGAAGAAAGAATGAGACACTTGAAAGGCATGTAACGTTAGGGGAGACATTTCAAACGGTAATAACAAAGTCAAACTTTATCTTGATAATACGCAGGAAAGTAAGTCACACCAAGCAAGATAAGGATGCAATACGTAAACCAAAAAATATGCCACGATATGGCGTTAAGGGGGGCCGTATTTGTGAAATCGACAGCTGGGAGAGATAGATGTTTTGCGGGAAATTAGAGAAGCTGCTAAAAAAGGCACCGAAGCAGCCATTAAAACAGTGCGGTCAACTAGGTTTGGCAGACTACTGGTGGAATTCGGAGAAGATGTAGCAAATAAGAAATCCGTGACGTGGCAAAAAGGTTTTGGGTGAGAAGATAGCCATCGTTGACCTGATCGAAAAAGACGCCGAAAAAATGATTAAAAAAGGCAAAATGAGAAAATGATTTGCAGAATACGGCGAAGAGCTGACCCCACCAGGTTGGCCTCCGGTATATGGTTATAGTCGCGGACACGGGAAGCGGTAAACATAAAGCTTTCAGCGTATAGAGCGGCTAAAAATTGTCTTTATAAGTTTATCAGCAAGAGTGAGGTCTGATGCTAGCAAGGTCTTGTGGATGACGTGCATAGCGATCCGTTTGGCCTGGGTTACTAACTAAGCTAGTCATGCGGAAGCTGCCATACGGAGCTCCTGCTTACATGAAGCAGAAAATCAATCATCGGATGAGAATTTGGGGCTCCTTTCCCTGCATATTCCGTCCATGTTGATGCCGTCCACGACGAAACAGCATTGGAGTACCTACCTTTTAAGGGGACATGTACGTGAAATTGCCCAAAATAAGACTTTATATCTCAGCATCTATCTGCAATTGTGTTTTAAAACTAAGCATACAGTTATAGGAAGAAACAAGGATAACATACAAGGTTTTAGTTTTAAATTAAGTGGATTTTTTATATATATATTTTTTTATTTTTCAAAAATTAACAAAATATTAAATTAAATGGTTTAAATGTGGATTTTCGGCACCAACTACACGGAAACTGTTGCAGCTACTGCCTAAAATTTGTACTCTGAGCCTGAAACACACATATAGCATTCTCAAACTCTGAAAAAAATATTTTAAAAAATAAAAAATTATTCTTTTGAAATTAAAAAAACAACCAAACAAGGGTGCTATTACAGAGATATTTTTAAGGCTAGGGTAACAAAACCTGAGTTGGGAATAGATGTTGGTACTAAAAACATCATGCAAAATTTAGTTGAGATAACTTGAACGGTTTGGATTTTAGAGGTACCTGCATGTGGAAAAATTGAGGTTGCGGGAGAAAAGCTCAAAGACGGGAGTAGGTGTCTGGCGGGTTCAAAATTCTCCAGGGCCATAATCCGGGTCATTTTCAGCATCTTTTTCAACTTTGTGTCTTTTCTTGTTTCTAGCAGCTGTTCTTGCTTCTTTTGTGGCTTGCAAAGCTGCTCTATCAGCTTCCAAAAGCCGTTGAGTGTCAATAGCATGAAAGGATTTTTTAATATTTTCACCAACTTTGATACCCAATTTTTCTAACACTAGTTTCCTCCCCCAGCAACCATCATTGAAACAAAGTACTGCATCCAAAACTATAATTTGAAGTGTTTGTAGCCCAACATACACTGACTTGGGAATTCTTTCCCACACTCTGTTGTTAAAACTTTCATTGGGGTTTTGGGTACCAACATGCAAGCACTTTTTGAGGAGATCATCTCTGGTCAAGTCCCTGTACATACTCTTGATAGCTAATAGCACTGATTCTGGGAGACTGCTTTTATGACTATAAGGTTCCATTCCTGCTTCCATCTTCCTTTACCCACACCATGACTCTTTTCCTGGAGGACACAAATTGTGTTGTGGTTTGTCATTGGTTGAAAGCTTGTGAAAGTAGGTGGCCTAAACTGCTTTTTTTCGTTTCTGCTAGACTGTAGGTGTTTCTCCTAATAGCAAATCCAAAATACAGCAGTAATTTGTCAATTTCTTGGTCTGTCAAGCTGTGCTTTCCTTTTACCCCTTTCCCATCTTCAAGTTTCTTATTTCCTATTGTTTGTTTGAGTTTCCTCAATCTAGTTCTTTGTACATGTCCAACACACTCCAATTTTTGGATTTTCACTGCCTCACTATACGGGTTACTTTCGCTCACTTTTGAAAATCCTTTAGAGTCACCATCACCAAGATATTTCACATACCTAACACCACCCCGAGTAGCCTCAGACCTTTGAAATGTTTTCAGCGCACCCTCAACTTCCATTCCCCCACTGTAACCGTCATAATTCTTGTTGCACTCATGTGGTCCCATTTTCATAGCACATTTGTGGCAATGTTTTGCCATGCAATGTACATCTAAAACTTTTCCAGTATCCACTGAACAGCAAGAAACAACCCCATTCAAAGATGTATGCCACCTGTTCTGCCAACTTCCATCAAAGGATGCTGCTATATCTGATGTTTCATTTATTTCTTTAGCTTCAATTGTAGTCTTAGTCACTGAGTCATCAGCAACTTTTTCTAGTGCTTCCAGCAAAATTTTATTTTGCACTTCAAAACGCACAGGAGGGGGAGGGAGATCCATAGCCCCGCAGAAGATTTTTCTAGCTTTAGCGCCCTTCCCTATACTACGCAAACCGTATACAAAACGGATGTTCACAATTCAATTCTTTCCCACACTCTGTTGTTAAAACTTTCATTGGGGTTTTGGGTACCAACATGCAAGCACTTTTTGAGGAGATCATCTCTGGTCAAGTCCCTGTACATACTCTTGATAGCTAATAGCACTGATTCTGGGAGACTGCTTTTATGACTATAAGGTTCCATTCCTGCTTCCATCTTCCTTTACCCACACCATGACTCTTTTCCTGGAGGACACAAATTGTGTTGTGGTTTGTCATTGGTTGAAAGCTTGTGAAAGTAGGTGGCCTAAACTGCTTTTTTTCGTTTCTGCTAGACTGTAGGTGTTTCTCCTAATAGCAAATCCAAAATACAGCAGTAATTTGTCAATTTCTTGGTCTGTCAAGCTGTGCTTTCCTTTTACCCCTTTCCCATCTTCAAGTTTCTTATTTCCTATTGTTTGTTTGAGTTTCCTCAATCTAGTTCTTTGTACATGTCCAACACACTCCAATTTTTGGATTTTCACTGCCTCACTATACGGGTTACTTTCGCTCACTTTTGAAAATCCTTTAGAGTCACCATCACCAAGATATTTCACATACCTAACACCACCCCGAGTAGCCTCAGACCTTTGAAATGTTTTCAGCGCACCCTCAACTTCCATTCCCCCACTGTAACCGTCATAATTCTTGTTGCACTCATGTGGTCCCATTTTCATAGCACATTTGTGGCAATGTTTTGCCATGCAATGTACATCTAAAACTTTTCCAGTATCCACTGAACAGCAAGAAACAACCCCATTCAAAGATGTATGCCACCTGTTCTGCCAACTTCCATCAAAGGATGCTGCTATATCTGATGTTTCATTTATTTCTTTAGCTTCAATTGTAGTCTTAGTCACTGAGTCATCAGCAACTTTTTCTAGTGCTTCCAGCAAAATTTTATTTTGCACTTCAAAACGCACAGGAGGGGGAGGGAGATCCATAGCCCCGCAGAAGATTTTTCTAGCTTTAGCGCCCTTCCCTATACTACGCAAACCGTATACAAAACGGATGTTCACATTGAAAGCTCTATGGGAAGGCGTATCGGACATCATTGCAATTTGTTCTTCACCACATTTTTCACATTTTATCACTAACTTACTAGCTAAACCTTTTCTTGAACTGCGATGTTCGAAAACTTTGACACAATCTTCACCTTCACAGTGCTTGCCCGTGACACTATTTTGGACGAGGCCAGAGAGTAAATTCAATTGCACAATCACACTTACTTCTTCAAAATTGCCACTTGTTTCGGGATTTTCCCAATTTAAGTACCGAAGTTTCTTTCTTGACGATCTTGAAGGTTGAGTTTGAGGTTGGGTTGCACCAGACGGGGTTAAGATTGGATCGCGATGACATTCACCTTGTTCACTCACTTCTTTCTTATTTCTTATTTTTCCTCGTCTTTTTTGCGAATGGTTGAATTTCCTCAATCTAGGCATGCTATCTGAACAAAAGTGCTAAAGAAAACTACTAAACTATCACTGATAGGCAGCTTTTCACAAACAAACCGTAGTTGTTTCCGTCATGTAACAAGGGCAATACAAAATGGCGGTCTCACGGTTGTCTGGAAACCCATGGAGCCAGAATGACAATGCAGGTAGATGCTGAGAATGTTGCCAAAATACGTATGAGTATAAAAATATCATGCAAACAAAAAACGTAAGTGTCGTTGCCATAACATAGACAGCTTGCGGTCAGTACGGAGCCGCGCGTGAGCATTGCTCAATTTACCATGCGCCGCATTATATGTACAAAATTATAAATTTTGGCCATAAAATTCGTCGGAAATATGTCAACCCTTACTTTTTTATAATCAGGAAAGTGCGGGCTTTCAAATGAACCATAAAACAAAAAGGTCGATTTTTGGTTGATTTTCACGTACATGCCCCCTTAAGACGGTGGAACTGGAGGAGGCAGTCGTATCCATGAAGGTAAGGAAGCCACCAAGTCCAGATGGGGTTGCAGCTGAGGTGTTTGTAGCGAAGAGAATTCGAATTATGTATTAAAAAAGAGTAATGCGATGAGCTACTCAAAAGAAGTAATGCGGTGAGCTACTCAAAAGGAGTAATGCGGTGAGCTACTGAAAAGGAATATTTATTGAAGCTTAAATCAGACAGACATAATGCATGTAAGAATTTAATTAATATGGCCGAAAGCGTCCGGGCCCAGATGACAAATGACGAGTTGCTCGTTGTGAAATTCGGATGTGTATTTGCTCGCAGTCGCTGTCTGTGTCATCTTTACATCAAGTTGTGGTCCCCAGAGTACTTCCCCCGAGTGACAAACTTATTGAAATTTAAGTTTACCGGTATGCCGCGGTGTGTGCTGTACTGCTGTGCATGCGACAAGTTGCCAGGCCTGCTGCCATGAACATGCGCGTAACGAATTTATGTGCGTTCGCTGTCGGCGTTGACGTCCATAGCCTTTAAGTTGTTGTGATGCTGTGGATCCTGAGGGTTGCAATCTTAGCATTGAGATCGTTGTGGCGAATGTCACGGATTCAATAAATCGCATGTGCATCTACGCCAAAAACGGTCTGCGCGGTGTCTCCACTATAGCGAAGCGATCGAATATGCGAAATGACGTAGGCCGGGCATGCTTGAATTATGTTGGGTGGTTGCCACTATAGCGAAGCACGCTTTTGATTGAACGCGCGATCCTAACACGGGGTCACCATTATGGCGAAGTGGATTCTGACTATTTATTGAAGATTGCGTGTTCAGATCACTTCGCGGTCACCACTGTAGCGACCGAGTTCGAAATATCTATTAAAATAATCAATCACGCGATGAGCTATATAGAAGGAACCTTTATTGAAACTAAAATGAAACAGATACGTAATCGGAGAATGACTGGAGGGATATAGCCTCCACGATGAAACAAATGACAATGGCCAGCACCTGACCGACTTTGCTTGTAGCAAAAATCTAGTCATACGTTCGACGTGCTCCCATCACCGGCGCATACATAAAATGACCTGGGTATCACCGGATGGCAACACACAAAACCAGATCGACCATGTTCTGATCCAACCACGTTGGGCCTCGAGCATACTTGACGTCCGTACATACCGAGAAGCCAATTGTAACTCAGATCATTACTTGATCAAATTAACCTACCGATGTCGTATGTTAAGGCGTATTAGGCGAAGACCAGCCTGCTACAAAAAATTTGACATCGAAAGGCTCCAAACAGCGTCTGTGGCCAAAAGTTTCACCGAGACCCTCGACAACCAGCTGGCTTCCATCTTATCAGACGCATCGCATGAAAACAAGCAATGAGCTCTGGATGGAAGTGAAAGCGGCTATTAAGACCGTGGCAGAACACACAATCGGACATCAAGCCCGGCGCAAGAGAAATTATTGGTTCGATGATGGGTACCAGAATGCTTTTGGCAGAAAGTATCAGGCGTACAAACAATACTTAGGTAGGAAAACCAGGGCGAAGAAAGAAGACTATGACAATCTCAGAAGAGAAGCGAATAAGATGATTAGAATTAAGGAAAGAAAATACTATGACGACCAATTGAGAAGTTTCCATGTAAATCTAGCGAGCAATAACACAAAACAAGCATACAAAGTAGTGAAAAGCCTGAAACGTGGTTACCTGCCCAAAACTACGCTCTGTCGTGTTGACATCGGAAATATCGCTGATGAAATCAGGATTAAGGAAAGATGGGCATCATATTTCAATAACCTTCTAACTGCTCCACACAGCCACAGAGCATCGGAGCCTATAGATATTTTCGGAGAGCTTCCATTAGCACCACTAATTCCGGACGAAGTTTGTTCCACCATCAAAGCCCAAAAGAATAATGAAGCGTCGGGCATCGATGAGACTCCAGTGAAGCTCATTAAATATGGTTGCAGCAGCGTTCAGAAAGCTTTTTTTTTTACACATTTGGAGACAAGAATATATGCTTAAAGAGTGGAGCCAATCAATCATATTCCCTATCCACAAAAAAGATGACAAGATATAGTGCGAAAACTATAGAGGCATATCACTGCTTTGTACGACATACAAAATATTTCCAAAGATCTTAGAAAATAAAATCGGATCATACGCCAACAGTTTTATTGGGGAGTATCAAAGTGGTTTTAGAGCAGGTAGACCGACAATAGACCAATTGTTCTCTATCAAGCAGGTACTTGTAAAATTTTGGGAGTTCAGCATAAACGTACTCCAAATTCTCGTTGACTTTAATCAAGCATACGGCAATATTCATCGTAACGTACTGTACCAAGTAATACTTTGCTTTGGCATCCCAGCCAGATTAGTCCGTCTTACCAAAACGACAATGACGTCGACAACCTGCCAAGCCCGCATCAATAACGAACTCACCGATACCTTTGGCACAAATATCGGACTAAAGCAGGGAGATGGGTTGGCCCCATGGTATTCAATTTGACTCTGGAATACTTCATAAGAAAGCTACCTGTCGATAAACGACGTATATTACCATACAAGTCAAGCCAAGTAGTGGCGTCATTAAAAACTGCCAAAGAACTCTTCCTGAAACTCGACAGCGAAGCAAAACTAGTAGGGCTACAAATGAATGAAAATAAAACAAAGCTCATGACACAGTCGAGGAAAAATACCTCAAATATCTAAAATATCACACTTGCCGAATAAAATATCGAAGATGTGAGCGAATTTGTGTGTTTAGGCGAGAACCGCTAACGAAAGAGACGAAATATGCCGAAGAATACAGCTCGCAAATAACATATTTTCTTCAGTGTTGACGATTTTGAAGACCAGCTGCATACACTAGAAAACAAAGCTCCAAGTATACAAATCTGCGATAAGAACTTTACTATGCTATGGGTGTGAAACATGGACCCTAACCCAAGCATCCGCAAATATATTGAACGCCTTTGAATGACGGGTCCTGAGGCGAATAATCGGAGCAAAGCTAGACGGGGACCAATGGCGAATTCGATACAACCATGAGCTGTATGAAATTTTTGACGAGTTGGAGGTCTCAGCGATTGTAAGATTGCGGAAGCTACAATGGGCTGGCCACGTGAATTGTATGGGCGAACAACGAATACCCAAAAAGATCAATGGACCGAGACAGTTGTAGGCGCTATTTGCAGTAAGGGAAGGCCCAAGAGGGGATGTGGTGTTACAAAGAAGAAGAAGAAATCAGTTATTGATACGGACGAACGCGTCCGAATTCGTCTGGACCCAAATGATGAATGACGAGTTGCTCGTTGTGAAATTCGGATATCTATTTGTTCGCTGTCGCTGTCCGGGCCAGCTTTACATCAAGTTGCGGTCGCCACATAGTGCACCTCGTTCATCACCGTCCTCGTACTGATCAGCAAGAGGAAGGGAAATCCTTAGTCATCGTCTGCATAATATGCTAGGCACGTCCTCGAGAAACTTATCAAATAAAAACTCACTGACGCGATCTGGTCAGGTGGGTCCACAATCTCCACACTAATAAATTTTTAGAGCAAGGCACTCCGACAATCACGTATTTACAGAGGTGATACGCGCAGTTCAGCAATTTGGGGTTCACCGCCGGTTTACCACCAAAAGTGTTGTACTGCTGGAGACGCTTGATGGTGTTTCCAAATTCCAGAATATTTTATGTGAGTTCTGAGGTACTGTCTGAAGCATTGGAGTCTGCTCTATAAAAAGAAGGTAGGTCGGTGAAGGATGAAGTAACATCGGGTGTTCCTCAAGGCTCCATCTTAGGCCCAAATCTGTGGTGCATCTCGTACGATGGGCCAGAAACTTGAACTGTCGAATGAGTAGCGCTTGATTGGCTATACCGATAATGTTACGGAGCTGGACGGACATTTGAACAAGCGCAACTTCTGCTATTTGCCGAGTGAAGGATTGGGTAAACGCTCGCGGATTCAGTCTTGCGCTGCAAAAATTTATGTTGTCATCTTGACGAAGAAAAGAATCCTAGGGTAAGGACGATTAATATAGGGGAACTGCTAGTTGAGTCGAAACTAGCAGTGAAGTGCCTGCCCGCACAAGAGCTGGGCCAGGTAGAAGTCAGTCTCACCATATCTTCGATTGACCCACGGCTTCACACCGGACACCAAGTGTGTGGTCCAACTTCCCTTCGGGTCGCACACCCAGGAGCGGAAACCGCAAATGGAAACATTTCCAAAAACCGTATAGCGAATATTCAATACTTCATACAGAAATAAAAGCACAAAAGGAGACTCATTTGCGAGAAAACATTCTGAATAAAGGAGCAAAAAAGAGAGTATATTCTTGGTAAAAAATTTATTTCCTTTTTATTCGGAGGAGGGTCTGCCATCAGCCGTCGCGGTGTTCTTCCATCGCTTCATTGACTTTCCAATCGAACGCCACCATTGTGCTCTGCCTTTTAAAGTTAGTTTTTTTTTGGGTATCTAGTGTTCATTCGTTCTACATGGTCCACTCATTGCAGTTTGCGTGGTTTTATGCATGTGAAAAGAGATGGACTGTCAAACAGTTCGTAAAACTTGTCGTTGTAACGAAGTCTTTATTCTGTTCCATGCTTCACAGGGCTGAAAATTCTATTAAGCATTTAGTTTCCAAACACTTCCAGGGTCTTTTTGGAATCATTTGGTAGGGTTCAGGCATGGATTCCCTATAATACAGGCCTACTAAGGGATTTATATATGCGAATCATAATTTCTCTTGTATGAAAGCCCATTCCCCAGTTTTGGACCTAATTCCCCATCCCGGTGAATTTGACACGACATTCAGTGTGTGCCATTGTAACCTTAACCACAGAGTTTTTTGTGGATGTAAAAATCAAGTTTTATTTTGTACAAAGCACTTACTACTGTCGCTTAACGTCGAAGAAAACACGTCGACGTTAAATTCCCAGTATTTTTCAAGCGCCTGCTTTCGGAAGCCGGCTTGGTACTGTACGATAATATATTCGTGGAAGGATTGGAGTTTGCGTTCGATGGTTTTGGAGAGCATTTTATAACATTCGTTATGCTACTAAACTTATACAGATAACTGAAGGCAAAATCCGTGACTTTACATATGCTTGCAATTACCTTAAAAATCAAAGGTCTAAATAGGCTGGCACGACCACGAATCACACTGTGACGAAAGGCCCTCCAATTAGAGCCACAGCGAATCACCTGCACCCCGACGAACTCACTAATGCAAAAGACGAGTTCGACTACTACTAAAAGTGCATGGAGTGGCCCTCTACACACGGTACGGAAACCTAACGGCTATTGGCGCCCATACAGAGACTATAGCACACTTGACGACTACACCGTTCCAAATCGCTGCCCAATCGGATTTCTGCAGGACTACAATATCGCGCTGCACGATGTAAAAAACGGTTTTCAACGAATACCAGTCGAGCCTAGTGACATCCCCAAGACAGCAATTATCACGTCGTTCGGATTGTATTAGTTTCTATTCATGACATTTGGCCGAACCTTCCAGCGCCTCATGCACAAGGTTCTGCGTAGACTCTACACCGTATTCATCTACCTAGACGGCATACTAGTCTACTCGCCAGTCAGCAAGCGCATCAGCAGCACTTCGCAGAAGTTTTCAATCGTCTATGGAAATATGGACTTACAATTAACATCGATAGGTGCCAATTCGAACAAAAGAAAGTTCGCTTCTTGGGACACATCATTTCATCGGGCGGATTGTATCCTTTGTCTGAGAAGATAGAAGGTATGTCCGCGATCTCAAGACCCAAAACCTTCTTACAGCTTAAACCCCTCTTGGGCATGATTCCTACCTCACACTGTACAAAATCAATGTCCTCTGCAACAGCTCATACCGGGAAACAAGAAGCGAGACAAAATCAGGCTGGAGTAGACGAACGAAGCATAAGCAGCATTTGAGAAATAAATAGCGGATTTGAGCGAGGCATCATCACTCGCGCATCCTGGTCCATCAGTAACATGGTTCCTATCCGTGGACGCCTTGGACGATGGACTCAGAGCCACGAAAACCAGTACCGTGCCTCTCGGATTCTTCTCGCGTAAGCTGATCGAAAAATCAGAACGTATCGCAGCTGGGTGGACGGGTTCACTACCAAAGCGTGATTCTGACCATATCACATCGAGTGCCGACAAATTCGATCCAGATAATGAAATACTCTAACTTTCTCTAAGCGAAGGCGTGAAAGGGCCTGTGGTGCTAAAATAAAAATAAAGCTGATCGACATTACAGCACCTTGAAACGAGAGCTGCTAAGCATAAACGAAGCCATAAAACTCTTCCATTACATGTTGGAAGGCAGAGTAATTACAGTGCATTTTGACCACAAGCCACTGCAGTTTGCGTTCCATCATCCACCAGAGAAAGTATCACCACGGCAACAATCCTAACTGGACTTTATTTCCCAGTTCACGGTTGACATCCGCCACATTCCGGGCCGGAGTAACTCGCGGATTATTTGCCGCGAGTAAGTACGATCAGCAAAATCGACTTCCTTTCTCTCGCTCCAGGTCAACAAGATGATCAAGAGCTTAAAGACTTACTGAATCGTAAGAAGCATGAGCTGAATGATTCCACCGCACTGCTACATTGTTTCGTCACGAACAACAAATTCCGAACCTATGTACCGCAGAAGTTCAAGTTAGCAATCATGCAAATGATGCATGGCTTAGCCTATCCGGGGATCCGCGCGACAAGGAAACCCATCACCGACCGATTCTTCCTGCCAGCTATGAACGTGGACATCAACAACTTTCAAAGAAGTTGCATGACTTGCCAACGTAACAATGCCGGACGTCACGTGAAGGCACTCCTTCAATGCTACACTCCAGTAGACGCCAGGTTCGGGCACATCAACATCGATCTCATTGGACCAGTATCTCCAAATAATGGTTGCCGATACTGTCTGACCACCATCGACAGGTTCACACGTTGAACCGAAGCTGTTCCGTTCCATAATATCACTGCAACATCAGTCAAAGAGCCGCAAACCCGCCGCTGCGGAGTTCCAGCACGGATCAACGGATCATCATCGATCTGGAACGCCAGTTCGAGAGCTATATCTTTGCTGAGCTGACGCAGATTCTGGGAATCATCTACCTGCGGGCAACCCCTTACCATCCTGCGGCTAAGGGAATCATCGTGAGTTGGCATCGAACGACCAAAACCGCCATTCCTTGCCATGACACACCGGAATGGATGAAAGTGCTTCCTCTCGTACTCTAAAACCTGCGCACCGGCTTGAAGGAGGACACAAATGCCATACCAGATGACATTGTATACGGCACCAGTTTACGGCTCCCGAGTGAGTACTTCACCAAATCATAGCCGAGCATCAACGACCCTGATTTCGTGCACGATCTCAGGTCACGCATGGCAAAATTGCGACCTCAAGATACAGTGCCTCACATAACCGTCTCAAAGCTCGAATACCAAGCCTCACACACCAGAAACGACAAGGTAAACCATCGTTGACGCCGCCTTACGACGGTCCGTTTCCTGTTCTGAACAGGAAGGATAAATATTTTCACGTGAGGATTGGCGGAGTCTACCCACAGTCTCCATCGACAGGCTTAAAGCTGAATTCCTCACGAAGGAGTCCATCACGCTAACGAGGACTCGAACCAGTGACCAACGACGACCACCCGTACGGGATGCATAGTTCGATTATCGGTACGCTTCGACTGTTAACATCAGCATCGTCGCCAAGCCACTGCGGGTGGAGTACATCATCGTCATCCGTTGCGTAACATTGCCACAGCTTGCTGAGCATGCATTTCGAAATATACGATCTACGAATTCACATCAGCTCGTTGTCAAAATTATACAGGTAATTCGATACACATGTGTACGGCCAATATGCAGACGTGTGAGTCACGTCACCAATATCTTCGTCAACAACAGAATGATGAACTCAACACCTAACATCACCAACAACAACCCAAACAAGGCAGTATGTCGTCGGCACCATCTCCAAGTTGCTTTCCTCTGCATGCATAATCAAGTGAAATTTACGTTTTCCAGAATTGCAATATAATTAAAATTTCTAAATGTGGTTAGTTCTAATTCAGATCTTGGCAAATAAACACATTTTAAATCGGGAAATTTTATTTTTTTTCGTTGTCACCAAGACTTATCACATAATTGGCGCAGTTTCTCGAGGATAGAGCGAAAAATCTGTCCGGTCTGAGCTCGGAAGTTGTCCAGTCAATTTCAAGGAGTTTGATTAACCATCCGAATTAAATTCGGATGGTTAATCAACGTGAAATTGGCAGTGTTAAAAAAGATTTAGTGCCTCCTGTACCGGAAGAATACTGAGCAATTAGCATCAGCGCAGGATCATCGTTGAAGAGGGACTAATATGGGAGTCTTTTGGCCTACTACAATTTTGTGCATGTAAGTCTAGACTTCCTTTCTCTTTCTATGGCGTTTCCTAAAAACCGAATGCCCATTCACGCACAGAGTGTGAGACTCCGATGCTCGCAAGAAGGCGTCTGGACTACCCACTAAACACCTCCCCTGTCAACCTGAGAATGTACCCTGGGACCGTTTGACACATTACTTCGGGCCAGGTCTCGTTTTGTTACGCTGTGAGGCGCCTTCAAGCTGGGGGGATCCCTCTTCTAGCGGGAGGGGAAGAGGAAGTTCCAGAAACGCGATCTCCCAGCCCAAACGCCCCCGGTTGCAGTGAGTCCCTTTCATCGTTTAGGATTGCCCGAACATAATGTCCCACCTGGTTGCATTTGTCAACCGATTCGAGCATCACCGCGACTATATTATCCGGGGTGAGCTCTCCCGTCTCCCTGAAGAGGTCCCTTCGCAGCCTGTCCCATTTTCTGCACGCTAAAAATGTGTGGCCGGCATTGTCTTCCTCTCCTGGGCCGCGACTTACCCATCTTGTGCAGGTAAGACTGAGAATACCCATGTCCACTCAAAAGCTGTGTCAGATAGAAGTCAGTCTCACCATGTCCATCTTCCCTTCGTGTAATTCATCCAAGACTCCTGCCAATCGTTGAGTGAGCGCTGTCTCTCCTCGCGGACAACCATCTCCCTCGTTTCGACGCAGATAAATAGAGCGGCGCTCTCTAGCAAGGAGGCTGACAGGTATCACACCCGCAATGACTTTCACCGCCGAATAAGAGACTGTCGGATACGAAGATGCAATTCTCAGCGCTCCTCTTCTCTGTACCTTGGTCAGCATGGTGAGTGCTGATAAACGAACTCGCGCTTCCAAAGAATTCAATCCGACAAAGCATATCGACGACGCCACCCTAATTTTTGTTTTTAATCGTGTATTGAATGTTGAATTTAGTTAATAAACGCTTTGTTAAGGAATCATATTTTCGAACTATGATGATGGCCCTATCTGTACTTTTTGAGAAAATGAAAACCTGCTGTCGCACGGGTGTTCATATTTCAATTTGTCGTTTATTCTCATGTATATATCTCACTTGAACAATGCACATATATTGGCTTGATACTAATACACGGCAAATGTAACTTTGTTCTTAGAATTTGTATATGATTTAATCATATTACTATTTTTCTCAGATTACATACAGGATGGAGTAGTGCAAAACCTGGGGGTCCTCTGCGCCCAGATGAACAAGCGGTAATTCTCAATGTTGTTCGTCGAAACGAAGCTTTAGAAACAGCAGAACGCCTCAGAGTAGGCCGGTTAGTGGATCGTCTCGAGAAATTGAAATTAAGGGCAGCAGAATGCGGCCCAAACTGCTGTCGGTTATGTGGGCAAACATTCGGCCTTTTGGGCCCAACAAAATTAGTTTGTGAAGACTGTCAACATCCGGTATGCTCCAAATGCTCTATTGATATCAACATTAAATCACCAAAGCATAAGTAAGTTGCTTTCATTCACTTTCCAAAAAAACTTACTCTACTTCATCGTTTTCAGGGAAGTTTGGTTGTGCAAAATTTGTTCAGAAACAAGAGAAATATGGAAAAAATCAGGAGCGTGGTTTTTCAAAGGTCTTCCGCGCTATGAGCTTCCAGTGAAAGCATCAAGTCACAGAAATTCAATTCGAGAATCTATATCTAGACCTGTTCGAACCACTAAACTGGGTATGCAAATTGAAGAAACTAGTTCTGAAGAGGACACCGACACCGTAGACAGGCCTACAAATGGAACTATGAAGCGTGAAGAAAGTTTTCGACTGAAAGCAATGGGATCTTTCCGTAGTTTTTCCAATTCTATATTTTTCAACAGACAAACATCTGCGATTGATGTGAACCAGCAAGATTGGGAGACTTTGTCAACCAATTCGGGACCAGGGTATGGCCGAAGGGAAAGCTCAAATACGAGGCGTGGTTCGGTATCTTCGACTTGGTCCATGAGCGAATCCTCAAGTGGTAATAGCAATAACATGAACCAGATGGCACAACAATGCCGCGAACCTCTGCTTGGTTGGATTGAATTATCGCTTAATTATGACGAATCTAATCATACATTAGAATGTAGTATTTTGCGCGCAAGGGACTTGCCCGCTATGGATAGCGCTGGTTTGGCAGACCCGTTTTGTAAACTTAACATAATTACACCTGAGGGTACGACAAAGCAACTCAAATGGATACGAACAAAGACTGTGCATAAAACGCGTAACCCAGAATTTAATGAAACCATGACGTTTATAGGAGTTGAGCCTGAAGAATTAGGAAATTCGGTACTCTATGTTGTCATTTTAGATGACGACAAATATGGTCATGACTTCTTAGGGACAGCTAAGGTGGCATTGTCAACTGTAAAATATTAGAGTTAATCAAAGCGACCTGCAATTGATGTTACATTTCTTTCTAGGTTTACAGCACCAGGCCATACAGGTTGTCTTCTCCTTTAGGATCTGAAGATCAATACAGTATTGAAGCAGGATCGTCCGGTCCTTGGCCGCGTGGGCAAATACTTATTGCGCTTTGTTACAACACAAAGAAACGTTCTTTGATTGTTCAAATAAAACGATGTGTCAACTTAGTACCCATGGATAGCAATGGAAGTTCTGATCCATTTATAAAGCTGTACTAGATATTTATAATCAATGATAAACCATTGAATTTAACGAATATTACATTTTCAGACAGTTGAAACCCGATTCACATAAGAAGAAATACAAAACCAGCACAAAATGGAGAAATCTTAATCCTATTTATAATGAAGAATTTCACTTTGAAGCTCGGCCTAATGACTTGGACAAACAATCGCTTATTTTAACGGTTTGGGATAAGGATATTGGAAAGAGTAACGATTTCCTAGGATCGTTAGTGTTGGGGCATAATAGTAAGGGACGTAGATTAAAACAATGGAATGATTGTCTTCGCTTGCCCGATCAATTCCACGAACAATGGCATTGTCTGTCGAGCGAACAATCACCGCACTAGAAACGGTTCAACGGTCTTCGTCAATGCCAAAGAATGTAAAGTGACCTTATTTTTGATAATTTATTTTCGACTTTTATATAGAATATAAGGAACTGATAAATGCCAAAAAATTGCTGCTACATATTTAAATTTAACTTTTTACAATTGATCGGAAATTGGAATATTTAATAGTTTTGCTGTTGGCTCTGCGTTGCAGACTCTGCGCATCAATTAATAAAAATATCGATGAATTTAGCAAGGATTTAGTTTCTTTTAGTTCAAAAAAAAGTGAAGTAGTAGAAGAGTGCACCGAAAAGAAGGGTTTTCTAAATCAAATGGTGAATTAAACAATGTCTTCTCAACGCCAACAATTTTGCTGATACAAAGAAAAAACTAAATGTGGTTATCATAATCGTTTCAGTTCGCCGTTTTATTTTTCACAGTGTATTGACCTCTGTTATCATTAAAATATTTAAAATTTTACAGAACATTTCTGAAACATTCTTCAAAATCCGCAAATAACCGTAGTGTCTAGGTCCATTGAAAATTTGTATCTCCCCAGTATCATGTGTTGTTGTAATTGTGAAACTTTCAATCGATTGTAACTTTGCTGTTTATGGCTCGATTCCTATGAAATTTCTGGAGTACATGCATCTGTTACCAAGACAACTTAATATGAGTATATGCCTAAATTTAAGGGTACATTTTGATTTTGTATGCAAACATGTTAAATTCACAAATTATACTATTATTAACAAAGTTGATCGGATTTGACCCATGTACTCACTACGTTCATATTTTCCGGTCCAATTGCAAAGGGAAGGGGACACAAAATTTTCACATATTTTGACTTCCCGCGCCTGTCAGCATTTCTACTCCACTTTTAATACCTTATTTTAAAAGTTCTCATCAAAAATTTTTATTTGATACCCATATTGACAACCTTTGATAAAAAAAATTGTTCAAGAGTCACTTCCATGCTGCATTGAAACTTTGAAAAGGGCACCACTTTGACCTACTTCTAAAACTTCTTGTTTCTAGCTTATGACGTTTCCAAGAAAGCTTGTAATGATGGATGGACGGACAGACAGGTGCCGATCTTTGTAGGGTTTCGAAAAATTATTTAACGAAACCCTATTTGAGAAGACCCTCCATAACCAGCTGGCTCCCATCTTATCAGACGCATCGTTAAAGACGAGCAAGGAGCTCTGGATGGAAGTGAAAGCGGCTATCAGGACCGTGGCAGAACAGACGATCGGACATCATGCCCGGTGCAAGAGGAATGATTGGTTCGATGATGAGTGCCAGAATGCGTTAGATAAAAAGAATCAGGCGTACAAAGAATACGTAGGTAGGAAAACCAGGACGAAGAGAGAACACTATGAAAATCTCAGAAGAGTAGCGAATAAGATAATCAGGATTAAGAAAAGAAAATACTATGACGACCAATTGTGAAGTATAGATGTAAGTTTAGCGAGCAATAACACAAGACAAGCATACAAAGTAGTGAAAAGCCTAAAATGTGGTTATCAGCTCAAAACCACGCTCTATCGTGATGACAGCGGCAATATAATCGCTGATGAAATCAAGATTAAGGAAAGATGGGCATCATATTTCAAGAAACTCCTTATCCGCACAGCTCCAGGACATCGGAGCCTATAGATGTCTGCGGAGAGCTTCCGTTGGCCCCACCAACTCTGGATGAAATTTTTCCATCATCAACGCCCAAAAGAATAATAAAGCGCCGGGCATTGATGAGATTCCAGTAGAGCTCATCAAATATGGCGGCAGTAGTGTTCATCAAGCTATTCACAAAGTCATCGAGCACATTTGGCAACAAGAGCATATGCCGAAAGAGTGGAGCCAATCAATTATATTCTCTATCCACAAAAAAAGGTGACAAGCTACAGTGCGAAAATTATAGAGGCATATCACTACTTCGTACGGCGTACAAAATATTTTCTAAAATCTTAGAAAATAAAATCGGATCATACGCCAACAGTATTATTGGGGAGTATCAAGGTGGTTTTAGTGCAGGTAGATCAACAACAGACCAATTGTTCACAGTCAAGCAGGTACTTGAAAAATGTTGGGAGTTCAACATAGACGTACACGAAATTTTCGTTGACTTCAAGCAAGCATACGACATCCCAGCTAAATTAGTCCGTCTTACCAAAATGACAATGACGTCGACATCCTCCCAAGTACGCATCAATAACCAACTCACTGATACCTTTGACACAAATATCGGACTAAAGCAGGGAGATGGGCTGGCCCCATTGCTATTCAATTTGGCTCTGGAGTACGTCATAAGGAAGCTACCTGTCGATACGCGAGGTACATCACTATACAAGTCGAGCCAAGTAGTAGCCTATGCGGACGACATCAACATTCTGTCACGGTCATTAACAACTGCCAAAGAACTCTTCCTGAAACTTGACAGCGAAGCAAAACTAGTAGGGCTACAAATCAACGCAAATAAAACAAAGTTTATGACGCTGTCGAGGAAAAATACCTCAAATACACACCAATGGCAAATTCGATACAACCATGAGCTGTATGAAATTTTTGACGAACCGGAGGTCTCAAGGATTGTAAGACTGCGGAAGCTGCAATGGGCTGGACACATGAATCGTATGGACGAACAACGGATACCCAACAAAGTATTCGTTGGGAGAAATGAAGGCCGGCGGCCAGTGGGGAAACCGAGAAAACGCTGGTCTGACTCGGTCGACGAAGACAGTTCATCGCTGCTCGGATTTCGGAATTGGAAGATGCGGTCAACGGACCGAGACAGTTGGATGCGCTGTTTGCAGGAAATGAAGGCCCGAAAGGGGCTGTAGTGCTAAGAAGAAGATTTGAGAAGTAAAACGAGTCAAACAAAAGGTTGACTGTGCCACCATTTAACGCGCTATGTTTGCAAGAAATTTTCTGCGCCATAGAAGAATACAAAAAGTAATAAAGCGGGAGTGAATGATGAGATACTCGCAGAGCTCTTCAAATATGGCAGATTTTTTTAATGGTAGAAGGTGAAGACTAGTTAAACCCTGTGTGTAGGACTTCAAGGCGCGCAAGGCTTCTAGACTATCCACTAATCAATTTGAGAACCCACCCTAGAGCTGTATCGAATTTGGGGCAATCATCTTGCAGAAAGCTTTCCAAAACATGACATATGGGATACAGAGCATCATATTGAGGCATATAACTACTTTTTACATCATGCAAAATGTCCCCAAAATACTATAGTCCGGAAGGTGGCGCTCGAATTTCGGTGTCGATCTTTTAAGATTCTTTCGTAAGATCTAGCCTAAATATTGTTATACTACATGGGCTGATAAGTCTCGGGATATTTACAAGTAATGGAAACAAGCGTTTTTCGGGCCGAGTTATATTTATTCTTCAACATAGTTGACTTTGAGGGCCATATATATGGTATAGCGCTTTCCAGCATTTCGATGCCCTTTCTATAGTACGAAAAATCCAAATCTTCAAAATACGCCTCGGTATTCGCGATAACTTCCTCATTCGATCAGAATCTCATTCCCTGGAGCCGCCGCTTGGGGTTTGGGAACAGATACATAATAGTCACTCGGGGCCAATTCTGGAGAATATGATGGGTGAGCAACAAATTTGCATTGTACTTGTAATTGGTTCAATTTGGCCATCGCTTTCAAGGATGTGTGTGACGGTGCGTTATCATGATGATACAGAATTATTTTCTTTGCTATATAAGGCCGTTTTTTATCGTTCAGTTTGTCCAATAATGCTGCATAATACTCTCTTGTGACGGTTCTTTTCTTCTGCAGGTAATCGATGAAAATTATTCCATGTCATCACTTCGACCGAGCGTTGGTGTTTGGCCGCTTTAGTCGGCATTCGTGGCTTCCCAGCCACTCTGCAGGCTGCCTATTGGACTTAGGGGTATAGTAATGGACTCACGTTTCATTTCGAAAATATCGTGCATAATGTATCCCGCCCGTTCCCTTGATATGCCCAGAGCCTCAGCTATATCGCCCAACTTCATTTTATGATAACTCAAAATCATTCGACGAACTTGCTTTACGATTTCCGCATTCGTACCCTTTTTGGCCTTCCATTGCGAGGTGCGCGTTTGATGCTTGTACGAGGCATTTTAAATTCACTTAACCACCGATAAACTGTAGTACTCGAAGGAGCAGATGTGGGACAATATTTCTGTAACAATTGCAATAATTATTCAGAAGTTTTTCCCGTCAAAAAACAATTCTTGATCAAGATGCGATATTCCTGTTTTCCATTTTTTTACGAAGGAGAAAGTAGCGTAATTTTAACGACTGTAGGTTGTAAATGAAAAGACGGAATGTCATGAAACAAGCTAGTAACGGATGGGCCTTTCGAAACGAGTCATGTCCATTATCCAGTGTCGCCACCTATTGCAAAATCCCGGGACTTACCAGCCCATGTAAATATTGGATTGTGCGATAATTAATGTCGTTTTTTTTTTTATGATTTTCAAAGTAAATTTTTTTATATTAACAACAACATTAATCAATGATATATTGACCATTTTGTTGGATGACCTTTTGCCATCTTTCGGTAAGTTGAAGAATTCCACGTTCGAAGAAGCCTTGGTTTTTAGAAGCGAAGAACTGGTCCAACTCATTTTTAACAGCCTGATCGGAACCGAAAGTTTTACCATTCAAATGGTTTTGAAGGGAGCGAAACAAATGCTGATGGTGCTAAGTCAGAGCTATAGGGTGGATCAGTTCTCAATTGAGCTCCATTAATTTTTGAGGTGTGGGGTCTGGCGTTATCACGAGGGAGCATTTCGCCTTTGCGATTGGCCAGTCCGATAGTTGACGACAGTAGACATTCGAATCAATAGTTTGGTTTCTTGGAGGCAGTTCAAAGTAGACTATACCCTTGTAATCCCACCACATAGAAAGCATAATCTTCTTTTGGTGGATTTTGGCTTTGGATGTCGATTCTAGGGGCTCATCTTGCTTGGTCCGTGATCGTTTTCAGCCCACGTTATCGTAAACAATCCATTTTTTATCACGCATTATGATTCTTTTTTCAAATCGGTCGTTTTGATTACGATTCAGCAAAGAGTCGCATATTTTAATGCGTCTGGTGAGGTGGATTTCCTTTAATTTGTGAGAAACCCAAATATTCAGTTTGTTTACGTAACCAAGCTGTTGTAAGTGCAAGTTTGATACGTCAAGCTTCTCTGCTATCTCTAGAGTTGTCATACGCCAGTTAGTTTCGATTAGCGCCTTTATTTTTGTCATCATAAGTAGTGGTTGAACGGCCAATATGTGGTGCATCTTGCACATTAAAATTTCCAGAACGAAAGCGAGCAAAGCAACGCTGACACTGGCGTTCAGTAAGGCAGTCCTCATCATAAACTTCACACGATTTCTTTCGAGCTTGAACCTCATTTTTGCCCTTTCGGAAGTAAAACAATAAAATATGCCGATAATGATTTCTTTGATTGTCCATTTTCAAGTTTGTTTTGAACCAACTTGTTTACTAATGACGGTCAGTTTTTGACTGAAGATAGTCTAAAGTCTAATCTTTAAAGTAGTATATAATAATAAAAGCCACGCAATCACTACTACATAAAATATGCAGTTCGCGACATGAAGTATGCTATAAACAACATGAATTATCGAACAATCCAATAGAATCTCCGGTCTCACTTTTAACACTGCGACAACGCTGAGCAATTAACGATTAAAGTTGCAAAATTTTACCCCCAGGATGAGTCCCGCACATTTCTTAATGAAAATATGACAAGCTGACACAATAGCCGGTATGCAGCCTTCGTAAGCCCTCTGTATCCTGGAATAGAGGTAAGCTGGCCTGTAAATATGCGTGAAATGCATGTAACGCAGATAATTTTCCACAAAGATCTATTTTTTCTGTAGATGATTTAAATTATTCGCTCATTTATGCTATTAATTTTTGTACAGCGGTAAAATGACAAACATTCTTAAATCAACCTTTCATTCAAGCTTATCCTTTCAGACATGCAAGCAAGAATGTAGGAACGATTTTTTGGGGGGTTTTTGCCACTAACAACCTTTGCAGCTAACCGATGTTAAATTCATTTGGTAAAGCAATGTTGTGAGTAGGAATTTAGTTTCCTATATGGGCGGGCGTCAAGTAGGCTGTAGGACATGCCTATCGTTTCTCCTTCCTTATCTTCTGTTGAGGCCAACGTAATGACACTATATCTGGCAAATTCTCTTTAACAAGATCAGCCAGAACTATTACGATAAATAAAATAATCCAGATATTGATCAATAGCAATTATCTTCAACGTAAAAGACAACGGCTAAATATCAAAGACAGACGATAAATACACGCCCAAACGCAAATAAACATATTTACTTGCGGCACTCGGGCGCAGCAAGAAACCTATACATACAGCAGAGCACACTATACGGGAGAAGCGGGAATTGGAGGAGAAAGGCAGGAATCGCTGTTGGGTGATAATGTTCCTGTAGCTAGGAAAGCGCCTGAGGCGCAGGAATTAGCCAATCTTTAGAGATACCGCCAGATTGTTCGACAACCCTGGATCGTTACCATGAAGAACGACTTATCCGAAAAGCGGGAATAGTCCTTAAATGCATGAAAGCTACTTATAGACAATCGAAAGAATAAAAAGAAGAACGTAAGATTTATTGGGCTAGAAGAGCTCGTATACCGAATTAGATGCACGGTTAATGCAGAAGTAGAGAAAACGGCTGAGCATTCTGTCGAAGTGGCAGTAGTTACAAAGCACTTGGCCAGCAAAAGGCTGGTCTGCACCCCAAGCGACAGGGATCAGGAGGAAACGAGGAAGGAAGAGGCAGGTTACCTCTGACATAGGATTCCAGGTGGTGATATCTAAGTCACCCAAAAGGATCCTCCTCCCAAAGGCTGGCAAAGGGGTTTTCAAGAAGAAAAAATAAGGAAGCATTTATTTCTTCTATTCTATTTTGATTCAATTTAATAAAATATATTTGTACAATTTCAAGTTATTAGCATATTTTCAATTTTAAAAATCTTCAATCAATCAAAAGTCTTTAAAATTATGGTACAACCTAAAAAAATGAGGTATATTAAGCATTTGTGATTGAAATTTACCCTTTGTGATTTAAATTTACCCTTCGCGTCAGAAGATTTAGCCCTGGACTTCTTAACAAAAACTTTTGGCATTGGATCATTTATATGTGTTTCTGGAAAAAAAGCCTGCCGTAGATCTTCCCTGATATTAACGTCTGATATTATTTTACATTGTCAGGCCACTTCAGAATCCTAGAATGACCACTTTTAAGCATTGAAACTATCTTAAAAGTAAATTCTTGTTACGAACTTCGAGACATGAACGTTTGGTGTTGGACGTGTTTCAAGCTATCGTGAACTGAACATTTTGAGGTTAATTTCTGCCTTACCGCTTCAGAGGTAAATTCATGATGTTTAGCCTCTTGAAAGAACGTCTTCAGCCGGAAAAACTTTTCCTTGCGTACTGTCTAATATTAAAAATGAATAAATGCAAGGGTGAAGGAAACCAAGCAGTTTTGTTGACTAAAAAAAATGAGGTATATTAAGCATTTGTGATTGAAATTTACCCTTTGTGATTGAAATTTACCCTTCGCGTCAGAAGATTTAGCCCTGGACTTCTTAACAAAAACTTTTGGCATTGGATCATTCATATGTGTTTCTGGAAAAAAAGCCTGCCGTAGATCTTCCCTGATATTAACGTCTGATATTATTTTACATTGTCAGGCCACTTCAGAATCCTAGAATGACCACTTTTAAGCATTGAAACTATCTTAAAAGTAAATTCTTGTTACGAACTTCGAGACATGAACGTTTGGTGTTGGACGTGTTTCAAGCTATCGTGAACTGAACATTTTGAGGTTTATTTCTGCCTTACCGCTTCAGAGGTAAATTCATGATGTTTAGCCTCTTGAAAGAACGTCTTCAGCCGGAAAAACTTTTCCTTGCGTACTGTCTAATATTAAAAATGAATAAATGCAAGGGTGAAGGAAACCAAGCAGTTTTGTTGACTAAAATTGTTTAATTCAACACATTAACACAACAAGAGACTCATTTCAAGCGCTCGTTTTATTTCTGATATGTTCCACTGATTAGTAAATTTTTTTCCACATCAAATCTATTTATAGCATAATAAACACACTAATGGTGAGAACAAAAATGTTTGATCACCAAAATATCAATATCGCACATTGTTAGAGTTTCTTAAATATTTTTTTACTCTGACCTCAGGCAATTTCGGTCTGGCACTCCAAAAATTGAAGGTACTCACTTGCTGCACTATTGCTCTTCGGTTAAAACTCTGTTTGCAAAGACCGAAGTCGTTTAGTGGTTGCTATGCCAATTATGCAATGAGTATTGATTCAAAATCTGATAATAATGACACTTTTAAGCGTAATACTGATAATAGATTTCTACAGTATCGTTTCATTACGGCAATTTGTTCGAGCTGGACTATATTATGATAAATTTAAAGGAATCGTAAGCTAGCGAACGTCATCATTGGCAAAAGCATCTCATCAAATATCATGCTTATGATAACGTTTCGCGGCGCCAACTTCGACACTGGCCACTTTCTTGTAAGACCCAAATAAAGATGCGAGAACTTGAATAGGAGCCGAATTCTAAAGCTTAAAGTAGGCAAGTTCAAAAAGAGCGTTGTACAGGTCAGGTTCTCTTCACTTTTAAAAATGCTTGGGAAAGTACCAATCAGGCTAATGAGAACGAGACCATTGAACAAATGTGGAAAGGCGAGAAAATTTCTATCTACGAGTACAACTCCGCCGAACAAGAATTGGCACTCTAAGAAGCCAAAAGAAGAAATAATTGGTTCGATGATGCATGTAGGGATGAAAAAGCGCGAACAAATAAGGCTAACACGCTTTTTATACAAAGACGAACCCAAGCCATGGAAGATACACACCATGAACTAAGATGTAATGCCAAAAAGATCCGCAGGCAAACAGCGCAAACCGAACAATGACAACGATATAGAAAATAGTAACACAAGTGTCGCCTTAAGTACTGTGAAACAATTTAGACAAGAAAATAAACTTAAGCCAACCTTGTGTAAAGATGATGATAAAATGATAGGCAGCAAAAATGGGATCATAAAACCCTGGACGTGATATTTTCAACCCGTCTTGAATCTCGAAGGAGCATAACCGCCAATCGACGCTAGCATGCTGGAAGATCCAGACGAAAAGAACGCGCCCATTTCTCTTAAGGAAATGTGTTCAGTAATCCTAGCCCCGAAATTGAATAATGTAATCAAATGTCAATTAGAAGGCCACGCTTACGAAATCATTGGTAAATTGTAGACTAGATATTCTTAGCAAAGAAAATACTGAAAAAATGCTGGGAACATAACATCGATGTACATAAACTTTTTGTAGATTCTCGACAAGCATGTGATAGCATCGATCGAAACGTCCCCTTCAATATACTCGTCTGACAAAAATCGACTGTCAAGTTAAAATTCAAAACAAACCACGCTAAACCTTTTCGTTAGAGAAAAGACTTAAAAAAAAGAAGGCGGTTTGGTACCAACCCTCTTCAACCTTCAACTTATTAGCACTATTTGCAAAACAGGTGAGACTATGGGACCACGAAAAGAAAACCAAACTCATGACTCTCACACCACCCCAGACGAATTCTCTGGAAAATATTTGGCCCTATGAAGTAAGGAGAGCGGTAGCCAAGTACAATGGGCTGGCCACGTCAAGTGTATGTCGAAGGCTAGGGTACCTAGAAAGATGCTGAAACGACATAATGAAAACAACCGGCTACGAGGAAACCCACTTAAAAGATTGGAGAATGCAATAGACACAGATAGTAGGACGCTGCTGGGAATTTTAAATCGAAGAACGCGGTCAAGCATACTGGGAGTGAAGTATTCGGGAGCCCATGGTGCAATTTGGTCTGCAGCGTCATCAAAGATGAAGAGAAAACAAAATAGGACATCAAACAATACTCCCCGAATATGAACAACTTGGACTCTACATAGAGCCCTTTAATTGAACTATAGAGAATATAAAGTAGTTATCATTAACTTAACGCTAATTTGTAACCGACCTTCATAGGTGAGTTGGTTATCAGTTTCATTCATACATTTGTTGTTGCTCTTTAATGTATGTCCGAGCATAACTTTTGGATGTAGATAGGTAGATCAGTTCTGTTTTCAGCAAAGTTTTGGGTTTACTTTCCATTAGATCCCACTTGAAGGGCATTGCAATCGAATACCGGTATTATTTGCGTTGTCAATTTACCGGGAAAATGAGAAAATGTCCGACTATTGTGGTAATTTTTCGGAATAATTGATCGATCTATATGTCGATTTTTGTAATTGAGGTTTTATACGAAAGGCAAAGTCTTTGACTAAAATATTTCGAAACAGAACTCTAATCCAATGAAGGAGAAGTTAAATACTGACATACGTTAAAATGAAATACACACTCTAGTTGTCTATACTGTAGGGATTTGATGGCATAATTTTCATAGATGATCAAGAGTAACATGGTACAATTCGGTCAAGAAACACGATTTTAATAGACTTTTAATGAAAAAATTCGCCTTTAAAAAGCGTAAAAAAACCAAGAAGAAAATTAAAAAAAATTGACTTCAAAATGCCATATTAGTTGATCTCTGTTTCATTAAAGCTCACCACATGTTGGTGATTTTTAGGTTTAAACGGAGAAATTGGTTTGATACTCATTACATGACATTTATTTCATCCTTTTTCGGGCATTTTGAAATCGGTTTAACTTTTTTTCTAAGATTTTGTTTTTATATCATCGATTAACTGACTTCGTTGATTGTTTTGCCGCCACAATTGAACATATCAATACTTTTCATTGATACGTATATTTACATGGCTTGCTGCATCTAAGCAATAGCTAAAAAATGCCTAGTAATTCTATAGAAAACTGAAGGAACAGGTTATATAAGAGCTACTATTATAATATGCCATAACATTGAAAATTAACTTAATTGTATAAGATATTTTTTTAAATTTAATTTAGAATGTAGTAACTTTTATATATGAAAGATAAATATTTGGAGTAGTAAAATAGGTCATTCAAAATAGGTATTAGTGTGCTTTAATGTGAATAACATGCTTTTTACTTAAGAATTCAAGTACAAACTTCCATATTTTGAGTGGAAGGATTTGAGGACAGTGGATCGAACTATTGGTCACACCGAACTTCATATTTAGCCAAATTAAAACTTTAAATTTTTTGCTTTGCCATTTCATTATATTTTTCAAACATATGTATAATCGATTAATTGCGCTATAATAATTTTGCATTATAAATACAATAACACGATCAACGGCTACAATAAATTGTTCCAAACAGCTAATTGAGTGATATTTTACAGGAAACCACACTTTGAATCAATTGCAAATAGCAAAGCGTTTTGGCATAGAAAAGGCAATTTGATCTATTTAATAATGAGTTTTTTTGCCATATTAACGTATTGGTAGCATTATTAGCAAATTATATAGGGGTTGCAGTATATGTATATACTTTTAATCACCCTTTTTTAAACAACCAAATTTTACAGCTTAACGCGTAAGTTAAAAGGAATGTCATTGATATCTAGTTGTGCAGAAATATTCGGAATTGTTGGGCAGTCGAATACTTTTGAAAATTTTTAAAATATAACGAGTGGTAGGGAGTCTTTCTAATTTCTTGATATTTTCATCTTATTGTTAGTACAGAGTTAAGAAAATAAATATTGCTTACCTTCAAGTTAACTGCCTGCTCATTAAATTTGAGCTGAGTATTCTAGAAACTGCTTGCATTGCTAAATCTCTAAACATGTCATAAGGTGCTCCAATAAATTTTCACCGATTCTAAATATGGCTTCCAGAGTTGAATCACATTTTGTGACTACTATTATAATATGCCAACAAGCGATAATCCAACAACATTTTAAATTAACTTGTCTAGTATCAGCACGCACCGCAAAATTTTAAAATGAACTTTGTGATCATGAGACGTACTGCCTAAGTTAAACATCTATTAAAGTAATCTCGATTCTCATTTTCGTGTCGCTATGTTATGATGCAAATAAAAATATGCGAAATTAATTCAACGCTGGCATTATATTATCACAAAATCTATAGTAATAGATAGCTTGTGCCCGCCTATGTAAGCAATTAGTTGATAATCTCTAGAATTTAGAAAAGGAAATGTCAGTCGGTTGATATGTGGAAGAGTTGTTCGTATGTTTAGAAAATAAATACACGTTGTAACAAAATCTCATTATAAATTAAAAATATAGTACCTGCATACTTCTTAGAAATTTGGCACTTAAATACTATAATTGGTTTTTTTCATCTTTTAAAATCTTCCTCGACGTTTCATAAACTTTTTTATACATCACTTAAGACATACATACAAATTCACTACATCTACTTTCTTTAAAACCAGACATTTGAGTTCCCACAATCGTCGATAAGAATCTTCGAAAGAGGTGTAATTGTTGTTGTGGTTGTCGATTTTGGTAAAATGCTTCTATAAATATTATTCATGAGGTGGCTACATATATTCCGCAACAACTGCTTTGGTAGTTGAAACTTAGATGGAAATATCACTATGATGACCAGCAGACAAAGCCATTTTAGACAGCGTCGATAGCGATCGACGCGGAAAACTCGTAGAGTCTGGTTCCGAAAATAATTTGCGAAAGCTGAAATAGCAAAAAGGTAAATCAATTAGAAAAAAAACTTGGAAATCGTTACTCACAATTTTCTTATTCCTGATTCTGAACTCTTTTTCCAAGGAGCGTCATCTGGCTCAAGTGGGAGTGGTCCTTGCACTGGCGGATCATCCTCGGGCGGCCTGAATCAACATTTTAATAAGAAATTACCTAAGTTAGCATTGAACAAAAATATTTTTAAACTGAAAGTGCATGTTTGAGAGTTTATACAAAACTTAATGCGAACTTTGGATTATATTATTACAATCTTCGACATAATCAAGAATGTGCTGAATAAAAGTGTTTAGGTACTATACAGGTACCTCCATTAACTATGTAAAATTTTGAGGTTGCGATCACTATTTTGTACAAGTAAAATATCATCTCAAAGGTAATTTTTCAAAAAGGGCTAGCTAAGTGCAAATTTGCAGGTCAATATTAAATTAGAGACTTTAAATTCTTGATTTTCATATCATTGATAATTTCCACCTAAATGTTTTTGAAAGGAAAATCAAAGAAAACATTCAAGGCAATCGTGACTTGCGCATCAGTAGAGGCCATTGCTAACACCATGAGGTGAATTCACAGGCTACTTGAGACTTCAATCCCCAAGCTGGAAACATTTTGCAGGAGGCAATATGAGCACTGGCCGAAATATGAAGTCGCTTAAATACCAAAATCCCATCATTGTCAACTATTCTGAAGTCCCTTTTTGTACAGATGATAACCTAAACTTCGCATTGATTAGGATGAAGAACTGGAAACCTTCGTAGCCTGATGGTGTTCCTGACGAGGCTCTTGAAGTTGATGTGGAGAGTCAATAGCAACTTTTAATGAATTTATAAAATTCTTAATAAGTAGCGGGAGATTTTATCGCAATGCAAAGTGGCTCAAGTCATGCTCTTACGTTAAAAGTGGATTCTAGTAATAAGAGTATCACCCCATCAGTATACCGTCCGCTGTGTGTGCTTAATATTACGGGGAAGCTTCCTGTCCGCAGTAACATCAACTGGCGATCGACCAACCGTCAAATCGATGAGAGTTGGCTCCGCCGAATACAAACTAGCAATCAGATCCGGTTGACGCATCTCACGTAGCTGACAATGTTAAAATAGTGCTTTAGCAATTAAAATGTATTCCGGAATTGAGTGCTTACAGCAACCCCATTAATTCCAAAACGACCTCTACTGACATTATTAGCAATTAGACCGGAAATACACACAGATTTGCAATTAAATGACAGCTGCTTCACAAAGGTGCCGTATCCATATCACAAAAGTAGCTGTTACAGCGCTGTCTGAATAAATTAATCAATATTTTATTTATTTTATCACGGTCATTTTGATCCGCCAATGAGCTTCTCCTCAAACTGGACCAAGAAGTGAAGCAGGTAGGGCTATAAGTTTACAAGTCCTAAACGAAATATTCCTAACCTACATGTTAAACATATCAACTACAATTAAAACTAACGTAGCAATCATGACCGAGATAATGAAAACAGATCGGTTTAAAACTAAAGTAATCGATTATGGGCCTAGACAGCTGGATGCGACACCTACGGGAAGACAGCACGCCAGATGGGCTTTAGTACGAGGTCATAGCGCCTTGACAATTGGAGGAAATTAATCCTGGAGGCCAAAACCTGACTTGGGCTGTCGCGATATAGATTACGTTACATGTTTGGGTACTTAGAAGGTCTAAGTATCAAACTACATGCAGCCAGAATTTTGGATCTCCAAATGGTTGACTTTACTTATTTTGATTACCTATATTTATCATTTTCATGTTGGGCTTTAGTTCCCCCATCGGACGTGTCCTGAAGCGGCGCATTTAGGGGAGCCCTAACCGACTAGCCGGCGGGTATATGGGAAATAAAATACAACTCGCGGACCTAAAACCGACTAAGTCAAAGCGCTGACAATGTTCCACTTAGTATTTACTTGTCATAGAAACAAGACAACAATGACTATCGCAACATATTAAGGACTTTTTTTTGGAACTTGGAATGTTAGATCATTGAACAGACCAGGTGCACTATGATAAGTTCTAGATGAAATAAAGAAATATAGGATCAAAATCCTCCTGGTGAAGACACGTTTGACACAGAGGAACAACCGAAGTGTACAGCTTTCATGCAGAGACCAGTGACAACGGACAACGACTGATAGATTTCGCTACTAGCATAGGCTTAACAGTAAGCTCCACACGCTTTAAGTATCGAGACATCCATAAGAGATCCTGGGCATCCCCAGACGGTCGCACTTTCAACCAGATCGAAAATATTCTCAACAAAAAAAAGGAGCGGCCACGAGCATTCTCTACACGCGCTCGTTTCATGGCGCTGTCTGTAATTTGAATTCGGGCAAGTTCTGATGACTCTTCCCAAAGAACTGTAAACAAGGAAGATCAGTTATTTCAAGATACCAGATACAAAAGCTAAATGATAGCTCAGTAACGTTCACATACATGTTGGCGCTGGAAAATCTTATCAACATATCCCCGCAGTCGGGAGAAAGTAATGGTATCAAAACCATGTGGAAGAAAGTAAGAAATGCGGTAACAGACGGGCAGAAGAGGTCTTGGGGCACTACTAGTACGACAAAGAATGCAATGAAGCGGTTAAAATAAGGAACCAGGCATGCATAGAATACATCCAGCGACCAACCCAGGTCAAAGAAGAACAATACAACACCCTTCGACGCCAAACTAAAAAAATGTGCTGATGAAAGAAACGACTGACCATCAACACCAAGATCCAACAGATAAATTAAAACATGAACCTACATCTATTAAAAAACTAAGAAACGGATCATTTCACCCTTTTCACATCAACTTAATGTAAATCTATACGACAAATTTGCTCTACATTGAAGCTTTTCATTACGTCGCGCGGATATCGACCACTCTTTCGGATGGCTCCGATAGCTTTTTAAATTACTTATGGAGTTGTTTGCACTGGTGTGTATCTAAGAGTGATGGCCTGATGAGAATTAGTACACACGTCGACACCACCTTCTTCTAACATTTTTCTTCTCTAAGTCATGTAGCTGCAAACAATTCCATAAGTAATCTAAGAAACGGTTTTAATTCACAAACAAGATTTGTAAATGTGCAAACGGGGCAATCATAGATGACCCAGTCGCAATTAAAAACAGTGGCTGCAATTATACTCGTATGCAATGCGAGAATATGTCAAGTTCTGCAATTTACCCGCCAAGACATTATAGGCACTACTGACTCTGTAAAGATATTCATTTTGCTTGTAGTTTCAAGATACAAGAGGAAGGCTTAAGACAAATCACACTAAGATTTAGTAATCATGTTCTTTATTAATGAATACAACTCATTATAGACTAATTTTTCAAACCCTTTGGCTATAATGGACAATTCATAAATGGGGCGATAATTAGATACATCTGTTTTGGAACCTTTTTTATAAATAGGGGATATAAAAGCCGACTTTCTTACATTTGATACAACACCTTTAGCTATAGATTTTTGAAAATGATTGTTATAGGGATTAGCAAGGTGTCAATACACTTACACAAAAATATCGGAGGAATGCCGTCGTAACTGCAATTGTGGAAATTTCAACGTCGAATGGGAATGAATCTGAGAAATCGTTAAAACCGACCATGATATCAGTGACAGGTTGAAGAAAAATAGAATGAAAACAACTCGAAAACCAAATTTTCGTTGATTTTAAGCAAGCATACGACAGTATTGATTGTAACGTACTGTACCAAATAATGCTTTCTTTTGGTATCCCAGCGAAATCAGTCCGTCTTACCAAAATGACAATGACGTCGACAACCTCTTAAGTCCCCATCAATAACCAACACACCGACGCCTTTGACACAAATATTGGACTAAAGCAGGGAGAAGTGGGCTGGCCCCGTTGCTATTCAATATGGCTCTGGAATATGTCCTAAGAAAGCTACCTGTCGATACAAGAGGTACATTATTATATCAGTAAAGCCAAGTGGTACCCTATGCGGAAGACATCAACATTTTGTCACGGTCGTTAACAACCAACTCGACAGCGAAGCAAAACTAGTAGGGCTACAAATCAATGGGAATAAAACAGAGCTTATGACGCAGTCGAGTAAAAATATCGCAAATGGCCAAAATATCACACTTGGCGAATACAATATCGAAAATAAGGACGAATTTGTATATTTAGGCGCTAAAATAACGAGAACCGGTAATGAAAGATACGAAATATGCCGAAGAAAACTACTCGTAAATAAAATATTTTATTCAGTTTTAACGATCTTGAAGATCAACTACCTAGTCAGGAAAACAAAGCTTCAAGTATACAAATTTGTGATAAGACCTGTACTACGCTATGGGTGTGAAATATGGACCCTAACCCAAGCATCCGCAAGCCTTCGAGAGACAGGTCCTAAGACAAATAATCGGAACGAAGCTAGTCAAGGACCAATGTCAAATTCGATACAACCATGAGCTTATGAAATTTTTGACGAGCCGAAGGTCTCAACGATTGTAAGACTACGGAAGCTGCAATGGACTGGCTACATGATTTGTATGGACGAACAACGGATACCCAAAAAGGTATTCGTTGGGAAAATTGAAGGCCGTAGACCAGTGGGGCAACTGAGGAAACGCTGATCTGATTCCGTCGACGAAGACAGTTCATCGCTGCTCGGATTTCGAAATTGGAGGACGCGGTCAGTGGACTGAGCCAATTGGAAGCGCTTGTTGTAGGAAGCGAAGGCCTGAGAGGGGCTGTAGCGCTACAAAGAAGAAGAACAACAACTCGAAAAGTATTCACAGGATTCAGATCCGTTATTGGATGTTGACGATCTATAAACCATTGTACAGGGAACTGTGTGTACTTAAGTTTTTAGTTTAATATAAATCCAAAGATATTTCGGATTACAGCAGCAAGTATTTTTCGTAACAAACAGCCTCTATAGGGTTTTGCTCTATTGTTCAAAAGCTCTAAAGATAATTTGTATGTTTGTTATTGTTATTATTTTTATAGTTGTAATTGTTTTTATGGTAATTGTTGTCATTGTTTTTATAGTAGTTGTATTTTTCTTTTAAAAATTTCTCCAGGGCCGGTGAGTACCAAGTAGGAATAGCAGTCTTTATGGAAATAAAATCGGTTCTTCATTTGTCCAGGTTTTTTCTCCTAAGGTTTCACCAGACGGTTTTTATGGCAAAAAACCTCACTTTTTGGAAAAACTGGGTTTTCGGTTTTTTACAAAAAATTTTATCCAAAATTAAATGCAATTTTATTATGCCCACTAATTACATTACATTACACTTGTGTGCTAATTATATGGCTCTTTTATAACTTAATTAGAAGAAAATCCAGCGATTGCAATTAGTTCTATTAGAAATAGCCACATATTTGATGGTTGGTTGGTTCTTGGTATCGATTGTTTATGTTTCGGAGAGGATGTCTTCATTTGAAGCGCTGCGCACACGTCACACGCGAAATAGGAAATGCATGGGTACTGAACTGAGGCGATCTTTCATCTTTCCGTTGAAATCCAAGCCGAGAGATTCACTCCTTAGCTTAGTTATTCATCCAGAGGTTAAAGATGAAAAATCACTCAGTTCAGTATCCAAGTATTTTGTATTTACCGTGTGAGCTTCGTTTCGCACTAAGTGTGAAGCCATTCCTCATCGAAACGAAACACAAACAACCAACCATCGAAATTCGCTTTACTCTCTTCGTTAAAAACCGAGTTTCCGTTTTTTTTGGATGCGTAATCGGTAGACTAATATTATTTTGCTAAAATTGCAAGTGAGCACAACTGTGAATTCTTAATTTCCCTAGCGAAAAATCGCCATCTAAATAGCTCACAATCATTTGTTAATTTCTGGGATTTAACCAGACCAACTTCTCAATCAGACTGACATCTTGTCCCTTCGTTTAAGGAATAAGAAATGGATAAAGCAATATACGAATAGATACTGGCTTAAAAAACTGGCATCGCTGCCCCGATCGTGAAGACACCAGACATTTTAAGTTATGTTTTAAAGAATCATTTGTTTTTAGTTGTTTAAAATAGAATAAATGTCAATCGACATTATAAATTTTTGATACAGGCTACTACCTAATAACTTTCTTTACATGAATAATTTTTCGAACTATCTTTCCCAGTAAGGTCTACTTTTGGTCAAAGATAAAATGAGTATCGTTTTTGTTGGGAAATAATACACAAGTGATAAAGTATCAGAATCCAAAAATTCTTTTAGTGTGTGGCGTTTGAGATTGTATTATCATTCAAAACAATGAAAAGTAGAAAGCTATATTCAATATATACAGCTTTATATATATTTTTTCATGGAAAGCTTAATTTTTATTTATACAACAGCCTTTCACAGTTACTTGATTGTATAGCCTCTATTGCTTGAGTATTCAATTTCTTTCAAATTTTTAATTAATATTATTATTTTATAAAAATGACTTACGTTTCTTGTCCAGGATCTGTCTTTTCTGTTGTTTCTAATGGTTTTAATGCCTGCAATTCCTCGCATAAATCACTAACTTTGGCAACAAGTTCATCACGTTCTGCCATCAGTTCTTTCAACTCGATGGTAGTGTATCTTGGTTTATTGGGGTCACTTTCATCACTCGACTTCACTAAGTCTTCATTTTCTTTTTCTGCTATACCTAATCGCCGTTTCAAGCTGTTAATTTCTCGATGTTGGTCCTGAAGCTGCGCCAAAAAATCAGCACGTTCTTCACAAAGTGTACGCACTTGTACGGTTAATAACTTGTTCCGTCGGCGTGTTTCACGTCCTGAGTTTTTCAGTCTTTCAATTTGTATGTTCAACTAAAATAAAGAAAGTGAAATAAGATATATAGCATTGGCATACTAAGATAATGTAGAGTGAATAGCTTTAGTATGGTTTATGGGTTTTGAGCAAGGCGGTTTTAATATTGTATATGGACAATTTAAACATACTTTCAAAATGGTGAAGTAAGAATTGTGTATATTGTGTTTTGGTGGTTATTTAGCCAGGGAAATATTTATACGAGTACATATTAAATTTTTTCGATTTCCAAACATGTTAGGCACTAAAATAATCAACTAATGCATACAACATTTTAAGGGTAATATAATATTGGGAAAAACAGAGAGGGTAGCGTCAAATGCTTTCTCTGACAGAACTACATCTGAAATAGTTGACGAAATAAAATAACTTGGAAGTATTTTTCTTCTGAAGATGATAGGGCATTACTTTTGAATCACCTACTACCCTTCATTGAAATTACTAATAAATGATTAATTATTCGATTGAATTTTTCTACTTCAGATATGCGGGAGACTTTTTACTGTATACTTAAGTTACTAATAACTCAAAAAATCATAGAATTAAATATCCAACACAAAGCAGCAAATGAAATGAATATGATAAACAAAATACTATAATAGCATTTCTTAAATCGAATCATACAATAACATTTAGCAGTATTGAAATATGATTTTTGAACGAAAGTATATGTAAAATTTCTTTTATTTTGGATAAGTATAAAATGGAACATTGCCCATGAATGTTAGCGAAAACATAGCTCAGTTTGCAGGTACAACGTATTCAGGTTTCGGGAGGGATAATACAAAAGAGGGCTCAGCATCCTTTTCAGTTAGAATGAAACCTTATGTAGGTGTCCCTATCTCACGTCAATCATTGGACTGCCGAATGAAGGCTTAGATCTTGACAGAGTTGTGATGGCTGTAGCATATTCTGTACTCAATTTAATTAACAAAATACATATAGTTTATTAAGTACCATTTTCAGGTATCTATTTTGCGTGATCTGAAGCTTTGTTACCAGATATTTAGCACATTGGATACAGGTAGGTGAGCCGTATAGGATGATCGGTTGGATTGCCATTTTGACGATGAGGACTTTGTTTCTGATGTTGAGATGCGAATTACGATTAAGAAGGGGGTATAGCGAGAGCACGGCCTTAAACACTTTGGAGCTGATATGCTCAATATGACTTCTGAAGGTTAGTTTTTTGTCGAATATAAGCCCAAGATAATTGAGATCCTCACTCCAGGAAATAGTTTGCCCTAAACAATTTATTGGTCGCTTGGGTAGGTGAGCGGGCTTACGCTTCCTGGTGTAGAATATTGACTTCGTTTTTGCAACATTAATTTTAATTTTTCATCGATGGTAGTATTGATATGTAAGTTCTAACGCCGTTTCAAGGCTGGTAATAGTGGAATTTGGATCTGCGCCTATGCAGTATATGCAAATGTCGTCTGCGAAAGCTGCAACTTGGCAGTTTGGTAGGGAAGGGAAGTCAGACGTACCTGTATATATGTCATATAGTGATGGGCTTAGGCAGGAGCATTGCGGAACACCGACAGTAATATTTTCACTGGGGAAGTGCTTTCCCATACTTTGACCTGGAACTTCCTGTCAGTTAAAAATGCTTATAAAAGGTTCAACAAATATGGGGGTGTGTTATATTTCTGAAGTTTATAGACAAGAGCATCACGCCAGACTGTATCGAAGGCTTTTTCTATGTCCAGCGTCACCAAACCTACAGACAATTCATTGTATATCGTAGCTTTGACGTCCTTCGTAACATGGAAAAGCTGATGCTCTGTCGAATACTCGTATCTGTTTCTGAAGCCGAATTGGAAATCAGGTAGGATATTATTGCTAGCCAATAAATCATTTAATCTTTTTAGGATTACTCTTTCAAAGAGCTTACCCAAACCTGGTAGTAAGCTAATGTGCCTATAGTTGTCGGGAGAGTGCGGATCTCTTCCAGGCTTCAGGATAGGTATGACTAGAGCTTGTTTCCAGATGGATGGAAAGAACGAGAGCCTAAGGCAAGCGTTGAATAGCAGGCATATGAAGACTATTCCTTTTTTGGGTAAATATTTAAGTACTATATTCGGCAGACCATCAATACCTGCAGCTTTGACCTTTTAAACTTGTTTGAATAAACCTAGGATTAAGAAAAGAAAATACTATGACGACCACTTAAGAAGTATAGATGTAAGTTTAGCGAGCAACAACACAAGACAAGCATACAAAGTAGTGAAAAGCCTAAAATGTGGTTATCAGCCCAAAACCACGTTCTGTCGTGATGACAGCGGCAATATAATCGCGGATGAAACCAAGATAAAGGAAAGATGGGCATCATAGTTCAAGAACCTCTTTAATTCTTCGCTCAGATCCACAACATCGGAGCCTATAGATGTCTGCGGAGAGCTTCCATTGGCCCCACCAACTCTGGATGAAGTTTGATCCATCATCAAAGCCCAAAAGAATAATAAAGCAACGGGCATCTATGAGATTCCAGTGGAACTCATCAAATATGGTGGCAGTAGTGTTCATCAAACTATTCACAAAGTCATCCAGTACATTTGGCAACCAGAACATATGCCAAAAGAGTGGAGCCAATCAATTATATTCTCTATCCACAAAAAAAGGTGACAAGCTACAGTGCGAAAATTATAGAGGCATATCACTGCTTTGTACGGCGTACAAAATATTTTCTAAAATCTTAGAAAATACAATCGAATCGTACGCCAATAGTATTATTGGGGAGTATCAAAGTGGTTTTAGGGCAGGCAGATCAACAACAGACCAATTGTTCACAGTCAAGTAGGTACTTGAAAAATGCTTCAAGCAAGTATACGTCAGTATTGATCGTAACGTACTGTGTACCAAATAATGCTTTGTTTTGGCATCCTAGCCAAATTCGTCCTCTTACCAAAATGACAATGACGTCGACAACCTCCCAAGTCCGCATCAATAACCAACTCACCGATGCTTTTGACACAAATATCGGACTAAAGCAGGGAGATGGGCTGGCCCCATTGCTTTTCAACTTGGCTCTGGAGTACGTCACACGGAAGCTACCTGTCGATACGCGAGCTACATTCCTATACAAGTCGAGCCAAGTAGTGGCCTATGCGGACGACATCAACATTTTGTCACGGTCATTAACAACTGCCAAACAACTCTTCCTGAAACTCGACAGCGAAGCAAAACTAGTAGGGCTACAAATCAACGAACATAAAACAAAGTTAATGACGCGGTCGAGGAAAAATACCTCAAATATACAAAATATCACACTTGGCAAATACAGTATCGAGAATGTTAGCGAATTTGTGTATTTAGGCGCTAAAATAACGAAAACGGGCAATGAAAGAGACGAAATACGCCGAAGAATACAGCTTGCAAATAAAATACTTTATTCAGCTGCATACAAAGGAGAACAAAGCTCCAAGTATACAAATCATGGACCCTAACCCAAGCCTCTGCAAATATATTGATTGTCTTTAAGCGACGGGTCCTGAGGCGAATAATCGGAGCGAAGCTAGACGGGGACCAATGGCGAATTCGATGCAACCATGAGCTGTACGAAATTTTTGACGATCCGGAGGTCTCAAGGATTGTAAGACTGCGGAAGCTGCAATGGGTTGGACACATGAATCGTATGGATGAACAACGGATACCCAAGAAGGTATTCGTTGGGAGAACTGAAGGCCGGAGGCCAGTGGGGAAACCGAGGAAACGCTGGTCTGACTCGGTCGACGAAGACAATTCATCGCTGCTCGGATTTCGGAATTGGAAGACGCGGTCAACGGGCCGAGACAGTTGGAGACGCTGTTTGCAGGAAGCAAAGGCCCGAGAGGGACTGTAGTGCTAAGAAGAAGAAGAAAGAGTGAACATATTAACTCTCTGGTTTTTATGAATGCACCAGGAGGTAAAGATGTTTGGTTAGGTGGTTATTCCAAAGCTTTAGCCACCATCATTTTATGCTAACAAATCTGGACTGCAACTCGCGGAGAGTCTGGTTTTTAAATAGAATCTTTAAACGAAAGTATCATGCGTTACCATATTCTATTATAAATAACAACGAAAAGCATATTTACTCCAATGAAGGAAAAGTAGATATACTTGCAGATAAATTAAATCTTCTCCATAATATTTCCAATAGGTTCTGCAACAATCTAGCAGAAATTATGGTGACTAAAGCTATGGAACAACAACCCAACCAATTTAATAAGCAAAAACTGCATGAGTATTTTTCAATTGATTGATTGACACAGTTTGCTACCGATTCTTGAAAAAGGAAAACACAACCATATACATTGACCATCCGTGCGGAATTTATACTAAAAGGAAACTATACCAAGCCAAATTTTAATTAATCATATATTTAAACATTTACAATTTTATCCTCAGAGAATCAAAGAATCTGAGTGAAATCCCAGTTTTGACCCGGTATGAAGCAGTTTCTCACTACTGCATCAGATTTTCATTTCCTTAGGTTATTTAGTCGTGACATAATTTTTCGTTGATCAGTAAGCGGAAATTATCCGCTGGAAAACTTGATCAACGGAGACGAAGATTCTTCATCGCTATTTCAATTCCGAAAGTGGAGAGAATGATTTGCGGGAAACCATGGTTGACAATCCTAATTGTGGCACTACAGCCTTAGCCAACCTTTAGTCGTTTTGATTCACTAAGGGAACTATTCGTGGGAAACCATGGTTGACAATCCTAGTGGTAGCACTACAGCTTTAGTCAACCCTTGGCCTTTTTGATTTGGATTAGTCGTTTTGATTTACATTGAAGAATTCCATTTCAGACTGTAACATTGAAGTTTTCGAAAAGGGGAAAACGAATTCGTGTTCAAGAGAATATATGGTTGAAGTGTATTGACTTGTTAGGAGGCTATGTTGAAAAATAAGTTAAATTTTGATTTATGAATATTGTATTTTAAATCGATAATCTTTCCTTTTGGATTACTCTCCGTTTAATAAGTGATTGATGCCTATGCAGTGTGTAGTTTGAGTACTTTTTATTCTGGACAACATTTATTATAGAAGCTTGGATCCTGAAATGCTTAAGACTCTGGACCATTTTTTACCGTCTACGTTTTGCAGTGAATTTTTGCTGTTATATGGAAGTGAAACAGGGACCCTGACGAGCGAATCCGAAAATGCAATGGATTTATTTGAACGCAAAGTGCTCCGAAAAATCTACGAACCAGTGAAACAAAGAACAGTTTGGGGATTACGTTACAACGATGAGTTGTATGAACTCTTGCGTGAAGTTACGCAAATTGCAATGGGCGGGCCATGTAGAAAGAACGGAAGATAACCTGCTGCCAAAAAGCATATTAATGGGTAAAGCACAAGGTAGACGTCCAGCGGGAAGACCGAGGACTTGATGGGAAGACATGATAGAGGCTGACAGCAATCCTTGTTGGAGGTAAACAACTGGCGGACAAGGTCACGGAACCGTAATGATTGGAGGAGATTAATCCTGGAGGTCAAGGCCCGGCTTGGGCTGTCGCGCCATAAATGATGATGATGATCTTTCGCTACGATTGTAACAAACTGTCAGAATTTTCATGCTCACTTTAATCGTTCATCTAGTTCGAATCAACTCGAGAATCTGAATCCAACCGCTAATTCAGTCTATTAATGTCACACGTCATTGACAAACAAAGAAAGCAGCGACATTTTTTTCATCTTACTTGCTTTTGAAAAACTCTTATCGCCAATTTTCCACATCCCCGTGATCAGGTTCGTCATTTAATCGTTACCCATAACACTAGTAATCAAACAGTGAAAGATAGGTTGCATCTAAAAGCTAGGATTGTGAATTAAGTAATAATGACAAAAAAAAAAAGTGAAAGGCTGTTGCAACCACGTTCAAAGAATCTGAGTCAAATCCCATTATTTCTTATGTGAAATTTATAATCTCAGCATCAGGTGGTTCGTTTTCATAACAAACCCAAAAATATCTGTGTTTAAATATTCTGCTCTGAAAAAATAAATCCAAGGATAGTCTTGCTTTCAATTTATACTTGTTCCAAACTCAAGGGCAGGGTCGTTGTTTCAGAAGCCACCCTAAAAACTCAACAAACGCACAGTTGCAGCTAGCAGGATAGAATGAAAGTGGTTAATTTTTGATGGATGAGTCAACTGTTGACCGCCGACGAAGTTAGAACAAATTCGCGAGCACAGCGAAGGATGCTTGCTAGCTAATCCAACTATTGCTATTGAATTCTAAAATTGGAATTTGTGAAGAAATCGAATTATGAATTTATGATGAAAAAAGTCATGATATGATCAATAACATGATCAAGTTTGTGGCGACGTGATTAATATTAAATAAAATCATTAGCAAATCTAATTACAATTCCTAGAAAATTCCATATACAAAAAATACTTTGTTCATTTACACTTTACAAACACAATGAAACATGCAAATATAAATTGCCGCCATTTGCTTGATAAAAATAAAATTTTTAATATGTAAGTTATTTCAATTTCAGAAGATCATCATCTTTTATGGCATATCTCCGATTCATGCCTTCGCCTCCAGTTGTAGTTGCCTTTCATCGCCGCAATTCTGCGACCTCGTTCGTCAATTAGAATCCCAAGCAGGGATATGCTCTCAGCATTGATTGAATCTTCCCATCGTTTCCTCATCTGAACTTTTCCTTTGCCCCCTACTTTTCAACGTTCGTATGAAGAAGCTGTGCTCTTCCATTCTATCCACATTCCCTGCCCGTTGTAGTTTGCATAGCGTTACGCATGCGAGTACAGGTGGGTCGTCATAAAGTCGTTGTAACGAAGTCTACGCTCTGGTTCAAGAGTCCAGGTTTCACACCCATACAGCAGCACGTGTCTTATTAGTGTCTTGTATATGCGAATTATATTTTCCCTGTGAACAACTCTGGATCTTAGCATACAAAGTACCATATTTCATTCTTCTCTGTGCTTTTTCTATCAAAATGAACTTCTAAGTATGGGAAGTTATCCACAATTTCCAGGTTGTACTCTCCTAAGGTCAGATGTTGTCGTACAGGGATGTGTTTCCTTGTTTGAGACATGCATTTAGTTTTAGTTTCATTAACCAGGAGGCCGACTTTTTTCGCTTCTGACTCGAGCCGTATGAACGCTTCTTTCGTATCTGGAATGGATCTGGATATAATGTTAACGTCGTCGTCATAAGTTACTACTAGGGCGGTTCAAATATGATGGAGACAAAAGCTGTATGTTTTGAAGGTCGCGGCTTGAGTATGTGATAGCTGGGTCTCTTACGAACAATGTGGCACCATGAGAGAATGTCAAGTGCCGACCACCGTTGCGCAACGTATTGTCATCCGTTTTTTAGTGTGGGAAGCTGTTAAAATGCGGAAAATCTTCTGCGTTTGCAAAATCAATTCGGTAGTGAGTGCCTGAGTAGGGCTGATGTTTTTAAACTGTCGAGAATGAGCCGCATGATCATCGACCGCGAACCAGCATCACACCAGACAACATTTACCGCGTAGAAAACTCATTTTGGAGGACCGTAGGATGAATGTTCGAGACATTTCGGCTGAACTCGGCATCAGTATTGGTGGTATAGAGTCTATCATCTACGAACACCTTCAATATCGCAAAATAACGGGGCGATGGGTTCCTAAACAGTTGAACTTCGAGCAAAAATTCACGCGGTTGGAAGTTTGGCGTCGCTTGCTGACGTGATACGAGGTGGAGGGGGCGGTTTTTTAACGCGAATCTTCACTACAGACGAGACATGGGTACACTAATACACTCCCGAAAGCAAGGTGTCGTCTAAAGAGTGGAAGAAGGAGGAAGGGGCGCCAGTCAAAGCGAAGACAACTAGGTCCGCGGGTAAGGTGTACTGTGTTCGGGACCGGCGGGGCGTACTGTAAGTCGATTTCCTGCGCACCCAATATTCCATCAATGCTGCATACTACTCTAACCTTCTGAAAACACACGTGAAACCCGCTTATCGCTCGAAAAGGAACGCCGGTTTTTAACGCCTTCCCACATTAAAAAACGAATGCCAATACGTTGCGCAACGGCGGTCGGCACTTCCCGTTCATTCATGGCTGTAGCACGCGTGAAACATGTACTCCCGACGAAAACTATGTCACACTGTTCGTAAGGGGCCCAGCTATCACATACTCAAGCCTTCAAAACATATATGCTTGTAGAGTAGCGTGCCCGTGGTGTCTTCCTGAGAAATATTAAGTTTTTAGGCCTGAGTTCGTTGGGAAGCTCTCTCCGTTTGCTTTGACCTGTGACTCGGCGTTTAGCATTGTAACCTTGGTTATGTGGACGAGTTTAGTTGGTTCATTGGCATTATTTTGTACAAGAAATCTCTGTCAATAGTGTCTCATGCTTGCTTGAAGCCTGCGAAGTCTACATCAACATTATATTCTCAGCACTTTTCGAGCACCAGTTTTACTGAACATATCTGGTCAGTTGTTGATCGTCCACTTCGAAAACCATCTTGGTACAATCAATTGATATTTTCACAATAGAGTTTCAGTCTTCGCTCAATGACTTTAGATAGCACTATATATGATGTGTTCAACAGAGAAATCCCTCTGCAATTTTCACAGCGTAGCCTGCCTGTCTCCCTTTTTATGTAAGGGGCATATGATGCTTTTCCGCCAGTCATCTGGCAGCTGCTCCTCTGTCTATATCCTACATATTAACCGATGCAGGAGGTTTTGTAGGTGTATTCCTCCGGTTTGGAGCAGTTCTGTCGGCATTCCGTCAATTCCAGGAGCTTTGGTTTTCGCTGTCGTGTTTCAGGAAAAGTATTTTGGCGGTTGTTAACGACCGTGACAAAATATTGATGTCGGCCGTATAGACTACTACTTGGCTCGACTTGTATAATAACGTATCTCTTGTATCGACAAGTACCTTTCTTATAACATATTCTAGCACCAAATTGAATACCAATGGGGCAGCCAACCTCCCTGCTTTAGTCCGATATTTGTGTCAAAGGCGTCGATGAATTGGTTATTGATGCGGACTTGGGAGGTTGTCGACGTCATTTTCATGTCGGTAACATGAACCAATTTGGCTGGGATACCAAAGCAAAGCATTATTTGGTATACTACGTTACAATCAATACTGTCGTATGCTTGCTTGAAGTCAACGAAAGTCAACTAAAATTTTGTGTACGTGAACTCCCACCGTTTTCAAGTACCTGCTTGACTGTAAACAATTAATCGATACCTTGATACTCCACAATAATACTCTTGGCGTATGATCTGTTTATTTTCTAAGATCTTTGGAAATATTTTGTACGCCGTACAAAGCAGTGATATGCCTTTATAGTTTTCGCACTGTAGCTTATCACCTTTTTTGTGGATAGGGAATATAATTGATTGGCTCCACTCGTTCGGTATATTTTCTTGTGACTAAATGTACTAGAAGACTTTATGAATGGCCTCTGAAAAGCGCTGCCACCATATTGAATGAGATCCACTAGAATTTCATCGATGCCCAGAACTTTATTATTCTTTTGAACCTTGATGGTGGAACAAACTTCATCCAGAGTTAGTGGGGCCAATTTAAGCTCCCCGGGAATATCTATAGGCTACGATGTTCTGGAGCTGTGCGGAGTATTAAGGAGGTTCTTGAAATATGATGCCAATCTTTCTTTAATCCTATTTTCATCAGCGATGATGTTGCCGATGTCATCACGGCAGAGGGTGGTCTTGGGCTGATAACCACCTTTCAGACTTTAATTATTTTAATAGTTTTTTTCACTTCCAGATATAGCTCATTGATAATTTTTAGCGATATATCTGAAAGTATGGGAGCTGTTTAGGGAGATGAAACAATTAGTAGCCGAACAGGTAAGTGAAGATCTATTGAAGTAACTTTGGTTGCAACGTTTTCCTCCCGAAAACAAGCAGGCAATTTCAGGCTGCCACTCAGCCTCTGGAAGCGCTGAACTACTTAATAGTATGGATAAAATAAGTGAAATCTGAATACGTCCTAACGTTGTAGATTGCAGCACTTACAAAAAGTATATCGAAACCAACATTTTCCAGATTTTCTGGACGTAATAGGTCTTGAAGCAACTCGCGCTCCAGAGATAATAGAAAAGGTTTTTGTTGGTATCATAACAAGCTTGCTTCCTGAGCGGTTAAATGTATTCCTCAATGTAATATTGTTCCAGGTGAATTAAACAAATTTATCTGGTAACACAAAAAAACTGTGTGTGAAATCTTCAGCGGCGGGTTTCACCTCAATAAATTTTTGTCCCCTTACAATTTTTAACAATTTCAGTGAAAGTAAATTTCTTATAGGTACTGCCAATATGTCGGTTATTCCGGCTTCCGTTTTTGATAGGCATTTTCAAGATTCTCTGAAATTATCTGAAGTAAATTCGTCTTTTATCAATACATATGGAAGAAAAGCACTCTCTTTAGATCTATGTTTACGGATGACCTTAAAATTGTTATCGAGGATATTGAGAAATCTATCATTGGAGCAAATTTTTTATACTATTTTGGGTTATTGGTGGATATTTAAAAAAAGGCCCTCATTAATTCAGTTACTAATCTAAATTCTGTGGAATGCATTTCGAAGAATTGCTTTGCCATCCGATCTATTCAGATTGACAATTCTCTGGATCTTCGTATCAAAGAGTTGCTACTACTTTTAAATCAATTACCTCTTATAGTAATTTCATTATTCCAGCGAAGTACAATGTAAAGCATGCCATTATTACTTTTGGTTCTCCAGTAGTATCTAAAGTAAGACGTTTACCTTCTGAAAAACTTGCAGCTGCTAAGAGAAATCCATGGTCATCGCCACTACACATGGTCAATAAGAGCAATCTTGAATGGCGTCCTTGTGGTGATTCTTTGCGTCTCAATGCCCAAACTGTTCCTCACAGATATTCTATTCCGAACATTCAAGACCCTGGATCTCGTCAAAGCGTGTCACCATGTTCCTTTAGAACATCAGGACGTTCATAAAATAGCTATTTGCACGCCATTTGAATTCACGCGGGTTACTTTTGGGCTTTGTAACGCGTTGCATTTATGAGGTGCTCAGGAGCTTGGATTTCTGTTTTATTTATCTATATTATCTCATTATAGCAACAAAGTCAAAAACAGAACATTTTAAATACTTTGCCATTGTTTTTGAAAGACTTACAGAGTATAGACTTATAATAAATTTAGAAAGTGTAAATGGTGTGGAAAATGTGACGGCTGATACGTTATCACATCGTGGGGAGATTGAAGTTCCTAGTAGGATTGATTTGAGTCTTAATTATCAGGTACAGCTCTGCAAGAATTTTTTAAGAATGCTGAATACTCGTTCAGGAACAATGTTTTTCCAAACGTGGACTTAATTAATAATTATTTGTGAAGTATCAAACAAGAATATTAGGCCTTTCATTACTGGAGGATTTCGCAAAATTATGTTTTCTTCATTACATAATTTGGTAGACCCAAGTGCTCGTACTAAAAAGGGGTTGAACACTGCAAGAATTTTTGGCCATCCATGAATAAGAATGTAGTTTTATGCTCCTGTCTGTGCCTCACTTGTCAAAAGTCATTGGTATCATTGGTAAACCTTCACGCTTCGAAATCATTCATATTGATATTATTGGCCCATTACCTTTATCACAAGGTTGCTCATATTGTCTAATTGTCGTAGGTAGTGTTACTAGATGGCCATTGGCTGTTCCGCTTGCAAGCGTCACAGCTCAAGCTTTTGTGGACGCACTTGTTAAAGACTGAATATCTAAGTTTCCTTGTATTGTAGACAATTTTAAATCAGGATTATTCTCTGAATTAAGAAAATTACTAGGATTCAAAAGAAATCGCATAACAGCGTATCATCCTCCATCAAATGGCATTATCAAGCGTTCGCATAAGACTCTTAAGGCAGACATCATGGCTTATAATAGTCGTTCCTGATCTAAGGTGCTTTCTTTCATTCTGTTAAGACTTAAATCTAGAGATAGCGGCATCACTAGTACAACTTGTGTTAGGATATAACCCATGTTTACCAAGTGATTTTTTTGAAACGTTTTCTAAAACGGAAGTTCAGACTGATTTGATTAAAGATCTGAAATCGCAACTGATTTTGCTTCATTCGTGCAGTACTCCGAAAATTATTCCAAGCATAAATTTTTCGTTTTTAAAGACCGCTTCTTGTTCGCATATATTTCTCAGAACGGATTCAGTAAAAGCATCGTTACAGCCGCATGAACGTGATCAATTTTACGCTTTTAATTAAAAATCTTTTCCAACTGTATCACAGGATTACAATGAACCCATCCAATCACCTTAAGCAACAATCATAAAGCCAGACGATATAAAAGCAAAGGAAAAAGTAACATTTAATCTTAAAAGAAATAAATAATATTACAAGGGATACCATTAAAACTCGCTATGGAAGAGTCACGTCTGTTCCCTTCATACTTATATCGTGAAATATAGTTTTCGCTGAAGGAGGAGTATTGTGACGACGTGATTAATATTAAATAAATAAATTAATATTAATTAAAATCACTCGCAAATCTAATTACAGAATTAGAAAATTCCATATACAAAATAAGTTGGGTAGACAGACTTAAACTCCCGTCAGATGCACTTTGTACCCAACACATGATAGGCAGTCACCAACAATTAATAAAATCAAGAAACACGTCAAAGAGATGTACATATTTGAATCCATTGTTCCTCCATTTTCAACGGTCGACATTTTGTTGGAATGTAGCAAAAATCACTCACATTATGAATCTCCAAAAATATTGATGTTATTTATCTTATCTGAAAATTTCAAGAAAATCAAATCAAAACTGCAGTGTATGGTTCAACGGAAACCCCATAGACTTCCAAAATCGTGTATTGGTTGTTCTAATCAAAGAGATTTCAAATGGCTCTAACTTCCGTGAATATGATTCGATTTGCTTAAAACTTATATATAATAGTATCAGGGCCTTGTTGAAAACTACTCAAATATCGAATTACGTTGAGTATAAGGGTATCGATTCAATTTTATTGGGGAAAATATTAAATTCGGATCTCATACTATTATTAACAAAGTTCAGCGAATTTTGACTTCTAAGGTATTAGTTGTTATTCAACTGATACAGACCCATCTCCATGATTTTTTTCAGATCTTTTGAACCACAGGTATCCAATCGCGAAGAGGACACAAATTTTTCGTCTATTTCCCTTTCCGCTGCACTCCAAGACGCTGGTAACACTGTTTTATGACCTGCTCTCATTGTGACCTTTCATTTGACACCCCAAATGACTACCTTCGGTAGAAAAAATTTTTACGGCTCCCCTTTTGATATGGGGGGATCTCCCATTAAAGCCGCTTGAAAAATTTATTGGTACCCAAACATTCAACGAGTCATCACTTTTGAACAACTTGCAAAGTTCAAAGTCAGAGTCAAAGTCAAAAGCGCTTTATTTAATACGTATCGTTATAAATTTTTAAAAGAACATAAAGCAAATTCCAAACAATAAAACTATAAAAAACTTAATGGCCCGAATGGCTCTCTAAATTTATACGTTATCAGTTAAACACATTTAATGAAAAAAATACATTTGCAAATTTAAATTAATTAAGATTATTTCATATTTTTTGATTCAATTGGAAAAAGGAGAAAAAACCAACCAGCATTATTCAAAAATTACTTATACTACTAACACAAAAATGAACTTATATCCTATACCTAATATGTTACACCCTAATTCTAAATAAGTTCAATCAAAAAAAAAAAAACAAAAAAAAAACGTTACCTTATATTGAAACCTATACCTAAATTATAATACAAATAAACAACAACACTAGATGTAGCAATAATGAGATGAATCTAAAAAACTAAGTAACGAGAAAAAGCACAAAAACAGAAAATAAACACGAATAATTTAGACATTGTCATTCAGCCACCAATACCTAGATTGCTCCATCTCAGCTCGACTAGCCTCAACGAATCTAGCAACTGAGTATCTCCATTGGAATTGTTGGTCTCGTGAACTCAGATTCGGAGGATATTTTATCTTCTTATCGGTGGCCCGTCGGTATATGTGATATATGATTGGGACGCCATCAGAATCAAAAATATATCGATTCATGTCCAAATACACGAATGCTTCTGGAGGAACGAAGCCAGTAGTGAGGCAAGTCACAATATACCCGTCTGTAGGGTGGAACGGCTGTGAAATCCAAGGGTTTTCACTCACAGTTACAGATCTTGCGATATGATTCCGAAGAAGTTTCAATATGAAGATATCGACTCTTGTCACTTGAGCGGTTTGATAAATTTTTCTATTCGATATATAGTGCTTCCAATCCGTCTCAGGCTTTCTGTACAAACCAGTACATGCACGAAGACATTTCCTTTCGAAAACTCTTAATCTTTCCATTGTACTAGCACTCTGGTTGTACCAGATCTGGCATCCGTATGTCAAAACTGGTCTAACCAGGGTCTTGTAACAAATAACTTTGACTTTTTGATCAATGTATCTGGAATGAAAGAGTCGCCGAAGGGCCATGACTACTTTTAGTGCCTTACTGAGCATGATTTTGACATGTTCAGTGTAATACAGATACTGATCGAGATAAACACCGAGGTATCGAACACAGGATTTATGTGGAACCCGTTCTGAACTACCCTCACCAGCCATAATGTGGAAATCCTTCCAATTACGTTTCAGGTCTTGACTGGCCCCCTGCAGCGTTGTCCGAAACAAGATAGTTTCGCACTTCTGCGCATTGATTTTCATTCGCCAATTGTCGGTGTAGAGCTGGACATCATTAAACATTTTTTGAAGATTGCTCTGAACTATTGTAGCTTTTCGGTCTGCCGTATAGATGATCAGATCATCAGCAAACGCTACCAATGATCGCGTTGGCGAGACATTAAAATCAAAGCTGTTCAATAACTTGTGAATGAATATTGAGAAAAGCAGGGGTGCAGTAACTGTTCCCTGCTGTAGACCATTCAAGACCTTGAACTCGCGCATTGTTGTCAGATTTCCATCAGTTACAACAAACGATTTCCCGTATAACATATTACACATCATGGCGACAAGGTGTCTGGGGAACCTGTCCTGAAGAAGTTTGAAAACTAGTCCATCTAACCACACCGTATCGAAGGCTTTCTCCATATCAATGAGACATGCTCCAACACATTCTTTGTTGTTTAGTTTCCAACAGATGTCTGAGGTTACTTTCGTTATTGCATGTATGGTCGAATGCCTGGCACGAAAACCAAATTGGCAATTCGGCATCAACTCATATTTCTCAATGTGGGCGTTTAATGCTCTGTTGAGTATCACTTCAAACACCTTGCTGATGTTAGGCAGCAAGCTGATTGGGCGATAGCTTTTAGGGCATGAAGATTCTTTTCCTTTCTTCAAGATCGGAAATACCTTAGCCTTTTTCCACTCATTTGGGAAATATGAATTGTTCAACATGTTGTTGAACAATATGCAATAACTCCTAATAGCAACCTCAGGCAAATGTCGGAGAACTATATTTGGAATACCGTCAGTACCACATGATTTTTTGTTGTTTATTCTGCGAAATATGAAACACAAGTCTTCATAGCTGACAAAATAATCAATAAGATTCAAGCTCGGTATGAGGTCAGATGTGATTGTTTCATCGAAATGAAGAATTGATTGGCCGTTCAGGCTTGATTTGAAGTCGGAAACTTTTGCTTCAACGACCTCCGAAAATATTTCATTCCTTCTCTCTGGGTTTGGCAGATGAACCAATTCTAAATGTGTTCCAATCAGGGCAAGTTTCTGCAATCCATCACATATAATCCTGTTTCCATTTCTATCCGGAGTCGTACTATCAATTTCGATACCAGCTCTATCGAGAAGATTTATCTCATCACTAGTGACTTCAAGATTCGATACCTTCACTCGAGACTTCCTGCGGAATAAGCTATTCACTTTCGCGAAAACGCCATCTGGGTCCTGTGGGCTAATACCCTTCAGTTTTTCCGCCCATTGATTGCTGACCTCACTCCTGAAGTATGAACGGATTAAGTTCCGGACATTCTTCAGGTGTAATTTCAACAAAGCCAACGAGGGATGGTTGTAGTCCAAAAATCGTCGATAAATATTGTTGACGCGTGTGAGAAGAAGGCTTTTCAATCTTTTCAACCTTGCGATGGTTGGTGTTTCATATCCTTCCATATTGTTTCGATGTTTAATCTTGGGAACTACTTTCTCAATCGTTTCCAACGTCAGCTTCTCTAACTTCGACAAATAGAGATCTATTTCATCGTCAGTTAGATTTCTGTTATTAGGAACCATTGAGCAAGCGTTGCTATCATCAGAAGGAGGACATTGCTTCTGGTACTCCCGATTAAACTTCTTTTGAAACTTTCCCCAGTCTGTTTTTTTGAAATTCAACCGATGGTTTTCATGTTGAACTGGAATGAGGAAGAAATCATCCCTTTGATGATTGATTTCCATTACGATTGCGTTATGGTCGCTATCGTAAGGAAGCACCTGCAGTTTCCGTTGAGGACTATTAAAGCTGAATTCAAGTCTTGCGTCAGCAATGCAGAGGTCCAAATATGAATTTGTCCGAGGGTATGTTGGGAACTCCGACCCATATAGGTTGCACCTGTATTCAATTTGGTTCTCTGTCATCCATGATTTCAGGAATACACCTCTTGGATTATAAGTGGCGTTTAGCCATGATGTATGCTTGGCATTCAGGTCACCGGCAAAAATATAATAATTATGCAGCCTGTTCAATTCGAGTATTTCAAACAAGGAATTGAGTTCCTCCTTGAACTTGAGAACATTTTGACCAGTTGCATAGGCAGAGATAACGAAGAGGTTATCCCCACCTGGCAGTGAAATTTTGATGACGGACACTTCAAGAAATTCAAAGTTTTTGAATTCGACTTTTTCAATATTTTGGAAACAATAGGGTCTTCTAACCAATATCCCGGTGCCACCTCCCCCATCACCTATTACCCTATAGTTTCTTACGAATGCAAAATCTTTGAATTCCATGGAATGCCATGAATTGAGGTGGGTTTCAGTGAGAAGTATGATGTCAGGCTTTTGCTTAACAACAAATTCAAGGAGATAATCACGTCGATGTATAGCAACGATAGAGTTGACGTTGATCGATATGAGGCGAAGTCTATCCATGGGAATATGACTGGATGACAAGTTATTATTAGGCATTCGAAAGACCTAAACGCTGAAAAGCAAAGTTAATTTTTGAATCTTGTTTGTCGATTCTCTCCGATAAAGAATTAAGTTGCTGGTAAATTTTGAGAAGCAGCTCATTATTGCCACTTACATTATTTACATTATTTCCAGCATTTTCTGCTGGTCCTCTAGCGGCGAGTGCAAATGATACTCCGGGCTTGACGAAGTTGGAAGGTATGATATTACGGTGTACTTGTGTTTGCTTTGGAGCAAATTTAACTTTTGCATCTTGATATCGGGAGCATCCTCGATATGATGCTGGGTGACCAAAAACACCGCAGTTAACGCAGTATAATTTTTCTTTAGGCTCCGTCTGAGCCAATTTGCACTCACCGGGAGCATGAACGTCTTTGCATTTAACGCAACGATAGTGCATGGCACAATTGGCAGCCGAATGTCCAAATCTTTGACACCGGTAACACTGGTTGACTTCTCTTTTCTGGAGGCGTTCCCACCTCACCACTCTGAAATTTAAGTACCTTATTTGTTGAAGGGCACTTGGACTGCTCTTATTTGCAATTTGTACCAGGTAAAGTGGTAAATTCTTCCTTTCTATGGTCGACCTTCTTGTCGCAAAGGCTTTGACTGAAACAAAATCAATATCTGGTGCAGCCTCCTTGAGCACCTGAAGAAGATCGACCGTATCCTCTCCGCTGTCCAAACCCTTCAACAAGAAGGTCTGATTCTTTTCACTTTTTGGGGTATAGGTGAAGTGTGGAACCTCCCCAGAAATCAGCGCATCTTTGGCTGACTTGAAATCAACCAGTGATTTCGTCCTTATAGTTAATTTTTCGGCATTAACTCTTTTGATTTCGAAATTGGCCAGTTTATTTTCGACTGCCAATAGCCGAACCATATCTTTCCCGGTTTGTCCGAACACGTTGATTGGCGGAACTTTTTCTGTCTTGTTGGAAGCTTTTTCAGAGGAACCAGCAGAACTGCGGGCTGGTTTTTTCTCCTTATTTTTGTTCTTTAAATATTGAATGAAATTAACGTCATTATCTTGATTAAAATTACCTCTGATGTTTTCTTCGATTTCCATATCTTCGGTTAATCCCTCCAGCGCTGCAAAATAATTTCGGCTCTCGTTGGTGCCACCAGCACTTAGAACTTCCTCTGGATTTACTTGCTTTGCACTTTTCTTCGGCTTTGTTACCTGTTGCCATTGATTTTGTGGCTGCGTCTTTTGAGGCTTCATCCCTTGCTTGAAAAGATCCTTGAGAGACTGTATCTCTTGCCTTAGTTCATCATTTTCTTTCTGCAATTTGGCCATTTGTTGATTATCCGCTATTATTTGCAGCTTGCACCCTCCATCTACGGAGTTTTCTTCGTTATGTTTTCTTTTAGTGATTGTCGCCAGTTTCGTATTCGTCGTTTCCCCAGGTTGCCCCAACGGTAGGAAGCCGTCGGGCTCCTCCATACCAGCGGCGAAATTTTCTTTGTGAATTTGTTTTTCGTTACCAATCGAAGTAAAAATATTCGATAGAAATTTCCTGAGTCGATTACTTCGGCAATATAAGATTTTTTCCGATAAAAATTAACTTCGGACTAACGTTTTCAAAAAATTAATTTAATTTTTGAAAACTTTTGACAGGAGCGATTTAAAAGACGTCTATACGCAAAGACTACTCAACTTGCAAAGTTTAGTCTTTGTAGCTGCTATAATTTCGGAGAAAAATTGCTGTGTGACACAGACTGACGAACGGACGGCCAAGCAAAACCGATTTCAATAGGGTTTTGTGAGTAGTACACAATCTATTTCTTCTTCTTTTATCATCCCGTAATAGAGATACACACTATATTTTTTCTTAACACGTACCATTTTCTGAGTGTCGTCCATTAAAGTTATGAACATAGAAACACATAATGTAAACACTTTGTATTTACATATTGGAGCTTCATTGAAAATTATTTAGAAATATCTCCCTAATTACGGATCCAAAACTTGATAAGAAAAAGTAAAATATGGACGGACGAAACGAATTTTCAGTAGGGTTCAGTAACCCATCTTTTGATATATGATTAGTTGAATTTTTGAATTTTTCCGTTGCTCCTTTTTTGGCGTTAAATTCAAATGAATAAATAAAACCCTAATTTTTTCCTTAAAACGCCAATATTTATTAAAACCCGGGCAGACACGTGTTTCGGAAACAAGTTATTTCCTTCTTCAGTGCCGTGGCACTGAAGAAGGAAATAACTTGTTTCCGAAACACGTGTCTGCCCGGGTTTTAATAAATATTGGCGTTTTAAGGAAAAAATTAGGGTTTTATTTATTCATTTTATATATGATTAGTAAGATCCATCAAGATATCTGCGTTTTTGCCTCTGTAGTTATCCAAAGTTACCCGAAAAGTCATTATTAAGAGCAGTTTCGAATTCCTTTATCAATTCGGTATTCGTTTTGAAAAGAGATATATGCAAAACTCAAGTATTTTTCATCCAATAATCAAAGATATTTGAACAAGTATTTCTTTTTGCTTTTCTTTAGCACTACATCCCCTTTCGGGCCTTCGCTTAGAGATAGAGTACCTCATTATTTTGATGTCCGTCCACCCAGCTGCGATACGTTCTTAAACCATTACGTATCATAACTGAACAGGTTTACAGGCCATCCGAAGAATCACTCGAAACAAATCTTGTTGTCACCAAGGGATTCAAACCAGGTACCTTTCGCTTACGCAGCGAGCACTGTAACCCCTACACCACGCGGACTACCATTTGAAAAAGTTAAGTATGCCGTATAAATCAACCAACGGAATCAAGGCAGATGCCGAAGATATGTACATCACAGGATACTCAGAGACATCGCTCAATCATAAAGAAGAATGAAACGATTGACAAATTAGTTCATCTAACTGCAACAAAGTTTCAGTAGTTGGAAACATAGGATCACAAGCCCAGATTCACTATTACTGGTCTTTAATTATTTTATTTATTTGATATCCGCAGGCCAATTCTTTTTTTTTTTTAACAGCCGTCGGGTCTTGCATCTGCTTACTCAAAGAAGCAAGATTCAACGGCATTTTAAGAAAAAGTTTTTGTTATAATCTGTCAATTAATTAACGCAAGATAAAATTAAATACTATGGTACGAAAAATAGTGCATCTGCGTGATATTAACATTAAATAAATGCATTGTGGATTTTTCGAAATAGGGTATATAAGGGCCATCAAAAAAGTGATCGGCGGGTACCTCGAAAATAAGGAGTGATCGAAACAAAAGATATTTTCAGCAAATTTACTTTATCTAATAGCAATCTATTATAGTCATTCGTTTTTTAGATACCCATATCATGCCACACGGTGTAATTATGTTGACATTTAAAAAGTACCAAAAAACTAGCAGCAGTAATTCACACAAATTGATTGCTTGAAATTTAGAAATAGGAAAAAATTCATTGAATTGATATTTTGATAAATATAACAACATAAGGAGAGAAAAAACTACTCCTTTAAACATTTTCCAGCATTTTTATTGAACCTCTAGCACCATTTGAGTACTTGACGGACCAGGCGAAAAGTGATGTTATTTTTTTAATTTCTTTCAATTGAACCCTCTCTTTGCGTTTTTATTGCATTTTTTTTTGTTTTATGATATTCAATTCTATTGAAAGTGTACATATTCAATGAATGTTTATAGTACAAAATGCTTTAATAAATCGGGTAGTGATTCATTTCTCAATTTGACCGTTTTTTTGTTTCGATAGTGTAATGTCTTTTTCAAGACTCATTCACGCGATCCTTGCTGATAGGGTCCCATCTTTCCGGCAGTATGGCTTTAGAGCAGGGCGCTGCACTATTGATGCGGTTGCGAAGTAGTAGGCTCGGTCCATCGGGTGGAAGTATATAGCTGTACCAGCCAATGGGTGGAGACACTTAATATAAGGACTACCTTCAACTCAACTAAATGGCTGCATATTCTGCACGCGTTGAGGACCCTTTTTCAAGTTCTAGAATATCTGATGCGGATTTTAAGGGATTATCTGAAGGAGTAAAGCGTGCTCTATGACAGAAGGCAAAGTAGGCAAAGGTTGGAAGTTACATCGGGTGTTGCTCAAGGTTCGATCCTTGGCCCAGACCTGTGGAACATATCACACGACGGGCTATTGAGTTGAACATGCTTAACATGCTGGGTATGCTAATGCACCGAGTGAGGGATTGGATGATTGCTCGCGGGTTCAGCACGGGAGAAAACCGAAGAGGTCAACCTGACAAAGAAGATAGTTCTCAGAGTAAGAGCAATCAGTATCAGGGAAATGCTGGCCGAATTGCTACCAGCAACGGCTGATAAGGCTACTTCGGGCATATTGGGTCTAAGTCGACTTATGGCCAACGTAGGGGGATCCAACGCATCAAGAAAGCGACTTTTAATGAGTGCCGTAGTACTGTGCAGAGAAGAAATATAGGGAGACGCTCTCAGCAAAGAGTTGTACTGAAAACGCCTGGCGCATGTACAAAGACGAAAAGCATTGAGGATTGCATCTGCAAATCAGAACGTCTCTGACTCGGTACTGTTCATCGCAGGCGTAATACCAATCACTCTCATTGTTAGAGAGCGCAGTAATATGTACCTGTGTCGCAACGAAGACATTAGAGGGACAGTTACTAAGGTCCTGGATGAATGACACGAGAGGAAAATGGACTTCGCGCCTCAAACTTGCTCTGAGATTTTGGCTCAATAGAAAACATGGTGAGACTGACTCGTATTCGTCCCGGCTCTGGAGCGGGCATGAATGCTTTCAGGCTCACCTGCACAAGATTGGTAAGTCGCGATTTCCCGACTGCTTATAAGCATATAGAAGAACTCTCTTCGGAAAGTCTAATCGAGGTATGTTTGGATCGGTTAACAAATGGAAAAATGTGACATATTACGTTCGGACAATTCTAACAGCTACCATGTGGCATATTATGTTCGGGCTGACAGTAACCGGGGTAGGGGGATTGCTTTTCTAGCATTCCCACTCCCTCCCTTCCCTCCTGCAATAGGAGGGACCCTCCCTTCCCTCCTGCAATAGGAGGGACCCTCCCATCATGGTGGCGTCCCACAGCGTAGCAAAACAAGGCTTAGCACAAAGTAATGTGTCGAACGGTTCCCGGCTAGGTTCTCAGGTTGACAGGGTAGATGTTTAGTGGGTAGTCCAGATGTCTTACGCGTTTGGGAGCCCAGGGAGGTGTTATGTGGGTAGTCCAGAAGTTTTGTGTGGATGGCTGGCCCATACTCAGCATAAATGGCCTTTACCTCCCTACCAGAACAAAATCCACATTTAATGTAATCTGAAACACTGCTTTCGGCAATCATTCTGGGTTCTTTAGGATAGGAAACCAGAAAAAAAAAACGATTTTAAGACATTTTTCATAAAAAGCACTTATTTCTTAATGTGTGTACTTAACATAAGATCAAACTGCAATCAACTAGTGAATCTAACGCGAATTCAATGTAGGTATGTGATACATGACTCTCCATAATACAGCACTTAGGGAAAAATTACTTGTAACTTGTGACAAGTCATTTTTCCCTAAGTGCTTCTGGAACACAATGTACTATCTCGTTTGTATACTATTAGTTACGCCAACAATCTAAACTGCCTATTAGATCTGAGTATCGGTATCAAAATTGGTTATGATGTATTCATAAAGTCCACTTTCGGATGTGTTAATATATCACATAGCTTTTAAATACATTGGATTACAGAATTTTATTTGATAGTGATAACTGGAACTAAGATATAGTAACGTTTTTATATCTTTAGTACACGATTAACCACGGATTGAAATTGACTCTATTTATCATAAAACACGAACACACTCTGAAAATTAGCCGCGATTTTCAATTTTTGTGCTCTGAATCAAACTTTCAATGTGTAAGCAGTCTACTTCTTATCGAAACTCTGGGCCCCTCTTTGCAAAGTAAAGTTGCTGATGTGGAATTTATTCTTGAATTGGGGATTCAAGTGAATGGGATGGGAAATTGAATATTCAGATAAGTACTGTTGGTTGAAGGATGTTTTCCATAATCGACTGAATTTTAAGGAATGAGTTTTATAGCGGTTATTTGTTGGTTTTTTTCTCGTACTACAATACAATTAAGCTTTTCGAGCGCTAATCCAAATATCTACAATAAGATACCGTAATGGGTGGATGTTGGACCTCATTGTCACAAAATTCAACTCATTTTTCAAGCATTTATTTTGTTGAAAAATTATCAGGCTAATGAAAGAGATGATGAAGGAAGATGGTAATGTAATGAAATGTGAATGAAATACTCAACGTAGGGAATTTCCTCAAATGGAGCTTTTTTGTTCCTTGTGCTCTTTGTTATGGGGAACAATTATTTTTTACCTCCGACATAATAATTTTATTTTGATGGGAAACTCATAATGAATATTTTCTATGTGATGAAATGTTTTTAACATCACTGGAAGAAACGTTAAAAGCATATAAGTAGGGCGCAGATAGTAATGAGTTATGTGTATAGAAACATTACATGTCATTACTGAATTAAGAGTTAATCTTAAAAGTATGAGGCAAGTAAGCAAAGAACTATACAAAATTTGTGAACAGCTATAGAATGAGTGAGGTTAGGACAATTCTCTTCCACCTATTTCTGAACTTCATAAGAGCATTCTATCAAGCAGTAATAAAACGTACCTGTACAGTGCAATGTTCCAACTTCATTTCTATGTTATTAACCAATTGTAAACGTCTAAAATAAATATAACCAAACCAATCCTAACCATCCGTTGCTACTTACATTTTCAATATCTCCATATCGTTCCTGCAGCTCGCGGTCTTTTGTTTTTATTTCATCTCGTTGTTTATGGATTTGCTGTTTAAGTCGTTGTAGCACTTGACTATCTGATACTGTATTTGAAAGTTCGTAGTTTGTTATACTTATCACGCTGTCTGTTAAACTGTTACCAAGACCTGATGATGCTTGCGATTGTAGCTCCTGCTGCTGTTGAATTATTCGTTTATTTTCCTCCTGCAATGTACTGACTAAATCAACCAATTCTCGGGTTTCTGCTCGCCATTGTTCTTCTATTGATTCCAATTCCTAAAACAGTAAATAAACTAATGTTATTTTCGGGTGTAATGATTATCCTTACAGAAAAAGTGTTTTCATATTTATTCTTTAAAGAATGAAGTTATTGATAACATTAAGCGATTGAATGGGAACGAGTAAACTGGAATTTATAGAAAGGGATAGTAGTCAACTTACGTAGTGCCTGGAAGAAAGTTTTGAAAATTTATAATTATTCTTGCACTTTGCCTCCTCCTATAACTCTTGACATTGTACATCTTGCTCTGAGGAGTTACAGTCAGAAAAATGATTATTTGTTTGACAAGATTAGTTTAAGAAGATTTTGCTTTAACACTATAACACCTTTCGAGCCTTCACTTAGAGATAGTTAAAGTATCTCATTATCTTAATTAAATGTATCGGCACTCGAGAAGGTGATATGGTCAGTACCACACTTTTGCGGTATGTCCGTCCAGCCAGCTGCGAAACTTACTGATTTTAAACCCGTGCTTATCATAACTGAATGAGCTTATAGTCTGTTCGAAGAATCACTCAAAACAAATTTCGTTGTTACCAACGAGATTCGAACCAGGGACCTTCGGCTTACGCTGCGAGTACTCTAACCACTGCATGACGCGGACTTATGGAACGGCTGTTTCTCGTGTGACAAATTGAATGCTGAATACTGCAAAATATGTAAACAACGTCGATATGTCAATCGAATTTAGCTCTCAGTATCATTATGATGTCACAACAGTGTTAGGAGACTTTAGCAACATTAGCATAGAACCATCAGACGTTTCGGTTCAATATTACGCCATAAATAAATTATGGAAAACTTCCTAAAGGATCGGAGTGACTTTGCTGTTTAAGATAGATTTGACGATTTTTATATTGACTCAGAGGTCCCGCTAGCTTTCCTATTCCTATTAAACATACCTTCCGACGAAAGAGACTAAATAGATATGGGGCTCGCTAACACACATATCTGAACCAAGTAAAAACTCGTTATTCTTGTTTAGGTGGTCAGCTGAACACAATGTGTACATTACTGGGAGACCGCCATGTTCAGCTGGTGATAAACATCGCCAACGTTACATTCCAGTCAATTTGAAAGTGATAGTTTATACTTGAACTTATGACTAAGTCTGCTTTTCATGGAGAAAATACAGTCAGGAGAGGTCAGTACTTGAGACGCTGTGCTTGTGAAAGTTATTGATCTAGTGAAATTTCATCTCCCTGGAAGGTTAGCGTTGTGATCGCTAAACTTATAAACAACGTTCCCATGGCGCACGCGAGTGTTGGCCGTATTAAAATTCAAAACATTAAAAACACCCCGATCACTTAAAATTTTTGATTATACTGCCAGACAATGTTATAAGTGTGTTTAGGGTAAGAAAAACCCTCATCCGTGAATTTATGAGATCGTGAGCGTAATTCGAATATAGACGCTAAGCAAGAACTGATGTTAAATGCCTTTCGGAAAACGTTTGTAAAGTGAATAAAAGAAAACAAAGTTGAAACACAAACAATTAATACGCAGCATCTCCAAAAGAGACACACACAATTTACCCATACCTCATCTAGCTCCTTTAAAATCCTTAACTGCTTATTCGTCTGCCCATTTTCTTTTTCGTAGCTCTACAGCTCCTCTCGGGCCTTCACTTCCTGTAAAAAAGCGCCTCTAACTCTCTAAACGAATACCTTTTTGGGTATCCGTTGTTTGTCCATACGATTCACGTGGCCAGCGCATTCCAGCTTCCGCAGTCTTACAATCGTTGAGACCTCCGGTTCATCAACAATTTCATACAGCTGATGGTTGTATAGAATTAGCGATGGTCCCCGTCTAGCTTCGCTCTAATTATTCATCTCAGGACGCGTATTTCGAAGGCTTTCAATATATTTGCAGATACTTGAGTTAGGGTCCATGTTCGACACTACTCGCATAGCACAGGTCTTTTCACCGATTTGTATACTTGGAGCTTTGGTTTCCTTTGTATACACCTGGTCTTCGAAATTGTCAAAAAAGAATAAAATATTTTATTTGCGAGATGTATTCTTCAGCGTATTTCATCTCTCTCATTACCGGTTCCCGTTATTTTGGCGCTTGGATAAACCAATTCGCCCACATTTCCGCTGTTGTATTCCCCAAGTGTGATACGAGTATTTTTTGCATTTGGGGTATTTTTCCTCACGGCGTCATGAGCATTGCTTTATTCTCATTGATGTGTAGTCCTACTAGTTTTGCTTCGCTGTCGAGTTTTAGAAAAAGTTTTTTGGCGGTTGTTAACGACTGTGACAAAATGTTGATGTCGTCTGCATAGGCTACTACTTGGGTCGATTTGTATAATAACGTACCTCTTGTATCGACAAGTAGCTTTCTTATTATATATTCCAGAGCCAAATTGAATAACAATGGGGCTAGCCCATCTCCCTGCTTTAGTCCGATATTTGTGTCAAAGGCGCCGGTGGGTTGGTTATTGATGCGGACTTGGGAGGTCGTCGATGTCATTGTCATTTTGGTAAGACGGACGAATTTGACTGGAATACCAAAGCAAAGCATTATTTGGTACAGTACGTTGCGATCAATACTATCGTATGCTTGCTTAAAGTCAACGAAAATTTGGTGTACGTCTATGTTGAACCCCCAGCATTTCTGAAGTACCTGCTAGACTGTAAACAATTGGTTGATCGTCGATATGCCGTTCTAGAACCACCTTGATACTCCCCAATAATACTGTTGGCGTATGATCTGATTTTTTCTAAGATCGTTGAAAATATTTTGTACGCCGTACAAAGCAGTGATATGCCTCTATTATTTTCGCACTGTACCTTATCACCTTTTTTTGTGGATAGGGAATATCATTGATTGGCTCCACTCGATCGGCATATGTTCTTGTTGCCAAATGTGCTGGAAGACTTTGTGGATGGCTTGTTGAACACCGCTGTTAACATATTTAATGAGCTCCACTGGAATCTCATCGATGCCCGGCGCATTATTATTCTTTTGGGCTTTGATGGTGGAACAAACTTCATCCAGAGCTGGTGGGACCAATAGAAGCTCTTCGGAGTATCTATAGGGTCCGATGTTCTAGAGCTGCGCGGAGGATTTAAACGGTTTTTGAAATATGATGCCCATCTTTCTTTAATCCTGTTTTCAACAGCGATGATATTGCCGATGTCTATACGGTCGAAGGTGAGCATCGAGCCATTACATCAACATGCCATGCAAGATAATAAGAAGGAAAGTGAATACCAGTGCGCTAGCTACGGCCATACTACCCAAGGTTACAAGCGGCTCACTGTTTCATAAATGTGGTAAAATGGGCACAAAAGCAAATAATTTAAGGGTGATGCACACCGAATCTTAATGCAACCACGCTGAACAAAGATTTGACGACCTCAGTCATTATACGAGTACACAGTTCTATACGCAATAAATACATCCTGCATGCTAAATGCTCGGATGAGCAGATTAAGGAATGGTTCATCAAAGTGATGGTCAAATATGCTCTAGCTTATAAGAGCGCAAAGTTTGCTTTTGGGAAAGAGAGCAATCCATTTAGCTGATTAGGGCTGTCATTTGGATTCCAGTATTAGTGAAGGATCTAATGAATGGTTCGCCTCAGAACGCAGAGCCCACAAGTGTAAACGCGAAGCTCGAAGCAACACTGGACAAGCCAACAGCTTGAAGACTGTCATAGTGGTCGGAATGAATTAGGCGAGTGCGAAACTTTTGAGATCTTTCTTCGGGTCACGCTTTCATCTGACCTCTTAGAGGCTTAAGGTCACCTTCCCCAAATGAGCACGCATGAAGACATAACATCGGGTGATGATTTTGAATTTATCCTTTGCCTAAATTAATTTCCAGCATGTCATTACGACTAAGCATGCCGTTTACATATTAAAGATATATGTAAACGGCACGCTAAGTCGAAGGCAAATTCATCAAAACATATTGCAATCATTCAAGAGCCCTCGATAAGGAATAAACTAATCTACGGTTTGAACATGCGTGGCACAAGAAATCTTCTGCGACGGAAGATCAGGCTACTCTCAAGCTTGCTTGGTAATCCGTACAAATTTCAAAGCAACTTCTTTGAGACAATTCACTAACCAAGATACGGTCGCAGTAAAGATATCCTACTATACATATAAAGAAGATACCGGGCGGCAAGACATCATTGTTGTATCAGCCTATCTTCCATACGATACGGTTCTACCACAACCAAGCAAAATGCTGAGGGAGGCTCTAGATTATGCTATCTATTGCCGTTGACCTTATATTCGAGTTTCGATGCCAACGAACTGCACCATACGTAGGCCAGCAGCAATTGCAATTGTGGAGGTAACCAAGCTGTTGGAGTTTACGAGTATAACTGCTAGCGAAAACTCAAAACGAAACAGGAGATTTAAAGGAGCCGTGACCAATTCAACGCAACTCTAGAAGCTATTGTCCGTTAAATCGAGACTTAAACAGAGGTTAAATCGAGACTTAAACAGAGGAACGATTCGGATATTCACTAGAAGGCTGCTGAAGAGGCCACTGAAGACGAGCTCAGATGCAGACCAGTGGAGCTACAGTACCTCGCAAGGTCAAAAATGAGAGACTCTTAACGGGCCTCTTATATGAAGTTTTGTGAGAAGACTGTATGGACAGTAGTAAGCTAGACTCAATTATAAAACTTGAAGGCAACTTTTCGGAGCCGGATCAAAATTCATTGAAATCTCTGATGAAGGCCCACATTGGGCGCAATTAGGTCACCTATCAGAAACCCTCAGCTGAAGTGCTCATGCCATTGGAAGGAAGAAGAGCAGGATGAGGAAACTGGAATCCAGCAGGGTAGGTCTCTCAAAGGCCTTCAATAAAATATGTTTGAGGATGCTTGGGTTAGGGTCCAACACAACACACATATCAACGGAGAAAATCTTGCGAAATTATCCTTTACCCGCTAGTGGTAAAAAACGAGGAAGCTGTTGAAAGAAAGGGATATTTGCTAGGAGTGTCTCTAGACTTTGAGGGAGGCTTTTATCGTGAACCGTACAATTCCTTGTGTGGAGCAGCAAGAATGGGGTTGAACCAGAAATTATTAGCTGGGTCGGTAATATGTTCAAGCACAGGCTACTACGTCAAAACAACGACGAATACAATGACAGTAAAGACGGACAAAAAACGGAGAACAAAAGACAGCCTTGTCCAAACTGACATTCGAGCGCAGCAAAAAAAAAATGCGAACGCCAGAGTGGCCTAAAAAGGAAAAGCGAGAAATTCTGTAGGACGCGCCAGATGTTCGCGCGATGGGGGAAAATATAAAGAGCATCGAGAATTTTACAATGACTGCTGCAACTGCTACCGAAGCGACTGAAGCAAGGGTCTTAAATGCCGAAATAATAACGAAACAGCCTGAACTCCACAAAGTGATCACCTTATAAAAAGAAAGGAGTGACCAAACAAACGAAGCGCCGTTGTGCGATTTCACTGCTACCGTCGAAAATGTGGCTGAAGTAATGTGCTCGGAAATGGAGGCTGACAACGTTTGCGTCCAGCGACATCAAGAAGGGCTAGTCCAAAAAGCGGAAGACGTTCTAAAAAAATAAAATCAGCATGCGACTCGCAAAAAATCAAGAACGGGCTTCTTGAACTAGATGAACTTTTAAACCGCATAGTGCATTACCGGAGGAGCTGGTTGAAGGCTGAAGAAGAGCAGAAGGCTTAAGAAGCTCTGAGGGCTAATCCCAAAGGGCATGAAGAGATAGCACAATAAAGGAATGGCGTGTAGTCAACATAAAGAAGCATTCTGTGACGCAGTAAAGAAAGTCCATGGCAAAAGCGCAACTGTAGCTTCGGTCGGGCCGATGGCAACGATCCAAATAAGAGACATTGACGGCGTCGAAGACCTGGTCAAGGTAGAAGAGGCAACCAAAAGGGAGTTAGTTCCCTAGCGTGGACAGGTTCAAAGCGAGGCTGACACCAGAAATCATACGGGATAACGCATGTCCATCATTGACTTGCCCGAAAAGGACGCCGAACAATAAAAAAATTGTGGATTGTCTGCAAGATACGGCAAAGAGCAGCGCCTCTTCAATGCTTCAAACGCCTTTGCTATGGTCACACCGCACAAGTATGCAAAGGACCCGATATGTTATGTTACAAATGCGGTGAAATAGAACATAAAAAAAGAGTGTACGAAGGAGGCACACTGTATCTTTTGCAAGGACGCTGATCCAAGACTGGATTTTGGGCACGTATTGGGATCAGGAAAATGTCGGGTTTTCCAGGAAGCTCTAGATAAGCCAAAATCAGACCTTGGATGACCCATATCCTGTAACTACACCTACACCGCAATTCAACCGTCCAAAACTTGCTTGAGCAGTTTGCGAGAGACATGAAAGCTGACTTTTTGCTGTTGAGTGAGCAACATCACGATAAAAGTTCTGCATCACGATATCCTGATAAAACTGGAACTGCTACCATCTGGGTTTGGAACAGTGATTTCCAGGCGGCGGGTTCTGAACGGGGGGTGGTTTCGTGTGGGCTAGTTGCTCAAGGATCACCTTGTTTAGTGTGTACCTAACGCCGAACGACCCGATATCATCTTTCCAAGACAACAGCAAGGCTCGCTGCTGGCAAGATCTAGTGGAAAATGTGAACAAGGATCCGTGGGGCCTTGGCTACAAGCTAGTTATGCGGAAGCTTGGTGCCCTACGGAAACCTTGTATACATGATGCGGAAAATATGGACGCGATAGTGCGGGAACTCTTCCCCTCCCATCCTGTCCGTGTTGACGCTGTCCATGGTGAAACAGCAGTCGAGTGTCCACTCTTCACACAGCCGGAACAGGAGGACACAATCTTTTCGCTGAAAGCAAGGAAGGCTCCAGGTCCAGATGGTGTTCTAGCTGAGTTGTTGCGGCTTGCCTATCACCATTGTCCTTACTTGCTACTCAGCACATTCAACGCTTGCCTTCGGGACGTGGTTTTCCCGGTACGATGGAAGGTGGCGAGGCTCGTGCTGAACAGCAAGGGGAAGGGAAATCCCGAATCGCCGTCTGCATACCGCCCATTATGCATGCTAGACACGGCTGGGAAAGTGCTAGAGATACTCATCAAGGGGAGACTCACTGACGCGATTTGTGCTGCTGGGGATCTATCTTCTTGGCAGTACGGCTTTAGAGCAGGACTTTCTACCATTGATGCGATTGCAGAGGTGGTGAGCGCGGTCCAAAAGGCAGAGGCATGTAGTCGCACCAAGCGACGGATCGTCCTGTTGGTGACACTCGACGTCAGGATCGCCTTCAACTCCGCTAGATGGGTGGATATTCTGGATACGCTGGAAAACTCTTTTGAAGTGTCAGAATATCTAATGCGGCTTTTGAGGAACTACTTAAAGGACCGAAGCCTGCTCTACGACACGACACAGGGCCAACGAAGGATGGCTTTAACATCGGGTGTTGCCCAGGGATCTATTCTTGATCCGGACCTGTGGAACGTGTCTTATGACGGGCTCCTGAGACTGGACATGCCAAATGAGTCGCGATTGAACAGGTGCAACTTAGGCTAGGTATGCTAATGCGCCGGGTGAGGGGCTGGATGACTACTCGCGGGCTCAGTTTAGCACTGGAGAAAACCGAAGTGGTCATCTTGACAAAAAAGAGAATCCCTAGAGTAAGGATGATCAGTATTGGAGATAAACGAATCGAATCGAAGCCATCGGTGAAGTACCTGGTGCTACTGATCGACTCGAAGATGAGTTTCTCTGAGCAAATCAGGGCAACGGCCGAGAAGGCTGCTTCGGGAATATCGGCTCTGAGTCGACTTATGGCCAACGTAGGGGGACCCAGCCCAAGAAGAAGACGCCTCTTGATGAGTGCTGTAGGATCAGTGCTACTGTACGGAGCAGAGGTATGGGGCGACGCTCTCAGCAAGGAGGTATACCGAAAACGTTTGGCACAGGTATAGAGAAGAGGAATGCTGAGGATTGCATCTTCGTATCCGACAGTCTCTGTTTCGGCGATGAGAGTTATTGCAGGCGTGATACTTGTCGCTCTTCTTGCTAGAAAGCATTGTGCTATTAACTAGCGTCAAAGCGTAGGCGTGAGGGAGACGGTTAACCGCGAGGAGAGCCAGCGCTCACTCAACGATTGGCAGCAGTCTTGGGTGAATTGCACTAAGGGAAGCAGGACTGCGCGCCTCATCCCGGATGTGAGACCATGGCTAGATGGAAGGCATGGTGAGACTGACTTCTATATGACCCAGCTTTTGATTGGGCATGGGTGTTTTCAGTCTTACCTGTACAAGATTGGTAAATCACCGTCCCCCGACTGTATATTTTGCCTAGGACAGAAAGACTATGCCTGTCACACATATTTTGTGTGCACAAAACGGGACAGGCTGCGACGGGATCTCAAGAGGGAGGCGGGACACCTCACCCCGAATTGTCTAGTCGCGGTGATGCTTAGATTGGTTGACAAATGGAACCATGTCGTGCATTATGTTCGGGCAGTCCTAAAAGATAAAAGGGACTCACAGCAGTCGTGGCTGGAGGATCGCTTGCCTGGCAATTCCGCTTCCTCCCTCCGCTTCCGCTGGAGAAGGCATCCCTCAGTTTGAAGGCACCTCATGTCGTAGCAAAATGAGACCTGGCTAGAAGTAATCTGCAAAACGGTTTCTGGTTAGATCCTCAGGTTGGGTAGGTGTTAAGTGGATAGTCAAGTCTTTCGCGAGCATGGGAGCCTAACACTCGATGCGGAAATGGCATTCACCTTCCAACTACAAAAAAAAAAATCTCGTCCTTTTCGGCTCCTCTTCTATTCTAATCGCCTCCAAGGTAGATAAAGTTATCCACACTTTCAAGACTTTAGTCTCCTACGATCAGGTTATTTGAACTGGAGTTTTCTTCCACGTTGGAGTCATGATTTTTATTTCAGTCTCATTAACTCGTAGGTCAATTTGGTTTGTTTCAGATTCTAGGCTCAGAAATATTCTTTTGGCATCTGAGATTGACGTCATCAGCATATGTTACCGATTGTGTGGACTTAAACATTGGTGTACCAGACGTTTCAGCTGATTTCTTCCTGATGACATGTTCCAGCGCAATATTAAAGAGCATTGGAGCAAGTCCATCTCTTTTTTTAAGCCTGATTCTTCTATAAGGCTGTGCGTTAGTTCACCGTTTACCTTGGCCTGGGGCTCTGTGTTCAGCATCGTGACTTTGACCATGTGAAGTAGTTATGTTGGGGCGCCAAAATCAAGGATTATTTTGTACAGGCCTTGCTTGAAGTCTACAAAGAGTCGGTGAGAGTGCTTTACTGAGAATATTTGGTCTATTGTAGGCCGTTCACTTCAAAAGCCTCCTTGATACACTCCTATAATACTTTCATAGTACGGCTTTAATTGTTTTTCTATGATTTTGGAGAGCACTTTTTAAGACGTTACACAGCAAAGCTGTGTTTCTACGAGTATAGTTTTCACACATTAATTTGTCCCTCTTATTGTGTACAGTTCTCTGGTAATTGTTCCTCTTACCATATTCTGCATATGAGTCGATGCAGCAAGCTACTTAAATGGAGACCACCTTTCTGGCGCAGTTCTGCTGGTATTCCATTTATCTGAGGTCCCATATTGCGGCCTACACTTAGGACTTAAAAATCTGGAAAGAACTTGTCATCGATTTTTACGCATACTCAATCTTATCCAGCATAGGCATTAAGAAGCAATAACATTTTTGGCCTGTTATATTATATAGATGCGATGTCCGAGTATACAAAAATTTTAATGCTGTAAAGTTTAAACTAACATGGAAATTATACACTCAATGGAAAAATAATACACCACAAATTAGAATGTTGCTCCCTTCTAATATCTGATCCCCCAAAATACAAGAAACGTGCAAAGATTCTTTAATTAGCATCCTATCCCCCTTGTAAATATTAGCTTGAAGATTCTTCAAGATTCGACCCCCAAATATTTGTTATACCATTCGCATACCCTTGTCGACAAATACCTCAAATAAATACCCAAGATAATTCCAAAACTATGTTGAATACCAAGTGTGTAGGCGTAACGAAGACACGATGATTCATTCTTGAGATTGTGTTCGCCGCCCCCAAGTAGACAAAGGACGAAAAGAATTTATTGATAATTAAGGTGTGTTAAGTTTTTGTGATAATAGATTGTTAATTAGGTTGTAGATTCGAAAAAAGATTATGATAGCACACCTAACTCATAGAAAATAGGACGGCCACGTTTTCTGAGTTCATTATGAAGCAGGATTTTCGTCGAAGAAATCAAGAAAATATTACAACACAGTAACATGAATGTGTTTCTCAGAAAAAGAGAAGAGCAAATGAGACATGGAAACTGATTTATGTAATGTTAATTAACTAAAGGATATCAAATGATAGTCATCGAAACAAAAGAGAGCTTGTTAGAATGTTGATGCCTTTTAATTGATTATTTGTTTTAGCACACTCTGAGTTATACAACTTCTTCAGCCAGACTCAATTAAAAATTGTCCAATACCTTTTCATTCTAATCCTGGGTGTTCGTCCAAAGTAGAACACAACAATTAACTTAAGATCATTATAGATTAGCAAGTTCATTCCACTGTTAATGAGGAAAAGCAAACAAAAGAATTTCAGGGGATTTGTTAATTGTTTTATAAAATTTGGTAATTAAAACAGGGCAACAATGGAGATTGTTCCCAAAGTCTGCTGTCACAAACTGCCGTAATTTATTAAATATTTCAAAAACTACTTTGTCCTTACAGACGAAAAATTTCAGAGGGATGAATTAAGTGGTGTAAAATTTATGGAACACTTTTATGAATGGCAAAGGAAATACGTACATATGAAAAGCATGCATGATTTATGAAGACTGTCGCGTGAAATTGATTATGAGGGCTTTCGAAAACATTTTGGGTAGTCTCAATTTTCTGCTGAGCAATGTAGCAGATGGATTTTATGGGGCAGTCAGTTGAAAGCATTGCGGTTGGAGTGAAAGCTTAAAATGTTCAAGTTATTATGTAAGATGAGTTATCACCACGCTTCATTAAAATTCAAATCTTAAGGTTAAGCGTATTTTGATTTAATGTTTTGCGTCAAAATTGCAAGAGCAAATGTCTTTACTTTTTGGGCATCCAGAGCTAACAGCGATGTATATGAACTCAGAACAAGTCTAACTGCATACGGTCATTTTGAGTAATTTCTTTCAGATCAATTTCATTACTGCGTCTAATATTAACTACGCAAGGTTAACAGTTATCTTCCATGGTGTATTCAGATCTGTAGAATTTAAAACATATTTAACTTATTTTATGATAACCAATTAATGCAATGACTTACGAGTAATACATTTAGCATACGTATATTTTTAATCTGCAACTGAAATAATTCATATACTCCTGACATATGAAGTCTGGTATATTTCAAAGGAATTATTTTAACAAACCTAAATAAACTTGACAGAAATGTACCAAAATATTTTGTACCGATGACCGAGGTTCTTTCAACGAAGACAGTGATGGCTAATTGATATGTTAAATATAAATTTACTAGGGTGCATTAGGAGCAGCTAACCTAGGGAAACCTAAGAAAGAAAATGGATGTTACAGCGAAGGATATGATGATATTATTTCATCCTTTAAAGGCACTTTGAAGCTGGTTATTTTTCCAAAAGTTTTTAGAGTGAAACTTCTTCACTGACGGGTAAAAATGTTCAGACGTAACGAAAAACCAAAACCGCTTACATTCCGAGCTGACAGCAAAACGACATTCGCGCGACAATTTGTTTTAAGATGAAATTTACTTATGCTGCCATAACTTTCGAATAAATCTTCGCATTCCGTCCGAATCCATGGGAATATTAAGGTGGTTTGTTGGGAAACTTGCAGTGGTGGTTGCCTACGAGGGCGGTCCGATAAATATTTCGCCTAGCCATCCGATGGCGCCACTATCGCAAGAGAGATTCACTATCGTGTAATATTTACATTCTCTTAGACGGCTACTGTCAAAATTTCAGCCAAATCGGACTCGTAGTTTTGTTTGACCGCGTATGGAAGCGGGCGTCTCCGCGGATTTTAGGAAAACGAAGAAAGAGCAATATCGATCGGTGATTCGATGCTTGTTTTTGGAAGGGAAATAGCGCAGCGAAATCAAAGAGCGCTTGGAGACTGTGTACGGTGACTCTGCTTCTGCGATGGCAACCGTAAAAAATGGTTTAAGGAGTTTCAACGTGGTCGCACATCGGTTTTTGATGAGCCACGATCAGGTGCCCCGAAAACGGCTACCATGGAGGATAACGGAACAAAAATCTACGAGCTCGTATTGGCAGACCGCCGACTGGAGGTGCGCGAGATAGCTAAGACAGTAAGCATATCAAGAGACCGCGTGGGTCATATCCTGCATGAAATTTTGGGCATGAAAAAGCTGTCGGCGCGAAGGGTACCGCGGTCGCTCACTCCGGGCAACAAACACAACCATGAGACCACTTCAGAGCAGTGTTTAACGCTGTTTAAGCGCAATCCGAAGGTGTTTCTGCGTCGTTTCGCGACCGTCGACAAAAGACGGCTCCATTAGTACACACCAGAGACCAAGGAGGAGTCGGAACAGTGGACTTCACCCGGCGAACGTGCTCCGAAGAAGGCGAAGACTGTTTTATCGGTCGGGAAGTAGATGGCCACCGTTTCCTGAGATTCTCAAAGTGTGATCTGCATCAACTACTTGGAGAAGGGCCAGACGGTCACAGGGCTCTACTATGCCGAATTATTGGGCCCGTTCAACGCCACATTGCAGAAAAATGGCCCCGTTTAGCGAAGAAAACAGTACTATTCCACCGGCTCAAACCTCCGCCGTCGCCACGGCCAAATGGGTCCAATTGGGCTACGAACTGCTATGCCATCCACCGTATTCTCCAGATTTGGCCCCGTGTGACTTCTTTTTGTTTCCAAACTTGAAAAAGTCACTCGCCGGGCAGAAATTTGAGTCGAATGAGGAGGTCATCGCCGCCACGGCTGATAAATGTTCACGCCCCGACCGAAGAAAAGGAAGAAGATACAAAGGAAACTTTCTACAGTCACCTGGAAAGACTAGTCGACTCATTGCCTATAAACGACATAAAAATCATTCTGGGTGATTTCAACGCTATGGTTGGCAATGACCTATCTCATCAGGGAACGACTGGAGGATATACTTGTAGCTTCCGCGATGAAACAAATGGCAACGGCCAGCGCCTGATTGACTTTGCATGTAGCAGGAATCTAGTCATGCGTTCGACTTGCTTCTCATATCGACGCATCTAAAAAATGTCCTGGGTATCACCGGACGGCAACACACAAAACCAGATCGATCATGTTCTGATCCAACAACGTTGGGCCTCGAGCATTTATTTATTTAAATTCCATTTAACAGATAAAACATAATCAAATTACATAATGGAACAAAACAAACAGAAAAGAAAATTAATGAAAATTAGAATTAAGTGTTAAACTTAATATAAAAAGCAATTCAATGATATTAACAATAATAAATATGCATGTAAAATTAAATGAGAATGAAAATATAAATTTGTACGGGCATACGGTGGCACGACAAAATTGTTTCTCCGAGAAGAACGCGATGATTGACGAAAACACTGATCTAGATACATGCGACGGGACGACGGAGTAGGCAAGCGTAAGAAGGATAAACGACAGTCATAGGGTTGATATGGGACTTTGAATTTGTAAAACAAGACACAGGTAAATTTTCGCTGAACATTCTCTAACGAGTTAATGAGGTAGGAGTGTCGGGGAGACCAAACTACAGAGCAATATTCAAGGCTAGGACGGACAAGACAGATAAACAAGCGGACGGGGTAAATATATTGTAAAATTTATGAGCATGCCTGAAAATAAGTCCCAATATTTTCGAGGCCCTAGTAGTCACGATTCGAATGTGTGCATCAAAATTGAGCTTAGGATCAAAAGTAACGCCAAGATTCTTAGCAGAGCTCACAGCAGCGAGTGGGACTTTATATAACATATAGGTGAAAGTCAGCGGAGAATGATTTAGTTTAAAAGTCATTTTATAGCATTTTTTTTTTAAATATAGTTTTCAGAATTGCCTTTTGAGTTACACTCAAATTTTCCGTGTGAGTGCTGAATGTACCCCCCCCCCAAACTGCAATGCAATATTGGATAACGAATTGAACTAACGCATAATAGATTAACTTCATTTGGGATACTGTCAGAAAGTCACGTAATGAGATGAAGAGATATAAACAACGTCTTAGCTTTGTGTTAATATAATCAATATGTAAATTCCATTTAAGATTTTTATCAATAATTATTCCTAGATATCTAGTTTTATCAGCAAAGGTTATTTCAGTACACTCACAAGTTACATTATTTGTATGTACATCTTGACAATCTTGTTGATGTAATTTGATGGATCTATATAATGGCTGTCCCACGGAAATTAATGAAAAAGCGATGTCATGAGTTTTAAGGGTGTTGAGACAAAGTTGATTTTTGTGCAACCATTCGTGGATCTGTATCATTGCAATTTCCGCATTATGTCTAGTTGTATACCAGGATTTGGATGATACTATTAGCGTTGTGTCATCGGCAAAAGCTACAACTTTGGATGCACCACCCAAACATATGTTGAAAAGATCATTTACATATATATCGTATAGAATTGGAGACAAAACAGTGCCTTGTGGCAAACCAATCTTGCCTTTAGTTTTCCACTCGCCTAGTGTGCCATTCACCCTAACACGTTGTTGCCTATGCGATAAATATGAAGAGAGCAGTTTAAAAGCTTTACTATTTATTCCTATTTTCTTTAACTTTTGCAGAAGAATGCAATGGGAAACAGTATCAAATGCCTTTGAAATGTCCATAAAAATTGCTAAGGGTTTATTTATGTTCTGAATACAAAAAATTTGTGAGAGATAACACTGCGTCTTCTGTGTTCAAACCTTCCCGAAAGCCGTATTGATTGTTAGAAATGATATTGTTTTCCGACAAGTACTTTGTTAGCCTGTTTTTGATACAGCGTTCATAGATTTTGGCCACCATTAAGACAGAGGTAGTTAGACGAACACCAGTTACTTAGTGCAATCAGGTCCATTTGAAGATATTGACAATCTTGTACAGACCTGATAGCACGAAAGACTTTGAAATCATCAGCATACAGTAGGCAATTGGAGGCGATAACCGAAGGAAGATCATTTATATGCAATAGGAATAGGAGGGGACCTTAAATGGAACCTTGAGGAACACCAGAAGATGGATGAAATGGAATAGAGGTAGTTCCACAGTCACTAACACAACATATACGGGAAGACAGGTAGGAGTCCATCCATGATAAGAGAGGACCAGCAACCCAAAAAGCTTTTAGTTTGTAACAGAGAAGTTGATGGTTCACCGTGTCAAACGCCTTCGAGAAGTCAGCCACATCAACCTGCAATCGATTGTCTAGGGCCTTAGCAATGTAATCGGTGAATTCAATTAAATTTGAGGTCGTAGAGCGACATGTTTTCCTTCGACAAGATAGAGGTCAATGAAACTGAAAGCCAGTTATGTACCAGACGCTCGAGTAATTTCGGAAAACCGGAAATTTAGGAAATAGGACGATAATTGGACACAAAAGAAGGATGACCACTTTTAAGAATAGGAACAACGTTTGCTGTTTTCCAATAAGTAGGGAAAATACTAGTCTTTAGACTGAGGTTGAAGAGAAAAGCCAGAGGGATACAAAGTCAAGACGCTAATGACTTGACAAAAATATTCGGTAAGCCATCAGGACCAGGTGATATATTAGGATTAAGTGAATTAATGAGGGATTCAACTTCGATATGGTCAGTAAAAAGTGAAGAAATGTCAATGGAGTGATGTATGGGTGTACCACAACGCTTGACACGGCGTGTGCTTTACTTTTAGCATTCAAGGCACAAAGTACTTGTTTAGTTAGCCATGGTTTCTGCTTTACTTTGCGAAGAGCTTGTAAAGGTGTGAAGTGTTTAATCAACTCATAGAGGTAATTACAAAACTTACTCAGAGCTTCCTCACACTCCAAGTTATCAAAAAACTCTTGCCAGTCAGCCAAGCTCAGCTCGGAGGCTAGAGCTTCGTAGTTTGCTTTGAAGAAGTAGAATTTTGGAGAAGAAGCAAAAGTACGATTTGACAAAGGTGCTATGGAGAGGTCGAGCGATAATGGCGGATGATGACTATCAATACCCACTAGAGGATTTAATGCGATGGAAACAGATAGATAGTAAAGGGGAAAGTTAAAAAGAACAAGGTCAAGTACCCGACCATTAGTATTAGGGATATTATTGAATTGCGATAGTGAACAGAGTAATAGAAACGAGGAGAGAGATAAAGAAGATGCATCGTTGATGAAACAGAGAAAGGAAAGTTCTTCGTCCATTGCACTGTCCCCAAATTAAAATCACCGCATACTAGAATTAAAATTGCGGATGATGCAATAAGACATAAGAAGAAGAGTCGTCAAAGAATGTCTCATACACATACAAAGGAGAGTTATTAGGCATGTAGACAGAGGAAACTAATAAAGATTTATTGTTAGGAAGGAACATCTTGACAATCACACAATCCACGACACGGGAAAAGCAAAAATCAGCACAAAGAGAGCTACGTACTGTATTACTAACAGCTACAAGAACACCACCTCCATCTTCTTTATTTACAGAGGCCAAGTCCCGATCACAAGGGTAAATATCAAAATCAAGGGAAATTCCCGAGTTTAAGGCGTTACTATTTAACTAGGTTTCCGTAAGACATATAAATACATCTTCGTTGAGCTGTAACGATAAAAAAAGCTTATCAAGCTTGGTCCTTAACCCTCTTACATTTTGGTAATATACTGAAATATTAGAAGTTTAGCTACATTCATGAAATCTTATACTAGTTTGTAGGTTGCTGTCGTCCCGGTGCACGAAAGGACTTTCGTCTTCTTGAGCTGAATGGTTTAATAAGTACTTCAGGTGGCCAAGCTTCAGGATTCAAAATAGTATCACAATTTGAGGGCATGTTAAGCTTGAAAGAAACTACCACTCTGTCCTCCAGTTGGCCCAAATTTTTTGCAAACGTAGTTTTTAAGGTAGTCCGCAGTTGTATGGTAGCTTAGGCGCGAAATAAGGATCTCTTTTGGAGGGGAAACGATGTTAAGTGGTGGGACTTCGTCATCCGAAATCAGAGTAGCCATAGCCGATGTGTCAACACCAGATGAGGGTGGAAGACTAGGCGAAGGACTATTTTTGGTTTAAGGGATCGCCCCCCGATTGATTGATGAGGGTCTCGGAAAGCTATCACGTTTCACAGGTAATTCATTACCAACCATGTGCTGAGTTGCTGCTGAAGCCACAGGTGAAGTTGAACACGACGTCGTAGTTCTAGAACCAGCAGCAAGATCCGGGGTTCTAAGAGCCGATAACTTTGCCAGCGATTTACTTCGAATTAAGATGCAAGGTCTTTGTACCACCGTTGAACAAGCGCAACTTAGGCTAGGTATGCTAATGCACCGAGTGAGGGACTGGATGACTGCTCGCGGGCTGAGTTTAGCACTGGAGAAAACCGAAGTGGTCATCTTGACAAAAAAGAGAATCCCTAGAGTAAGGATGATCAGTATTGGAGACATACAAATCGAATCGAAGCCAATGGTGAAGTACCTGGGGCTACTGATCGACTCGAAGATGAGTTTCTCTGAGCAAATCAGGGCAACGGCCGAGAAGGCTGCTTCGGGAATATCGGCCCTGAGTCGACTTATGGCCAACGTAGGGGGACCCAGCCCATCAAGAAGACGCCTCTTGATGAGTGCTGTAGGGTCAGTGCTACTGTACGGAGTAGAGGTATGGGGCGACGCTCTCAGCAAGGAGATATACCGAAAACGTTTGGCACAGGTACAGAGAAGAGGAGCACTGAGAATTGCATCTTCGTATCCAACAGTCTCCGACTCGGCGGTGAGAGTGATTGCAGGCGTGATACCTTGCTAGAGAGCGCCGCGCTATTTACCTGCGCCGAAACGAGGATGCGAGGGAGATAGTTGTCCGCGAGGAGAGACAGCGCTCGCTCAACGATTGGCAGCAGTCTTGGGTGAATTGCACGAAGGGAAGGTGGACTGCGCGCCTCATCCCAGATGTGAGACCGTGGCTAAATCGAAGGCATGGTGAGACTGACTTCTATCTGACCCAGCTTTTGAGCGGGCACGGATGTTTTCAGTCTTACCTGCACAAGATCGGCAAGTCACGGTCTCCCGATTGTCGGTTTTGCCCAGGAGAGGAGGACAATGCCTGTCACACATTTTTTGCGTGTACCAAATGGGCCAGGCTGCGAAGGGAACTCTACAGGGAGACAGGAGAGCTCACCCCGGATAATATAGTTGCGGTGATGCTCGAATCGGTTGACAAATGGATCCAGGTGGCACATTATGCTGGGGCAGTCCTAAAATATAAAAGGGACTCACAGCAGCCGAGGGCGCTGGGGATGGAGGATCGCTCTTCTGGCATTTCCTCTTCCCCTCTCCCCTCCCGCTAGGAAAGGGACTCCCCAGCTTGAAGGCGCCCCACGGCGTAACAAAACGAGACCTGGCCCGAAGTAATGTGGCAAACGGTTCCAGGCTGGGTTCTCAGGTTGGCAGGGGAGGTGTTTAGTGGGTAGTCTAGTCGCGCATGGGAATCTCACACTCTGTGCATAAATAGCACAAAAAAAGGTCTCTGTACAGTCGTAATTGAACCACTAATGCATTCCTGGGTTATTTACATCAGTGATATTCACTGAAGCCAGAGTTTTGGGTGACGCGTCCTCTGCATGCTTGACGTCCGTACATACCGGGGAGCCAATTGTAACTCGGATTATTACTTGATCAAATTAACCTATCGATGTCGTCTGTCAAAGGCATATTCATCGAAGATTAGCCCGCTTTGATATCGAAAGGCTCCAAGCGGCGTCTGTAGCCAAAAATTTCACGGAGACCCTCGACAATAGCTGGCTCCCATCTTATCAGACGCATCGTTAAAGACAAGCAACGAGCTATGGATGGAAGTGAAAGCGGCTATTAAGACCGTGGCAGAACGAACGATCGGACATAAAGCACGGCGCAAGAGAAATCATTGATTCGATGATGAGCGCTAGAATGCATTAGACAAAAAGAATCAGGAATACAAAGATTACGTAGGTAGGAAAACCAGGACGAAGGGAGAACACTATGAAAATCTCAGAAGAGTAGCGAATGCAAGAATTTCGACCAATTGAGAAATATAGATGTAAGTCTAGCGAGCAACAACACAAGACAAACATACAAAGTAGTGAAAAGCCTGAAACCAGGTTATCAGCCCAAAATCACGCTCTGGCGTGATGACATCGGGGATATCATCGCTAATGAAACCAAGATTAAGGAAAGATGGGCATCATATTTAAAGAACCTAATAAATCCTCCGCACAGCTCCAGAGCATCGGAGCCTATAGATGTCTGCGGAAAGCTTCCGTTGGCCCCACTAACTCTGGATGAAGTTTGTTCCATCCTCAAAGCCCAAAATTATAATAAAGCACCGGGCATCTATGAGATTCCAGCGGAGCTCATTAAATATGGTGGCAGCAGTATTCATAAAGCTTTTCACAAAGTCATCTAGCACATTTGGCAACATGAACATATGGCGAACGAGTGGAGCCATTTTATTCCCTATCCACATAAAAGGTAACAAGCTACAGTGCGAAAATTATAGAGGCATATCACTACTTTGTATGATGTACAAAATATTTTCAAAGATTGTTTTATGTTCATTAATTTGTAGCCCTACTAGTTTTACTTCGCTGTCGAGTTTCAGGAAGAGTCCTTTGGCAGTTGTTAGTAACCGTGACAAAATATTGACGTTGATCGCATAGGCTACTACTTGGCTCGGCTTGTATTGTAATATGCCTCGTGTATCGACAGGTAGTTTCTTTATGACGTACTCCAGAGCCAAATTGAATAGCGATTGGGCCAGCCCATCTCCTTGCTTTAGTCCGATATTTGCGTCAAAGGCATCGGTGAGTTGGTTATTGATGCGGACTTGGGAGGTCGTCGACGTGATTGTCATTTTGGTAAGACAGACTAATTTGGCTGGAATGCCAAAGCAAAGCATTATTTGGTACAGTATGTTACGATCAATACTTTCAGTAAGCACTGAAAGCAACGAAAATTTAGTGCACGTCTATGTTGAACTACCAGCATTTTTCAAGTAGCTGCTTGACTGTGAACAATTGGTCTATTGTCGATCTACATGGTCTAAAGCCACCTTGATACTTCCCAATAATACTGTTGACGTATGAACCGACTCTATTTTCTAGGATTTTAGAAAATATTTTGTACGCCGTACAAAGTAGTGATATGCCTCTATAATTTTCGGACTGTAGCTTCTCACCTTTTCTGTGGATAGGGAATATAATTGATTGGCTCTACTCTTTCGGCATATGCTCTTCTTTCCAAATGTGCTGGATGACTTTGTGAATAGCTTTATGAATACTGCTGCCACCATATTTGATGAGCTCCACTGGAATCTCATCGATGCCCGGCGCTTTATTATTCGTTTGGGCTTTGATGATGGAACACACTTCATCCAGAGTTGGTGGGGCCAATGGACGTTCGCAGACATCTATAGGCTACGATTTTGTGGAGCTGTGTGGAGGATTAAGGGGGTACTTTAAATATGATGCCCATCTTTCCTTAATCTTGATTTCATCAGCGATGATATTCCCGATGTCATCACGACAGAGCTTGGTTTTAGGCTGATGTTTCAGGCTTTTTACTACTTTGTATGTTTGTCTTGTGTTGTTGCTCGCTAAACTTACATCTATACTTCTCAATTGGTCGTTATAGTATTTTCTTGTCTTAATTCTAATTATCTCATTTGCTACTCTTCTGAATGTTCACAGTGTTCTTTCTTCGTCCTGGTTTTGCTACCTACGTAATTTTTGTATGCCTGATCCTTTTTTTCTAACCCATTCTGGCACTCATCATCGAACCATTCATTTCTCTTGCGCCGGGCTTGATGTCCGATCGTCTGTTCTGCCACAATCTTAACAGCCGCTTTCACTTGCAGTCAGAGCTCGTTGCTTGTCTTTAGCGATGCGGCTGATAAGATAGGAGCCAGCTGGTTGTCGAGGGTCTCCGTGAAATTTGGAGCCGGTTGGAGCCTTCCGATGTCAAATTTTTGTAGCGGGCTGGTCTTCGCCGAATATGCCTTTGACATGCGACATTGATAGGTTAATTTGATCAAATAATGATCCGAGTTACAATTGGTATGCTCGAAGCTCATCGTTGTTGGATCAGAACATGGTCGATCTAGTTTTGTGTGCTGCCATCCGGTGATATCCTGGTCATGTTATGGAATTTCTGCTACATGCAAAGTCAATCAGGCGCTGGCCGTTGTCATTTGTTTCACCGTGGAGGCTATATCCTCCAGTTGTTCCCTGATGAGATAGCTCATTGCCAACATAAGCGTTGAAATCACCCATAATTATTTTGTGTCATTTGTAGGCAATGACTCGACTAGTCTTTCCAGGTGATTATAGAACGTTTCCTTCGTTTCTTCCTCCTTTTCTTCAGTTGATTTTGAAGAACTTCGCTTTTATACGGATCGCATACAACCGTTCGTTGACTGTCTTAAAATCAATAACGTGCGATTTGAACTCCCTATCCACAATGAAAGCTACCCCGAACTCTCGTTTTCCAGTAGGCTTCCCAATTTTGAATATCGTGTGCGATCTCATGTCTTGAATGTCGTTTCCAGTCCAATTCGTTTCCTGGATTGCCAGTATTTTTAATTTATATTGACTGGCCTTTTGTAAGAGGTCCTTAACAGCGCCAGGGTAATTGGGTGATCTGACATTCCAGGATCCAATACCATAGTCCTTTTTTCGTTTGCGAGGTCATTGCCGTGAGTCCAATCCATTCCGAGGCCCATCTGCAATTTTCGAAACATTTCAGGTCGACTCCGTTCTCAGGCGCGGAAAATTTGCCTTCACCCTCTTACGTCCCCACAAAGGAGGTGTAAGTAGGATTTAGTAGCAGAGCTGTCATCTTCAAAGAATTCTTCTTCGTTGTGAGAAACATTTGCTTCATAAAATAATTCTTTATAATCTTATTCTATTATTTTGAGTTGAGAAAATAAATTAACGTTATTTATAGCTGTTTTTATTCAAATTGTTAATAGTTTAACATTTTCTTCAGTAGTTTATTAAACTTGAAACTATAACAAACGATTAACTTTGACTAAATCTTTTCAAATGGGTTCATACTTCATCAATCCTTTTATATATGCATTTGGAGTGCCATGCCTTCATTGTACTGTTTATCAGGTAATTAAACATTACTCTGTTTTACAAAAAAAAAATTTGGTACAAAATCCAGGAATACTCTTAATTCCTCATTTTAAATAGGGAAACAATGCACCTCATATCCTTGTGTCATAGAATTCTTCTAAGAATTGAGGATTTATATAAGAAATACATTTGTTCTACTAGCACATAACTGCGAAAATCCATTCGAAAGCCCTTCATATTAATCACTGCCTAGTTTATATACATAGGTCCATCCAGTCCATATGATAATGTGGAAAGGTTGGTTTACAGGTAGTTTTTTCGCAAATTTAATTTTTTCTAAATGAGTGGAAAGTGGTATGTTACCTGTGAGCCTACCCTTTATGATGTACGAGGTGTGTTCAAAAAGTATCGCGAATTTTGAATTTTCGCGGGTTACGTATATTCGAATTTCGATTTTTTTGCGGCGTTATGTTGGTACTCATGTCTGTCACTTATGCCGACAAGCTCAGCCATTTTGAATGTTCACTTGATTGGTGATAGCTGCTTTACTTGCACGTGTTTTCAATCGTCTTCGATTTTTACTTATTCAAAAAAATGGATCAAAGAACGTGTATCAAATTTTGTGTGAAAAACGAAATAAAGTGCGCGGATGCATTCCGAATGTTGACTGTGGCATACGGAGAAGCTACCTTGGACCGAAGCAACGTTTATCGGTGGTACAAAATGTTTTTAGAAGGCCGAGAAGATGTGAACGACGAAGAGCGTGCCGGACGCCCGAGCACTTCAACAACAGACGAAAAAATTAATGAAGTGGAGAAAATGGTATTGGCCAATCGTCGAATCACCGTTAGAGAAGTTGCTGAGGACCTAAACATATCGATTGGCTCGTGCCATTCGATTTTTATCAACGATTTGGGCATGAGACGGGTCGCCGCGAAATTCGTACCAAAATTCCTCAATTGCGACCGAAAACAGCAACGCATGAACATTGCTAATGAGATGTTAAACTCTGTCCGCGACGAACCAAATTTGCTCCAGAGGGTCATAACTGGTGACGAATCGTGGGTTTATGGTTATGACGTGGAAACCAAAGCTCAATCATCTCAATGGAAGCTGCCGCGTGAACCAAGACCGAAAAAAGCGCGCCAAGTTCGGTCGAATGTGAAAGTTTTGCTGACAGTTTTCTTCGATTGCAGGGGCGTGGTGCATCATGAGTTCTTGCCACAGGGAAGAACGGTCAATAAGGAATATTACCTCCAAGTTACGCGCAATTTGCGCGAAGCAATCCGCCAGAAACGCCCGGATTTGTGGGAGAACAAAAATTGGCTTTTGCACCACGATAACGCCCCTGCTCACACATCGTTGCTTGTGCGCGACTTTTTGGCCAAAAACAACACACAAATGATGCTGCAGCCACCGTATTCCCCAGATCTGGCCCCCTGTGACTTTTTCTTGTTTCCTAAACTGAAGAGGCCCATGAAAGAACGACGTTACGCTACGCTTGACGAGATAAAGACGGCATCGAAGGAGGAGCTGAACAAGATTAAAAAAAAATGATTTTTTGAAGTGCTTCGAAGATTGGAAAAACCGTTGGCACCAGTGTATAATATCTCATGGGGATTACTTTGAAGGGGACAAAATAGATATTCATGAATAAATAAATAATTTTCTGAAAAAAAACAAAATTCGCGATATTTTTTGAACACACCTCGTACTCGTAAGATGCTACTGACAAGTTTTTGCTAGACGGCTAAAATCTTAAATTGTGCTTGCCCCCTCAATTATTGGTCTTGTCTGGTAATGATGAATTGTCTATCCATTTTATTTACTTAACAACACTTGGTAGTTACCATCATTTTATGGAATTTTCCTAGTGAGGATCATCACAAATCTGTATTATTGATTACCATCAGATGAAATATGAAGACGCGCTCGTAAAATCAACATATCAAAGTTCTGCCTATAATTGATAAATAACCACTACGATACTCGTAACTCGAGTCATATCGTAGTGGTTTTTCTTTGATTCAAAATGCTTTGAATGCTATTCGAGTACTATACATATCTGTAATTTACTGTATCTTAGTTTTGCGAAATGCCATGTTTTCTTTTAACTAAAATCTTGGTGCCCAGGACTAGACGCTTCAAGTCGGCTTAGCAATGAATGGGTAAAGCAACCGGAATACTTCCATGTCAGTTGTTTCTTTAAAGTGCGGCCTAAATTCTTCGTTTGAGTTTGGCGAACACTAATCGAGAATAGCGTAGATTGTGTAATGTATCTGTAAATAAAGCAATCTACACACATGAATGCATAGCACCTTAATGAATGCTAACCATTTACAACGCAAACACTCGTTCCAATTGCATTGGTTCCTAACAATGTGCTGCACTTTCAACTCAACTCGAAACGCAAACATTTAAACAACCAAAGAACCAATTCGATGTTCTTATTGCGACTACATTGAATCGAACAACGTGATGCTTCGATTTAATCAAAAAATCGATTAGAGCATCCATCCAGCAAGGCTTCTATCCTGCTGTAAACTAAATTATATGTAAAACGTCGGTTGTGGCCGTAAATAACTTCATTGAATTTTCTCGTAAACTCAATCATAAAACTTGCAGCCTAGCCAAGAAAGTGTGCAAAAATCATTGGACCCTTTTTCCGATTTACAAACTCGAGCAATTTCCACGAAATGAAGAGGCGGCAAATTTTTCCTTCATTTCCGCCAAGAAATGTAGATAAACATGTCTTGCCGTTGGGGTGTGTTTTCTTGTGCATAGTTAACAGAAAACTATAAACGAATTATTTTCCTTCTGTTTATGAACTCAAACAGCAGAAAAACTCGAAGGTAAGTTTAAGTGAGTTGTGATTAACTATGTAGCTATTTCTACAATAAAACCTCAAATTTTCTTCAATTCTTTCTGGGATTAAAAATAACATGCCTACTCCAAACTTAGCGTAGTATAAAGATTTTTTTAGAATTGAATTCGATCGCCAAAGTTGTAGCGCTTTTCCTTGGGCATTGAATAACCTGGCAACACCAATTCAAGTTTCAAACTTCTATCAAGTGTTGTCCGGGTCAATTTAAGGAGATAAGTAAAATATACGGGCGTGTAAAAACACTTTGCAGATAATTGCTTTTCTGTCGCGTGGAAAGTATGCAGGCTTCGAAGGACTTCGGTACAGAGGTAGTCAAAATTTGATGTGTACGGCCTACGAGTATGTACAGAAACATCTACTAAACTGAGCCTATAATGTCAAGAAGAAATCCAATCCTAGCTGCAGTAAATCGTATCAAGCTGGTCACATGCATGCAAGGACTGGAAATTGGACGTTATTATTGGCTGAAATGATGATATTGGATGTCTTGATTCTGTTTAAATGCCTGATGGCAGTTTTTGATAAAGATGGAGTAGATGATGGTTCTGTTAGTTAACTAGAAAATCGAAAGTAAATTTGAATTGCCTGATATGTACATATTTACAAGCCCAATTGAAAAGTAAATAAGTAATCCTCGAAACAGTCATTAGCAAACTTGCCGCCAATTAGCATCTTGATGGGGCAGTAAGAATCTCACCATAAGAGTTTCGTTGAAATTCTCCGTAAACTCGACAAGAGGCCTGTCAAATCCAGCTATCTTGGACTATTCTTGCATGTAATTGAAGTCTTCTGATTCAACCGAAACAGAGAGAAACCTCTTCAATTGTGCTAATTTTTTGATTAGATACTACAGAACCGAGCCACCATAAAGTTCAAGAGAGGTAGTGATGCAGATACTTGATATTGTTTAAAGTTTGACATGCTTTAATTCGCTCTTGTCAATAGTTGTCAAAAATTTAATTATTTTTAAAACGTCACTCGGAAATTAATTTTTATTGGAAATTATCATATCGTCAAAACAATTTATCCTATTAATTTGGATAATCATTATTTTAGATCGATACATAAAGAAATCTCAAAACAACTTCGGGACCGCTGCTATGGAGTAGCCCGTCGGCTTCCTCCCGTTACGGAAACCCATGGAAGCGGTAAAAAATAAGCTGGTGACTAACACCACGAAAAGAATAAATGATCAAAAAAATCCGCAAATGGCGGATGTAAATTGCAATATAGGAACTCATCTTCGTGTCGTTTCCTGTATTAACGAAACATCTAAATTTTGGATAATCGAAAATAGTATTTATTAAGCGCACAGAAATTGATCTTCATCGTTCGGAGTATAACGCCAGAAGAAATTATATACATAATACTTTAAGCTATACATATTAAAAAGTTGTTCGGCATCTTTGACCTAATTCACGGAGAGATGGCGCTTTGCTGCTTTCAGTGTAGGGCACTGCCGTGTAGTGTTATTGCCTACAGGGAAAGTAAACGGATGTTTTCACTAAAATCACGGTTTAGAATTAAAACACAGAATTACGATTTTTCGCCATTTATTAAGTGAGCTGTTTACTGAACGACGCTCTTAGCAAGAGTGACAAACTAATGGAAAATTAGTACATAATAATTAATGGTACGTAGTTATGACGTACAAATGTCGCTTGGTTCTTCGCAGATTCGCTACATATACGTTCCCCCTAAGAATTTTCAATCAGACAATTGAAATGTCACTTGTTTGTTGTTTGTTGATTTGCGTGGACCAGAATATGTTTTAAGTAGTGGCTGTCTTCTCTCCTCGTAATTGACGAAAGGTATGGCGTTGTTTCCTCGATGTCTGGAGAGATCATGAATGCCGGTTTCAGTAGATCAATTGAAACTATCGATTCCTTTCCGTCCATTAGTATTTTGAAGGCTTTTTCGTAAAGTTCTATGACACGATAAGGTCCAGTGTAAGGTTGTTGCAACGATTTTTTCGAAGTACCAACACGTACGAATATGTGGCTGCATGTCTTCAAATCCTTGTAGATAAAAATGCGTCCAATACGATGATGGTTCACTGGAGTCGGTCGAAGATTCTTCATGTCTTTTCGGAATTTTTCTACGAATGCAGGTTCACTTCCTTGATTAGCCTGCTCATCGGTGACAAATTCTCCCGGTATTCGCAGAGACGTTCCATATACCATTTACGCAGCGGAGCATTTTATTTCCTCCTTGTAGACTGAGCGCAGACCCAGTAAGACAGTTGGTAATGCTTGTAACCAAGTGGTATCTTCGTGGCACATTAACGCTGCTTTTAAGGATCGATGGAACCGCTCGATCATGCCGTTTGATGAAGGATGATACGCAGTTGTCCGAATGTGCTTACACCCTAGCAGCTTTGTCAGCGCGTTAAATAACATGGATTCGAACTGAGTCCCACGATCGGTAGTTAATATTCTTGGCGTTCCGAATCGCGCTACCCAGTGCATTTAAAAGCTTAATGCTACTCCTTCTGCCGTTATATCGATGATTGGAACCGCTTCCGTCCATCTCGAGAACCTGTCGATCATTGTTAGAACGTATTTATAGTTGTTAACAATAGGTAACGGTCCAACTAAGTCTATATGGACATGGTCGAAACGTTTATCCGGTGCTGCGAATTGCAGTGGAATGGTTGTAACGTGTCGGCTAATCTTCGATCTCTGACATGATCTCTGACATTTCATATTTGGCCAGACAAATTTTGTTCGTAGCAAACGGCTAGTTGTTTTTTCACTTGGGTGCGATAGTCGATGTACCGAATCAAATGTTTGATTTCGAAAGACCTTCGGTATATACGGTCGTGGTGTTCCTGTTGATATATCGCAGTACAGGTAACTTCCTTGCGTCCTTAGTTTTTTCAGGTCCAGTGAAGTTTCAGAACTCAATAACGTTTTAAGTTCTTCGTCCTTTTCCTACTCTTTAGCTACCCCGGTTAAATCGATTGAGGTATTCCTTGCAATTGCGCCGACTCGCGAAAGTGCATCAGCAACTGTGTTGGAGTCCCCTTTGACGTGAATTATATCGGTGGTGAATTGTGATATATATTCCAATTGACGCGCTTCTCGGTGCGGTGCTTTTGACGACATTTGATTAAACGCGTAGCATAATGGCTTGTGATCTGTTCTAATAAAAAATCGATGTCCTTCCACTCGATCACGAAAACATTTGATTGCAGAGTAGATGGCTAGTAGTTCCTTGTCGTAAACGCTATAGTTCAATTGCGCTTTTTTAAATTTCTTGCTAAAGAATCCGAGTGGCTGCCATTGATTGTCCACTAATTGCTCCCACACGGCTCCCATAGCGAAACTCGACGCATCCGTTGTGATGCCTAAAGGTGCGTTTTTTACCGGATGCATTAGCATTGTTGCGTCCGCCAACAACTGTTTGCTCTTCTCGAAAGCCTCAACTTGCACTAGGAGTCCATACTACTGGCCTTTTATCGTTTTTTTGCGACTCATGTAAGAATTCATTCAGCTTTCCCAGATATCTTCGTAGACTGTGGATCGTATGCGGCTTTTCGTATTTAAGGATTATGTCCAGACCAATAGGTGTAATTACAGCTGTTTTTTCAATATCCTCCTCCGCAACTGGAACTTGATGATAAGCGCGTATAAGGTCGATTGTCGAGAATATCGTCTTTCCATTCAAATTATGGGTAAAATCCTCAACGCCGGCAATCGGATATCGATCCGGGATGGTTACAGCGTTCAACCTTCTTTAATCGCCGCACGGTCTCCATTCTCCTGACTGCTTCGGAACCAAATGAAGAGGGCTGGCCCATGGGCTTCTCGAAGGGCGACATATGCCTTTATCCACCATGAACTCGAATTCCATTTTCGCGGATTGAAATTTATCTTGCGGTAAACGACGGGCTTTTTCAGCAATAGGAGGTCCTTTGGTGATAATATGATGTTTGAGCACCGCATCGCGAGTGGTTGTACTGACTGCTGGATTTATGATGTCCGGAAATTCAGATAGGATTTGGTAAAATGGCGTTCCTGTTTTTATCATCCTTATAGAACTCGTGGAATTATTTGAAATTATTCGCTTCATTTGTAAATTAGTATTTCCGTCTACTAATCGCTTACGCTTTACGTCCACCAGCAAATTGAAATGCCGTAGAAAATCGGCTCCCAGGATTGGTTGTTCAACAGCAGCAATACAAAATGACCACTTGAAACTTCGTCGGAGCCCTAAGTCGAGCGATAGTATTTTATTGCCGAAAGTTGCAATCGTTGTCCCGTTTGCTGCGTACAAATTCTGTTCCGTTTTTTTCAGTTTTCCATGACAAGGGATTACCGAGACTTCCGTGCCTGTGTCCACTAAGAATACCTGTCCCGCATTTTTCTCGGTGATGGATAAACGGTTCTTTTCGTGGACGTCACCGCTGACCGCTTCTGAAGATGACGCAGTTAGTTTCCCTGTCGCTGATATTGGCAGGGTTTTCGACAGTGAATGGCCTTTTCTCCATATATGCGATGATAGTAGCAGATGCGTGATGCTTCTGCTTCCTGCGTATCTGCGTTCGATGGATTATTTGTCGTTCGATTGCCATTTCGTGAGCGCGACCGATTGCGTCTACTGAAATTTTGATTCCTTGAACGATTATTTTCAATAAGATCGGATCAGATTCCGAACGAACTGGAGTCTGTGAAGTAGCTGCTATCACAGTTGGCGCTGCATTAAATTCTTCCACGATTTTGTCAGCCATTTCTAATAATGGCGTCACTTCTTTCTCGGTAGAGACCGACATTATGGCGCGCACGTGGACGTGAAGCCGCCTTAACCATAATGCGCGTAGTGCATCCTCAGGTAGGGGTGTGCCCGCCAATACCTGCATCTGCCTATATAGATGCGAAGGTTTTTGGTTATTTAATTCTAGCTCCGTTAATACTTGCGTCAGCTGTTGTTGTGGTGAAATTGAAAATCGTGCCAGTAACTGTTTTTTCAGCTCCTCAAATTTATTTGTCGGCAGGGGCCTTTTTAGTACATCTGCCACTTGTGGCAATATTGTTATGTCCAGCGTTGTTACGACTGCATTAAATTTTGCAATGTCCGAGTACACTTTGTAATGGCTAAATGTGAATTCAATTTGAGAAAACCACAATTCAACTTGCGTTTCCCAAAATGGTGGTAATTTCACGTCACGAATGGAATCAAGCCGAGGGGGTTCACTGCCAGGCCACAATTCGCGCGCAATATTGAGCGGAGTTTTCGGGGTATCGGAATTAGCGTCCTCAGGGTTATGTTGTTGGCCCGTCGCCATTTTAAGTCTTTAGAAAATTCTATAACGCACTTCCTTTACACAATGTGTTCGTTTGTTAGGGTCATCAATTGTAGTGTTATTGCCTACAGGGAAAGTAAACGGATGTTTTCACTAAAATCACGGTTTAGAATTAAAACACAGAATTACGATTAATCGCCATTTATTAAGTGAGCTGTTTACTGAACGACGCTCTTAGCAAGAGTGACAAACTAATGGAAAATTAGTACATAATAATTAATGGTACGTAGTTATGACGTACAGATGTCGCTTGGTTCTTCGCAGATTCGCTACAGCCGTGTTATGTGCTGCCACCTGGATGTCACGCCATATTATTTTCAATCATGTTTAGATATCGTTTAGATTTAGATTGTTATGTTTGAGACGCCGTCGCGACCTGTTGATATTTTATGATAAACTTAAGTTAGTAGTAATAGTCGTGTTTTCATTACTACATTGGTGACCTCGTGCAAAACTAGTGAAACGCGCAATATGCCTAATTCCCCAGATAATAAAACCTATCCCGCGACACCCAAAATTCCGCGTCGTTCATTTGAAAACTTTTTAGGCAATATTGAATCACTACAGACGCTAAAGACGGCCAACTTTGTGGTTCGTGCAAGTTGAAGCACAATTCGCGACTCATAAAGTGTTAAGTGATGCTACCCGTTTTAACGCGATAGTTTCATCAATGGAGCAAGTCGCCGATATTGTGGAATCGCCGCCTACATCGGACGCATATGTGGCATTAAAAAACGCGCTCATATCTCGCTTCACAGACTCGCCTGAAAAAGCGTTAACAAAAGTGTTCACGGACTTAGAACTTGGGTATAAAAGACCATCTCAATTGTGGCGCGAAATAAAATCTCTCGCAAGAAACCAGCTCAGGGAAGATGCTGTGCGTGCTCTTTGGCTACGTCGCTTACCACCGCGAGTGCGTGCAATATTGACAGTGACTTCTGAAGTTGGAACCGAGCCATTAACATTAATGGCAGACAAAATTTTAGAAGAAAGTGGAATGGCCTCGATAGCCGCCGTCGGTAATAGCGCATCAAGCATTAACGATGATCTACGAAATGAAATTGCATCTCTCACAAAAAGGCTTGAAGCGTTCGAAATGCGCAACTTACGCAGAAACAATTCACGTTCCTCCTACCGCCGGAAACAAAACCAATCGCGATCTCGTTCCCGAACTGTTTGCTTCTACCATCGTCGATTCGGTGCAAAAGCGCAAAAGTGTCGAAAACCGAGCACTTTCGTGACGGAAAACTAAAATGCTCGTCATCATGTGCGGTAGATGACGACGACCAATACCAAAACCGCCTACTCATAAGAGAACGTCGCAGCGGAACTCTATTTTTGGTTGACACCGGAGCTGATGTGTCAGTAATTCCCCCTGAAGAACACTGCTTTCGTAAAACACCAGCGCCTCTAAAGCTACACACAGCAAACAACACCGTGATCACCACATACGGTGAATAACTGATGGATCTCGATTTTGGATTATGACGCCCGATGAAATGGTTCTTCACAATCGCACACGTAGCACGTCCAATTCTCGGTGCCGACTCTTCGTAAATTTAACATAATGGTGGATTTAAGGAACAAACGGCTGGTGGATGGCAACACGCAACTCTCTACTCTCGCAAAAGTTTGCAAGGATTCAGGAAAAATTACAATTTTAGCCCAGGATAATCAATTCCGCGAGCTGCTATCAACATACGCTGAGGTCACATCCTCCTCAAATTTCAACAGTTTTCTGCCGCACAACATCTGCCATTGAATACTCACAACAGGTGCACCAATAGCTGAACGAATGAGACGTCTTCCACCAGAAAAGAATGCAGCTGCCAAATCGGAATTCGACTACATGGTCTCGATGTGAATTTGCCGTCCATCTGACAGTCCTTGGGCCAGTCCATTACATTTGGTCCGGGAAAAATCCGGACATTGGAGACCATGCGGTGACTATCGTCGCTTAAATTCGATAACGATTCCCGATCGTTGTCCCATCGAGGACTTTGCGAATCATTTGTACAACAAAGCAATTTTCACCAATTTGGATTTGGAGCGCGCATATCTCCAGATTCCGATACATCCTGATGATATACCCAAGACTGCAGTCATCACGCCATTTGGATTTTTCGAATTTTGTCGAATGACTTTCGGCTTACGGAACGCTGCGCAAACTTTTCAAAGATTTATCGACACCGTTTTGCGTGGACTGATATTCTGCTACGCCTATCTCGACGATATACTTATAGCATCAAAGAACCTAAAGGAGCGTCAAAATAAATACACCCAAGTGCGTATTCGGAGCAACGGAGGTAAAGTTTTTAGGCTACTCAATTTCGAGTGAAGTAACCAAACCCTTACCGGATCGAATAGCAGCCATTACGGATTTCAAACAAACAAACAATTTTTTGGAGCTTCGCAGGTACTTAGGAATAATCAATTTCTATAGGCGATTCTTGCAGAATGCAGCAAACGTACTTGCTCCCCTAAATTCTTATTTGGGTGATAAAAAGTCAAACGACAAAGAGCTGATTATTTAGAACGAAACAACCAAGAAAGCGTTCGAAGAAAGCAAAACGATGATTGGAAATGCCGCATTATTGGCTCACCCTAACGACGGAGCTGCTTTGATTCTTCGAGCCGACGCATCGGAAGTAGCCATTGGTGCTGTTTTGGAGCAAAAACAAGGTGATGCATGGAGACCACTAGGATTCTTTTCGAAAAAAATTGAACCCAGCGCAGACAAGATATAGCCCGTATGACAGGGAGTTATTAGCTATTTACGAGGCTGTCAAATATTTCAGGTTCAAGGAATTTTTCGATTGAGACTAACCACAAGCCTTTAACTGTCGCCTTTTCACAACGTTTGGATAAAGCTTCTCCACGGCAAATGCGACAATTGGAATTCATCAGCCAATTCTCGACGCAAATTTCCTACGTTAAAGGCTCACGGAATTTTGTTGCTGACGCATTCTCCAGACTCGACGCTTTCACGGAATTCAAAACTCCAAGTGCACAGGATATCGCGAAAGAACAAGCTAACGATGAAGAGCTGCAACATTTCCTTAACGCGAACACTTCGCTAAAGCTAAAACAATTTTCATTAGTAGATGGAAATGTTTTATTCTGCGATGTATCAATGGGAAATGCAAGATCATATATTCCAAAGAATCTGAGGAAGTCCTTGTTCGAGAAAATTCATGGATTATCACACCCAGGCGGAAAAGCCACGTGCAAACTTGTCTCCAGCAAATATATGTGGCCTGGAATGAAAAAGGAAGTAGTAATGTGGACTAAGAACTGCGTAGCATGTCAGCGATCTAAAGTTCATCGACACGTTACTCTTACCCCGCAAAACTTCTAACGACGGATCGCCGCTTACAACACATACACGCAGGCATTGTTGGTCCGCTTCCATCGTCCTATGGATACACCTACATATTCACGGTAATAGATCGGTTTTCTCGATGGCCTGAAGCAATTCCGTTGGAAGACATCGCTGCAGATACAATCGCTTCAGCATTCTTCACAAACTGGGTGGCAAGATTCGGAACACCTGAAACAATAACCACCACCCAGGGAACGCAGTTTGAGTCTGCATTGTTCCAAGCCATGTTACAGTTTATCGGCAGCAACAGGATTCGAACCACAGCGTATCATCCCACTTCTAATGGAATGGTTGAAAGGTTTTATCGTTCCTTGAAAGCCGCAATCATGTGTCACGAATCGTCACATTGGATTGACGTTTTGCCACCAGTGCTCTTAGGATTAAGGACATCTCTCAAAGATGACATCGGATGTTCAGCTGCGGAAATGTGCTACGGGTTGCAATTACGGTTGCCCGGAGAATTCTTCAGCGATGATTTGTCTCCTGATAACCCGCACATTTTCATCGAAAAGTTCCGACGGAAAATGCAAGCACTAAAACCGACACCTGGCGCACACCACAACCAAAGAAGCGTTTTTGTGCACAAGGACCTGTCCAGATGCAGCCATGTGTTTATCAGACAGGGATCTGGAAAAAATCTCTGCAGCAGCCATACAGCGGTCCTCATGAAGTGATCGAGCGTTTAGATGAACGATTCTTCAAAATACGCGTAGGGAATAAGATCACAAAAATTTCCATAGACCGTCTAACACCGGCACATATGGAAAACGACTCACAGGATTTAGCTAGTAGACCATCATATGACGGAACTGCAAACTTTCATCAACCCACAGTGCTCAAAACGTATGAAGGACCTAAGTCAAAATTACGTCAAGTGACGTTTGCTAAATGAATAGAAATATCGTCATCACTTGAGGGAGACCGCTGTAGGGCACTGCCGTGTTATGTGCTGCCACCTGGATGTCACGTCATATTATTTTCAATAATGTTTAGATATCGTTTAGATTTAGATTGTTATGTTCGAGACGCCGTCGCGACCTATTGATATTTTATAATAAACTTAAGTTAGTAGTGATAATCGTGTTTTCATTACTACATCAGGTCCGCTAAAATACGTCATCCTCTAGATGTGTCAAACATCGAATTTGTCTCTCCATTGCTTGTTTTGATTCGGTCCCGCGTAAGTTTTCGTAATTGGAGGTCTTCGGTTTTCATAGTTGGAAAACGGTGTTGGAGGCGGTTCTTCAATGTCTGGGTTTAAAATGTAGACCGGTTTCTGTCGATTGATATTTGTGATGTCCTGTCGTCCATGAGGATTTTGAAGATTTTATCGGGCGTTTGCTCAAGTACGCGAAATGGACCAACATACGGCTGCTGCAAAGGTTTTTTTTGCCGCGTCGACTCGTACAAAGACGTGACTGCATGTTGCTAAGTCTATGAAAATAAATATCCTGCTATGTCTATGGTGTTCGACAGGTGTTGGCCGCAGTCGTCGCATGTCTTTCCAAAATTTAGACACACATGCTGGCGCTCCTACTGTCCGTATCTTCAACAAAATCTCGTGGAATCCTAAGTGTGATACCGTATACCATTTCCGCTACAGTAGATTTAATGTCCTCTTTGTAGGCAGACCGAAGACCGAGGAGAACTGTAGGCAGAGTTTGAAGCCAGTTTTCGTCTTCATGACACATGAGTGCTACCTTGAAAGATCGATGCCATCGTTCCACCATCCCATTTGCTGAAGGATGATAAGCAGTTGTTCTGATGTGTTTATAACCAACTATTTCGGTTAGCGAACGGAAAAGCATTGATTCGAATTGGCTACCGCGGTCTGTTGTAACAATCCTTGGTGTACCGAAACGATGGTAGAAATTCGTAGCGACTGTGTCGGCGGTGATTTCGGTAATTGGTACGGCTTCCGTCCATCGCGAGAAACGATCGATCATTCTAAGGACATATATAAAATTATTTACGACTAGCAGTGGACCGACTAAAGCGAGATATATGTGGTCGAATCTTTTATCTGGCGCTGCAAACTGTAACAGGGAAGTCGTGACGTGTCGGCTAGTTTTAGAGCGTTGGCACTGAATGCATGATTTTGCCCAACTCGCAATATCCTTGTGCGTTTTTGGCCAGACGAATTTTTCTCGGAGTAAATGGCTGGTAACCTTTCCACTTGGGTGCGACAGGCGGTGCACAGAATGAAATGCTTGATGTCAAAGTGATTGTGGTACATAGAGTCGTGTGATACCTGTTGATAAATCACAGTACAAATGCTTTCCACTCTTCTTTACTCTCTACAAATCCAATGATGTTTCCGAGTGCAACAGACTTAGTAACTCGCTATCATTTTGTTGTTCCGCTGCTACGTCTGCCATATCAAGCGCTTGATGTGTGGTAACTGCATCAAGTCGAGAAAAGAGCGTCTGCCTCAATATTTGTTTCACCCTTAACATGACCGTCATGATCTGGGAAATATACTCCAGTTGTCGAATTTGGCGTGATGAAGCTTTTGATGACTTCTGTATGAAAGTGTAGCACAGTGGTTTGTGGTCGGTTTGTATCACGATTTGGTGTCCTTCTACTCTGTCTCGAAAATATTTGATAGCTGAATAGATCGCCAACAATTCTTTATCGTAGACGCACTAGTTTCGTTGAGCGTCGCTAAATTTATTGGAATAAAATCCTTGTGGTAGCCAAATTCTGTCGACAAACTGTTCCAATACTGCTCCCATTGCGAGGTTCGAAGCGTCCGTTGTTATAGCCAGCTGAACGGTTTTTACATGATCTTTGAAACAAGCTGCTGCTAACAACTTTTTACTGTCTTCAAAGGCATTAATTGTTGTTGACGTCCAGTTCACAGGCCTTTTATCATTTTTTTCGGGAATCGCGCAGGAATTCATTTAGCGGAGCAAGTACTTCTGCGGCATTTTTTATGAATTTCCGATAAAAATTGATCATGCCTAAATATCTTCATAGACTTTGAATACTTTTTGGCTTTTCACATTCCAGTATCGCATTAACTTTCACTACTTACCAGAAATCCCAAATAACGTAGCTAGGTTTTTCCAAAATTGCTTTTGGTGATGTTAATTTTGATGCCGTGTTCCTTTAATCGAGTGAACACTTCTTGTAAATGTATCAGATGTTCCTCTTTCGAGCTGGACGCAATAAGGATGTTATCCAGGTAACCAAAATAGTAGCTTAATCCAGAGAGAACAATGTCGATGTAACTTTGAAAGGTTTTAGCTGCACTCCGGAGTCCAAAAGGCATCGTCAAGAATTCAAAGGGTCCAAAGGGTGTGATGACCGCTGTCTTTTCGATGTTCTCATTTGCAATTGGCACTTGATTATAGGCGCGTATTAAATCTATGGTCGAAAAGATTGTCTTTCCGTGCAGATTATGGTTGAAATTTTCCATTCCTGCCACTGGATATCGATCTGGTATCGTAACTGCATTGAGTTTCCTGTAGTCGCCACAGGGTCTCGATTCTCCTGATTTTTTCGGGACTTAATGAAGTGGACTAGCCCATGGGCCACTTGAAGGACGACATATTCCATTTTCTACCATGTATTCAAACTAAGGCTTTACGGATTGATATTTGTCCTGCGGTAATCGGTGAACTCGTTCCGCAATTGGCGGGCCTTTCGTCAGTATGTGGTGTTGGAGTATTGCCTTTTTGGTTTGTGGCGTTGTCACAGAACTCGTTAACTCGGCAAATTTCGCGAGGATGTTGTGAAATGGCATTTGTCGATAGTGATGATTGCCTCGGCTGGTTTATCTGAGAGTGTTGCGAACGCTTCGAGATTCGTCTTACCATCCATTAACCGCTTCCGCTTGACGTCAACGAGCAAATTAAAATGTTGTAGAAAATCAGCTCCGAGTATCGGATGATCTACTGCAGCAATGCAAAAACGCCATTTGAAAATCTTTCGTAGTCTAAAGTCGAGCGAAAGGATCTGTTCTCCGAACGTGTTGATGGTCGTTCCATTTGCAGCGTTCAATTTCCGCTCTTTCTGACGTGTTTTGCCTTGGCTAGGGATTACCGATACCTCTGCACCTGTACCCATGAGGAATCTTAGCCCTGTTTGCTTGTCGGTTACCAATAGGCAGCTCTTATTTAAGTGGATGTCATCGCTGACCGCATTTGACGATGACGGTTTTAGTTTTCCTGTTCGGAAAATTGGCAAGGCAGACAATCTGTACCTTGATTCCGTGTGCGTGTTTGAGACTTTGGGCGCCAGCGAGCACGAGAACGGGATCGATCTTTAAAATGTGGATCTTGATTTCTTGCGTCACTTCTAATCTTTCAAGTCGATTTAGTATTTCCACGAGAACTGAATCTGACCTCGGAGCAGGAGTTTTTGATGTCGATGCTATTACAGCTGGGGCAGCGTTGAGTTCCTCGATAATTTTATCTGCCATTTCGAGTAGTTTTGCAATGTCCCTCTCAGTTGACACGGGCATAATAGCGCGTACATGCACTGGTAAACGTCGTAACCATAAGGCACGTAGAGTATCTTCTGGCAGCTGCGAGCCTGCCATTTGATGACGCAATTCAAGCTCCGTTAGCACTTGCGTCAGCTGCTGCTCAGGGGACGTAGCAAATCGAGCAATCAATTGCGTTTTTAGCTCCTCATATTTTTTTCCGACCGGTGAATGCTTTACTACCTCCGCAACTTGGTTGAGAATGGTAATATCGCGGGATGCTACTACCACGTTGAATTTTGCCGTGTCTGAATATATTTGATAATGTCCGAAGGTAGATTCAATTTGGGAAAACAAAAGTTCGACTTGCGACTCTCAAAATGGCGGTAACTTTACATCACGCACGGCTTTTAGTCGAGGAGGCTCACTAATGGGCCACAATTCACGTGCGAGATTCAGCGAAGTTTTCGGAGTTTCCGTAGTAATGTTTCTTTCTCCGGGCGTTGACGCTTCGCCACCGGTCGCCATTGTTTTTATTTTTGTTTATTGATAGTAACAAAACTTAAGGGTCACCAATTATAGAACCTCCTCTTCGCGTCGTTTCCTGTATTAACGAACCATATAAATTTTGGATAATCGAAAATAGTATTTATTGAGCGCACAGAAATTGATCTTTATCGTTCGGAGTATAACGCCAGGAGAAATTATATACATAACAATTTAAGCTTTACATATTGAAAAGTTGTTCAGTATCTTTGACCTTATTCACGGAGAGATGACGCTTTGCTTCTTTCAGGTCTGCTACAACAAATAATCGCAAACAATGAAGAAATGATCAAACTACGCAAAGCAAACGATGAACTGAAGCTACGGATATAGTGCCTCGAAGAGCTAGTCAAGAAAGGGATGAAGATTCAAAAGCCGCAGCACCAAAAACAAATCCAACAGGAAACGAAGGCGAAAAAAATGTGAAACAAATGATTCCAGAAGAAATTCAGAGTGCTGGCGGCACTAACGACAACCAAAAAAATTTTGCAGCGCTAGAAGGACTGGGAGCGCTAGAAAGACTGGCAGAGGAAATGAAAATCGAGAAGATACCGAAGGTAATTCCGATAAAGATACTAAGTTAAATTTTATTCAATATTTAACAAATAACAATAAGGAGAAGAAACGAACTCCAGTTCTTCTGGTTCCTCAATAAAAGCCAGCAACAAGGGTGAAAAAGTTCTACCAGTAATTGTATTCGAACAAAGCGGAAGAGATATGGTTCGGCTATTGGCAGCCGAAAATAAATTAAGCAATTTTGAAATAAACAGAGTAAATGCGGAGAAATTAACGATTAAAATAGAATCACTGGTTGACTTCAAGTCAGCCAAATATACTTTGACTTCTGGGGAGGTTCCACACCACCTATAACCAAAAAAAACAGTGCATTCTGTTGATGTGTGTGGGCTGCGGAGAGGACACGGTGCTCAAAGAAGCTGTACTAGAAGTTGAACTCATTTCTGTTAAAACCTTTTCAATAAGAGGTTTGACCATTGGAAAGAAGAATTTACCGTTTTGTTACGTACAAGTTTCTAATAAAAGCCGTCCAAGTGCCCAAGATAAGGCACTTGAATTTCAGAGTAGTTAGGTGGGAGTGCCTCCAGAAAAGAGAAGTTACCGATGTCAACGATTAGGTCACTCGGCTACCAATTGCACTATTAGTGCGCAAAATGCAAAGAAATTAATGCCCCGGTGAGTATATATTGCCTAAAGAAAAATTGAAATGCGTTAACAGCGGTTTATTTGGTCATCCAGCATCATATGGAGGGTATCACGATATGAAGAAGCAAAAATTAAATTTACTCCAAAACAAACGCAAGTAATCCGCAGTGTGATACATTCCAACTTCACCAAGTTCGGGATATCTTTTGCACTCGCTATTAGAGGACCAGCAGACAATACTGTAAATAATGTAACTACCAACAATGAGCTGCTTCTAAAAATCCACCAACGATTTAATTTTTTATCGGAAGGAATCAGCAAACAAGATTCGTAAATTAACTTTGTTTTTCAACGTTTAGATCTTTCAAATGTCTTGCCACATTCCTATGAATGGGCTTCGTCTCATCTCGATCAATGTCAACCCCATTTTTACTCTACATCGACGTGACTATCTCCTTGAATTCATTGTTAAACAATGGCCTAACTGAAACCCACCTTAATTCATGGCACTCAATGTCGTTCAAGGGTTTTGAATTCGTAAGAAACGATAGAGCGAACGGTCATCGGGGAGGTGGTGCCGGCATATTAGTAAAAAGCCCCTATCGTTTCCAACATATTGATAAATTCAAATTCCAAACCTTTGAATTTCTTGAAATGTCCATTATCAATATTTCACTTCCAGGTGGGGATAACCTCTGCATTATCTCGGCCTATGTTGTAGTAATCGAGCAGCCTGCCTAGGCAAACTACTCGAAGGACCTTTGCGAAGAAAATTCCTTCTTATAAAAATAACAACGCAATAAGTGCGGAACAATTTGATACGCAACTTATTAACATTCTTATTACTAACCCGCAATAAACCCCGCCACTGCCATTATCGATAAAAAGAAAAAATAAATAAAATAACAAATAAAAATCAATCATGGCAGCCCCATTGCGAAAATCTAGCGAAGCAATTGCTAGATTATTGCAATGAGAATCTGCCGTTACCGCCATGAAGAGGAATGACGAACGAAACGACGGGTGGACGACGGCAAGGAGTTGGTTGCGCGACCGAGATGGTTGGCGCATAAATTTTATTAGATTCCGAGATTTTTGTAAGATCAAAGTGGAATAAATAGGCATCGAGTGAATGTTTGCATTTTTGTGCCAAGAGGGGAATATTTTGCAAAACGCATGTCGAATTTTTTTGAATAAATTAACATACAATTACCGTGAAACTGTGAATGAGGTGAAACCGTTGCCATTGAAGTTAAATACGCTTTAAGTCTACTGTGTCTAAATAACAAAAAGTAAAGAGTTCCTGTGCACCTTTTGAGAGGATATAAATATTTCCATAGATAGAAACCATCTACGTGCATCATGAATTAAAAGGCGGCGTAGTGAATTAGAAATCTAGTGCGTTAATGACTAATAACCATTGTCGAATTTTATTTTGATATCGAAAAAACAAACAAAATTTTATTTAAATTTTACTATTTAGAATAATGAGTTGTCAGAGGACAGAAAGATAAAAAAGAAGAGATAAGAAGAAAAAACTTCGGTCTTTTCATTCGTATGGATCCCTGACCAGGTTGGTTGGCCCCTCCACTCATGAGCTAGCCATCGGGCGAGCTCACCCCCTTTTTCTTTGTCATTACAGGTGCTCTTGCAGGGTCGGGTGGCCTTCCGCTTGGGCTTCCCATTTATGTTAAAGTTTTATGTGATTCCACTATATAACACTTTAACATAAATTTGATACAGTCTTATTTTTCATTTAAAGGACAAATTCATGCAAATTATGTTTGTATGAGTTTTTTGTTTCAATGGAAAAGATACGGCCACGTCTACAATGGATCTTGATCCGGATGAAGGGGTGCGAAGGGGCGCCGCTGCCACCTGGATGCGCCACTTTTATTTGGGGGTCGTAAGTATCCATTAGTAAAGACGAGATCCTCTCGAGTCCCGCGCGTGTTCCACCGACTCGTTCTGTCGTATTTTGTTATTACATTCTTGCGGTAGGTTACCTCGGCCACGAAACCGTCGAACCACGACACCGCAATGCTAGCCTGCCATCGCATTCACGCGTTCTCAGACAAGGCCAATTCTGGCCAGCATTAATATCTTCGCTCGCCGAGGCAGCAGACCATCGCTGCCCTTTACGGACAGTAATAATCCTTAAATTCACTACAATGCAATGAGAGAAAACTTTCTCAAATTCAAGGAGAATCTCGATTCCTTGTTTGAAATACTCAAAAAGATAATGCGGCACAATTATTATGTTCTTGCAGACGAGCTCAATCCTCGACATTCATCATGGCTGAACGCCGACAATAATCCAAGAGGTGTATTATTGAGATCGTCGATAGCAGAGAATCATATTGAGCACAGGTACAATCTATATGGGTAGGAGTTTCCAACAGACCCCAGGACAAATTCATATTTGGACCTTTACATTGCCGACGCAAGACTTGGGTTCACATTTAACAATCCTCAGCGGGGATTGCCGGTGCTTTCTTATGATAGCGACCATTTTGCCATTGTAATGGAAGTAAATCATCAAAGGGATGATGTCTTTGGCTTAATTCAGAAGAACAGATTGGGGGAAGTTTCACAAGAAGTTTATCGGGAATACCAGAAGCAGAGTCTAGCTTATGACGGCGGTAACTCTTTCCCAATAGTTCCTAATAACAAGAATCTAACTAATAATGACATGGACATTGGAAACCGTCGAGAAAGTAGTTCCCAAGGTTAAACAACGAAACAATATGGAAGGATATGAAACACCAACCACCACAAGCCTGAAAAGATTGAAAAGCCTTCTGCTCACACGCGTCAACAATATTTATCGGCGATTTATGGACGACAACCATTCCTCAGTGGCCTTGCTGAAATTACACCTGAAGAATGTCCGGAACGTAATCCGGTCACGCTGCAGGAGTGAGGTCAGCAAACAATGGGTGGGAAACTGAGGGGTATTAGTCTACAGGATCAAGACGGCGTGTTCCCAAAAGTGAATAGTATATTTCGTAATAGGTTTCGAGTGAACGTCTCCAATCTTAAAGTCACTAATAGTGAGATAGATATTCTAGATTAGACTGGTGTCGAGATTAAAAGTACGACTCCGGATATAGATGGTAATAGGATCGCATGCTATGGTTTTCAGAAGCTTGTTCTGACTGAAACCCATTTTGAAATACTTCATCAGCCAAACCCTGAGGGAGGCAGCCAAATACTTTCAGAAGTCGTTGAAGTAAAAGTTTCCTATTTCAATCAAGCCTGAACGGCGAATCCATTCTTCAGTTCAATGAAACATTGATCTCCGACCTCATACCGAGCGGAAATTTTCTCAATTACTTTGTCAGCTATGAAGGCCTATGTTTCATATTTGGCGGTATAAACAACAGGGAATCATGTGGGATTGATAGTATTGTCAATATAGTATTGTACTACAACATTTGTCTGAGGTTGCAATTAGAAATTATTGCATATTGTTCAAAAACATGTTAAGCAATTCATATTTTCCGAATCAGTGGAAAAAGGTTAAGGTATTTCCAATCAGCTTGCTGCTTAACATTAGCAAGGTGTTTGAAGTGATGTCGAAACAGCGCCCACATTGGGAAATATGAGTTGATACCGAGTGCCAGGCATTCGACTATACATGCGGACCACTGTTGGAAACGTAATAATAAAGCATGTGTTGGAGCATGTCTCAATGATATGGAGAAAGCTTTTGATACGGTTTGGTTAGATGGACCTATGTTTGAGCTCCTTTAGTACAGGTTCCTCAGCCACCTTGTCACTATGATGTGTAATATGTTGTATGAAAATCGTTTCTTGTAAGTGACGGAAATCTACATCGATTCTATGTTCAATACCTCGGTGTTTATCTCGATCACTATCTGTATTTGTACTATACTGAGCGTGATAATATAGCGCGGAAATTGTTCATGTCCATTCGACATCTCTTTCATTTCAGATATATTGATTAAAAGATCAAAGTTATCTGTTGGAAGTCTCTGGTTATATCAGTTTTGGTATATGGATGTCTGATTTGGTATAATCAGAGTACTAGTACAATAGGAACGTTATAAGTTTTCGAAAGAAAATGTCTTCGTGCATGTACTGGTCTGTACAGAAAGCCTGAGACGGATTGGAAACACTATATATCGAATCTGAAAATTTATCAAACTGCCAAGGTGATGAGATTCCGTATATTCGTTTTGGAACTTGTTCGAAATAATGTCTTAAAAATCCCTGGATTTCGCAGCCATTCCACCCTACCGACGGATACATTGAGACATGTCTCACGACTGGCTTCATTCCTCCAGAAGGATTCCTGTATTTGGGCATGAATCGGTATATTTTTGATTCTGATGGTGCCCATATCATATATAGGTGGGCCACCAATAAGAAGATAATATATTCTCCAAATTTAAGCTCGCGGGATCAACGGTTTCAGTGGAGATACTCATTTGCGAGGTATGTTGAGGCTGGTCGAGCTGAGACGGAGCAGTGTAGGTTTGGTTGGCTGAATGGCAAAAACTAAATTATTCGTAGTCTTTGGTGTTTTTTTTGTATTTATCATCATTACCATTATTGCTATGTTAATTTTAATTGTAATTTGCTAAGTTTAACATATAAGTTAGGAATATTATAATATTATTCAGTTAGGGTTAGGACTAGTTAAATTTGTTTTTGATAACATTTATTAGAATTAAATTGTTGCATATTAGTTGTAAGCTTAAAGTACACTCTTTATTTTAATGTTTTAAAACTTGCTATATGTTTTTATAAAATTTATAATGATTGGATCAATAAAGGGCATTTGAATTTGAATTTCTTCTAAATCATGCCATTGAAATAATGAATGAAACAAAAGAAAGCATGTACTCGTATATGTACGAGTTCATTGAAAAAAATTGCATCAGAAGTTGTCTCAACATACGCAGCAAATCTCGCCACGAAATTATTTTAACTTCCATACGGGTTTGAGCAATATAGTCGAGGCAACAACATGAGTGACAGGAGTAACTGAAGTTATATTTTTATGTAAATGAAATGAAGTCTAATAAATCAATTAAATATGCCAGCTTTCAAACTACAAAATGATTCAAAAAAACCATTATTTAGTTGATTTCAGTATTTGGAAAATATTAACGCAATTTGCTTTTAATTTGCATACAAGTTAAATCTGCTTTTATTTAATGGATTTTAGATTTCCATTGATAAAAATTCGTATTCAATGTACTAAAATATTTCGATCAAATGCCATCGTTCAGCATATTTACTGTTAGTATGCAGGTAGTAACTTGAAGGGGGAGTTTGCGAGAGAAGGAAACATATTCACATACTCACACACACACACACACACACACACAAGAAGTACCGCGAGTACAGCTTCGTCTTCAAGCTAAGTACTACTGAATACTTACACCGTTTGACTTCAGTTATGAAACGTGAGCTGAATATATCTGCACAGCTGAATGCTTTGATAAGGGAATCAACGTTAAAAAACATTTCTAAAAGTTTCATCAAAATTCGAATACATCTGTAGTGTTTGGATCCTGTACGGACGTGTATCTACACAGTATGGATAAATTTTCAATCGTTTGTAACTCAACTGTTTATAGCTTTTCAGAAAACAATCTTTTAACAAAAAAAAAACCTAGATATGAAAACTTGAGGGTCACTTTATGATTTTATAGATGAGCAATATACTTTTATTACTAAAGTTGATCGAGTTTGGACTTCTGGAGCATTTCCTGGCCTTGTACTCATAAAGACCTACTGTCATGTTTTTTCTGCCTAAAAATGTCGAATCGCGAGGGGGAGGGGACATTAGTTTAAGATCTGATTTGAAAAGTTCTCATCAAGACCTTTCATTTGATACCCATATTGGCTACCTTTGGTAAAAAAAACTCAACCCCCTACATGGGGAGACCATCTTTAAACATTTTATACATTTTTTGCACTACAATCTTTAAAACGGCACCTATGTTGACCAACGCATAAACTATCATTACTTTGGCTTATGTAGTTTGCGAGGAGAAAACTTGCTTTGACGCATGGACGGACGGACGGACAGACAGGTCACAATTTTAGTAGATTTTACAATACCCTAAAAAGAAGCAATTTTCTCTCAATTATTCGATTGTGTTTGCCTGAATAATAATTTATTCCAATTAATTATTAATTTTCGAGCACACGATGAGACTGACTTTGACCTGACCTAGCTCTTGAGCGAGTATGAGTGTTTTCAGTCTTACTTGCACAAGATTGGTAAGTCGCGGTCCCCTGAGTATAGGTTTTCTGCGGGAGAAGAAGACGATGGTTACCATATATTTTTTGCATCCAAAGATGGGAGAGGCTGCGCCGGGACCTCTATAATGAAACAGGAGCGGTCTCCTCGGATAGTTTAATCGGGGAAATGCTTAGATCGGGTGACAAATGGAACCATATGACATATTATATTGGGGCAGTCCTAAAAGATAAAAAGGGCTTACAGCAGCCGGAGACGTCAGGGTTGGGAGACTACTTTTTTAGTAATCCCTCCCCTCTCGCTTGAGGAAGGATCCCCCGACTTGAAGCCGCTGCCACGGCGTAGCAAAACGAGACTTAGTCCGAAGTAATGTGTCTAACGGTTTCAGACTAGGTTCTCAGGTTAATAGGGGAGGTGTTTAGTGGGTAGTCCAGGCGTTTTTCGCATCTGGGAGCGCCACACGGAGGGCGTAAATAGCCTTCACCTAACAACCACAACACCAGAACCGGTTTTAATTAGCTAATCAATATAGTCCTTAATTGTCAGTCTGGCGGTTTTTTCATGCTACTGCAGCTCCGGTAAATCATAGTCTCTTATTGAAAGGTAGAGTCCTCTTAGAATTACAATCATCTTTAAGACCTGTGTCGTTTTGGGTATGATTCAGCAAAGAGTCGCATACGAGTATTTTAATGCGTTTGATGAGGTCGAATTCTTTTAATTCGCGAGGAACCCAAACATCTAGTTTGTTTACGTGACCAAGCTGTTGTAAGTGCAAGTAAACGATTGAATTTGATACGTTAAGCTTCTCTGCATCTCTTGAGTTGTCATACGTTGGTTAGTTTCGATTAACGCCTTTATTTTGTCGTTATCAGTAGTGGTTGGATCACCAGTATGTGCACATTAAAATTTCCAGAACGAAAGCGAGCAAACCAACCGTGACATTGGCGTTCAGCAAGACAGTCCTCACCATAAACTTCACACAATTTCTTTCGAGCTTGCACCGCATTTTTGCCCTTTCGGAAGTTAAACAATAAAATATGCCGATAATGCTCTCTTTGATTGTACATTTTCAAGTTTATTTTTGATCAACTTGTTGTTTACTATAACGCTCAGTTTTTGACTGAAGATAGTCTAAAGTCTAATCTTTAAAATAGTATATAATAATATAAGCCACGCAGTCACTACTACGTGAAATATGCAGTTCGCGTCATTTATGAGAAAAAAACGATATGAACTATCGAATAACCCAATACAATGCTTACGAATAGTTCTATAAATAACTCAAAGAAGCAAAGCTACAAGTTAACAAAGATAAACTACTTAGAACAAACCATTGATAAAACGGCCTACATAAAAATAAAGAGGAGACTATAGTATCTTAAACACTTCAAAACCCAAGAATACCAATGAACTATGAACCTTTCTATGCATGGCTAAATATTACAATAAATTTATTCTACAGTTGGCTACGCTGACGCACCCATTGAATCAATTACTTGGAAAAGGCCAGCCCTTTAATTAGCGTGAACAATGTGACATCAGTTTTAATAAAATAAAGAAGGAAAGCGTTAGTGAAAGGATAATTATGCAATTCAGCCCTGCACTGATACTTGCGACTGACGCTAATCCTGCCGGACTCAGAGCTGCGCTACCACATAGACTTCGAGATGGATCTGGAGAGACCAATAGCATTCGGTTTCAGATCACTGACAGCGAGTAAAAAGATATACAGTTAGATTGATAAGGAAGCAGCAGCAATTTACAGGGAACTAAAAATTACTTCCATCACTGTTACGGCAGAAAATTCATTTTGATAACAAATCATAAGCCCGTCATATTCCATCTGTATAAAACCTTGCCTGCCCTTAGTACAATGACACTGTTTCATCACACACATTTTTGATCCTACTTTAATTACGAAATTGAGTATAGGACTTCTACTGGCAACAGTAACACTGATTACTTATCGAAATTTCTAGCGGAGTTATTATCTGCAAAAGTTGACCAACATACCGCATTCCAACAAAGTCAAATACTGATACTATTTCTCAAGAAATTAAGAGAGACAAGGAGCTAGTATCATATTCAAAGGTACTCAATTAATAATATCAAGTTCTTTCCGCGAAGCTGTGTTGAATGAATTAAATAAAGGTTATATCGGAGTGCATAAAATGCAGCTTTTATCCATTAGTTACGTTTACTGGAAAAATATAGATAAATGTCTTGAAAATAAGGTTAAAGCATGCAGAGCATGCCATTTATAACAAAACGATCCTGGAAAAGCCTTTCGACATCACTGGGAGGACCCAATAACGCCGTGGCAAAGAGTTCATATTGATGTCGTAAGGCCCATACACGGTTACCAATTCTGATAATAGCAGATGCATACACAAAGTGGGTAGAAGTGATATACTAAAACGATGGCAAATGCTTGGTTTATGACTAGATTGAAAGAACTTCTCTGAATATTCGGACTATCACACATCCTCGTCTCTGACAACAGACGTCAGTTTGCATCAGTGGAATTTGAATCATCATTGAAGGAATATGGAGTAATGCATCGCACGGTAAAAACTGTTAAGTTAAACGTTTTGCACAAACTGCCAAGCAATTTCAAAAAACTATGGAGGGACAACCCGGAAACTTACATGTAAAATACAAACCGTTCAAATTCAAAAAACGTTGAGTCCTTAACGCAACTGGACATGACGCATACTCTTTGTTGTTTGGGAGACATAAAATCGAATCTTCATGTTATGTTTGGTAAACGCGTTTTCAAGGACCCCGAAGCACCAACACGGGTTAAAAAGTTCAAATGCGATGCTATATAAATCCGATTTGCAATGGTGCAACCACAGGCCAGAGTGAATGTTGGTTGGTTTCTCTCCCTTTCCTAATTTGTTAAACATCCAATTATCATATTAGCAAAGTCAAAAGTGATTTATTCAATACTAATCGTTATAAATTTTAAAAGAATATAAAGCAAATTCCAAACAATAAAAATACGGAAATTGAAAAGCCCAATTGGCTTTCTAAATTTATACGTTATTAACGAAACACATTTAATAAAAAAAAAACAAAGCAAATTCAAATGTAGCAATAATGAGCTGAAACTTAAAAAACTAAGTAAAGAAAAGCACAAAAACATAAAATAAACACGAATAACTTAGACATTGTCATTCAGCCACCAATACCTAGATTGCTCCATCTCAGGTCGACCAGCCTCAACGAATCTAGCAAGTGAGTATCTCCACTGGAATTGTGGATCTCGTAAACGCAAATTCGGAGAATATTTTGTCTTCTTATCGGTGGCCCGTGTACGTATGTGATATATGATTGGGACACCGTCAGAATCAAAAACATATCGATTCATGTTCGAGTACACGAATGCTTCAGGAGGTATGAAGCCAGTAGCGAGACAAGTCTCAATATACCCATCTGTAGGGTGGAACGGCTGTGAAATCCAGGGGTTTTCGCTCACAGTTACAGATCTTGTGATATGATTCTGAAGCAGTCTCAATATGAACACATCGACTCTTGTCAATTTAGCAGTTTGATAAATTCTTCTATTCAATATGTAGTGCTTCCAATCCGTCTCAGGCTTTCTGTACGTACCAGTACATGCACGAAGACATTTCCTTTCGGAAACTTTTAATCTTTCCATGGTACTAGCACTCTGGTTGCACCAGATCTGAAATCCATATGTCAAAACTGGCCTAGCCAGGATCTTGTAACAAATAACTTTGACCTTTTGATCGATGTATCTGGAATGAAAGAGTCGTCGAAGGGCCATGACTACTTTTTGTGCTTTACTGAGCATGATCTTGACATGTTCAGTATAGTACAGAAACTGATCGAGATGAATACCGAGGTATCAAACACAGGATTTATGTGGAACCCGTTCTGAACTACTCTCACCAGCCATTATGTGGAAATCCTTCTAATAATGTTTTTGACTGACACCCTGCACCGTTGTCTAAAACAAAATTGTTTCGCACTTCTGGGTATTGATTTTCATTCGCCAATTGTCAGTGTAGAGCTGCACATAATTAAAAATTTTTTGAAGATTACTTTCAACTATTGTAGCTTTTCGGTCTGCCGTATAAATGATCAGACCATCAGCAAACTCTACCAATGATCGCGTTGGTGAGACGTTAAAATCAAAGCCGTTCAATAGCTTGTGAATGAATATTGAGAAAAGCAGAGGCGCAGTAAATGCTCCCTGCTGTAGACCATTCAAGAGCTTGAAGTCGTGCATTGTCGTCAGATTTCCATCAGTTACGAAAAATGATTTCCCGTATAACATATTGCACATCATGGCGATAAGGTGTCTGGGGAACCTGTCTTGAAGGAGTATAAAAATAAGTCCATGTAACCATACCGTATCGAAGGCTTTCTCCATATAACTGAGACACGCTCCAACATATTCTTTATCATTTAGTTTCTAACAGATGTCTGAGGTTACTTTCGTTATCACGAGTATGGTTGAATGCCTGGAACGAAAAGCAAATTGGCGATTCGGCATCAACTCATATTTCTAAATGTGGGCGTTTAATGCTTTGTTTAGTATCACTTCAAACACCTTGCTGATGTTATGCAGCAAACTGATTGGGCGATAGCTTTTAGGACTCGAAGGTTCTTTTGCTTTCTTCAAGATTGGAAATACCTTGGCCTTTTTCCACGCATTTGGGAAATATGAATTGCTCAAAATGTTGTTGAACAATATGTAATAATTCCCAATAGCAACTTAAGACAAATGTCGGGGAACTATATTTGGAATACCGTTAATGCCATATGATTTCTTGTAGTTTATCTTGCCAAATATGAAACACAAGTCTTCATAGCTGACAAAATAATCAATAAGATTCAAGCTCGGTATGAGGACAGATGTTAATGTTTCATTGAAATGATGAAGAGATTCGCCGATTCAGGCTTGATTTGAAATCGGAAACTTTTGCTTCAACGACCTCTGAAAATATTTAATTCCCTCTCTTAGGGTTTGGTAGATGAACCAATCCAAAATGCGTTCCAATCAGGGCAAGTTCCTGCAATCCATTTCTATCCAGAGTCGTACTATCAATTTCGATACCAGCCCTATCGAGAAGATTTATTTCATCACTAGCGACTGCAAGATTCGATACCTTCACTCGATACTTCTAAGGGAATATGCTATTCACTTTCGCGAAAACGCCATCTGGGTCCTATAGGCTAGTACCCCTCAGTTTTCCCGCTCATTGATTGGTGACCTCACCTCTGAAGTATGAACGGATTAAGTTCCGGACATTCATCTGTAATTTTAACAAAGCCAACGAGGGATGGTTGTAGTCCAAAAATCGCCGATAAATATTGTTGTGGCGTGTGAGAAGGCTTTTCAATCTTTTTAACCTTGCGGTGGTTGGTGTTTCATATCCTTCCATATTGTTTCGATGTTTAATCTTGGGAGCTACTTTGTCAATTGTTTCCAGCGTCAGCTTTTCCAACTTCGACAAATAGAGATCTATCTACCGCTACCAGGCCTTAAGAAGCATGCCGTAAGTAAAGGACCTCTTCCCTATAAAATCTTTGCGAACGGGGGAAATATCGTGACCACAACACAACAAAATTTGTGTGGGCTTTGGATGAAAGCATAAATGGAAAAAATATATTCCTGATTGATGTTTATTTCATACTTTTTCCTGCTGACAATAGTTAACGGTAGGGTTTTGAAAAGCATGAGCGAGAGTGTGTCACGACCTTAGGTTCAGTAAGGTTGAACTAGTGACAAATGAATGAAAATGGAATTCAATGGTTATTGTTCATTGTGGTGATATTTTGATAGCACAGCTATTTTTCCCCTTATTTTTCTCTCTCTTCCAAACCACATTAAGAATTTTTCACTGTTCCGCCTCGATATTTAACTTCTGAAGGGCTTCTTTAACATTGTTATTCCAAAATGCTTTAATTACGCTTGCGACTGTTAGTAAAACTACATTCAATGAATTCAAAATACATACATATGTATGTTTAACAAATTTCAATTCCATCATCTGAATTCAAAGAATGTTTTTCATAATGTCATGGTCTTCTTTTGATTGTATTTCGCCTGAAGATAATTAAAATTGGAACCTTTTAATTTGGCTCCCATGCGACTGGAAAATGTCAACTCCGTCTCAACAAAATTCGGAACAAAGTAAAATTCCTGGAATATTCGTCAGAATGTCCTACGCTATTTCCTCGCAATTCTGAATATCAGTATACGATTTTTATACTGCGAACTGCCATTGTGATTGAGAATGATAAACATCCATTCAGAGTATGGATTCGCAAATTCGCGCTTCGCTTTAATATTATGTCTAGTATTTCACCCTTTTATGTCAATATTCGCGCATATACGAGCATTCATTCATTCACATATAAATTTCATCACCATAAAAATAACAAGCTAACTCAGCTACTGACTTACATATATGAAAAGCTTCAGGGGGTGTAATTCGATCTTGTAAACAATGCGGCGACAACAGCACAAGTCTCCCTCTGATGCCGGGGTGGTATGTTTGATGTCACTGTTAAGCGAAAAATGGGAAAATTGAAGTGATTCGGTCTCAAAGGAGGCAGCTACTGTTCAGCTGCTTGTACTGGCGTATCATCCAATAAGACGGGAAAGTGGAAATATTTATGAGTTGTGAGTAGAACTTCAATAAGATTTAGCTGTTGCTTTCCGCATTTGCATAAGTCTGGGAATATAAACGGTGAATGTGCTTGAACTGGACTCTGATGTAGGGAGCACAATTTAATGGATCAATAAGGCGATTGTGGACATTCGGTCGATGAGTAAATATCATGAGGATGTATTGGGAAATCTTAACTGTTCTGGAGTGCATTTATTGACAAGCAGCAGTTTAATCAATATGATTGATTTACGAAGCGCTTCTTTGGGGAATCGAATACATTGACTCTTATATTCGAGAGTGCTCTGCATAGTATGGGAGAGTTATAGACCATCGGCAGCCCTAAAAAAAATTATTCAAAGGAAGAGATGAATAACGATTACAAACAACGTTGGAAAAATAAGTGAGTCTTACAACTGTATAAAAAATCGAGGCAGAAGTTTAACTTTTTTCTTGAAAAGTCGTCGGGCCTTGCTTTATTGTGTGAGCAGATGCGTTTCGACTCCTGTGAGCCATCTTCTGAGGCTAAAGGATGTTTGGAAGGAAATGATTTTATATTGGTGTAGGATAGGTTAACCAGGTAGGTACTAAATTAGGCCGGGTAGGGGAATACTAGGCTTTTGTCTTTTGGGATGTTAGTTTTTTAGGGTTTTGTACTAAAATACAAAACCCTATTGCAATCACGACCTGTGTCCGTCTGCCCATCCGTCCGTCCGTCTGTATGTCACAGCACTGTTTCTCCGAAACTATAAAAGCTACAGCCATGAAACTTTGTGGAAAGGTCAGAAGTGGTGACTTCTTGAAAGTTCAAGGGTGGAAAAATTTTTGAAAGGGTTTAAGGGGGGTCTCCCCATATAGGGAGGTGACCCCTCAAAAAATATTTTTCACCGTTGGTAGTCGAGTAGGATGTTATTGGAAAGGTCTCAATGAGATCTTTTCTTATGAGTAACGAGGGGGGCAGGGGAAGGGGAAATGTACGAAATTTTCGCGTACTCCCCCCCCTCGCGATTGGACACCTTCCATCCGAAAAATCTGAGAAAAATCATGAATGTAGGCCTTAATGAGTACAACAACAACAAATACATGAGAAGTCGAAACTCACTCAACTTTGTTAGTAATAGTATGATTTATCGATTTTATGTTTCCTTGAATAAAATCCAAACGGTACCCTTAAATTCAATAAAACAGATGACTATTTATAAGATTAATCTTTTCTGAAAGTTTCATAAAGATCGAATAGTATTTAACGAAGTTATAGTGATTTGAATTTTCCTGTATTACTATGGAACAATGTGCCCTGTATTACTACGGAAACATATGGCTATGGAGCCATATGAGCTTTTTACCGACTTAGAACTACAGCTTTGCTAGGATTTGCATGAAAATTTCAGGAATGATAGCTATCATGAGGATGAGTACAAACAATTGAAACAAGTCGAAGAGGCAGGAGAGAGCTCCTAGCAAAAGGGCTTTGTAACCATTCTAGGATTCGAAAAAATAGGCCATGAATCGATGATTACAGTACAGAGGAGTGGCCCCTGAAAAAAATTTCATGAAAGGCAGCCGATATGAGTATCAAATGAAAGTTCTCTATGAGAGCTGTTCAAAACAGTTCTTAAACTGACAGTTTTTCCTTCAGTGGGGGCACAGGGGGGGGGGGGGGGGGGGGAATACATGAAAAATGTGTTTCCTCCCACGCGAATGGACACCCGTGATCTAAAAAATCTGAAAAAATTATCAAGGGAGATATTTCTAGGTATGACTATAACAAATACCTTAGAAGTCAAAATTCGTTCAACTTTGTTAATATTAGGATGATCCTCGAATTTCCGATAAAATCATCTTTGACATGTTTTTTGATTTCATTCGTTGCTGGTTACTGCATTTTGTAAGTTGAGTACAAAACCCTTCTGAGATGAGCATAGGTCTGTCTACCCAACTTGTTCTGGTTCGTATGGCTTCCGTTTTCGTCGGAGAGTGTGGTCTGGTACTGAGAAAATTGCGTCGGAATTTGTAATACGAGGGTCATTCAACAAGTACTTAGCCTACAGAAGAAAAACGAAAATTTTGGAAAGGTGGCAATTTATTTTTCCACATAATCTCCTTCAAGCTCGATACACTTGGGCCAGCGATGCTCTAACTTTTTCAACCCATCCAAAAAATACATTTTCTCGAGGGCTGCAAAATAGGCCTCCGTGGCGGCGATGACCTCCTCATTCGACCCAAATCTATTCCCGGCGAGTGATTTTTTCAGGTTTGGAAACAGAAAGTAGTCACAAGGGGCCAAATCTGGAGAGTACGGTGGATGGGGCAGCAATTCGTAGCGCAATTCAACTGATTTGGCCATGGCGACGGCGGAGGTGTGAGCCGGCGCGTTGTCGTGGTGGAACAGCACTTTTTTCTTCGCCAAGCGGGGCCGCTTTTTCTTCAATTCGACGTCAAATCGGCCCAATAAGTCTGCAAAGTAGCGCCCCATGATTGATTTACCCTTCTCGAGGTAATCGATATGGATCACACCTTGTGAGACCCAAAAAAGGGTGGCCATCACCTTTCCGGCCGATCGAACAGTCTTCGCCTTCTTCGGAGCACGTTTGCCGGGCGAAGTCCACTGTTTCGACTGGTCTCTGGTGTGTACCAGTAAATCCATGTTTCGTCGACGGTCACGAAACGACGCAAGAACTCCGCCGGATTGCGCTGAAACAGCGCCGATGTGGTTTCACGGTTGCGTTTGTTTTCCGATGTGAACAAACGCGGCACCCACCGCGCCGACAGCTTTCTCATGCCCAGTTCTTCGTGTAGAATATGATGCACCGTTCCTTCTGCAATGCCCACAGTTTCAGCTATCTCGCGAACCTTCAATCGACGGTCTGCCAACACGAGATCGTGGATTTTTTTTAACGTTTTCCTCCGTAGCAGCCGTTTTTGGGGCACCTGGGCGTGGCTCATCAAAAACCGACGTGCGGCCACGAACAGATTCGATGAGCCAATTCTTGACGGTCGCCATCGAAGGAGAAGAGTCACCGTACACAGCATCCAAGGGATCTTTGATTTCACTGCGCGTTTTTCCTTCCAAAAACAAGAATCTAATCACTGAACGATATTGTTATTTTTCCATTTTTGTACAACCGACTGACACGCTCGCTTCCAAAGGCTATCAAAACAAAACTAATGAAGGAAATTGACTGAAACTTTGCACGATGGTGAAACTCTTTTGTAATAGCAGCGCCATCGGGCGGTGAGGCTAAGTACTTGTTCAATGACCCTCGTAAGTTGTTCGTTGATAATGTGATCGTCTGTTTTTCTGTGTTTATATATATTTCAAGCCGTTTTAGGATGTGAAACCTCCGGTCCTTTGCTTTGATTGTCTAGCAATTTCATAGAGTTGGTCATAGCATCAGATCCGTATGCGTGGATTTGTATGTGCGTCGCATAATTGGAGTCTGCCTTGTTGTGTAAGAAACATCGTAAGTCCTCTTTGTATCTTGTTCTTAGTTTCCGTGTTGACCTTTCTATGTATACCATGTCACAATCCTTGCATGTCAGTTTGTATATTCCACTGTTTTCGTATATTGATGTGTCATTCAATTTCGGTTTCAGTTTGTTTCCAATGTTGTTGTTAATTTGGAATGCAGTTCGTTTTTCCTAAGGATAGTTTGATAGTTTGTACCCTTACCTACGTATGTTAACAAAATCCACTGTTGATCGTTCTTATACGTTTCAGTCGGTTGGCGTTCCTGTTTTTGTTTGTTCTGTGTAATAAGTTTGTCAATGATACGTTGTTTGTATCCATTATTAATAGCTTTTCTCTAAATCTAAGTTTAACTTTTAAACATTTAACAAAGATTTCGTAAAGAGGTAAGGAGTGTGTTTTGGCCAAAAGGGTTTTGTTCATTTCATTGATCGTATTTTTTCTAAAAAAAGGACTTAACTAAGGAATATGTCTAAAGTTTGCAAAATTGAGTTGACGGTGTAGATTTCTATGCTATAATCATATGATCTGTGTTATGCCTGAGCATATGGTTATTACTCGATTGTGAATTATCACTCATAAAAACGCTTGACAAAAACTCGAAACCTCAAACCAGATTTGAACTAGTGTCCTTCGGCACCGCTATGCGGATATACCTCCGTGATGACCGTCCCAAACCAGTGTAAAAGAGGAGGGAAACAACAAATTATATGAACGGCACCGCAAATCATATTAAGCATACGGATTCTGGGGGTCCCAACGCCATATCTACCTTTAAGAGAATATCGAGTTATGATCCAACTCATTAACATGCACACACATGTTGACTTTGTCAATCGAAAATATTTTGATGACAGATAATGATGGAGGACGTTCTGCACCTTGCTTGCAAGAAGAAGGGCCTTGCCTTCAGGATGCAAGCAAAATGCCAACTGGCGGAAAACGGAGCAAGGCGCAAGCAAGGAAAGCGCGTAGGAGGAAGCGTACCGAACAGTAATCCTTCGTAAGAGGGGAAAACTGTAAAGCAGATGCGTCCATACCTACTACTCAGATGAGTCTTGTGAGAAGCGGTATTTGCATGTACTTTTGTTGGCTTCATAGGGCGCATTTACAGAAGTGTCTTGCGATGAAGGGACAGGGTCAATCCTCCAGAGGAGGCAGCTGGGTATAGTGGCTCTCCCGCATCGGCCTCTAAAGCACTAACCATAACTCAATGCAGGAACGCTCACTGCAGAGCAATACGTAAGCTGAAGCTGGCTGTTAGAAAGACGAACAAAGTGTGCTCTGATGCACCGCAAAAGAAGGCTCTCAGGGTACAGATGTTCAGGAGACCAGACTCACCTAAATGCATAAAACTTGACATGTGTTAACTACGCAGAAGCTACCGCAAAGTCTCTAAATGTACGCATTGGATTGAGCCAGAGAGCATTCTCCGACCACATATCGGGGAATATCACTGTTCCATGCAAAATAAATCCTGCATGCTAAATGCACAGACGAACGGACCAAGGAATGGTTTATCAAAGTGGTCGTCTCCAAGGCTCCAGGTTATAAGGGTGTGAAGTTCACCTTTGTAGCTGGGACGTGAATGCCATTTACGCACAGAGTGTGGGGTCCCTATGCTCGCGAGCGACTGGATCACCCATTAAACACCCGAGAACCTAGCCTGGAATGGTTTGACACATTACTTCGGGCAAGGTCTCGTTTTGTTACGCCGTGAGGCACCTACAAGCATTGGGATCCCTCCATTAGCGAGAGGGGAACAATAAGAGGAATTGTCAGACAAGTCCCCAGCTGCTGTGAGTACCTTTTATCTTTTAGGACTGAACGAGCATAATGTGCCACATGTTTCTTTTCGTCAACCGAGTCAAGTATCACCGCGACTATATTATCCGGGGTGAGCTCCCCCTTCTCCCTGTAGGGATCCCGTCGCTGTCTCTCCTATTTTGTGCACGCAAAAAAGTGTGACAAACATCTTCTTCCTCTCCCGGGCAAAACCGACAGTCGGGGGACCGTGACTTACTAATCTTGTACGGATAAGACTGAAAACACCCATGCTCACTCAAAAGCTGGGTTAGGTAGAGGTCGTTCCCATCATGCCTTCGATTTGGCCTCGGTGTTCCCTTCATGCATTTCACCCAAGACACTTGCCAATCGATGTGTGAGCACTATCTCTCCTCGCGGGCAACCGTCTCTCATGCTTCCTCACCTCGACACAGGTAAAAAGCGCAATGCTATCTAGCAAGAAGAGCAACACGTATCACGCCTGCAATAACTCTCACCGCCGAATCAGAGATTTTTGGATATGAAGATGCAATCCTCAGTGGTTCTCTTCTCTGTACGTGTGCCAAGCATTTTCGGTATACCTTCTTTCTGAGAGCATCGCCCCATATTTCTGCTCCGTATCGTAGCACTGACCCTGCAGCACTCCTCAAGAGACATCTTTTTGATGGGTTGGTTCCCCAAATTTTGGCCATAAGTCGACTCAGAGCCGATACGCCGAAGCAGCCTTCTCAGCCGTTGCTCAGAGAAACTCATCTTCGAGTCCATCATTAGCCCCAAGTACTTCATCGCTGTCTTAGATTTGATTAGTATGTCTCCAATGCTGATCATCCTTACTCTAGGGATTCTCTTTTTTGTCAAGATGACTACTTCGGTTTTCTCCAGTGGTAGACTGAACCCACGAGCAGTCAACCAATCTCTCAACCGGCCATAAGCATACCTATCTTAAGTTGCGCTTGTACAATGGTGCGCCCAGCGACCAGAGCCGCAACAGCATCTGCAAAGCCGACCAAACGCCACTCATCTGGCATCTCCAGTTTCAGTAGCCCCATGCAAGACCCGTAGATCCCTGGGCAATACCCGATTTAACTTCCATCCTTCATTTGCCCTGTGTGGTGTCATGAAGCAGTCCCCGGTTCTTCAGGTAGTCCCTCAGAAGCCGAATCAGATATTCTGGAACTTGAGAAGGGTTGTCGAGCGTATCCCGAATATCTACCCATCTAGCAGAGTTTAACGCGTTCCTATCGTTGAGTGCCACCAACAGAGCGATCCGTCGCTTGGTGCAGGTGTGTGCCACCGCGTTTTCGACCGCGCTCACTATCACTGCAATCACATCAATGGTGGAGCGTCCTGCTCTAGCCGAACTGGCGAGTAGATAGGTCCCTAGCAGCACGAATCGTGTCAGTGAGTTTCCCCTAGATGAGTTTCTCTAGCACTTTTCCAGCCGTGTCCAGCATGCATAACGGGCGGCATGCAGACGGCGTTCCGGAATTTCTCTTCCCCTTGCTGATCAGCACCAGCCTCGCCACCTTCCATCGTACCAGAAAAACCCCGTACCGTAGGCAAGCGTTGAATATGCTGAGCAGCAAGTCAGGACAATGGTGATAGACAAGTTGCAACAACTCAGCTGGAATCTTACTTGCTTTTAATTATAGGACTGCCTCTTCCAGTTACGGTTGCGTGAATAGTAGGAACTCGATTGCTGTCCCACCGTAGGCAGCGTCAACACGGATGAGATGGGTGGGGAAGAGTGCCCGCACTATCTCGTCCATCTTTTCCGTTTCGTATATGCAAGGCGTCCGTAGGGCACCAAGCTTCCGCATAACTAGCTTGTAGCCAAGGCCCCACGGATCCTTGTTCACATTGTCCACTAAATCTTGTCAGCAGCGAGCCTTAATATTATTAATCAATTTGCGAAAGCATTTCCTGTTCTGGGGGCTTGCCGCGCCGAGGTTTTCGACGGGGCATAGAAGCACTGCAGACTGTCGTGATGACGCTTATAGTTGAGTTCACCACGTCTGCCAGTTCTTCCGTCCCCTGCGAACCATCCCGCAGCGGAGTACTTGTCATGAGCACCTTTAAGAACTTCTCGACGTCCATCCTTCTTATGTTCTACCCAATTGTGGAAGGCCAAGAGCTTGGATGTCGGGAGATAACATCACGGATCTCAAGCAGAATGTACTGATGATAACTAGCTGAGTAGTCTTCTAATACTCTCCAACTTTGTATCATCCGTACTAAGAACTCCGATGCGAATGTCACGCCCGGTATGGTTTCTTCACAGCCAATACGGCGGAATGTCGGCGTACTTCCAGTGTTTAGTATGATGAGCGCCGTCCTGGCCGCTATTTCTAGGATTCGTTTCCCCGCGGATCTGTGTGAGGCATGCCCCATTCGATTGCTTTAGCGTCGAAGTCTCCCCCAACGACCACGTTGCCATCTGCGTTCGAGACAGCGCCCTCCAAAGCATTAAGCTTAACTTGGAAAGATGATATCGGTTCGTTTGGCGTTTGGTACACACTAAAGAAGGTGGTCTTAGAGCACCGAACCCACACAATTGCGAAGAATCTAAGTGTTCGATGCTCAATTTTTAGGGTTGGTCTCAATTAGCCCATGCCCAAGAATGACAGCATCTATCATCATGATTTTGATGATAATTATTAGTAATCCTCTCTCTTTCTAGCAATCCCTCTTCTTGTGGCTTGCCTCCCTGTGGAGGAAACAGGGATACTCAAAGGAGAAGTTTTTTTGCGAAACAAAGCAATTGGCTTTACACAACTGAGTCCGTTAAGATAGGAGTTGGTGAGCCGGTAGCGGATTAGTCTGGAACGCCGTATTCATAAAAGTGAGGTCAACCCACAAAATACTTCAATGAGTGTAGTAAGCGCATGCAGCAGAGGAAGCGGACCAAGATTCTGCAGATTGATGTTGTTAACTTCAGCGTTAAGTAAGGACCCATCATATGCTAGCGTTTCAAAATCACCGACATCGGCTAACGATGTAATTTCCCTTATCGTGGAAGCAAAACTAATAAAACATCAATATTAATTGATTCGCGATTTCGTTAATAAGAAGGTACATATAGATTTATTGCCTATTTATATGAAATTTTGTTGGAAAAAGAAAATAGCTATCCAGTTGCGGACCAAATTTCTGTCACGGACTCGAGTGCCGAAGTTGAGTTACATCCATTGCTTGATCACACGGCTTCAGGATTGTTCGAGTCACAGAAAGAAGTGCTTGAGTCTTTTCCTGCTGACTCGGAAATCCCCTTTTTCTTATTGGAAAATTGGGATTTAATGGGTCTACAGGACAGAGCGAGTATAAACAACGTTTTTGTGACCCTACAACGAGTGATGATGACAGTTATTTGTTGGTAACTTCATATGCCCTATTATGGCTTGTGAAAAACGAAACTGAGAAAGAAGATGTAGGCGTTTTGAAAAATCCTCGCCCTTCGTCGACGCGATACTGACATCCAATTAGATTTCAGTTTAAAAGATAAATTACTCAAGAAGATATTTTTCCGAAAAAAATAATGCATATCATTCTACAGAAATCATCGTGGGTAACAGAAGTTGGAGCGTACGCCACAATCTTCAGTTGACTAGTATAGATGGAAAGGTATGCAATGCATTAAATGGCATGTCTTCTTTAAAATGTTAAATATGTCAGGCAACTCCAAAGGAAATGGGCAACCTTGATTTATATGTTGTTACCCCTCTCTCGAGGGCGCTCCGGTTGAGGGTTCTCTGGGTCCCGGTTTCGCTCGCCAGAGACGGATGTGGGTGCCACTCGCTTAAACCCTAAACCCTCACTGCAATCGCCAAGCGAACATACGATTTACCGGAGTTATTCTTCTGCCACACCGACATCGGGGCACCAAAATATCTTCAAAACACAACCTGCTACCACACTACAATTCCAACGGCACAACCTATCTACGGAACTAAACATGTCCCACTAAACTAGGAGGCAGGAAATATCACGAAATGATACCACGAAATAATACAGGAAAACACCTGGAGCCCTTCAGCTGGGGCTTACCGATAGAAGCTCAGTGTTGTCGAGCGACAACACTGAGCGAGCCAAATTCACAACGACAAAAAATCTAATAACTTTTCCGCAATTCACAAATTGAAATGTTACAATTGATATGTAGTTGAACTTACTAATAAGGTACTCGAACGTACGTGGGGGCCCCTGATAATTCCACCGCAGATCCAAAATACTTGCTAGCCCCCGCCAACTCAAAGCGTTCTCCGATAAGTTCGCCGCAAATTCAAAACGCTTCGCAACGTTTTTCGTATGTTTTTTTTTAAAGGTATCAGCCAGTGTTCAATCGTCGTCCTGCTAAAGAGGGAGATTGCTTCGTTCCCGGATCCCTCGTCAACTCGCTTTAAACGGGGATCCGTTAAACTCTTTTCCGGGGAAATGAACTTTCTTTAGCCGTGCACGATCTACCAGCAGCACATAAACTGTTGTAATATCGGCTAATTGAAATGTAAATTTTGCTTCATCTAGTACAGTCGTCTATCAGGCGTAAATGCCAAAGTGATTGACATTCTGTCAGTGTTGTGTTGTACATTTATCAGTGTTGATTTATTTATTTACCGAAAATTTATTTAAAAAAACGAAGAACTGGTGGCATATTCTATCATACGTGATTACATTCATAAGTTTTTCATACGTGAACAGGATATTTTCAATTGATTTGAAGTATTAAATAAGTCTGATCGGTGAGTAGAATGAGTGTATTACAGCGGGAAAGCTCTTCCTGCCCATTTTGCTTATTTTCATTTCTTGAATTCGTATTGATCCTAGCATTATTGTTAGTTGCAGCTACTTATCGTTTCCGTAATCTGTGCTGATACGCCGAAATCGATCAATTTCGCATCTCCGTGAAAAGAGTATTCGCTCCTTTTATGTCCTGTGTAAGTACTCCAACCCCTTGTGCCTTTCACGACACATATAGGCCATTTTTCGTTCTCTTGGCAGATCCGATACTTGGTAGAAATCCTGCAAACTGCCACCATCACAGTATCTCATGCAGATCCAAAATTTCGTCGCACCGCAAACCGAACCTATGACCGTTTCTGTGTCCTGATGATCAAGGGGGCTGAAAATTGAAGCTACAAGGTTGGAGGAATCGAAGTCGAAGGCCATGTGTTCCCGTTGTTCTGGCGTCCCATCAGAGGAAACTTTTCTTTTTCCTGGTCTGGTGTGGAAGTGGATTTCTCTGCAGACTTACGCACTTGTTACTTACATTCGGTTAACTACTCTAGTTTACACTGCGCTTTTCAATTCGAAAAGCCTTCTGAAATTTCTATTTTTCAAAATTATCCCTAACTTTAAACCTGGGCGCGCGGTGGTTAATCTATCTCGGTGTTCAAAATAAATTAATTTTCTTGCGGTCTCGCGTAAATAGGTGTGAAACAAGGGTCAATCGTAACAGTGTTCAAAGGCTCAAAATCAAGATTACTTGGCATTTGGGTTGTTACCGCTTCACGCTTGGATTCGGTTTTTTGAGTTTTTCTTGCACATTTTCTATCGCCTGGATGTTAAATCCTCGCAAGTTAGGGTAGATATTCAAAAGGAACATGTAAATTAAAGAAAAAACCCATTCAATCCCAATTTAGTGGAATAATTGGCTTGATAGTAACCAGGAGTGGAATTTCAAATGATGATAATACATCCAGAAAGTTTTTTGAGTATCCTGAAGTTTCAGCTGAAATTACAGGTATTAATAAAAACATGCTCTATTATATATTGGCGAATTATCGCTAGAAGCCGTCGAAGAACAAGGACATGAAATTGTTTCGACTTAGGCATGCTCGGAAGATGTCTAAAATTGTAACCAATAGAGACTTTCTGAACAAGCTTCTTTTTGGTTCTGATCCTGTGATATCAAGGCTCAGAAAATTGCCTAGAAAGAAGAAGAGCGATTTGTCAAAAGCTGTTCTGGAATTTATTAGAAATTAGGATTTTATTTACATATAACCATTTTTTTATTATACTCATTTATTTAAATAATCTAGAATAAAAAGTTGAATGAACAGTTTTCATTAGCGGTATTGATACTATTTCAACTTTTTTCTTGTAACAGTGGATAAAACATACATTTAATAATGATAAAATACAATAGAAAACATTTATCAAAATCTTTGTTTTGTCACGCAATCTTAAGTATTAATAATGTTAATTTTTTGTGGTTTTCATACCTCGATCAATTTTTTTTAAGTATTTTGCCTTCAAATGTATTTTCTCATCATAACCTAACAATTTTTTAAAGAAAAACCCGAAACCTTAACACTTTTTCATTTTTGTCGCACCTTAGTATGGACGCGAAACCGGTGTACAGCGCAATGTGTTCTCAGATCATTCATGGATGGTTAAGAAAGAACGTAGGCGTCTCAAAAGATTTGTTCCCAACTCCTTCCATTAGACGCACACGTCTTCTCAACTGAAATTTCAATTTTAAAATTCAGAGAACACCCAATTTTTCCTTCGTTATTACGAACCAACTAGTGCTCTATCTAAAGCATTTTATCGATAAGATGAACATGGCATTTTCCTATCGATTGAAAATATTTTTATTTTTTATACAAATTCAGAATAAGAATTACCTAACTATCATGCGGATGAATCATATAATAGTGACGCCATACGAGACAACTCAAAGCGAGCATTTATGCCGCTCAAACATGCATTGAATTCCTTAAATTGTCCATCATGACACGGCAAAGTTTGATGATAAGGAAAATTTTCTAATAACTTATCTTCGCATCGATTAGATAGATACAATAATCTCGTTTGAAAGCTTGGGAGAAAACGATGTGGAAATTTTAGGAATAATATAAAACCGTCGGATATAAAGATATAGTGAAACGATATCCTGTGTTCCGAGCTACTGACGCGGTTTGTGCATTCATGCAATTGGTGGAAGAAATCCTATTTATTAGCAAGGATGTCTATTTCATGTCCATGGCTACTGATTTTCAATTATTCTAGACGGTAACCTACGATATAATCTTCTTATGCTATTGAAGAGCTGCAGAATTACGTATAATATATATATATATATATATATATATATATATATATATATATATATATATATATATATATATATATATATATATATAGGGCGCGTACGGTATTTGAGGATATGCATAAATGTGACTATAACTTCGCGAATGTTTTTTCTATTGTTTTTCGTTTTCAGAAAAGAAATGGCGGGCTACAACATAATTCAATAAATGAAGAGACATGCTGTCATCGTCGCTATATGTGCGAACCATACAGATTTAGAGATCTCTAATTTTCTTAATTGCGCCCGTTCATTCGTGCATAAGGTTCGCCGTGAATTGGAAGCATCAGGAGGCGATACAGAATCGGTTACAAAAAGCACGAACAACGTTCTGACACTGTCCGATCTGCAGATTTTTTAGAGCAACTGCAAGCGATCATAGACAAGGACCCTTCTAAATCAAGGAGGGTCCTTGCGAGTGAGTTTCATGTATCTGAGAGCCTTATTCGTAGAGTTGTCCACGAAGACCCTCGGTATGTCTTATGTGATGCGCAGAGGACAGTTCATGTCGGAACGAACACGGGAACAGAGAGTTCTCCGATCAAAGCGTCTTCTAAACAAAATCAAACACCCTGAGTCGCCCAAAATGTTATGGTTTTTTTCCGACGAAAAAATTTTTTGACTAAGATCAAAAGACCAATCGCAGAATGGCAGATGGCTATGTTCAAATCCTACGGAGGTTCCTGTTGTTATGCACATAAAATTTCCAGCCACTGTTATGGTTTTAGGTGTTGTCAGCAACGAAGGACATGTTATGCAACCACACTTCTTTACTCAAGGACTTCGAGTGAACTCTGCTGCATACATCGAGGTTTTGGAGACGGTAGTGAAACCCTGGATAGACAATGTATGCGGAGGCAGACCATACATTTTTCAACAAGACTCTGCTCCTTCACATAAAGCGATGGCGACACAAGATTGGATGGCCGAAAATTTTCATGTCCACATAACACCGAACCTATGGCCACCTAGCTCCCCAGACGTTAATCCTTTGGATTATTACGTATGGGGCGTAGTTGAGTGTGAGACCAATGAGCGTCCTCAAATACCACTACATCGCTGAAGACTGCTATTAATACCGTTATGGTCAATATGAACAAGGAGCATTTGATTCGGGCATGTAATCGTTTCCGGATCGAAGAGGTTATTGCTGCTAATTGCGATTTTATTGAATAACTTTATAGCCATATATTAATTTAACGATGTATAAAAAATTACTGAAATTTCATTAAATTTTGTTAAAAATACAAGCTAATTAATTTTACTCTCAAGTTGTCCTCAAATACCGTACGCACTCTGTATATACAATATATATATATATATATATATATATATATATATATATATATATATATATATATATATATATATATATATATATATATATATATATATATATATATATATATATATATATATATATATATATATATATATATATATATGTATATATATATATATATACTCGTATATTTAATAAGCCAAACAAGGCAATCACAAAAAAAGTACTTATATCTAAACAAATCACAAAAAAAGTAAATGTATATTTAACAATAGCTTATTTTAATGCGTCAGTAATCTTTTTTTTGAAGTTATGTAATGATATAGAAGAAGAATAATGTTCACTCATAGAATTGAAGATCTTGCAACACCTATTAATTGGCTCGTTGTCTGCGTAGGTGGTTTTATGTTGGTCTTCATGAAGCAGACGAGTGTTCCTAGTATGTTTAATCGTTTCCTTGAACGTGATTTTGCTTGATAGTGATGCAACATTTACTATCTTATTGATTACATTCAAAACAAAGCATTGTATTGATTACATTCAAAACAAGCAAGGTTCTTCGAGATGAGAGCGAGGAAAGATTCAAAATATTTAATCTTTGCTGGTAAGGTGGCAGGTTAGCGAAGTCTGTTGGGTCATAAGCATCACGCAAGGCAAAAAGAATAAACTGTTTCTGCACAGATTCAATGCGGATGCTGTGATTCCCAAAGCTTGGATTCCAAATAATACAACCATATTCAAGGAGGGGGCGAACAAATGAGGTGTATAGAGTTTTGGTGACCCATAGGTTTTTGAATTCTTTGGCGCGACGTTTTATGAAACCGAGCTGCTTATATGCCCGAGCAAGAATTGTATCGTATTGAGAATCGAAATTCAACTTTCTGTCCAACAGAACGCCCAGGTCTGAGATCTTGTCAACTTTTTGAAGTGGGGAGTCATTCAGGTTATAAGTGTGCTCAAATACTGAATTTTTTCTCGAGAAGCTTATAACATAACACTTTCCAATATTTAGATAAAGCCTGTTATTGTTACACCATTTCAATAATGCATTTATTTTGGCTTGCAGAAAAATAGCCTCGGAATCGGAATTGACGATGTGGTATATTTTGAGGTCGTCAGCATACAGAAGATGAGGTACGTCGCTTAAAATTTCAGACAAGTCGGAAATAAAAATGTTGAATAAAAGGGGCCCCAGGTGGCTACCTTGTGGCACTCCAGATGAGGCAATAGTTTCTTTTGAAAAAGTGCCCTGGAATTTTACAAACTGTGTTCGATTATTTAGGTATGACGCAATCCAACTCAGTAAGGACCCAGAGATGCCGAACTTCAGAAATTTGGAGATCAAAATTCCATGATCGACTCGATCAAAAGCTTTGATGAAGTCCGTGTAAACAGCGTCAATCTGTTTACCTGTTTCCATTTCGCAGAGAATAGTTGAGGTAAGAAGCATAAGATTAGTGCTAGTTGATCGACCTTTGCGAAAACCATGCTGCTGTTCGTTTAAACGTGGTTCAACCAGCGTGGTAAGCTTATCACAAACAATTTTTTCGAACAACTTCGGAATAGCTGATAGTATCGCAATACCTCTATAGTTTGTTATAGACCGCTTATCGCCACTTTTGAAAATCGGAGTCAAATGAGAAGACTTCCAGACAGTTGGAAAAGCCCCTCGTGATAAAGATGCGTTGAATAGAATAAACAGAGGGGAAGAGATTTGATGTATACACTCAAAAAGAAATCTCGGTGGAAGAGAGTCAGGTCCAGGTCCCTTGTTAATATCAAGTTCTTTAATAGCGTTTACGATATCTTCACTTGACAAACTCATTTCATCAATGAATGGTGCTGTCGTTGAATAGCAAATTGGTATGCTAGAAGAATTGGTGGCCGGGCGGAAAACCTCTTGGAAATGCTCGGCGAAAAGGCCGCATATAATTTGAGCGCAAATTGAATTGCTATCACCGTAATACATTGATGTTGGAAATCCTGTGGCTTTTTGCTTGGTTTTTACGAAATTGAAAAATTCTTTGGGATAACGAATAATATTTTCCCCGGTTGAATTGATGTATTGATCATATGCTTCGCGAGATCTTATAGTGAATTCCATGGCCAGCTCATCAGATTTAATCTTAAGGTTTGTGTCAAAGTTGTTATCTCTCATTAATTTATAGAGCTTGTTCCTTTGATTCCGTAGATGTCGAAGGTCGCGATCAAGCCAGGGCTCGGAAACTTTGGGTTTTTTCTTTATTTTAGGAACATGAGTCTCAATGCATTCGAAGAGTGTTTTATAGAATGAAGAGACTGCTTCCTCTAAATCTAAACTTGAAAGATAGTTCCAATCAATATTGGCAAAATAAAATTTAATGCTATTAATATAAGCATTTAAGCAATCAAATACAATACCAGTCATTGTACGTTCGGGAAAATGTTACATCATTTATGGGAAGTTCAACCGAAGAAGCGATATGGCTTCGCGTGTTAGAGGAAAGGTTCTCTTTGTCATTGGTTGGACTGACCACAACATCGTCATAAGCATTGGTAAAAATAAGATCCAACCGTTTTGGTTGGGACTCAGTGATACTTGTTGTAAGTCATTACCATAAAAAGCATTGATTAGATTAAGATCGATGGTATTTTAGAGGTTTACTGGTAGAAGATGGTTATCAGTTTCACCAGGAGTAAAAGATAAATTAGGGCGGTTAAAGTCTCCCAAAATTATAATTTGATCATGTTCCTCTAAAGACGCAGCAATAGAATTTATAATTTCATATATCTTCTCGTAGGAGGTTTCGTCAGATTTTGGTGGAATGTAAAATACCCCTATGTATAAAAACCACTTGCCTAAGCGTATTCGAACCACCTTATGTTCAAAAGTTTCATAGGAGGTAGTATCAACGTTTTCAGAGGCCATGGAACTTTTGATCGCAATCAACACTCCGCCACCTTTGGTTAGGCCTGTGGATGAGTAGTCACGATCAGCTCTATAAATGGTCCAGCTACTGTCTAGAATTTCTTCGTTTAGGTAACCATCATGTAGCCAGGTTTCGGTGAACGTTAATACATTAAAATGGCAGGACTTGGCATCAAGGTATAATTTATTTTATTTATTGATATATTTACCATCGTGTTGAGTAGACGTGTGTTGGTAGTGCTCATCACGAAAATGGAGAAACGAAATCAAGAGAAACGTGTCGCGATAAAATTTTGCGCCAGATTGGGCAAAATAGCTTCGGAAACGTACGCTAAAATTGTAAAAGTGTATGGTGATAGTGCTCTTGGTCGAGCCCAGGTGTTTCGATGGCATAAAGAGTTTAAGGAGGGGCGTGGAAGATGAAGCGCGGAGCGGGAGACCAGTCGAGGTGCGGACTGGCGCAAATGCGCAGCGTGTGCGCGCCCTAATCCGTGAAGATCGGTATTTAACAGGTCGAATGTTGGCCTCGGAGCTGCGTATGAACCGTGAAACAGTCAGACAAATTTCAATCGACGGTTTTCGGATGAAAAAGGTGTGCGTGAAGATGGTTCCATGGTTCTGAGGAGCCCTCAGTGTGTCCCAGTATTCGGCGTCTAAAGGGATCTCCGTCTTGCAACAGCCACCTTATTCGCCCGATATATCACCCTGTGACTTTTTTTGTTCCCTAGAACAAAATCGGTGGTCAAAGGAACCCATTTTGAGCCGATTACGAACATCCAGGCGGCCGTGACGAGGGTACTCGTGGACATCCCAGTCGAAGCGTTCTAGAAATGTTACGAAGCATGGAAAACGCGCTGGAATCGTTGTGTACCTGCCCAAGGCGACTACTTTGAAGGCGATGGCAGAGTTGTTTTGTAAAATTATTTTACAAAACCCTACTAAAATCGCGACCCCTCTGTCCGTCCATCTGTGAGCCACACCACTTTTTCTGGCAAACTACATAAGCTAGAAACATAAGATTTTTTAAGTAGGTATAAAGTGGCGCCCTCGTCAAAGTTTCACCACAAAAAAAAATTTATAAGGCGTTTAAGGGGGAGGGGAGTCCCCCAACCAGGGGAGTGGACATAGAAAAAAAAATTTAATCAAATGTGGACAATCTGTATCAATTGAAAGGTAATTTTCAAAGCAGGTCTTAAAATGACAAGTTTTGCTTTGAGGAGTGCAGGGGAAGGGGAGATGTACGAAAATTTTGTGTTGCCTTTGACCCGAAAAATCTGAAAAAATCACAAAGGTAAGTCTTGAGAAGCACAAGGGCAACACAAATAATAGTACATTTTATAAATTTTACGTTTTTGCATATAAAATCAAACTGAGACCCTTAAATTCTACAAAAGCTAAAATTTAAGTTTTCTGATAGCAATTGTATGTGTTCTGAAAATTTGACAATAATCGTACTATAAATAGCTAAGTTACAGCCGATTGCATATTTAACACTTGATACTAGGAAGGTACACGTTTGGAACGAACCAACACACACATGTAGGAATTTGGATAAACATTTTAGAAATGGTTTGTAATACTGATGTGTTATCATGATTAATCAAGCAACGGTTTCAAAACACTTGAAAAAAAATGGCGGTGAATTTAAATACATAGATAATAACCAGCATTTAGTTCTATGAAGTCAATTTATGAATCTGTATACAAGTCAAGTTTTGATATGCAGAACATATTGTTTGATTTACTAAGTGCTTAACAAAACCCTTCTGGCAGGAGCAGGAGTTTTCTAGCCCAAATCATCATTGTCTATCCAAAAAACATTGATAAAGATATGTATTCAAAACATTCTACTATAGATTATTTTCATCGTTTTAATATATATTATATATATATATATATATATATATATATATATATATATATATATATTATGTATAAATTATATATATATATATATATATATATATATATATATATATATATATATTATGTATAAATATATATATATATATATATATATATATATCTATATATATATATATATATATATATTATGTATAAATTATATATATATATATATATATATATATATATATATATATATATATTATGTATAAATATATATATATATATATATATATATATATATATATATATATATATATATATACATATATATATATATATATATATATATATATATATATATATATATATATATATAAATATATATATATATAAATAAATATATATATATATATATATATATATATATATATATATATATATATATATATATATATATGTATGTATGTACAAAATGTACAGGGTTTTCCAATAAGAGGTGTTATTTTGATATTAAAAGAAAAAAATTTTACAATAATATAAATGATCGGATGTTTACTTCATTATAAAGAGGAAGGTATGCCGTTAATAGTGGAAAATAACATCAGGCAAATGACCACCACGACCACGCTTACAGGACCATATCCTTTTCATGAAATTTTCCATAATCAAATCGAAAAGAGGCTGCCCTATGTCCTCGATAGCCTCACGAATTCCATCTTTGAGGTCTTGAATCGACGCTGGGCTGTTGGCGTAGACTTTTTCTTTTACGTGGCCCCAAAGGAAGAAGTCACAAGGTGTTAAATCACAAGATCTCAGTGGCCAATTGTGATCACCCCTTCGAGAGATAACACGGTCCGGAAACTTTTCCCGTAAAAGATCAATGGTTTCATAGCTTGTGTGGCACGCAGCGCCGTCTTGTTGAAAGTAAACGTTGTCTAGATCAATACCATCCAATTCCGGCCATAAAAAATCATTAATCATCTCTCGATAGCGCAATTCATTCACCGTAACTGTTGCTCCAGCCTCATTTTCGAAAAAGTAAGGTCCAATTACTCCGCCGGACTATAAACCAACAGTCAAACGTTGAGGATAGATAGGATTTTCAACAATAAATCTTGGGTTTTCCGAGCTCAGATGCAACAATTTTGGATGTTGACGAAGCCACCGAGGTGGAAATGGGCCTCATACTCAAGATGTTTTTTCGATGGAATTCCGGATCAGTTCCATGCATTTCAAGGACCCAATCAGCAAAGACATGGCTTGTTGATGATCGACCGGCTTGAGTTCTTGTGTTAACTAAACTTTATAAGTCTTAAGACCCAAATCTTTATGCAAAATACGGTGTAATGACGTTTGTGGAATGCCTAATTCCAAAAAACGACGAGGAATGAACAAACCTGGGTTTTCTTCAACACTTTCGGCTACAGCAGCAATATTCTCGGCTCTTCTTGAGTGACGAGCACGGGTTTTATTTTTTACATCACTAAGTTGTCCCAACAGCTCGAATTTTTCCACCTATTTCTATATTGCGGTCCGACAAGGTGCTTCACGATGACCCAAAAATGATCGGGTTTTACGAACCGTCTCTGCCAAATTTTCACCATTTTTATAGTGAATTTTAATAATTTTAATGCGTTGCTGAAGTGTGCATCGTTCCATTTTTATTAATGGCGTATTTTTTACTTGTCAAATGTGAAAAAATACAACTTCAAAAGTGTTATCTACCGAAATAGCAGGCTATTCAAAATAACCCTTTACATACATTTTATTCCAATATGTATGTTGTCGCTCGTCTGAAACCACATTAACGAGAATCCTGATATGCGTCGAGCAGTTATGCCAAAAATTTTCTTGTCTAAACGGTAAATGTCTTTCAAATGAGACCTGATAGAAAGTAGTTCCTATACTTTGCCGGAAACAGGACTTTTATATCTATTCCCGTTCAAAAGTTATCATTTTTCACGAAAATATACGAGGATTACCGAGAGTTTAAAAATGATTAGGGACAGAGACAAGACAGAATATTTACAATATGTTTTTAAATATTCAGTGACATATGCTGATATGTGCCTGTAGATAAAGCTAACAAATTGCTTATCCCATATTATGATGACTCCCTTGGGGCCTTTTCTGCTTATCTCATTACCATACATGTATTATGCAGCATGTAGTATATGCTCATCTTATTGCGAAAAGCACTTTCTTGCTTTGCTTTTATGTCATAATTTGTTTCACATATTTAAATTGAATAATGGAACGTAACAACACATCATAAAATGTTAATATACTTGACAATGTTGCAAAGTTCACTGAGCATATCAAGAATGATCCCAAAGAATTAATTTGTCACAATTTTCGGATGAGAGTTTAAAATTAAAGGAAGGTAATCCTTAGGAAATGACTGGGTAGAATTCGAGAAAAGGTTGAAAGGTTAGGCTGCTCGGTATTAGGTTGAATAAAATACGATTGAAGCTTTACTCTCGGACTCAGTCAAATCTACGAGAAATAATTAAAATAGTCAGTAGCTCGCTCCTAATCATCTGGTGTAAAATTAATCACCTAATGCAAATAGCGTCGTACGTGAATCATATTTGAAATTTGTGAACTAGACAGCTGCAGTAAGGTCCAAAAGGTCCAACTGCTGTACTGAAGCGGTCTAGTTCACAAATATCAAATGTGATTCACGTACGGAGCCATTTGCATTAGGTGATTAATTTTGCGCTACCCTGTACATACACGTAATTAAAAATATTATGTGGGAAATGTAAAAAATCATTTTGAAATAATTTCTAGGAATGCAAATCACTAGAGAAAGAGATACTAAATTACGAAATTTATTTCATAGTTTCATAGAATTTAGTTTACAATGTTGAGTGAATTGCATCCTCTCAGGTATTCGTTATTGTTGTACTCATAAAGATTTATCTTCATGATTTTTTCAAATTTTTAGGATCATATTTGGCCCTTGTCGAGATAGAGTATACCATTATCTTGATCGAATGTATCGGCACACGAGAAGGTTATATGGTCAATACCACGCTTTAGACGTACGTCCGTCCACCCAGCTGCGATACGTTCTGATTTTAAACCAATACGTATCATAACTTAACCGACTTATAGTTCGTCCGAAGAATCACTCGAAACAAATTTTGTTATCACCAACGGGTCTCGAACCAGGCCCCTCGGCTTACACAGCGAATACTCTAACGATTAAACTACGTGGACTATTGTAGCTATTATTTGCTTGTTTGATTTAATAATACAGCCCCTTTGGGGCCTTCGCTTAGAGATAGAGTATCTCGTTCTCTTGATTGAATGTATCGGCACACGAGAAGGTGATATGGTCGCTATTATAGCTCCGGAGAAAACTGCTGTCGGGCTGACGGACGGACAAACGAACAAAGGGACAGATACATACCTAACAAAAACATAATGAATTATCCGTCCAAGACAAGTGGCAAGGGACAATTTTAACGTGGATAATTCTTGCCTACGAGAAAATAAAGATTTTAAGGTCAAAGGAGGTCGTTTTAAAAAGTACAATTCCGATTAGCAAACTTTGAGACTCGGCTGGTGAGTTTAATTAGTTAGATTTGATTTCCTGGTGTGAGATAGGATATATCACCTCGGAAAGTTAAAAAAGTTTCCAATGTCTCGAGCGCGGACGCTACACATCTTTTTATGTGTAATAGGCGATTGTTGATGTTCGAAAACTATTCGCGTGCGTTGGAATTGCGAAGTTCGGTATGCTTCCACGTGTCAATACTTTGACTGCGTACAAGAGTAATGTTTTCAATCTCCTCATCGAATCAATGAACGTAGTTTAGAGACAATTTTGTAATGTTCTTCGGGTGGATAAGTTTAGAAATCGATCAGAAGCACCCTCTTCACGGCAGACCACGATCCGCTTTCATTTCCCGATGAAAAACTCGGCACTGCTCAAAAGAAAAGGGTTATTTATAGCTCGCCACTATCGGCCACACAAACGATTAGTTAAGCTTTGGTTAATTATGTTATTGTATTAGTAAAGCTTTGAAAATATTTTTATAAAGAGTTAGTAGGAATTTTTTTTAAGTAGTTTTATCTTTTCACCCAGACATGACCACCAAGCGGACCCCGGAGAAACGCTGGACTCGCTCCTAGTACATTCAACCAGTCAACTGTGGCATCTGCTATGAGAACGTCATAGAGGATCCTACTAGCGTGAGATTGGAGTGCGGACACCTGCGCCACCGCATTTGTGTCCAGCAGCTCCTGCAAACCTTCAACCTCTGTCCACTATGCAGAGTTCCCATTGAACAGGCCATTTTAATCACACCACCCGGAACGCAAGCACCTTCGCTTGGAGCAGTTGCAAAAGACGCCAGGGGTAAGGAAGATACGGTTCCCCTTTCTGATGTCCAAGGAGCCACTGGCGGAGAAGACCCAGGTTCAGGAACTCTGGCAAATAATTCAACAGGGCCACCGAGCACAACTGTCAATGATGCGGTCCTTTCTTTACTACAAGGGTTGACCGACAAGATGGGACTGATGCAGAAAGAGCTCCAGAGTCTGAAGAATAGCCAGCTCACCATTCCCGCAAGAACTCCACTAAGCTGGGAACCAAATCCAAAAGCAACTATTCCCACATCTAGAGCGCTGACCGACTGCGACCGCCCTCGAATGAGCTCAGGTATGGACCCCAGAGTATAGACTGCGGCTCAGTACTACAGCCCTACCGATACCGACAGTGCAAGACAGTTTCGTACACCGGGCTGAGCACTGAAGTTAACTGCTCAGCGACCATTGTGGCGCAAGCCCAAGATCCCTACGGCCATTTGAGCTCTCTGGAGTCACGGGGTCCCGGTCGGACACAACCACTTCACCCACCCACTCGTGAAGAGAGACTCGGACCATCCATGCAAGGGGTCTTGCCTCGATAAGGAGTAATAGACCCAACTCCTCCAGGACAGACATACTACCAGGAAAACGCAGCTCGGGCAGCGTTCATTGGCAACCAAGCCTTTGCCCACCCCAAAAACTACGCCGTGAGCCGGCCTGGTCTACAGGAGCGCGTCCCTATGATCAAGGATACTATCTCTGCGCCTAAAGCATCCCAATTGATAGCTAGTTGGAAACTAACTTATGCCAGTAAGGATGACACCTGCTGTATCGGGGGATTCCTACGACGAGCCGAACACATCCCCAGGGTCCCGCTGGAAGGGGATTTTCACCTGCTAGCTCAGCAAGCTACAGCACTCTTTACAGACCGAGCTCAATTTTGGTTCTGGAGGTTTATCGAGGCAGAGCCCGACTATGACTGGAATACGCTGAAATGGACCGCGCTCAGAGAACCACGACGAGCCGAACACATCCCCAGGGTCCCACTGGAAGGGGATTTTCACCTGCTAGCTCAGCAAGCTACAGCACTTTTTACAGACCGAGCTCAGTTTTGGTTCTGGAGGTTTGTCGAGGCAGAGCCCGACTATGACTGGAATACGCTGAAATGGACCGCGCTCAGAGAATTTTCTCCGGTTGAGAGCGATGCCATCAACAAACAGCAACTTCGTAATAGGTATCAACTGCCTCATGAGACAGTGAACGACTATTATAAGGCTTTGCGTTGTTTGATGGAACAAGTAGTCAGCTCTATTACGGAAGAGGAACTCCTAGAGATCCTCCGGTGTGGAATCCATCCAGAGTTGAGGGAGCGTATGGCTTACGCACCTACACATTCCATTGGTGCACTCCGTTCCTCAGCAAGGGTAATGGAAGCCATCTTCCAGGCACCGAGTCGAACAGCGACTGGACCCGTAATAGAGCGAAAGGATCGAACAGATCGACACGGCAGACCAAAACGTTCAGAAAATGTTCAACGATGTGCAGACCTACACGGACAACTAGCGAATGAAAGCGAATGCGCGAAAATGCGAAAATGCGAAACAATTTTGCTTCGGACAACGATGCGGTTGGCCAGTCAAGATATGAAACGTAATTAGAAAGATTTTCACATCACGGCTGATGAGGGTAGTTCAGAACGGGTTCCACATAAATGCTGTATTCGCTACCTCGGTATTTATCTCGACCAATATCTGTACTATAATGGACATGTCAGTACAGAAAGCCTGAGACGGATTGGAAACACTATAAATCGTATTGAAAAATTTATCAAACTGCCAAAGTGATGAGAGTCCATACATTCATTTTGAAGTTTGTTCGAAATAATGGCGCGGAGTCTGTGACTGTGAGCGAAAATCCCTGGAATTCGCAGCCGTTTCACCCTACCGATGGGAACATTGAAGGCTCACCACCGGCTTCATTCCTCCAGAAACATTCGTGTATTTGGACATGAATCGGTATATTTTTGATTCTGATGGTGTCCCGATTATACATCATACTATATATACTCTTACCAGTAAGAAGATCGAATATCCTCCGAATTTGAGCTTGCGAGATCAACGGTTTCAATGGAGATACTATTTTGCGAGGTAAGTTAAAGCTGGTCGAGCTGAGATAGAGCAGTCTAGGTTTTGGTGGCTATATGGCAATGACTAAATTTTTAAAAACTCTGCTGTAGACGGTCCCAAGCCCGTTTAAGACTGGAGGATGGATCCCATTGTTTCCCTTACCCACACCTTCCATGATTCCTCATCCTATATCCCACGAAAAAATGGTAGCAAACAGTCTCGGGGTCGCATATTGGATTTGATGGTTCTCCAATGATGGGGCATTAAATGCCGAGAAACGCTAATAACTGCTACTAAATCCTACTTACACCTCCTTTGTGGGGACGAAAGGGGGTAAAGAGTCTTCCGCGCCTGATAACGGAATCGAAGTAATAACCCTGCCGCCGGAATGGAGGTTGGGCTACGGGCCAACTGCCCGTCCCTGGCAAACGCGAAAATGTTTCAAAACCTGCAGACGGGCCTCAGAATGGATTGGACTCACGGAAATGCCCACGTAATCGTAAAAAGGACTATGGTACCGGATCCTGGAACGTCAGATCACTCAATTACCCTGGCGTTGTTAAGGACCTTTTACAACTGGTCAGTCAATATAAATTTAAAATACTGGCGATCCAGGAAACAAACTGGACTGGAAACGACATTCAAAACATGAGATCGCACACAATATTCAAAAGTTGATAGCCTGCTGGAAAGCGGATAGAGAGTTCAAATCGCACAGTATTGATTTCAAGGCAATAAACGAACGGTTGTGTGCGATCCGTATAAAAGCGAAGTTCTTCAAAATCTGGCTGATTAATGTTCACGCCCCGACCGAGAAAGGACAAAGAAACGACGGAAACGTTTTACAATCACCTGGAAAGACTGGTCGACTCATTGCCTACAAAAGACACAAAAATAATTCTGGGTGATTTCAACGCTAAAGTTGGCAATGAGCTATCTCATCGGGGAACGACTGGAGGATATAGCCTCCACGATGAAACAAATGACAACGCCCAGCGCCTGATTGACTTTGCATGTCATATGTTCGACTTGCTTCCCACATCGATGCATTCATAAAATGACCTGGGTATCACGGGATGGCAGTACACAAAACCAGATCGATCATGTTTTGATCCAACAACGTTGGGCCTCGAGCATACTTGACGTCCGTACATACCGAGGAGCCAATTGCAACTCAGATAATTACTTGATCAAATTAACCTCTCGATGTCATATGTCAAAGGCATATTTCGGCGAAGACCAGGTCGCTACAAAAATTTGATATCGAAAGGCTCCAAACGGCGTCTGTGGTCAAAAATTTCACGGAGACCATCGACAACTAGCTGGCTCCCATCTTATTAGACGAGCAACGAGCTCTGGATGGAAGTGAAAGCGGCTATCAGGACCGTGGCAGAACAGACGATCGGACATCAAGCCCGGCACAAGAAGAATGATTGATTCGATGATGAATGCAAGAATGCGTTAGATAAAAAGAATCAGGCGTACAAAGAATATGTAGGTAGGAAAATCAGGACGAAGAGAGAATACTATGAAAATCTCAGAAGAGTAGCGAATAACATAATTAGGATTAAGAAAAGAAAATATTATGACGACCAATTGAGAAGTATAGATGTAAGTTTAGCGAGCAACAACACAAGACAAGCATAAAAAGTAGTGAAAAGCCTGAAACGTGGTTATCAGCCCAAAACCACGCTCTGTCGTGATGACATCGGCAATATCATCGCTGATGAAACCAAGATTAAGGAAAGATGGGCATCATATTTCAAGAACCTCCTTAATCCTCCGCACAGCGCCAGAACATCGGAGCCTATAGATGTCTGCTGAGATCGCTAATAAAGCGCCGGGCAACGATGAGATTCCAGTGGAACTCATCAAATATGGTGGAAGTAATGTTCATCAAGCTATTCACAAAGTCATCCAGTACATTTGGCAACAAGAACATATGCCAAAGGAGTGGAGCCAATCAATTATATTCCCTATTCACAAAAAAGGTGACAAACTACAGTGCGAAAATTATAGAGGCATATCACTACTTTGTACGGCGTACAAAATATTTTCAAAGATCTTCAATGATAAAATCTGATCATACGCCAGCAGTATTATTGGGGAGTATCAAGGTGGTTTTAGAACAGGTAGATCAACAATAGACCAACTGTTCACAGTCAAGCAGGTACTAGACGTACACCAAATTTTCGTTGACTTCAAGCAAGCATACGACAGTATTGATCGTAAGGTACTGTACCAAATAATGCTTTACTTTGGCATCCCAGCCAAATTAGTCCGTCTTACCAAAATGACAATGACGTCGACGATCTGCCAAGTCCGCATCAATAACTAACTCATCGATGCCTTTGACACAAATATCGGACTAAAGCAGGGAGATGGGCTGGCCCCTGGTGCTATTCAATTTGGCTCTGGAGCACGTCAAAAGGAAGCTACCGGTAGATACGTGAGGTACATTACCATACAAGTCGAGGCAAGTGGAAGCCTATGCGGACGACATCAACCTTTTGTCACGGTCATTAACAACTGCCAAAGAACTTTTCCTGAAACTCAACAGCGAAGCGAATCTAGAGGGCTACAAATCAATCAAAATAAAACGAAGCTCATGACACAGTATCGAAAATGTTAGCGAATTTGTGTATTTAGGCGCCAAAATAACGAAAACGGGCAATGAAAGCGACGAAATAAGCCAAACAATACAGTTCGCAAATAAAATATTATATTCAGTATTGACGATCTTGAAGACCAGCTGCATACATAGGAAAACAAAGCTCCAAGTATACAAATCTGTGGTAAGACCTGTGTTATGCTATGGATGGGAAACATCGACCCTAACCCAAGCATCCGCAAATATATTGAACGCCTTTGAGCGACGAGTCCTGAGGCGAATAATCGGAGCGAAGCTAGACAGGGACCAATGGCGAATTCGATACAACCATGAGCTGTTTGAAATTATTGACGAACCGGAGGTCTCAACGATTATAAGGCTGCGGAAGCTGCATTGGGCTGAACACATGAATCGTATGGACAAACAACGGATACCCAAAAAGGTATTCGTTGGGAGAACTGAAGGCCAGAGGCCAGTGGGGAAACCGAGGAAATGCTGGTCTAACTCAGTCGACAAAGACAGTTCATCGCTACTCGGATTTCGGAATTGGAGGACGTGGTCAATGGACCGAGACAGTTGGAGGCGCTGTTTGCAGGAAGCGAAGGTCCGAGGGGGGCTGCAGTGCTAAGAAGAATATATATATATATATATATATATATATATATATATATATATATATATATATGTATATATATATATATATATATATATATATATATATATATATATATATATATATATATATATATATATATGAGTATATAAATATATATTTATATATATATATATATATATATATATATATATATATATATATATATATATATATATATATATATATATATATATATATATATATATATATATATATATATACTGGGTCTGAATAATAAGTAACCGGACTGACCTCAGGAAATTTATTATTGGCAAAATATGTACAACTTTTCTTTAGAAATCTTCAAAGTAGTCCCCATTGGAGTCGATAACACGCTGATACCGGATTTTCCAATCCCCGGACGCTCCCTGGAAATCGGCAACCTCGATGCCAGAGCCTCCTTACAGCCCAGCCCGGATATGGCACCAGCGGACTTCTTTCTGTTCCCCAAGATTAAGAGACACCTTAACGGGACGCAGTCCGGGACTCTGGAAAACGTTCAACCTGCTACGACGAGGGCTCTAGACAGCATCGAGGCTGCCGACTTCCAGGGAGCGTTCGGGTATTGATAAATCCGGTATCAGCGTGTTATCGACTTCAATGGGGACTACTTTGAAGATTTCTAAAGAAAAATTGTAGATATTTTGCCAATAAAAAATTTCCTGAGGTCAGTCCGCTTACTTATTATACTAAATCGGATCAAAAATAAACAAGCCGAAAATTTAAAACCAAATATTTTTAGCTGGCATTTTCACTACATATTCAATACTTTTGCTCTGTCTAGAGTGAAACTCCAATTTGAACGAGATTTGGCACATTAATTCATGAGACCCTAAGACCGTTGCCATCTTACTCAGGCCCATAAGGAAATCAATTAACGTACCTGACGTCACTTCCCGTACCGGAAAGAGCTGATCAGTTGCTCTAAATTTCGATAAACAGCTACTTTTGAGATTGTCAAATGACATTTCTCAGATGAAATTTAGCCGAAATGATACAAACGGGATCGAAATACATATATTTGCGCGCTAATGTCTTCGACGTCTCATATTTAAAATAAATCGATGACATAGTACTGATAAAATTTCAAAATACAGTCATACGTACTGTCAAAAATTTTAAAAAAATTTGTTTGATGTAAACAGCACTAGATGGCGCTGATTGGGTTGCTCGAAGAGGTTAGTTCGCGACGTGACGCGGCGTTTCCGTTTTCGGGCTTGAGTAAGAAGGCAACGCTAAGCCACAAACATAAAAAAATCAAAATGGCGGCTCCCAAAGGTCAGAAAGAAAGCGTAATTCGTTATTTTAGTACCAACTGAAATAATGAATATTTGTCATGGAAACGTTTTTAATGGCTAAACTTGGAAGTATTTATACAACAGACCATTTTTAGGGTATTTTAAAATATTTTTACAATACCCTACCCCTTTTACAATACCCTGTCCGTCCCGTTCGTCCGTCTGTCTGTCCGTGCGCCACAGCAAGTTTTCTGGCAAACCACATAAACTTGAGTGATGAAACTTTCTACATAGCTCAAAAGTGGTGCCCCCTCAAAAACAACAGTGGAAAATAAATATTTTAAGTTGTTTAAGGGGGGTCTCCCTATATAAAGGAGTGACTCCTAAACATTTTTTTTACCAAATGAGTGTCGAATAAAAGGGTTTGATGATAACTTTTCAAAACAGGTGGTAAACAAGAGGGTTCTGCACGGAGGGGTGCAGAGTAGGGGAAATGTACGAAAAATCGATGTCCTGCCCCCTCGTGATTGGACATCTTTGAACAGGAAAATCTGAAAAAATCACAAAAGAAGGTCTTTATGACTACAAGGCCAACAAATATCTCAGAAGTTAAAATTCGATCAACTTTGTTAATATTGGTACAGTTTATGAATTTTACATTTTCATTCATAAAACCGAAGGATGATCCTTAAATTTGCTAAAAATGTATGTCTCAATTTTCTGACGTATAACGCTTTCTGAAACATCAAGCGTAAACAGCGAAGTTATAGATGATTGATTTATCAATTGAAATAGCAATTACACGTGATACTGTGTAAATACACGTTCGCAATGGACCCAAACACTACCGATATGTAAGGGTTTTGATGAAAATTTTAGAAATATTTTACAACATTGATATGTTATCATGAATATTCAAACATTGAGATCAACAGGCTAACAATAAAATGACGGCAAATTAAAATACATAATCATATATTATTTTTCTAAGCTCAATTCATGGAATATATGTGCGAGCCAATTTTTTATATTCAGAAGACCTTGTTTGATTTACTAATGATTTTACAAAGACCTTCTGGTAAGAGGACTCTCCTGCTACTTTTACTTGTCATTGAACAGTGCTTGACTTTCAAATGGTTTGCCAATAAAATGACTATTTGCTTTTAAAATATGGATACCTACGAGAAATTTGCCTTTCCGGCTGGTGGTGCCAGCGCGATTTTTTAAAAATTAAGATCTAAGTTTAAGTGCATGAAATAAGCTGTGTCATAAAAATCAAACAGTGTTTTCATATTTTTTTTTTATTATTATAAGTAACATTTTTTATTGGTTTATTGGTTGGAAAATTAAAAATTAATTATTTTTCTAAAACTTGGCATTTAAATTTCATCATTATTTTGTATAGTTTTCCAATAGATCTATACCAAATTTTAATATTTTAACTGCATGAAATAAGCTGTGAGCCACTGTATGTAAAAGATTACCAATTCTAAATTAATATAAATTACTATTTAATGATTTCATAATTATTGATTAAATTATAAACACATATAATCACTGCGGCTTCGAGAAGCAGAATAAAATGCAAAGACAATCTCGCATTCAAAATGTAGGGACTGAGAATGTTATTCCTGCAGCTATACAGCTTTTGGAAACATTCAAATACCTTAGGAACTTATTTCATTCAGCCTAGTAAGCCATATGATGCGTTCAGGTGAAAGTAGGCTAAGAAGATGAAAAGATTACAACAGGAGCAATCCCAAATTAATTACACATGGGGCAATTACATTCCATTCAAATGCCGCCTCCTGCTTGCCTAACACAAAGTATTCAAGCTCTTGTGTTCACCATGTGTAATAAATAAGTCCATGTAAATGTAAATCCTGTAAACCAAATGGAAGACTGCTATTCAGTCCGTTTAACTAAGGATGTGCATTCGATGTTGACCATGCAACATTATTGCATCGAAAGTATTAACTGCATGGGATACACCAATCGTAGCCTCCTCAAGGTCGATACATATAGTATGTATGGTATGCGAGCTTGCTAGCAAAGAGACATGTGCATCCATACTTTTCTAAGGACACTTAAATGTCTTTTTATAGAAGAATGAATGGATTGGTGCGAGTATCACGACAAACATTACAACCCCTTCCTGAAAATATTAAACTTCAGAAGAAATTTAAATCCCGATGGCTGTATGAAAATCAAATTAACAATTACAAAATATTAATTCTGGCCTTAATCGCCTATGAATTTTAATTATCAGGTTAAACTGTAATATTAGCTCACTATTGATGTGTGTACAAACATAAATAAATTCGCAGCCGTCAACAAATGAATGACGTCATGTTCAAGTGAATCAACGTCTGCCGCCGCCCGTGTATCACCTGACGGCACTTCCAGCAGGTGAGTGGAGTGCAGCTTCTTTCGCGCACTTGACTTACCTTTTCAAAGCGTTTCCTGAATTCCGCCTTTTCCAGCTTCTCACTCTCCAATTGACTGATCCTGTCGTTGAGTTCCTGCACCGTTGCATTCTCACGCTCGTTCTTGGTGGCCAGCGCTTCGAGGAGCTCCAGTGCATTGATCACTTTGGGCATGAGACTGGTCACCGAATCGGGGCCAAAGTGATCGATGATTTTTTCGCATTCCTTGCCGATGTCGGATGCCAGGTCGTAGACGTCCACAACGCAGATGTCATCAACCGAGTCGAGGACCATTTCTCCCATAGCATTGATGTGAAAGCCTGGCATATGCAAGTTGCCGCCGCAAAACACTTCACACAATTTCCAAAAACAATTCTCGCTACCAAAGAAATTTTTTGCACTTCACTAATTGCTAATTACCGAGCCCCGATTACGTTTAATTGCCCACTTGAGCACCGAGACGACACAGTCCGGCACGAGTCACACTTTGAGTGTGCTACCGCGAGGAAAGTTCACTGATGAAAATCAATTAATCCGAGGAAAATTTAAAAACAGCAAGGACCTAAACGACTCGGCAGGAAGTACTCCTTTTGACAGATGCAAACTGAGTGTGACTTCCGATGTTGTCCGAGATTCGAGTGGCGTCCAACGGGTAATTTTTCTCTTTGGTTTGTCGAAGAGAGTCGTTCAGTTGGGAATTTCATGAGCAGCTGAGGGAATTTTCTTTATTGGTGTATGTCTTTACTAAGAATTGGTCGAAATTGTGTATTGGATAGTAAAACCATTCTTTGAATAATCAACTATAGAGCGCACTAAATTGAATTGAAATTTTTGGAATTCGAAACTGAAATTAGAAATGAGGCGAAGTGACGTGTTGCTTCTGAATGTTAAATAATTTGAATGTATTGTCTTTGTTAAAAAATTTTTTTACAAAGACCTACTTGTTTCGCGACCTGTCTGTCGGTCCGTCTGTCCGTGCGACAAAGCAAGTTTCCTCCGAAAATAGAATGCTCAAACTTTGTGGAAACGACAGAATTGATAGTCTCTCAAAAGTTTCGGTCTTACCAGAAATTTAAAAATGTTTTAAGGGTCCACCTAATAAACAAGTAGCCCTTAAACATTTTTTTAATCAAAGGTAGTCGAGCTGGGTATCAAATGGAAGGTCTTGATCAGAACCTTAAAAATTTGAAAAAAAAGTCCAGGGGGAGGCAAAATGTACCAAAATAGAAACACGTGTGGGAACGTCCGTCTATGTGTCAACAGGAGAAGTGATCTTCACTGCTGATAAGGGCTCAGGGAGTATCCAAATTCCCTTAGCCGTCAAAGGCCACACAGCGTCGGCTCAGGTGGTGATGGATACAGGCCGCACGAGAGGAGATATCACTATCAGCATGGCTAGACAATTGGTGCAACCAGGCTGCTTCAGTGGTTTACCACTTTCTTGAGCCCAAAACGTGATCAGTGATTGATGTGCCTGATGCTGGAGCAAATTTAAGTCAGAGCAGCGTCAACGCAACCGGAGAGAAGGAAGAACAAGAACTACTTCAACCTCCCAAAAAGCATGAGAATATCGGGGGCTCATCTGCTGGTTCTGGAGCTTCAAGGGAGAATTGGAGAACATTGGCCCCCTGTAAAGCAGTGCTGAGATACGCTGCTACTGTGCTTCAAATATTGGCCGAAAGTGGCAAAAATCGCTAAAATACAAATCAGTGACTGCAAAAAAAGTGATTGCTGTGGGCAAACGAAAGAATGGCCTTAATGCCATCTAAAAGCTCTTGTGAACCACTTTAACCCTTATGGAAGAATAACGATGGGCAAGTGAAATGGTGTTCGCACAAAAATCCTAGCAGAAATGTTAAAGTTCATTAATGACAAGCCGGGGGAATTTATGCCCTCTTTTGGTCAAGTAGGGGTACTTGGAGGAGTCAAAATGCTCTGCTGCCAATATCAGTCCTCACGAGAATGGTGTAAAGGAATGGTGGAAGAGCTGGGCAGTATTTGGGAAGGCGCTAAGCTAGAGAATATCTACATGGCCAAAATCCCACCTATCCTAAAGGTTAAGGTAACACTGCCTTTGGAGGTAACGTGGGAAAAGTGGGAACACCTTGCACGAGCCAAGGGTAAACGGGATCTGGGGATGGAAGAGTTCTTGAGAGCGACAGAATCTATTTCCGTAGCGCTGATTTAGCAACCATAGATGCTACAATCGTCCTATAGGCGGCGTAGGTATATAACTTACCATACAAAATGGAAAGACAAAATTTGATACAAATCTACCTCCACCACAGTAGAGCTGCTTCGGCTGCACTACTATTTACCCTCAAGGAGGGTAACTACGACGTGGTGATGAACCAAGGACCTGGTTGTCTGGTGGAGTAATCAAAGGTCTTGAAATTATAAGCAAATTTTTTCGCAAGTAGAAGGTAAGAAATTGTCAGTCTTTTTGCGAAAAAGAGCCTTAACATATTGATTAAATCAAATTGCAACACTCAAGGCCTTTCTGTAGCGCAGATTGAGGGTAAGAATATGCTAATGAGAGAACTTATAGCACTTACCAAAAGAGCATGTAAAGATAAGTTTGATTTTATAATAGGGAGTCATGCTAACTGCTATCACAGGATCTCGAAAAGCAAATACATCAATCACAGAGAAGAATCTTTACTATTCACAAATTCAATACTATTCTATTAATAGAAAACAATAGATATACTATACTTCTCCTTACGATGGACCTAATAGTATGTAATAAACATAAGCAGTCGAGCAGCCCCGTGGTGATCAGGAGTGGCTGCTCCTGAAGAGATAAGGTGGTCACCCCGTCGAAACTGCTTAGTTTGTTGTTTTACTAATGTAAAGTAAACTGCATCCGTCAAGTTTCCATCCTTTTGGCAGAGATGAGTGGTTCACTTCAGCCACTTTAACATATTTAGGTTTGACATTCCCCTTGTAATGCAACGACCTTCTTCTGTGAAAGTAACGGTTGCTTTTTGTGTAATGTTTGCGTTTGTCTCAAGCCTCCGTGTCCGCTAACTTTAACGAGGCAAAAAAATATTGAATTACTGTAGAGTAGCTTAATTGACACCTAATAGAACTTTTCTAAAGACAATAAAAATTGATCGGTGCGTCTTGTAGAGTAGAGTACGCGTGATAAGTATTTTGTAGTTAGCTGAGCTCGGTGTTGTTTATAGCTCGCTGACACTTATGCCAGACCATCGGCACCCGTGTCCTACACAGGCATAAAAAAAATCATTACAAGTAGTAATATTTTAAATTTAATACCACATATATCGATCTTCCTTCCTAACAATACATCTTTATTAGTTTCCTCTGTCTACATACCTAGTAACTCTCCTTTGTATGTGTATGAGACATTCTTTGACTAGTTTTCCTCTTATGTCTTATTGCAACATCCGCAATCTTTAATTCTAATATGCGGTGATTTTAATTTGGGAACAGTGCAATGGACGAAGAACCTTCCTTTCTCTGTTTCATCAACCGATGCATCTTCTTTATCCCTCTCCTCGTTTCTATCACTCTGTTCACTATCGCAATTCAATAATATCCCTAATGCTAATGGTCGGGTACTGGACCTTGTTCTTTCTAACTTTCCACTAAACTGTCTATCTGTTTCCACTGCATTAAATCCCCTAGTGAGTATCGATAGTCATCATCCGCCATTATCGCTCGATCTCTCCATTACACCTTTGTCAAGTCGTACGTTTGCTTCTTCGCCAAAATTCAACTTCTTCAAAGCAAACTACGAAGCTTTAGCCTCCGAGCTGAGCTTGATTGACTGGCAGGAGTTTTTTGATAATTTGGAGTGTGAGGAAGCTCTGAATAAGTTTTATAATTACCTCTATGAAGTCCCACTCGCTGCTGTGAGCTCTGCTAAGGACCTTGGCGTTACTTTTGTTCCTAAGCTCAATTTTGATGCACACGTTCTAATCGCGACTACTAGGGCCTCGAAAATATTGGGACTTACTTTCAGGCACGCTCATAAATTTAACATTATATCTACTCCTGTCCGCTTGTTTATCTGTCTTGCCCATCCTATCCTCGAATATTGCTCTGTAGTTTGGTCTCCCCGACACTCCTACCTCATTGACTCGTTAGAGAATGTCCAGCGTAAATTTACTCGTGTCTTGTTTTACAAATTCAAAATCCCATATCAACCCTATGACTGCCGTTTATCCTTCCTACGTTTGCCTACTCTGTCATCCCGTCGCATGTATCTAGATCAGTGTTTTCTGTATCAACTCTGCCACAATCAAATTTCATTAACATTGTTTGCAGACCTACGTCTTCGTCAATCATCGCGTTCTTCTCGGGCAAACAATTTTTTCGTGCCACCGTATGCCCGTACAAATTTATATTTTCACTCTCCTATTATACGAATGGTAAGGTATCATGATAAGCTTAAGCTTTGTCCTTTTTCCGACTCATACCTAGTTTTTAAATTGAGGTTAAGAAGCCTGATTCTTAAAACTCAACTGGAGTAAATATTAGACTTTATTTTCTTTTTTTGTGTGCTTTAATTTAATTTTACACGCATATTTATTGTTGTTAGTACCATTGAATTTCTTTTTTATATTAACTTTAACACTTAATTCTAATTTTCATTAATTTTCTTTTCTGTTTGTTTTGTTCCATTTTGTAATTGGATTATGTTTATCTGTTAAATGGAATTTAAATAAATAAATAAATACTAATTTATGTAGAGTAAAAATTGAGAATTGGAAAGTTCTCGACAACCATCAGTTTCAGACTACATTTACGTAGAGTTTATGCGGTACTCGAAGCGAGTAAGTATTTCAGGAACAATGCTAAGAGTAACCGTGGCTGGCACTCAGACGTAATAGAGGAGAGGCTACGCCAACCAACGATGTTTGGTGCACAAGAGAACAGAAATAGGAAGTGACATTCCTAACCAATATGCTCAAAATGGCCTCAGAAAAAAACCAAATTCAATCCAAAGGACATTCAAAAGGCAATGATTACCATGTTGGAATAAAGGTTTGGGAGCTTTACGCCAAAAAGTTAAAAAAAAACAAATTCAATGTAGGAAAGGGCAAAGACCGCACAACTTTACGTAGGCAGGTAGAAGAATGCTTTTATCATTGCAGTATTGGATCTACCTTCCATTGGATCCAAGTCAAAGGAGTTTTACCTCTCTTTTTTTTTCCTTTTTAAGGAGATAGCCCACGACCTGCATTCTACTTGCACAAAAAAGTATATAGGGCAACCCCAAACTCTGCAGTAATCTGCCTTTTTGCCATGCTGAGTCCAGCTATCAAAGGTCACTTTCTTGTTCTTATGACGTTGCTTTGAAAGATTAAAATATCATTAGATGGAGAGAGTTGGGTAAAGTCAAACATTTTACGGATATAAACCGGGTAATACAATAACAAGCGAAGGAGGAAGTGAACCGTTATATAAATAACATAATTAGTTCATAATAATACCATCAATTTAAATTTACGGTAAATATACTTTATTTGTAAATATTTTAAGTACATACATATAATTAAAATAACAGTTTGTTCATAATATGAATACAAAACAAGTGTAAAATATAATATATTCAGAAAAATATACAGACTGCAACAATAATATGTTTCTGAACAAAATAAAAAACTTAATTTCAACAATTCGATGTATTGTCTGTTCTTTTTGTCTTACTAACTTTTAACTTTTAAAATACCTAAAAGCATCATCCTCAACATTATGTTCTTATGACTGACTATTCCTTGCGCTCCCGTTGACTGACTTGTGCCATTGTGATATATTGTCGTACCAATCGGGAAATTTCATGAGCCTGTTCTGTTTGTACACGAATCACTCGTTGCTGCATCAAATTACCTACCTTCATGTCCAGGAAGAGTGCACCATCCTCGGAGCGAACCTAAGACACACATCGAAATAGTGAAACATTCATTATAGTTTGATTTGATTGAATACCTTTCTTGTTGAGATGACTTCCATAAATGGCCAATGTTGAAGAGTTTCATGTGAGCTGGGATCCAGGAATAATACACCACGTCTATTCAATGCCAAAATTAAATCCCGCCATAACGGATTTGAATCTTCCACATGAGGTGCGTCCTCAGTCCAGATTCGTTTTACCGCGAAGAAGCTGCTTCCGAACAATGGCCATGTTGAAAGAACTGCTAAGAATTGAGCTTTCACTTGTCCAGGGCTGTGACCAATTACTGTTGGCCACGCTGCTTGCACCAAACCAACCCATTGCGCAGGACGCAGTTCTCGAATTCCTAGAGCCGGTTTAGGCAGCAAGAATTTGATTTCCTTCATTGATGGTACATGATTAAGGTCTGCCGCTCGATGCAATAATGCTGCTATCCTTGCCATGTCATGAATAACGTCAGGATTAGGTGCGGTGTTTGTTGGAAGTTCTAACAAAAGGCCTTCTAGGTAATCAGGGGCTACTTGGTTAAACAGGACTTCAATGTACAATGGAGTAGGGGCAGGATCCCGTTTTAGTGGGAAGTGCCATACTGATCTGCAGAATATCAGATAGAAAGGTTGTCCAGACTTCAACAGTTCGGTGGTTACATCCAAAATGTATTCATCTGCTGCCAAAGGCATTGTGAATGCATCTCCTTGAACGATGCAATATAACGAGAATTCTTGCTGTTCAGCTTCCGATTCAATTCCTAATAGCGAGCACAGCTCTGCAATTACGTCAGCCACAACAGTGGAACATCTGGTATTGACAACTCGCTCAGCACCTCCTGGTAACCTATAGATTTGCCTCCTGGCAGAACGTCCGGCTGATACAGCTGTAACTTCTTCCACGCTTGGAACATTTTTACGTCCGCCACAACGTGCAGTTTTACGAAGATTTGTCAAGCATACTGCAGCCGTACCGTGACTTGACCTACGGCGATCAGATGCAGCAGCACTCAAGTGCTCCATCAGATACGGCCGGAGAGCATCGGAACAGCCAAAGTATGCGGCCAAAATGCTCAGAAGTCGCCACGCACGTTGGGCGGAGTCTGGACATGGTGAACGGTTGGCGGTGGTCTGTTTCATTAGTTGGCAATAGACTTCATCACGAAGAGCCAAGTATTTGTGACAGTGCTGCAAAATGAGATAAGATGCATCAGTGGCATTGCAAATCACTATTTTGCATGAACCTTACCATTAAGACAGTGTAGACGCATTTGACTTCTGTGAGTTCTGGATCTGGTGGAATGTCTCCACAGTATCTTAGGATACAGTCGAAGCATTCTAATGCTAATGGTGCCAAGTCTGGTGGAAGTCGTAGAAGGGGAGAGCGAATTGGTGTTCCTTGCCATTTTACTAAATCAGCGTGTGGTTTTGATGACATAGAACGTTTCTCGCCACGGTTTCCAGCGCCACCACTAGAACTTGCACGAATATCATCTGGTGATTGGCTATAAGAGAAGAAAAATGGTTGATAAGAATAAAAGATAAAAGTGGTAGGTGTACTCGCAAGAGATGGTAAGGATAAAACAAGATTGTAGGACTCAAATATGACGATCAAAAGAACTGAGTTAACTTGCATTCAATTATCTTAAAAAGACAATAAGTAGGCTATAAAAGATCCATCATGCTACCGAAAAAATCTCAAGAAAGGAACAAACACGACAACATACGAATATAATTAGAAACATTTGATTTACATATCTCGTTAAATTTTTGAACATGAACCCTGAAATACGCTTTAGATGTAATGTTGAAGCTAGAATACCTAGACCGTAAGCAAAAAAACAATGTCCAACATGAAAATGTTGAAATTATAGCGAGTATAAGTTAATAGCTTATGAAATTACGTTGTTTAGTGCTTCAAAAGCGCAGGTGCTTGTTGCTTCCAAAAGCTAATTGAGATAGCTAGTTCCATTACGTTGGGTCAGTTGAAATCATTCATCGTTGCCATCACCTGGCAAGCTAATAAGCTTATGGCGGATAGTAATGTGCCCAAATTAGAGGCCTAAGGCAAGCTGTAAAAGCAGCAACCGTCCTACCTCACCTAACATAGTATCAGCTTGCGCTAAACGTGACACTATATTTACTCGTATATTTAAATGCATTGACTTAGCAGAGAGAGAGAGAGAGAGAGAGGGAGAGAGAGAGAGAGTGTATGGGGAGTTCCGCCCCCACGTACCCGAGGAAATTCCCGCAGGGAGAATGCCGGTCGACAAGGGCACTCTTGGAGGCTAGCATTCTTTGGGAAGCACCGCCCCCACGGACCCGAGGGGCGCCGTGAGGTTCCCTCCTGGGATGACAGGTAACGACTCTTATTGTATCTGGACTACGCTTTGGACAACGAACTGGAATTGACGCTTTGGGCTGGCGGATGTGGTGGTTTGGACCTAGTTGCTTTGCACAGTAGCGCCGAGGTGAAACTCGTGTGTGAACGGCTCCAATTCAACTATCATACCGTCTCCGTCCCGGTAAACCCTTGGCTGGCCTCGGAGTACGTTCGAAGTTCGCACCATTGGGTTGGTGGTGTAGGTTCGGTTGAGACGGACTCCCGATTAGCGCTGGTCTGGCTCTGAGCACTTGTCCCCATAAGGGCTTGTGCCAACCCTCGCATGGCCTCCCTGCTCTGCAAAGATAACCATGGGACCAAAAAGGCGACTACACACACAAACGGAGATAGCGGCTCCGAGGGGGGACCCAACAAAACTGGAGCAAAGAAAATCAAAAGATCAAAAACATCCAAAAAACGTAACAAAAAATAATAACGAAGACGCAACCAGCGGTTGCAGCCACGATGTCAACAGTACATCGAGAGCGGTACTAACCACGACAAAAACGAAGACTAACACAATGACAGTGAAGGCAGACGAAAAACGGAGAATAGCAGACAGTCTGGTTCAGACTGAGATTCCTGCGGCGTTCGGGCGGAGCAAAAAAATGATGCGAACGTCCGAGCGTCCTATTAAGGAGAAGCGGGAAACTCTGCAGGACGCTTCAGGTGTTCGAGCGGTGGGAGATAACATAAAGAGCACCGAAAATTCGATTGTCACTGCTGCGATCGTTACCGAAGCGACCGATGCAAGGGTCGCAAATCCCGACATTGCAACGAAAAATACAGAAGCCAACGAGAAGATTACGGCATTAAAAGCAAAGAGTGACCAGACACCGCGTGATTGCACCGCCAACGTTGAAAATGTGGCGGAAGTACTGCACTCGGAAACGGAACGCGATTACCTCTCCCAAGGATGGTTGCAAGGTACAATTGCGGCCCAGCGATACGAAGAAGAAAGACTACTCCGAAAAGCGGGAAAAGTTCTGAAAAGAATACAATCCGCATGCGACTCCCCAAAAATCAGCAAAGCAGCAAAGGCAGGGCTCCTTGAACTAGAGGAGCTCCTAGATCGCATAAGGCACTATCGGAGGAGCTGGTTAAGTCCCGAAGACGAACAGAAGGCTAAAGAGGCGCTTGGGGCGAAATCTAAAGGCGACATGCAGATAGCTCCACCATTAAAAGTCAATAAAAGAATGGCGTCTAGCCCAATCGAAGGAGATCGGGATATAAGAAGGAAGGAAGAGGGACTTGATTGACGTGGAGCACCAGATCAGGGGTTCCAGACAGTGCTTACAAAAGGAGCGAAGAAAGCCGCAAAGAAACTCCTTCAAAAAAAGCCAGAAAGTAAAGTGCGCACAGACGCCCAATTAGAAAAAGGATTGATGCAAAACAGGAGAGGCAGAAGCCCCGACGAAGACCCCGGCACCAGGCACTGCTTGTAAAGCCCCAAGATGGCCGATCCTACGCGGAGGTGCTGCGGGACATCAGGGGAAACGTAAGGCCCGAAGACACCAATACTACCATTAAAGTAGTACGACCAACGCGGTCGGGCCACATACTGGTCGAATTCGGAGCAGAAGCCGGCAATAAAGAAGCATTTTGTGACGCAGTAAAGAAAGTCCTCGGCAAAAGCGCAACTATAGCCCCGCTCGAGCCGATGGCAACGATCGAAATACGAGACATTGACTGCGTGACGGATCTGGCCGAGGTAGAAGAGGCCATCAAAAGGGAGTTCCCTAGCGTGGGAAGCATCAAAGCGAGACTGAAACCAGAAAACAACAGGAGACAACGCATGGCCATAGTCGACTTAACCGAAAAGGACGCCGAACAATTCCTGAACAAGGGCAAAGTACGAATAGGGTGGGTTGTCTGTAGGATACGGCGAAGAGCAATGCCTCTTCAATGTTTCAAATGCCTTGGTTATGGTCACACCACACAAGTATGCAAAGGACCAGATAGGAGTTCCCTATCTTACAAGTGCGGTGAAATGGGACATAAAAGAAAAGAGTGTACGAAGGAGGCACACTGTATTCTTTGCAAGGATGCTGATCCAAAACCTGACTTTGGACACGTCTTGGAATCAGGAAAATGCCGGGTGTTCCAGGAAGCCCTAGCCAACGCAAAATCAGAGCTTTAATGACCCGCATCCTGCAGCTAAACCTACACCGCAGTTTGCGAGGGATATGAAAGCCGACTTCTAGCTGCTGAGTGAACAACACCATAATAAAAGTCCTGCATTATGGTATTCTGATGAAACTGGTACTGCCGCCATCTGGGTTCGGAACAGTGACTTTCAAGCGGAGAGTTGTGGACGGGGGGATGGTTTCGTGTGAGTTCGGTGCTCAGGGATCACCTTCTTTAGTGTGTACCTAACGCCTAACGAGTCGATATCATCTTTCCAAGCCAAGCTCAATGCTTTGGAGGGCGCTGTCTCGAACGCAGAGGGCAAAGTGCTCGTTGGGGGCGACTTCAACGCTAAAGCAATCGAATGGGGCATGCCTCAGACGGATCCGCGGGGAAAACGAATCCTCCGAAACTCCGGAAATACGCCGACTTTCCGCCGTATTGGCTGGGAGGGAACCATACCGGACGTGACATTCGCCTCGGAGTCCTCAGTACGGAGGATACACAACTGGAAAGTATTAGAGGACTACTCAGCCAGCAATCATCAGTGCATTCTGCTTGAGATAAGTGATGCTGTCTCCCGACGTCCGTGCTCTCGATCTTCTACAACAGGAAAGAACATCGGAAGGATGGACGTCGAGAGGTTCGTCAAGGTTCTCACAGCAGGTGAGCCGCTGCAGCGAGCTTCGGAGGGGACGGAAGAATTGGCAGCTTAAGACGTGGTGAACTCTACTATGAGCATCATTACGACTGCTTGCTGCGCTTCTATGCCCCGTCGAAGACCCCGGCACGGCAAGCCCCCAGTGTACTGGTGGTCGACTGAAATCGCTGAAAAGTGAAGGGAGTGTCACAAGCTTCGACGTGAGGCTCAACGGGCGCGGAACCGTGAAGAGGCATGCAACCAGGTGGCAGCATATAAATCAGCCAGGAAATGCCTTTGCAAGCTGATCAACAGTAGCAAGGCTCGCTGCTGGCAAGACCTAGTGGACGATGTGAACAAGGATCCGTGGGGCCTTGGCTACAAGCTGGTCACGGGGAAACTTGGTGCCCTACGGAAGCCTTGTATACATGACGTGGAAAAGATGGACGCGATAGTGCGGGGACTCTTCCCCGCCCATCCCGTCCGTGTTGGCGCTGTCCATGGTGAAACAGCAGTCGAGTGCCCACTCTTCACACAGCTGGAACAGGAGGAGGCAGTCCTCTCATTGAAAGCGAGGAAGGCTCCAGGTCCAGATGGTGCTCCAGCTGAGGTGTTGCGGCTCGTCTATCACCATTGTCCTGACTTGCTGCTCAGCACATTCAACGCTTGCCTACGGGACGGGGTTTTCCCGGTACGATGGAAGGTGGCGAGGCGCGTGCTGATCAGCAAAGGGAAGGGAAACCCCGGATCGCCGTCTGCATACCGCCCGTTATGCATGCTAGACACGGCTGGGAAAGTGCTGGAGAAACTCATCAAGGGAAGACTCACTGACGCGATTCGTGCTGCTGGGGACCTATCTCCTCGGCAGTACGGTTTTAGAGCAGGACGTTCTATCATTGATGCGATTGCAAAGGTGGTGAACGCGGTCCAAAAGGCAGAGGCATATAGTCGCACAGAACGACGGATCATCCTGTTGGTGACACTCGACGTCAAGAATGATTTCAACTCCGCTAGATGGGTGGATATTCTGGATACGCTGGAAAACTCTTTTCAAGTTCCAGAATATCTAATGCGGCTTTTGAGGAACTACCTAAAGGACCGAAGCCTGCTCTACGACACGTCACAGGGCCAACGAAGGATGGAAATTACATCGGGTGTTGCCCAGGGATCGATCCTTGGTCCGGACCTGTGGAGCGTGTCTTACGACGGGCTACTGAGACTTGAGGTGCCAGATGAGTCGCGCTTCGTCGGCTATGCGGATGATGTTGCGGCTCTGATCGCTGGACGCACCGTTGAACAAGCGCAACTTAGGCTAGGTATGCTAATGCGCCGAGTGAGGGACTGGATGACTGCTCGCGGGCTCAGTTTAGCACTGGAGAAAACCGAAGTGGTCATCTTGACGAAAAATAGAATCCCTAGAGTAAGGATGATCAGTATTGGAGACATTAAAATCGAATCGAAGCCATCAGTGAAGTACCTGGGGCTACTGATCGACTCGAAGATGAGTTTCTCTGAGCAAATCAGGGCAACGGCTGAGAAGGCTGCTTCGGGAATATCGGCCCTGAGTCGACTTATGGCCAACGTAGGGGGACCCAGCCCATCAAGAAGACGCCTCTTGTTGAGTGCTGTAGGGTCAGTGCTACAGTACGGAGCAGAGTTATGGGGCGACGCTCTCAGCAAGGAGGTATACCGAAAACGTTTGGCACAGGTACAGAGAAGGGGAGCACTGAGAATTGCATCTTCGTATCCAACAGTCTCCGACTCGGCGGCGAGAGTTATTGGAGGCGTGATACCTGTCGCCCTCCTTGCTAGAGAGCGCCGCGCTATTTACCTCCGCCGAAACGAGGATGCGAGGGAGATAGTTGACCGCGAGGAGGGACAGCGCTCGCTCAACGATTGGCAGCAGTCTTGGGTGAATTGCACGAAAGGAAGGTGGACTGCGCGCCTCATCCCGGATGTGAGACCGTGGCGAAATCGAAGGCATGGTGAGACTGACTTCTATCTGACCCAGCTTTTGAGCGGGCACGGATGTTTTCAGTCTTACCTGCACAAGATCGGTAAGTCACAGTCTTCCGATTGTCGGTTTTGCCTAGGAGAGGAGGACAATGTCTACGACACATTTTTTGCGTGCAAAAAATGAGCCAGGCTGCGAAGGAACCTCTACAGGGAGACGGGAAAGCTCAGCTCGGATAATATAGTTGCGGTGATGCTCGAATCGGTTGACAAATGGAACCAGGTGACACATTATGTTCGGGCAGTCCTAAAAGATATAAGGGACTAACAGAAACCGGGGGCGTTGGGGCTGGGTACTTCTGCTTCACCTCTCACCTCTCGCTAGGAAAGGGATCCCCACCTGACCTGGCCCGAAGTAATGTGTCAAACGGTTCCAGGCTGGGTTCTCATGTTGACAGGGGAGGTTTTAGTGGGTAGTCCAGTCGCCTTCTAGCGAGCATAAATGGCATTCACCTCCCTACCACAAAAAAAAAACACTTTTACGAGGTCTTAGCCATTGGACAAATAAAGTTGGGCCCACAGCTCCCAGTGCTCGAGAACATGCTCCTAGGGTGGATTGTGGCCGAAAGAGTTATCACACCTCTAGCGTCTTCCGTGACATGCGGCATCCTGGCAGAAGATAACCAGCTTAATCAGCTCATCAAGCGATTTTGGGAGGTCGGGGAAGTATAGGAACCGCAGCACAAGCTTACGTTAACTGAAAAGGCTTGCGAAGTACATTTCTATCAGACAATGACAAGACGTCCCGACAGCCGTTTCTTGGTTAAACTCCCATTCAGCAAGGATCCTGAGACGTTGGGTGATTCCCAAGCGGTGGCCACTCGCAGATTCATTGCCTTGGAGCGTCGACTGGAGAGGAACCCTGATCTAAGACTTCCATACGAGTACTTCATGGAGGAGTATATTCGACTTCGGCATATGGAGGAGGTGACGTCGCAGCAGCGGGAGGAATTACGATACGTCCTTCCACATCATTGTGTCCTGAAGCCTGATAGCAGTACAACCAAGCTGCGGGTGGTTTTCGATGCATCCAGTAAGACGACCACAAACGTGTCGTTGAATGATGTCCTTCATACAGGGCCTACTGTCCAGAATGACCTTTTTTCGATACTCCTGCGTTTCAAAATGCCTTGTTTTAGTATTCACCACCGACATCAAGAAGATGTATCGGCAGATAATGCTCCATCCTGAAGACCATCGGTACCATGGCTTAATTTGGAGAAATAGTTCAACGCAACCAGTTGAAAACAGTAACCTACGGCACGACGTGTGCCCCGTATCTAGCTACAAAATGTCTGCAAGTTCTAGCACAAGAGAACCAGCAGAAAGGTCCCCTGGCCAGCAGCGCGTTGGAGAAGGATTGCTATATCGACGAAGTCATGACCGGGGCAGACAGCTTAGAGGAGGCACTCCGCAAACAGGCGGAATTATGCACCATACTCTCGAGGGCAGGTATGCATTTGCGCAAATGGTGTGCCAACCATCCTCTATTGTTGAAGCAGATTAAACCCAAGGACCAACAGGTCCAGCTGGACTTTAGTAGTTTACACGAGAACTATATTAAGACGTTAGAAGTCATCTGGCGTCCAAAGACTGACGAGTTCCAGATCCAAACCAACCTGGATCCAACCGATACGAAGTTCTCCAAGAGGACGATAGCATCTGATATAGCCAGAATGTTCGACCCATTGGGCATTCTCACTCTTGTGATAGAAGCAGCCAAGCTATTTCTGCAGGAACTATGGCGATTGGAATTGGGCTGGGGTACAGCATTACCAGTGGGGATCCATACCCAGTGGTCCGATTTCCGCAGTGGTGTGCCATCATTGCAGCAGGCCCGATTTTCTCGTCACATCAGTACAGGCGTGAAACCCGTGCAAGTACAGTTGAACACCTTTTCTGATGCCTCCGATAAGGCATATGATGCAGCGATATACATGCGGTCAACCTTAAGGAGCGGTCAAGTCGTCGTCAGGTTGCTGCGTGCCAAGTCAAGAGTGGCCCCGATCAAAACACTTACTGTTCCGCGCCTGGAGCTGTGTGCGGCGAAACTAGGCGCTGAGCTCACAAGATGAGTTAAGACAGCGCTCAATCTGCAGGAGGTTTTTCAGGTATTCTTGACCCATGCCGAGATTGTCTTGGCGTGGATCAACTCTACTGCATCATCGTACAATACCTTTGTGGCGATCAGGGTCTCGGCCATAGGAACCCTCTCAAGGCCGGTCCGATGGCGACACATAGCGTCTGAAGACAACCCAGCTGACATCCTGTCACGTGGGATGGCGCCGGCTGAATTGAGCCACTGTAGTAGGTGGTTGCAAGGACCACCATTTTTATCCAGGGCAGAATCAGTTTGGCCTTTCGAGTATCGGAGTGGGGGCCCTTGCGACTTGGAGGCGAAACGGACAAAGACCGCTATGGTAGCAGCAGAGGCTCCTGAAACACACTTTATTCAGCAGATCCAACACGGCAACTCATTCAAGAGGCTGCAGCGCATAGTGGCCTACATGATGCGGTTTATCTGTGGTCTCAAGCCGGCAGTCAAGCAATCTCAACTGACAAATCAAGCGCCCACGAGTGATGAATTATCCACAGCTCTAGAGATCATCGTGACGTATGTACAATCGCCAACTTTTATCTGCAAACTTTTGGACATCAGGTCAGGGAGGCAAGTCTCCAAGCACAGTCTGTTGATGGGACTGGCGCCATTCCTGGATCCAGAGGGCGTAATCCACGTCAGTGGGAGGCTGGAGGCTGCCAAGATCACGTTCAACGCCAAACATTCCATTTTATTAGCGTTCAAACATCCGTTCGCTAGGCTGCTGATGATGGGCATCCATCGCGACCACTGCCATCTAGGTGCACAAACACTGCTCGCTACCACTAGACAGCGGTGCTGGCCAATTCGAGGAAAACAACTCGCGAGACCGATCATTCAACGGTGCCTGTGGTGCACCCAAGTCAAGCCTAAGCTCTTTTCACAAGTCATGGGAAATCTGCCAAGTGCACGTTTTCAGCCAGATTTCTGTGGGCCTATGATGATCCATTACCGAGATGGAGGTACTCGACTGCAAAAAGGGTACCTAGCCATATTTTGCTGTTTCACTACAAAGACCGTCCAGCTAGAGCTAGTCAGCGATCTAAGCACAAAATTCCTCTATGCTCTCAAACGTTTCATTGGACGACGAGGACACTGCCGAAACCTATTTTGCGACAACGCCACCAACTTTGTGGGAGCTCACAACCAGCTATAAGAATTGCCGTCCTCATTATATTCCAACGAAGCGCGTCAAGAAGTAACAACGGCGTGCTTCCATTTCATCCCTCCACGCGCGCCTCATTTTGGCGGCTTGCGGGAGGCGGCGGTCAAGTCAGCCAAAAATTTGATCCGTCGAGGCGTTGCGTCGGCGGCTCTCAGCTATGAGGAGCTGCATACCTTGGTGTCTGAGGTGGAGGCTATACTCAATTCTAGACCACTGACTCCGATGTCAAACGATTTGGCAGTCTTAACTCCAGCACACTTTCTCATCGGAGAACCCCTCACATACATGGTGGATGGTGGCGCAGAGCCAGTCACCGGAGGTCTCCATGCTCGAAGGAAGCTAATCAATCACCTCAAACTTGAATTCTGGAGACGATGGTCGCACGAGTACTTGGCGCAGTTACAGCATCATGTCAAGTGGAGACAATCACACACCAATGCGATCCCGGGAACAGTGGTCATCATAAGCGAAGATAACACCCCATCGATGAAGTGGCCACTGGGGCGACTTATCAAAACGTACGAAGGCGCCGATGGTTTCGTACGAGTAGCTGATGTCAAAACCACCTCCAGATCTCTGAAAAGGCCAATACACAAACTCGACACAGTACTCGACGATGCACAGTCTAACGAAGAACCATCACAAGCAAGTTCTCCCACTTGACGAAGGAAGGGTCCCAGATCAGCGGCGACGACATCCCGAGGACAAGGTGGCGATCGATGCTAACCGGCGAGTCAATTGTGGCGCTCCTCTTGATGTGCCTGCTAGCTCCCATAGCGCACGCCTCTCCAACACAAGGCTCAACAACTAGACCCCATACGGGTCTGTATTTTCAACCATTAGATCGAGTCTACTTATCTTCCAGCGAGTGGAAGTTGCTCATTTATTATGATTTGGGACCGTATTGGCGAGAATTGGCTGTTCTACAGAGCGGGACGAACCTTGTGGACTCTTTCAACGACTCCACTCATTTCACTGAGTCTGCATCTGAAATCGAGGAACTGCGACGACAACTAAAAGCGCAAGATGTTTCATAGACCACGACATTCACCAGTACACCTGGGCATTCTCGGATGTCATACTGGTGATCTACCTCCGCTGGCGTTCTTGCAAACAACAATCCAACCTACATGTCCAACCACCAGTGCCGTTACCTAGACGCTACAGCCCACCGCACACCTTGGAGGAGGTTGAACAAACCGTTCAAGGGGTGGATGTTGAGCTCCTGACACACCTTAGTGCCCATCATGGCGTGATCCGGCAACATCAACGCTTCAATCAACTAACATAGTTATTTAAGGTTAATTAGCACCGTAATAATTAGCCCATTGGTAATTAATTCGATCTATTTGATTGATTTATCAATGAATCGATCATTTTAACTCAATTCACCAAATTCAAATTCAATTCGCCACAAAGCGAAAATACTTTAAGTTTCGAATACCAAATTTTCATTTTTATCAATCGAGTAACCCATTCATTCATTCATTTTTTAATATGTCAAAATTTTGAAACAAAAGTTTATTCATTGCTCAATTGTTGGTTGGTCTGTATCATAGCTGCTGCTTATTAAACGATTTTAACGAATTTTGAGTTTTTTGCTGAATGTGTTAAATAAAAATAATAAAATCAAAGTTTTGCAATGCCCAAGAAGTCGGGCAGTACTGTCCGATTTCGCTGCTTTGAAATATTGGTAACTTGTTTGAAAGGAAAATACCTGAAAGCATGATACAATTCTCTGCGGGGGCAAGAATTTTTGCCGGAAAGACAATTTGGCTTCAAAAAAGCACACTCCACGGTGGATGCCTTAGCCGTATTTCAAGCCGATATAACGAGAAGTTGGCATAGCAATAAGCTTATTGTAGCTTGCCTGATCGGTGAGGAGAAAGCCTTTGACTCTGTATGGATCAATTGGCTTCCCTACAAAATGATAAATTTTGGCTTTCCGGCCCATATTCTAAACATTATAGGCAGCTTCATGAAGGGACGAACTGACTTTGCGGTGGCTGGTGGAGCTAGGTCAGTTTCATTTTGTATTGACTCGGGTGTCCCACAAGGGTCTATATTAGGCCCATTTCTTTTCAATACATTCACTTCCGACGTCCCAGACGCAAGAGATGAATATAAGCATGGAATCCAGGTGAACCTCTTCGCTGACGACTTGTTAGTGTGGTCATCTGAGCACAATTTGCGCTTTGCTAAGACGAGGCTCCAACAATATTTGGAATATCTTACTGCATATTACCGGAATTGGGGAATCAAGGTAAATGCTAAGAAAAGTGGATTAATTATGTTCAAGCACCCCCACAAAAACTTTGGTCCTCGTGCAAGAGGCATCTGTGGCTCCAGGATTAAGTAGAATAGGCAGATGGTGCACTGCTCTAGGCAAACGAAGTACTTGCCGGTAGTTTTCGACAGGAAGGCTACCTTCAGTGTTCACGTTTACAATATTTTGAAAAAAGTGACTTGTGCTTACCATCTTCTTATACCTCTTTTCAGGAAACAGTCAACAGCGAGCAAGCGAGTCAAGGTTTTGGGCTATAAAACCTTGATTTGTCCGATCATCACATATGATACGGAATGGAGCTCCGAAAAAAAAATGGGGCAAGTTAGAATTCGTGGAGCGAAAAATCCTTCGAGATTGCACAGTCCTTTACAGACGGGAGGACGGACGGTCTTACCTCAACGAGGCATTGTACCTGGAGGCAGCAATGGAGCCAGTCAAATCGTATCCGGAAAAGCGGGTGGAATCGGGAATCAGGAGAGCCAAAGAACACAAGGCGGGAGTAGTCAGGAGAGGCACGGACAACCGCTCAATGGACGCAGCGCATGAGTAGGTTTAAGGTAGTGTTAAGGAAATAATTTATTTAATATTAAGAAATTAAATTTTTAAAACTGTAGTTGTTAGAGCAAATGAATTTTACACCAAACTTTTTTTATAATCTATTAACGTTTGGTAATGTTGTGGATGTCAGTATTTTAAAGTTTTGTTTTATCGAAAGATTCATATTGTAATCAAAGTAAAGTAAATTATTATTGAATTCCGGGAATAGTTCTAAGGCATAGCCCGCACGAATATTGTTAGGTTGTTATTTATGAATTGTATATATGTGAAAATTAGAAAAAAATCACCAAATAAAGATCTTGAATCATATCCTTTAGAGACTGAAGATGACTCAAAGGAGTCGAAACGCGTCTGCTCACTCAAAAAAAGCAAGGCACGACAGCTTTTCAAGAAGAAGAAAAAGAAATTCAACAATTTAATAACTTCAGAACTTTATTTAAATTTTAGGGGATATAATCTTTAAAAGTAGTTGGAAACATTATTATTGATTCAACATATTGTAAATTTCCTACACTATTGCCAATTTTTGAAATTTAAAAACCAAACGCTTAAAAATGACAATATAATTCTTGACTAAGTGTTTCTGTGGCGTGATATGACAAAATTATATCCTACTAACGAGTTTTATTGGCACTTACGAGTATTACACATTCTTCATTCATGCATTACGCAAAGTGAATCATACTGCCAGTCTCAACTTCCTTATGTGCTCATTTGACATTTACTCGCAAAATATTCTATGCATTCATAAAACAATGCACTACACTCTTCACATTCAATCATCCATAAACTTTAGATGGCATCGTCTCAGCAAGTTGAACTAAAGTTGATCCCAACTTTTTGTTATCTACCGTTCAGCGCAGGAAAAAAGATTAACCGGTGTAGTAACACAATTGAGATGACGATTAGATTTATGAAGCACACATAAAAACACCAGCAAAAAGCGATTAGAGAAAAAAACATACAAACAAAAAAAAACTACCGCAAATCATAAATGTAAATAAGAAAATTTTAAGTGGAGATTAATTACAAAGTTTGAATAAGTCGAAGCGAACTTTACCTCCGCGTAATGCAATTCAGAAAATTTGTTGCCAGTAACATTTACGCTCTAATTAGGATCTTTCCGCCGAAATAATAAGAGTTTGAGGAAGTCGGATATACAAGTATGAACTTTTGTTACACTGATCACATAAGAGTATCCCCGAGTATTTGATGTATTAACGCGATGAAAGTCATGTGAGTATTGCATGAGTTTGCCTGCCTATAGCAAAAAAAGTTTAATATTTGTGTTAATGCAAGTTGAGCAAAACAGTTGCTACTTGTATTTATTGTTTAGCATTAAAAAATCGAATGTTATGATTATGCAATTGGTACGTTTTTGTAAGGCAGTTCATTGATATCGTTTGTTCAACAATTCTGAATAAAATTTTTACAAACATTATACATAATGCATTAAACTGTTTGTGCGTTTCAATTCAGGACTGATGCTACATATAATTATATACATTACATTTTGTTATTTATTTTGAGGACCGCATAGATCAGTAAATTTATTTGTCAAAGCATTGGAAAAGTTTTCTTTGTAACTGAATAATTTGATAATTCATGTGAGTTACATCAATAGGTACATGTATGAAAATTACGAGTTTATTTTACGTTTCAAAATCCAATAGCAAACCTGTGGAATATTCATTTGCATTATGCTGAAAAGTCAGTTCATTTTAGATTATTCTTTAATGGTGCTAAAAGCGAGGGAAGAACTAAATTTTAGAAAAGAAGGATACATTGAGAGAAAAACTATAAGCATAATGACTTGAGTTGACCTGGGTAAGTTACATGCGAACAAAGTGGGCCAAATGTACAAGAAAATTGTGTAATTTATTTTCTGGAAGCTGATTCATTAGCCTGTTCCATAAAAACCGCGATGACGATTGAAAAATCGAGAAAGCCTAATGTGCATGTTAGTTCAGGGTAAGGAAAGGAGTCTCATGAGTCAATTATAGTGTATCTGCTTTGTGATCCATGATATGCAAGTTCAATTTCAGGTCAAGTCTCTGATTATGTGAATTTGAATGAATCAAAACGAATATCTTCAAAATCAAATGTAATGTAAAATCATGGTTACGGTGAGTGAATGATAAGTATGTATTAAATTTCGAAGAACTCATTTATAGCAATTTTAAGGTAGCAATTTTCAAATGCGGTGAATGGACATATATTTTGGATGATTTACCTTATTATCTAAATCCCTTAAAAAGCTGTCGAGAGTTTACACGATTTTTATATAAATTTTCATTAACTTTATTCCGTACTTTCGATTAAAAAAGTATTAATTTTTTACAGCAGTTGGATTAGCCGAAAATGTCAGGCTACGTTTGACATGCATTTTTTTTGTTGAAATTTCTTTAATATCAAGCTTATTGTTCCTTATCTCCTTCAAATTACTCTTGTTTTGTTCTGTCGCATTCATTTTCATCTTTTAGTTTCACAAAAATACCAAACACAGGCTAATTGATTGTTGCAGTTTTGAAAATATGACTTCAGCTTGTCTAGGCTTTTAATATTTATAAGTATCTACAAGATTTTCCATTAAGGACAGAACAAATAAACAAATTTCAATAAATCGATTGTGAGGCGTGCTGTGTGGCTAGTGGCACCGTCTTGTTGAAACCACATATCGTTGATGTCAAGTTCATCTAATTCTGGCCACAAATAATCTTCCAACATAACACGATAGCGCTCTCCATTGACGGTAACATGACGGTCGTTTTCATCCACGAAAAAATACGGCGAATCACACCTCCGGCATGAAAACCGCACCAAACACTAATTTTTTGCGGATGCCAAGGCGTCTCAAGAAGCACATTTGGGTTTGTTGCTGACCAATAACGCATATTTTGCTTATTAACAAAGCCATTGAGCCAGAAATGAGCTTCATCGCTGAATATGATTTTTCGATAATATGTAGTAATTGATAGTAATTTTTAATAATTTCCAAACGTTGCTGGTTCATGAACTTTACCATGAGGAAAATGTTGAGTTGAACTAATGTTTTGACATTGACAGCTCTTTATAAAAATAAGGGTGCGTTCATATAAAGATACGAAATTGTAATGTCCCTTATGCAAAACCATATATTATACAGGGTGGGCAATATAGTTGTTTCTTTTTAAATCACATGTTATTTTGACACTGACAGCTATTTTCCGCTCAGAATTATGTTGGTGAGTTAGTATTAACCTTCTGCGGAACGAAATGAATCGATTTACGCTTGAACAACGTTGGGAAATATTGAAATCAGACTGAATGCCGATTTTTCTCAAAAAAATCATCTTTTCTGGTGAGGCACATTTTTATCTCGGCGGCTATGTGAACAAAAAAAAACTGCCGCATCTGGGGCTCGGAAAACGTGATCGTCAAGAAACCAATGCAACTCAGCGAATGACAGTGTGATGTGGATTCTGGAGTGGTGGCATCATCGGACCGTTTTTCTTTAAAAACGAGGCTGGAAACGCTGTTTCGGTCAATGCGGAACAATACAGAGGCATGATAACCGACTTTTTGTGGCCGGAGATTGAGAATTTGGACTTGGCTGATCTTTGGCTTCAACAGGATGCCGCGCCATGCCATACAGCTCATCAAACAACCGATCTTTTGCGCATAAAATTCGGACGTCGTGTAAAAATTCGAAAATCGTATAATGAGCCGCCTTGGCCAAGTCAATTGCTCGCTTGGAAGCTGCGATTTGACACCGTTGGACTTCTTTTTATGGGGCGCTGTGAAAGGTCGATGTTATGCGGAAAATCCACAAACAATTCAAGCACTGAAATTGAATATTCAACAAACTTTTGCTCAGATAGGGCCCGAAACCATCAATAATGTCTTGGGGAATTGGGTTGAGAGCCCAGCCGTGGCAGTCATATAAATGAAATTGTATTTCACAACTAACGGGAAGGTTTTCCCTTGGGAATAAAGCCAAAATATAAGAAAAAAATTGATTTTTATTCATTTTATTGCATTTTTAAAAAGAAACTTGTATTTGGCCTACTCTATACGTGTAGAATCTATCTGCGTAGAAGCAAAGGAAGACAATTATTATACGCACCCAGGGCATCAACGTTCACTCAACGATTGGCAATAATTCTAGGTGAACGAGAGGAAGGGCAGATGGACCGCACGTTTCATGCCTGATATAAGACGGTGACTAACTTTTAACTAGCTCAGCTTTTGAAGATGTTTTCGGTCTCCCCTGCACAAGATTTGTAAATCACGGTTTCCTGATGTGTTATGTGAAGGGGAAACACTTAATGCCTGTCACACATTTTTGCATATAAAAGATTCGACAGGCAGCACGGTGACCTCACTAAGGAAACAACAGAAGTCTCTCTAAATAGTCTAATGGGAGAGATAGTTAAAAAAGATTGGTTGATGAATGGAATGATATGGCGCATGATGTGCGCGCGCTTGAAAAGGGCGCAATAGAGCACGTTGAGGGTGCAGGAATCAATTTGCCCGTCATCTTCTCTTCAATCTCGCTGGAAAAAGGGAATTACACCCTGATGGCACCATTAAGCAAAGAAAAATTATGCCTAGCCCTAAGTAACGTGTCAAGCGGTTTCGGACTATGTTCTCAGATTCACAGGAGAGGTCTCTAATGGTAGTCTAGGATCTTTGCGCATCTGGGAGTCTTACAGGGCTTAAGTAGCCTTGGTTGTTTATTCCGAGGTTATAAGGTTGGGCAATAGCTCTTTTACTTTTTAAGGGTCTACTGGTTTCAAGCCTTAGATATAACTTCTACATTTTTTCTAGCCTCCAAGATCCTACATTAAGGAAGAGTTCGTTTTTCTAAGATCCTTTAAAAGGCTGTCCACTTGCCAACCTATTCTCATTACGAATTTTATTTGTAAGGTAGTTCGATATCTGTTCCAGGTTCATCTCTTTTTCTACTTATTCGTAATCAGACTTTTAATTCTCTGAAAGGTTCATAGGGATTGTTTTCTCAGGCCAAAATTTTGACTGTAGTACCATCCCTAGCTTTTGTGATTACCACCTCAAGGCCTCTTGCTTAATTGTCAGTAAGTCTTGAAAGGTTTCTCAGTAATTCTTCCATTTTAATTTTAAAGGCATGTCAGTAACGACTTCGAGTGAGAAGAGTACCAATTAGCGAAGAGATGGTTAATATCCGTGGAGAATTATCCGTATGTTGTGGTTAGAAGCATATTTTATTGCTATATTATATACGCAGCTGTTTTATGGGTAGAAGCTTGGTTACTTGTTGCAACCCGACAATTTTGTGATATGTACTCTTATTTCCTGCAACAATCATTAGATCACTAGATTGCATTAGATCGCAGAAGTGTGGTTGACTGTTATGGCAAATAAGCTACCTGTTCTTGTTCTTCTATCATTTTAGACTTTAAACACCGGAGTACATTTGCTGGAGGAAGACTCAATCGTTTCCAGCCATCTCAGCTATTTTAAATAGGTATTTGTCGGTCTGTGTGTCTAAGTAAATTCTCGTCGAAACTATAGAAATAATACTCCCAACACTTTTTGAAAAGGTCGCAAAAGTGATATCATGAAAGTTTTTTACTTAGATAACATTTCAAAAGGTTTTAAGGGCTTTGTAAGGATTTTCCCCCTTAAATTCTTTTATTAAACATACCAAAATGGACTATCATATGAGTGGCTTTAGTAACATTTTTTTTAATACTACTCGTAAGTCCTAAATTATTTTTTTGATTTGACAAGGACGTGCCAATAAACTTGAGAGACTGACAGACAAATTTTGGACAAAGTTGTATAGTACGGTGCAGCTGCGGTAAAACGACTCTGATCAGACAATTTCCAACGCTATGGGACCTTAGCAGGCCTTAGAGCACGTTCAAAGTTCGTACAATTGATATAGTAGTGTAGGTTTGATAAGATGAACTCCCAGATAGTCCTATTCTGGTTCTGAACACCTGTTCTTCTAAGGGTTGATGGCTGCCTTCACATTACATTCTTACTTTGATAACTATTTAACCAATAAGACAATTATACAAGCAAACAGAAATAGCGACTCCGAGGGGAAACCTAACAGCAATGACTTCTGCTAAGGGACATAATAAATACTACCGCTTAAATGAATGCCATAGATATACACAAAATGAAAGTAAAATTGGTAGTGCGACCGTGAATAACAAAGAAGAAGAGCTTCGGAAAAAATGTCAAAAAACTGCGTTCACTAATACGACTACAGACAGCCACCAAATTCAGATAGTAGCAGGAACTCAACTACATATCGCGACTGCGAAAAGTTGCCAAAGTAGCAAATAATGGAAAACTGTATTCTTTTACAGGCGGCGTTGGAATTGATATTAACTGCATTACAGAACAAACTGTACCTCAAGAAGTATTGCAGAGGGCGAAAATTATCGGTTATTTAAATGCAGAGATGGAAGCACCTGAGCTTCTTCGGTGCAAAATACGGTGAAGAGCCATACCTGTGGCGAGTTTCAGCCGTCTTGGTTACCGAAGCATGCGTTGCTGTAAGTGTGGATTCCCTGATCGCAAGCTGAAGATGTGTCCAAATAGCTTAAGCCAAACAAAATTATGAGCCATCACTGGAACATGGGGCGGGAGCATATCAAGTCCTCAGAGTGGCCCTAACTAAAGTAAAGACTCACTTTGCATGATCAGTGTCTTGCAAATCAATCTTCATCGCAGTATAAACAACTGTTTTTTGCTTGAACATTTTGCAAGCGATCCCAGAGGAAGGTAAGTACTGCAAATTGTACTCAGAACAGGCCTTGTGCCAGCTGGGAATATAAGGCAACTATTATTGTTGTGACATATGGTTTGGAGTCATTCAGCAAGTAGCTACCAATACATTGCGTTTCAGATCCACAATTCATCTTAGGTAACGTGGTCGAAAGTTTGAAATTTCGAAGAGTAGTGCTGCGACCAGGAGGCTTTTGAATTCAAGTATTAATTTTGTCTTAGGTTCAATTTTATTTCCAGCACCATGGGGTTAATTTATATATAGCTATGATTAAAAAAAAGATTTTTGTACACTGATAGTATGCTATATCAAATTAAGCATATTCATCCACGCTGTTTCATTTTTATGGTTCTGTTACAACCACACGATTGTGTTTATTACTTGAAATACGAGTATAATTTGCAATGATTAGGCTTACGAGGGCTGGCCGAGAAGTAATTAGCCTCACCGCTTGATGGACTATCGCACGAGAGGTTCACTATCGTGAAGTACATTCTCGTAGAAACTATCATCAGAATCTCTGCCGAATCGGACTCGTTGTGTTGTTTTGACCGCGTGTAGAAGCGGGCGTGTACGCGGATTTTAGAAAACTGGAGAAAGAGCAATATCGGTCGTTGATTCGATTCTTGTTTTTGGAAAGGAAATCGAGCAGCGAAATCAAAGTGCGCTTGTATGCTGTGTACGGTGACTCTGCTTCTGCGATAGTGATCGTAATGTTGGTTTAGCGAGATTCAACGTGGTCGCACGGCGGTTTTTGATAAGCCACGGTGAGGTGCTCCAAAAACGGCTACCACGGAAGATAACGTGACAAAAATCCACGAGCTTGTATTGGTAGACCGCCGGCTGAAGGTACGCAAGATAGCTGAGACAGTAGGCATCTCAAAAGACCGCGTGGGTTATATCCTGCATGAAATTTTGGGCATGAGAAAGCTGTCGGCGCAATGGCTGCCGCGTTTGCTCACTGCGAGCAACAAACGCAATTGTGAAACCACTTCAGAGCTGCGTTTGACGCTGTGCATTGTCTCATGACCGTCGACAAAACAACATTGGTACACACCAGAGACCCAGGATCAGTCGAAACAGTGGAGTTTACCCGGCGAACATGCTCCAAAGATAGCTAAGACTGGCATATGGGCCGTAAAGGAGATGACCACCATTTTCTGACAGTCATCCGTTTTAGTGACTTCCCTCGGTCATTGGCATATTTGTAGTAGGAATGGTAGCTCATTTGATGGAGCTTTATTTCTGGATCCAAGTAGGTCTAAAACCAAAAGACTTGGTAAGCGGGTGGATGGCTTTGCATACAAGAAAACATTTAGAAGTGGTAATAATTCCGTTATGCATGCTAGACACGGCTGAGATAGTGCTAGAGAAACTCATCAACGTAAGACTCACTAACGCGGTTCGTGCTGCTGGGGACCTATCTCTTCAGCAGAACGACTTTATAGTGGGACGCTCTATCATTGATGCGATTGCAGAGGTGGTGAGCGAAGGCGTGCTAATGCCTTACGCTAGGTGTAATAATGCAAGACACTTGATGACTACCCGCGGGTTCGGCCTAGCACTGGAGAAAACCGAATTAGTCATCCCGACAAAGAAGAGAACCCGCAGAGTATGAACAATCAGTATTGGGGAAGTGCTGGTTGAGTCGAAACCATCCGTAAAGTACCTGGGGTTGGTGATAGACTATATGATGAGTTTCTCTGAGCAAATCAGAGCAACGGCAGATAAAGCCGCTCAGGCATATTGGCTCCGATTCAACTTATGGCTAAAGTATGGGGAGCTAACCTGCGTCTGTGCTACTGTAAGGAGCAGAAATATGGGGCGACGCTCTCAGCAAGGAGCTGTATCGAAAACACTTGGCGTAGGCACAGAGAAGAGGAGCACTGAGGATTGCATCTTCATATCCGATTTGGTAGTGCTTGTTTTGTTTTGCTAGAGAGCGCCTTACTATCTACCTGAAAAATGAATGAAATGAAGACATGAGGGAGACAGTTCCCCGCAAGAAGAGACAGCGCTCACTCAGCGATTGGCAGCAGTCCGAGGTGAACCGCACGAAGGCAAGATGGAGTGCGTACTTCATCCCCGCTCAATCGAACGCACGGTGAGAACGACTTCTGACTGACCCAGCTCTTGAGCGGGCATGGGTGTTTTCGGTCTTTCTTGTTTAAGAGCGGTAAGTTGCAGTCCTCCGACTGAAGCTCTTGCCCAGGATAGGAAGACAATGCCTGCCACAAATTTTTTGCATGCAAAAGGCGATCACTTTTCTAGCAATTCTCCTTCCTCCCTCCCCTCCCGCTAGAGGAGGGATACCCTTACTTGAAGGCGACTGATGGCGTAGCAAAACGAGGCTTAGCCCGCAGTAATGTGCCAAACGGTTCCAGGCTAGGTTCTCAGGTTGACAGGGGAGGTATTTGGTGGGTAGTTCAGACGGCTTGCGCTCCTGGGAGCCCCACACTCAGGACGTAAAAATTTTTCAGCTCCCAATCACAAAAAACCCAAACAGGGGATCAAATTAAGTTTGTCTCGTGGATTAATTTTGGCAAGCAGTGTTATCAAATGAAAGTTCTTGATGATGTCTTTTAATATCAGTTGTTAAATTTACAATTTGCATATTGAGGTAAGCAGGAGAAGCGGAAGAAGACGAAAAAAATGGTTTCCTCCCTCTCACGATTGGACACCTTTGGACCGAAAAATCTGAAAAAATCATCGAGGTCTTTCTCTATGAGTGCAACAATGCCAACATACCAGAAGTTGAAAGTAGCTCAACTTCCGATAGGTAACTTTAAATTCAATAAAATTGTGTATCAAGATCGTGCAATATAAGATTGTCCTAGTCTGTATATTTCATCAGAACTAAATGTATTCAATGAAGTTGTAGCCATTTGAATTTTTATTTGCCACAACAACAATCCGCAGTTCTCCTTCTCTATGGGCTTTTGATTAAACCAGATGCTACGTTATTGATCAGATCATCTTGAAAACTGCAGGAAATACGAATAACTTAAATACATTTGACACCCTGCACACTGAATGATATTTGCTTTACTGTAACGAAATGGTGGCTGCTTAAATTCAATCAAAAGATAGTTTTTTTTAAGCCTATCATTTAACATACGTATCATAGAAACATTTCTTGAGTTTTTAACAAAAGTTACGTAAGGTAAATACCATCCGCGGACCAAAAATCGACTTAGTCAAAATGCTGAAAATGCTCTACTCAGAACTCTCTTGACATAAAACCAGTAAATCAGCCTTGGATTCGGTCGCATAAACGGAAACGACATTCACATCGAAAAACTAACTACTCTTTTGGAACAAGGAACGTACAATCTTTATATATGTCCGATGCACTACAATCAGTACTGAACGAGATTGAAAAATGTAAGGTCAATATACTAGCAGTGCAAGAAACTAATCTGCTTGGTAACGATGTCAATGACATGCAAATACACACTATCTTCACAAGTGGTAAATTGTCAGATATCCAAGAATATGAAGTTGCATTTATCGTGGACCATAAGTTCAATGAACGAATCTGTTCTATGCGCATCAATATGAGATTCTTCAACATCCGTTTGGTCAACTGCTATGCTCCCACTGAAAATAACGAAGAAGCGACTAGGGATAATTTTTACAGCACCTTAGAACATAACATGGACAGACTGCTCTCACATGACATCAAAATTGTTCTAGGAGACTTTAACGCTCAAATCAGCCGGGAGTTGACTCAAAAAGGAACAACAGGAGGTCACAGCCTGCATGCAGAGACCAGCCTAAACGGACAGCGCCCAATAAACTCTCGTTAGGCAGAAATCTCATCATAAGCTCCACTTGCTTCCCGCACTGTGACATTCCCAAAAGAACGTGGACATCCCCGTATAGCTGCACTCATAACCAAATAGACCACGTTCTCATAGACAAATGAGCTGCTACTAATATTTTCGACATATGCTTATTCCCTGGCGCACACTGTGGATAGGACCATTACTTATCCAAAGCTAAATTCCGGTATCGTATGTCCAAATATCAAAAACAATCAAAGCCACTGATAAAAAAATAACTACCTAAATTAAATGATAGTTCGGTGAAGTCCATATACGGGTCTATGTCGTTACTAGAAGACACACTGAAAACGATCCCGAAGGCGGGAGAAAATAGCAACGATGTCGAAAGCGGTTAAATATGCGATCACAGGCACAACGCAAAACGTCTTAGGACACCGACCAAAAAAAAAATGTTATTGTCGAAGAAATCAGGCACACAAACTGTGCGTCTTGTAAGTTCAATGGATTCATAATTCAAACTACTGATTCATGTCATCAGTAAAGTTGTTTTGAGTCCTAGGTTGGTTACAAAGCACTTCTGGTAGGAGCACTCTCCTGCTTACTTAACTTGCTAATGCTAAAATACAAAAGATTTCGACGTGATTTTAACAGGACCCATGAAGTAATCCAATTGATACTAAAGTTGTTTCCAGGTTTCAATCTAAGATTATGGTCATTAACTCACGACCAACTAAGCGCGATACATTTGAAACTGGATGGAAAGTTTTGATAATAGAGTACATATGTGACAAGAAACCTGCCGAAGACATGTATTGGGCATAATATTTATGAATATATTTCATGTATTATCTCGGATAAATTTTCTGACTGAACCCATTCGTATTTAAAACACGGAAATTATTAATTCAGGTACTATTTCCGCTTCCAAAACCAGTAATGAAAGCATTACAGGAAAATGTTAGAATCGCGAAACACTCCCACATCATTTACAATACATACTTTCTACAATTTACTTACTCATTTCTGAAGTGATGCATTGCAAATTGCAAAAGTGAATATTTCGTCACCGAAGGTGGAGTGCCGGGCAACGACTCATCGTCATTATCCACCATTTGTTGATTCGATTCCTGTTGATGAAGGTGTGAACTCTTGCGATGTTGTGTATGATTGATTTGCTTTCTCTCCATATGCGCGTCAATTTGATCGGGACTATTCGCAGGGCTATTTGGATTTGATGATCCATTGTGACTATGATGATGTGAATGTTGTTGATGGTGGTGATGATGATTGCTTATAGCATGTTCTGTCCTTTGACTCGAATGCTTTTCGGTAACGGTGGTAGTTGTAGTTGTTGTTGTATGTGCAGCAACACCACCTTCACGTGATGTCTCAAGACGCTCAATTGGTACGTTAAGCGTTTGTGCCGCAGCTCGCGCTCCCGACGAGATTGTAGATGCTTTTGATTGTACCTGCAAATGAGGAAATGAAAATTAATTAAATTAATTTGCGGTGATTAAAATGATACAAATCATTTATGTAATCATAAATAAACTTGACTAGGATCAAAATATATTATTGGTGTCGAGAGTGTAAGTGGTGAAAGTTAAATAATTTTCTTTGCTGTATCGACAACTAAAATGATTACGCATTGAGTACGAGAAAATAGTCAGGTGATCATTATTAATTGAAATGCAAATCATCGAATGTCTTCTTAGATTGGAAACAGTATTTCACTTCCTATATTGAAAGTGATTGCAATAAAATTATTTGTCGAACTCAATATAATATATATATATATATATATATATATATATATATATATATATATATATATATATATATATATATATATATATATATATATATATATATATATATATATATATATACTTATATGCTTTCTATCAAGTATTCACTAAAATCATCAATAACAGAATATAGTCAGCCCTAGATGTAGATCAGCCACGAGAATAGGCTGACTTTAGCACTATAGATCACATCCACACACTAAAAGAGATCATCATGAGCAAAGCGAAGGAGTACGAGCTCGCCCTGGCATATATTGACTTTGAGAAAGCCTTCGACTCAATATATCCCGAGGCAGTAATAAAAGCACACCATAATCTTCAAGTCAAAAATTAAATCCCACCTGAAGAAGAAAGCCTTTGATGAATGAATTCTGCCAGTCAAGGCCTATAGTTGTGAAACATGGACTCTGACCGCATATACCATAAGAAAACTTCAGGTTGCCCGCAATGGAAAGATGCATGTTGGGCATCACAAGAAGAGACAGAAAAAGATGAACATGGATAAGGGCATAAATGCAGGTAACGGATGTGATCAGTAAAATCTCAAATGGACGCGATAGTACGGGGACTCTTCCCCGCCCATCCCGTCCGTGTTGACGCTGTCCATGGTGAAACAGCAGCCGAGTGCCCACTCTTCACACAGCTGAAACTGGAGGAGGCAGTCCTCTCCTTGAAAGCGAGGAAGGCTCCAGGTCCAGCGGAGGTGTTGCGACTTGTCTATCACCATTGTCCTGACTTGCTGCTCAGCACATTCAACGCTTACCTACGGGATGGGGTTTCCCGCTCCGATGGAAGGTGGCGAGGCTCGTGCTGATCAGCAAAGGGGAAGGGAAATCCCGAATCGCCGTATGCATACCGCCCGTCATGCATGCTAGACACGGCTGGGAAAGTGCTAGAGAAACTCATCAAGGGAAGACTCACTGGCGCGCTTCGTGCTGTCTCCTCAGCAGTACGGCTTTAGAGCAGGACGTTCTACCATTGATGCGATCGCAGAAGTGGTGAACGCGGTCCAAAAGCCAGAGGCATATAGTCGCACCAAGCGACGGATCGTCCTGTTGGTGACACTCGACGTCAGGAATGCCTTCAACTCCGCTAGATATATGGATATTCTGGATACACTGGAAAACTCTTTTCAAGCTCCAGAATATCTAATTCGGCTTTTGAGGAACAACCTAAAGGACCGGAGCCTGCTTGGCGACAAGACACAGGCCCAACAAAGGATGGAAATTACATCGGGTGTTGCCCAGGGATCTATCCTTGGTCCGGACCTGTGGAACATGTCTTACGACGGGCTACTGAGACTTGAGATGCCAGATGAGTCGCGCTTGGTAGGCTATACGGATGATATTGCGGCTCTGGTCGCTAGATGCACCGTTGAACAGGCGCAACTTAGGCTAGGTATGCTAATGCGCCGAGTGAGGGACTGGATGACTGCTCGCGGGCTGAATTTAGCACTGGAGAAAACCGAAGTGGTCATCTTGACAAAAAAGAGAATCCCTAGAGTAAGGATGATCAGTATTGGAGACATACAAATCGAATCGAAGCCAGCGGTGAAGTACCTGGGGCTACTGATCGACTCGAAAATGAGTTTCTCTGAGCAAATCAGGGCAACGGCTGAGAAGGCTTCTTCGGGAATATCGGCTCTGAGTCGACTTATGCCCAACGTAGGCGGACCCAGCCCATCAAGAAGACGCCTCTTGATGAGTGCTGTAGGGTCAGTGCTACTGTACGGAGCAGAGGTATGGAGCGACGCTCTCAGCAAGGAGGTATACCGAAAACGTTTAGCACAGGTACAGGGAAGAGGAGCACTGAGAATTTCATCTTCGTATCCGACAGTCTCTGATCCGGCGGCGAGAGTTATTGCAGGCGTGGTACCTATCGCCCCCCTAGCTAGAGAGCGCCTCGCTATTCACCTGCGTTCAAACGAGGGTGCGAGGGAGATGGTTGTCCGCGAGGAGAGACAGCGCTCGCTCAACGATTGGCAGCAGTCTTGGGTCAATTGCACGAAGGGAAGGTGGACTGCGCGCCTCATCCCGAATGTGAGACCGTGGCTAAATCGAAGGCATGGTAAGACTGACTTCTATCTGACCCAGCTTTTGAGCGGGCACGGGTGTTTTCAGTCTTACCTGCACAAGATCGGTAAGTCACAGTCTTCCGATTGTCGGTTTTGCCCAGGAGAGGAGGACAATGCCTGTCACACATTTTTTGCGTGTACAAAATGGGTCAGGCTGCAAAGGGACCTCTACAGGGACACGGGAGAGCTCACCCCGGATAATATAGTTGCGGTGATGCACGAATCGGTTGACAAATGGAACCAGGTGGCACATTATGCTCCGGCAGTCCTAAAATATAAAAGGGACTCACAGCAGCCGGGGGCGCTGGGGCTGGGGGATCGCTTTTCTGGCACTTCTTCATCCCCTTTCCCCTCCCGCTAGGAAAGGGACTCCCCAGCTTGAAGGCCCCTCATGGCGTAACAAAACGAGACCTGGCCCGAAGTAATGTGTCAAACGGTTCCAGGCTGGGTTCTCAGGTTGACAGGGGAGGTGTTTAGTGGGTAGTCCAGTCGCACATGGGAGTCCGACACTCTGTGCATAAATGGCATTCACCACCCTACCACAAAAAAAGTCTCAAATGCCGATAGCCCGAGTATTTAGCAAGAATATCGGACATCAGGTGGACCACAAAAGTCATAAATTGATACCCAAGGGGAGCCAAAGAATGAGACGGCGCCCGACACTTAGATGCGACCATGACAAAAGAAAACTAGGCGGCATTACCCGGACACGTATAGCCAAAGTCAGACAAAAATGGAGGGCAATGCGAAGCCAGTACTTAGGAGAGGATATACCATGATCCGTATACATGCTTGATAAGCTGATAATGATGATGAGATGATGAATCAAAGAGCAGACGGTCACTCCTACGATCGCTACCGAAGCGACTGAAGCAAGGGTCATAAATCCCGAAATAATAACGTACCATCCTGAAGTCCACAAAAAGATTACGGCAGGAAAATTGTAGTGAATTATAAGTTTCAAACTGTCCGTAAAGGACTGCAGCGATGTTCTGCTGCCTCGGCAGAAGATGATGGAGATATCTGCCGAGAATGCCCTCGTCTGGGGACGCGTGAATGCGCTGGCAGGCTAGCATAAAAGTGAATGTACGAAATAGGCACACTGTACTCTTTGTAAGGATGCTGATCCAAAACCTGATTTTGGACACGTCTTGGGATCAGGAAAATGTTGGGTTTTCAAAGGAAGTCCTAGCCAAGGCAAAACCAGAACTTCGATGACCCGCATCTTGCAGTTAAACGTACACCGCAGTTCAACCGCTCAAAATTTGCTTGAGCAGTTTGCGAGGGACATGAAAGCCGACTTTAAGCTGCTGAGTGAGGAGCACCATATCCTGATGAAACTGAAACTGCCGCCATCTGGGTTCGGCGCATTGATTTCCAGGCGGAGAGCTGTGGACGGGGGAATAGTTTTGTGTGGGTTCGGTGCTCAGGGACCACCTTTCTTAGCGTATACCTAACGCCGAACGCTGCCTCGAGTGCAAGAGGGAACGTTCTCGTTGCGGGAGACTTCAACGTCAAAGCAATCGAATGGGGCATGATTCAAACAGATCCGCGGGGAAAACCAATCCTAGAAATGGCGGCAAGGACGGCGGTCGTCGTTCTAAGCACCAGAAATACGCCGACTTTCCACCGTATTGGCTGTGAAGGAAACATACCGGACGTGACATTCGCTTCGGAGTTCTTCGTACGGAGGATACACAATTGGACAGTACTAAAGGCCTACTCAGCCAGTGATCATCAGTGCATTCTGCTTAAGATCAGTGAGATTGTCTCCTGACATCCGTGCTCTCGAATTTCTACAATTGGATGGAACATGGGAAGGATGGACGTCGAGAAGTTCGTCGAGGTGCTCGTAGCAGGTGCCCCGCTGCAGGGAGGTTCGCAGGGGATGGAAGAACTGGCAGCTCAAGACGTGGTGAACTTAACTATGAGCATCATCACGGCTACTTGTAATGCTTCTATGCCTCGTCGAAAACCCCGGCACGGCAAGCCCCGAGTGTACTGATGGTCAACTGAAATCGTTGAAAAACGAAGGGACTGTCACAAGCTTCGACGTGAGGCTCAACGGGCACGCAACCGTGAAGAGGCATGCAACCGTATGGCAGCATATAAGCCGGCCAGCGAATGCTTTTGCAAATTGATTAAAAACAGCAAGGCTCGCTGCTGGCAAGATCTGGCGGACAATCTGTACAAGGTTCCGTGGAGGCATTGGCTACAAGCTAGTTATGCGGAAACTTGGTGCCCTACGGAAACTTTGCATACATGATGCGGAAAAGATGGAAGAGATAGTGCGGGCACTCTTCCCCACCCATCCCGTCTGTGGTGATGCTGTCCATGGTGAAACAGCGATCGAGTATCCACTCTTTACACAGCCGAAAGTAGAAGAGGCAGTTCTTTCACTGAAAGCGAGGAAGGCTTCAGGCCCAGATGGTGTTCCAGCGGAGGTGTTGCCACTTGTCTATCATTGCTGCTGACTTGCTGCTCAGCATATTCAACCCTTGCCTACGGGACGGTACAATGGAAGGTGGCGATCAGCAAGGGGAAGGGAAATCCCAAGTCGCCGTCTGCATACCGCCCGTAATGTATGTTAGACGGTGCTGAGAAAGTGCTATAGAAACTCATCAAGGGGAGACTCACTGACGCGATTCCTGCTGCTGGGGATCTATCTCCTTGGCAGTACGGCTTTGGAGCAGGACATTCTACCATTGATGCGATTGCAGAGGTGGTCAGCGCGATCCAAGAGGCGGAGGCATATAGTCACACCAAGCGACGGATCGTCCTGATGGTGACACTCAACGTCCAGAACGCCTTCAACTCTGCTAGATGGGTGGATATTATGGATACGCTGGAAAATTGTTTTAAGTTCCAGAATATCTAATTCGGCTTTTGAGGGACTACCTGAAGGACTGAAGCCTGCTCCATGACACGACACAAGGCCAACGAAGGATGAAAATTACATCGGGTGTTGCCCAGGGATCTATCCTTGGTCCAGACCTGTCGAACGTGTCCTACCACGGGCTGCTGAGACTTGAGATGCCAGATTAGTAGTGCTTGATCGGCTATGCGAAAGATATTGCGGCTCTGGTCGCTGGGCACACCGTTGAACAAGCGCAACTTAGGCTAGGTATGCTCATGCGCCGAGTCAGAGACTGGATGGCTGCTCGTGGGCTTAGTTCAGCACTGGAGAAGAGAATCCCTAGAGTAAGGATGATCAGTATTAGAGACATACAAATCGAATCGAAGCCAGCGGTGAAGTACCTGGGGCTACTAATCGACTCGAAGATGAGTTTCTCTGAACAAATCAGGGCAACGGCTGAGAAGGCTGCTTCGGGAGTATCGGCTCTGAGTCGACTTATGGCCAATGTAGGGGGACCCAGCCCATCAAGAAGACACCTCTTGATGAGTGCTGTAGTGAAGTGAGATTGGTGTGGAATACGTCCGTAAAGGATCGCAGCGATGGCCTGCTGCCTCGGCGAAAGAGGATGGTAAGATCCACCGAGATTGGCCTTGTCTGGGGACGCGTGAATGCGCTGGAAAGCTGGCGTTGCAGTGTCGTGTGGCGGGTTCTTGCCCCCAGCATAAGGACCCACTGCAAAAGAATTTCGCATCCACGAATTCTTGGGTTAAATAACAGTCAACCGAAGTCGAAAAAAGGAGGTAACCAGCTACGCCTCTTGATGAGTGATGTAGGCTCAATGCTACTGTACGGAGCACAAATATGGGGCAACGCTCTTAGTAAGGAAGTATCCCGAAAACGATTGGCACAGGTATAGAGAAGAGGAGCACTGAGGATTGCATCTTCGTACCCGACAGTCTGATTCGACGGTGGGAGTTATTGCAGGCGTGAAACCTGTCACCCTCCTTGCTAGAGAGCACCGCGCTTTTTACCTACGTCGAAGCAAGGATGCGAGGGAGATGGTTGTCCGCGAGGAGAGACAGGGCTCACTCGATGATTGGCAGCAGTCTTGGGTGAATCGCACGAAGGGAAGGTGGACTGCGCGCCTCATCCCGGATGTGAGACCGTGGCTAAATCGAAGGCATGGTGAGACTGACTTCTATCTGATCCATCTTTTGAGCGGATATGGGTGTTTTCAGTCTTACCTGCACAAGATTGGTAAATCTATTCCTGCCGATTGTCGGTTTTACCCAGGAGAGAAAGGCAATGCCTGCCATACATTTTTTGCGTGCGCAAAATGGAACAGGCTGCAAAGCGACCTCTACAGGGACACGGAAGAGCTCAACCCGGATAATATTGTCGCGGTGATGCTTGAATCGGTTGACAAATAGAACCAGGTGGCACATCATGTTCGGGCAGTTCTAAATGATAAAAGAGACACAGCAGCCGGGGGCGTTGGGGCTGGTGGTCACTTTTCTGGCACTTCCCCTCCCCCTCTCTCCTCCTGCTAGAAAAGGGATCCCCCAGCTTGAAGGCGGCTCACGGCGTTACAAAACGAGACCTGGCTCGAAGTAATGTGTCAAACGGTCCCAGGCTGGGTCCTCGAGTTGACAGGGGAGGTGTTTAGTGGGTAGTCCAGTCGCCTTCTTGCGAGCATGGGAGTCCTACACTCTGTGCGTAAATGGCATTCACCTCCCAACCACAAAAAAAAGGCGATTTTAGATGTAACTTAACATTACGGTAGATAGTAATCATATATAATAATCTTGATCGTTTTCTGATCATTTATGAGCAAGTTTCAAAACAGCGGCTGTTCAAATATTTCATTTTTTCAGATTTGTGTGGCCCTTTAGCAGTCATGTTATTCAACGGATTTTGATTAAACTTGGAATTATGGATTATTGAATTAAGTCCTTACATTAAAAAAAATTATCAAAATCGGTAGTACATAAACAAGTCAGAACTTTAAAACTTAATATTTTTAGTTGCAATGTTCAATAAAAATCTGATATTTTTGTTCCGGCCAGAGTCAAACTCCGATTTGAAACAGTGAACTTCCAGAGAAATATCTTTTAAAATAATCCAAAATCAAACGCTTAAATTTAAAATGGTGCCCTCTTATTCTCAGAAAATAATTGAAATTCGTTATTTTAGTAGCAACTGAAGTTGTGAATATATAAGGGGTACCGGTTAATTCATGCGGTTTTCTAACAGATGTCGTAACTTGATTTTTACTCCAGTGATTCACCTTTCCAAATATGTATTGTCATATAGTTTCAGAATCAGTATGTGTCATTTAGCTGAAGCGTAAACAACAACACTTTTTTTACTCTGAATATGTCGAATTTTGTGCCGAATAAAGTGTTTTTGCGGGGAGTGCTTCTTCATAGAAGAAAAAGGCTGCCGAAAGTCATCGTATTTCGGTGGAAGTGCATGGTGTGCATGCTCTAGCTGAGCGTACGTGACAGTCAAAAAAGTTTGAAGATCACGAATTGGAGACATTGCTCGACCAAGATCCATCCCAAACTTGCAAAATCACTTGGTGTCGCTCAACAAACCATTTTCGATCGTCTAAAAGCAATTTTTTACAATAAAGCTTCAGTTTTCGAAAAAAACGGTACCCCTATTACATATTTTATTTTCACGGAAAAGTTTGAAATGCCATACATTGGAAGTATTTATACAACCGAACATTTTTCTTAAACAGTGTTTCACTTACAAAGTGGCGGCCAGTCGAATTATTTTTTGCTTTTCAAACTAAGGGTGCTTACGAGAAATTTCCCTTTCTGGCTGGTGGTGTCAACGGGGATTTTTATTGTACGAGTACAACTCAAGAATCTTTATCAGGCTGAAGTCGTGAAAATAACCCAACCTAATCTTATTAGATTCTTCCATGGAAAATTGGATTCCAAGCTATCAGACACTATGCAGTTTCCGCAACATTTTTACTGGTAGAATTCTAAATAAAGCTGAAAATTGTATAAAAATGTTGCATTTTCTATCCTCACATTTCTCTCGCCCATCTTTCATTTAGATTAATCTAATGCATTTATCCACTTCAGTACGTGAACTACTCAGTACTTGTGCAACTTCAACTCTTATCCGATGCGTTCACTGGTCAGTGCTTCTGTGAAAGTTTCGATTAACACAGAAATGGCTACAGATTCCTAGTTCATAGATATTCGTAGCAAGTGCACTTTCATCTCATTATGCGAACTCGCTGACCGTAGTATCCGACCATAGTAAATTGTAAGTGGTTTTTAATGATAATCATACATCAAAAAGTGCACGCAACTTCCCAATGTAATAATTCGCGCAAAACGAAAAGTTTTGACGCATTCGCCCAACAACCGTGATCTAGCCAAAACAGCCCAACTCAGCAATTTAATTTGATGTAATTCACGAAACAGCTATCCCAGTTGTAAGTCATGCTCAATGGTTGCTTAGTCTTTAACCAGCATTCCATCTTTTATTACATATTCGATAAAATGTAATGTTGACGCGGTCGATTCGATGTGGGTTTTGAACAGTTTGAACACATATACATCATGCAAGCATATATTCGTCGGTATTTGTTTTATTACATAGTTTTTTTACAGATACACCTTCTAATCGCGTATCATTTGTAATTGAGATATACGTACAAATAAATATGGGCATGTATAACATGAATGAACGTCGATGGTGAATTTAACACAACCAAAGAGTTTACATTGATTTTTTTTTTGTTTGGCGGTTATTGCAATTTTGCGGAAAATTATCCATGTAAAACCAAAAGTAGTAGTTTTTTTTCAAACTGCAAGGAGAAATGGATTGAGTAATAAAAATAAGCAGTTGAGCAAAGTAAATGAAGAGTTTGTTGAACGTACCAAATTGGAAATTAATTCTTGATTATTCAATCGTAATTATGAGTGTCCTAAAAATGCCTCGATCATTTGCTAGTCATTGGAAAAATTGTTCAATATAGTAATTGGTGAATAGTTCAATGCAAGTTTGATGAAGTAATCAAATTTAGTAAGTGCTCTCTCGCGAATCGCGAAAAACGTGAGGTCAACTGTGCGTAAGGAAGAGAAAAATAATTGCTCAAATGAAGCGATAATTGAAAAGAAATATAGCATCAATCTTCATATGTTCCCCTTTAAAACTTTATGTATATTCATGGCTTTATCGCTCATAGAAAATTAAGTTTTCATGATATAAAGCGCCATTTTTCAAAATAAACGAATAATTACAAACATTACAAATCGAATATTTACAACTAATTCTCTGAATTCAATGTGATCATATTAGCATCGATGATGTTAAACTTTCTTGGCAGTCAACTGCGATGAAAACATCGGAAAAAAATATTTAAACCAATTTTATTATTTTAAATAATACAAAACTGCAAGAACGTGGCATAACTGATCCCACAGATGTTAACAGAAAATGTGTGGCATATTTATTTATTTAGAAAATCATATTTTACCGATTTTTAATCCGATTACAATCATAGGAATTCAGTAGGAGATACTTTTTGGAAAGGGATTATCGGGCGTATTGCGTGTTACAATTTCTATATACATACGACATACGTGCTCAGTATTCATTGACAAAACAACCCCTATTTATACAAAATGGCAAAACTAAGGATTAAAGCATTTAATAAATTGAAAACCCATTGAAATATGGCAAATAAAGTTTAGTTTGCATTGTAAAAATGATTTATAATGTATCATAACATTTTAACCCTTAAAAATCAACCCCGAGAGAACTGTTTATGACGAAATTTGAAAAGAAATAGCTTGAAGGATTTTGAAAGTGCTTTTATTAATTATTGCACGGTTTAAAATAGAATTTAGTCGTAATTTCGACGTTGATATCCGAATCTCACAACTACCGCTTACTAACTGACGCCTAACAACAAAAATTCTTTAAATTAAAGATTTTTGAATAAAAATTTTCTAATACACTATGAACTATAAATCACAACGCATTAAACATTAAAACCCCAAAAATGACTCCTTCTACTAGAATTTAAAAGTAAATTGTAATTCGAAAGTAGTCAAAAGCTTTATTGTGTGTTCTTGTATTACATTAAAGTCTCTTAACCCCATAGTAATTAGAACTGTCATTGTAAATTTTCAACTTCTTATCATTAAAATCACCTAAAAAGTTTTTTTATTCAAATTAAATTTAAATAAAGATTCAAAAAACTGGAAAAAAGTTTTTAGTAAGTACATGGGGTGTTCCAAAACAAACGAGACTGAGCGAAAATAGAAACGACAGGAGCTTTTTCTGATAAATTCGAGTTTATTTATTCAAAATAGTCTCCTCCGGCCTCGATACACTGTTTTGCGCGATCCAAAAGGTTTTCGAAAGAGTGTTTCAGGTCATTGACCGGAATGTCCTGCAGGATGTCGGTACAAGCCTTTTGGATGCCCTCTCTTTCTTTTCATGGCCAAATGCAATTTTCCGAATAGGTAGGAGTAACAGCGAGCCATATCAGGCGAATCGTTGATGGTTAAAATGCGATTTCTAGTAAAAAAAATCAGTCACAAGAGTGAATTTTTATGACAAAAGTCTCGTTTATTTTGTAAAAAACATGCACAGACCTTCGTAAGGCCCAAATCATCATTTAAAATGCGATAAATCGATGTTTTGAAGGTATTCCACATCGATTCCATGAATTTCAACGATGATTTCGGCTCATTTTTGATAAATTCAGGCGCAATTTCGATGGAGTTTTCGGTGATCACTGGTTTTGGGCGGCCCATATGTTCATCGTCATTATGTCCACCTCTGAAACGTGTAAACCACTCATGAACTCTGGCACGAGATAGACAATCATCGTCATAAACGTTTTACCGATTTTAAAACAAAATTCGATATTAGGTCTTTGTTCGAACTTCATTTTTGTACCGATGACACGAACATACTGTCACTTTAGACATAATAACTTCGCTTCCACAGAACCGAATGTCACCAAACTTTCACTGGAAGTCAGGAAGGGATGTAACTTTCCAATGCACTATCTCATTCACAGACGGCGCCACAAAAAATATTTTTGTGGCGATCATAAAAACTATTTCCACCACTGTGTGGCGCTGATATCATCTCGAGGAAGTTTGACTTTACACATCTGGCAACCAATAAGTTAGCAACAAGAAGACTTTTCATCAGCTGTTTTTTTGGCTTTTGGTCGCGAAGCAGACAAGTTTAGTTTCAGTTAACGAAATGTGATATATTTAGAATTTTGCAATAAATTGTTCTTTACCACATTAAGTGAGTTTCACGATTGCATTGTGCACGTCTTAATCCACGGAGTTCAAGGTGGCTACAACTGGTGACCCTATCATCGACGCGAGCCCCGGCTAGGGGAGCATCCATTAAAATGTCGACTGATGATTTGACAACAGGCATGTTCGTTCAACATACACCGCCGCCGACAAGGCGCGACAACAACACGTTGCTTGACACGCTATATGAACCAACCAAAGACATGATATCTTCGCCCAAATTTTTGCCACCGGTGGATGCAGCAACAAACTTTCCACCGTCGGCAGAAAGTGCTTCTGTCAAAGACGTGAAATTGCCACCATTTTGGCGAAGCGACCCGACGCTTTGGTTTGTAGAGGCGGAGGCGCAATTTTTGATCAATAAAATAACGTCCGCTCCTTATTACACGATAATCGCTGCTTTGGACATCGATATCCCGCAGCAAGTTCGCCACCAGTCACGAACAAATACGGGACGCTTAAACAGCATCTTGTCACCAGATTCTCCGAATCTAAGGAGCGACAGCTAAACCGGTTGCTCACAGGAGCAGACCTCGACGGAAAACAACCATCACAACTACTTCGAGAAATGCAAAATTTCGCACCTTTGGATTCGTCTGAGGACATCCTCAAAACATTGTGGATGAAACGACTGCTAGTGAGCGTCAGGTGCGTTCTGGCTGCTAGCGAGCATTCCGAACTCTACAAACTCGCAAAAATAGCAGACCGCATAGTGGAAAACAGTGTTTCGGCTTACGTATGCAGGCGCATCTGACGTTAGAACTCAACAAACGGCTTGAAAAAATCAAGCGTCAGCTTAATAACGTTGTCATTCAGATGACAAAATCAACAAACAATTTCAACCTCTCTGATTTGCATGGTTCGGCAGGTGGTGCAAGAGACCACCACACTTCAACTAACAACGAGGCTTGCTATTACCATGAAAGATTTGGCGTAAAAGCGAAGCGGTGCTCGGAGCCTTGCTCGTTTTCAAGCAAATCAGCATCAGGGAAACTGAGACAGTTGCCTTCCATCACCGGAGTGGTAGACAACATAGATAAAATTCCGGAATTCAGACTGCACATAGCCAATCAGCAGTCACACTTAAATTTCCTAATCGACTCCGTATTGTCCGTCTCGATTCTGCCTAAACGCTTCGCTCAACTTCAACAGCAGCAAATGCTAACATTATATGCCGCCAACAACACCACAATTACCACGTATGGTAAACGGTGCTTGAAGATACACTTAGGTTTCAAGCGTCTATTTGCGTGGAATTTTATTGTAGCAAATGTCTCTACACCAATTATCGGGGCGGACTTTTTGACACATTACAATTCTATCTGCTCCTGCTCGGGACAAATCGCTATATTTTCGGAGTTGTCTGACAGGCGAAAAACTGAAAGCGGCACGAGCAGAATTTGATCGGATGCTTAAAATGGGTATTTACCGTACTTCGAGTAGCCCTTGGGCCAGTCCCATCCATATGGTGGCCGAAAAATCCGGGGGCTGGAGAGTTTGTGGCGACTATCGCAAACTTAACGCTCAAACAGTACCGGGTTGATATCCAATTGCACATATTCACGACGTGGCTGACCGGCTTCACGGTAAAACTATATTTTCGAAGTTGGACCTAGAACGGGCTTACCATCAGATCCCGATGTCCGAAGCCGACATAAAAAAGACAGCCGTCACAACGCTATTCGGGATGTTTGAATAATTAGTCATGCCTTTCGGTCTTAGAAATTCCATACAAACTTTTCAATGGCACATGGACAATATCCTCTACAGACTGGAATTCGTCGTCTGCTATATAGACGATATCATTATCATGTCAGACAATGCTGACCAACATCGAGAACACCTCAACACGCATTCGCTCAAAGTCTTGACAAAGCCAATCCGAGGCAATTGAGCCAGTTGGATTTCATCTCTCAGTTTACAACGGAGATAGTCCACATCTCCGGCTCGGAGAACCTGGTAGCCGACGCCTTCTCCAGAATTAATACGATCAGCATGCCATTCACCTTAGGCCCAACTCAACCAGCCGAGGCTCAACAAGAAGACGACGAGCTTTGTGTGCTCCTAGACAACAGCAACAACACGGGATTACAACTACAAAAGCTTTCAATCGGTAGTGCAACAGTTTACTGCGATACTTCAACGGGACACATTCGTTCTTACGTCCCACCGGAACTTTGTCAACGGGCTTTTGCTCATTCCCCCCAGCGGCAAGGCCACCCTTCACCAGCTGCACCAAAAGTACGTATGGCCCAGCATTCAGAAGGACACGATACGATGGACCTGCAACTATATCTCCTGTCAACGCTCGAAAATCCAACGAGACAACAGGAACCAGCCCATCTCAATAAACGTACCGAACGAAAGATTCGATCATGTACACATCGACATCGTCATTCTGCCGTTGATGAGCGGGTATCGATATTGTCTTACCATGGTAGACAGGTTTTCACGGTGGCCATAAGCAGGCCCCATGCAAGACATGACTGCGGACACAGTCGCCAACGCTTTTTACAACACCTGGGTTGCGCGTTTTGGAACTCCCAAAACGTTGACAACCGACCAAGGCGCTCAATTTGAGAGCGCACTTTTTCGAGCCCTTACCAATCTGACCGGAACGAAACGAATTAGAACAACACCTTATCATCCTTCGTCCAATGGTGCGATTGAGCAATGGTACCGAACCTTCAAATCAGCTCTTATGTGCAGTCAACCAACATCCTGGATAGAACTACTTCCAACTATTCTACTAGGATTGCGAACGTCACTCAAGGAGGACTTGGGAGCTTCACCCGCCGAATCACTTTAGGGCGAACAGCTACGTGTTCCAGGCGAATTTTTTACAAACGAGGACATGCCAGCCGATCCCACGTTTTTTTGTCGAGAAATTTCGTGAGCATATGTGACTCCTTCGACCGACACCAACGGCTCACCATATAAAAAGAAGCCTTCTTCAATACAAGGATCTCTAAACTTGCACTCATATTTTCCTGCCGTTCAATGCAATCAGACAGCCGTTGGAGCAAGCCTATACAGGAACACACGAGGTGGTTAAACGAATCCACGATCGCTTCTACTCCAAAAGATGACAACGAACAACATCATGACATTCCCCTCAGAACGTAAAGTCGGACGGCAAAGCCAACACCAACTTGACGTCAATTCTAGAAAGGGGGTACTGTGGCGATCTTAAAAACTATTTTCACCACTGAGTGGCGCTGACATCATCTCGAGGAAGTTTGACTTTACATATCCGGCAACCAATAAGTTAGCAAAAAGAAGACTTTTCATCAGCTGTTTTTTGGCTTTTGGTCGCGAAGCAGACAGGTTTAGGTTCAGTTAACGAAATGTGATATATTTAGAATTTTGCAATAAATTGTTATTTACCACATTAAGTGAGTTTCACGATGGTATTGTGCACGTCTTAATCCACGGGATTCAAGGCGGCTACATTTTTATGACAAAAGTCTCGTTTATTTTCGAATGCACCATGTAGAACGTTTATTTGTATTTTTAATCATTACTTTACATTAAAATATTAAAAAACAAGTATTAATTATTTAAAAATTAAAATTCATACGCAGAATCATTATTTGTACTCTCTGCTTACATATATATTATCATCATCATCTATGGCGGGGCAGCGCAAGCCGGGCCTTGGCCTCTAGGATTAATCTCATCCAATCATCACGGTTCCACGATCTCATCCATCAATTGTTCACTTCCAACAAGGATCTGCTGTCAGCTTCTATCGTGCCTTCCCATCGAGTCGTTGGTCGTCGTTCTTGTGCTCTGCCCTTTAATGTTCTTTTGGGTAGCCGGTTTTCTTCATGTCTTTCTACATGGCCTGCCCATTGAAATCCACGTAACTTTACGCAAGTAGATACAGGTGGTTCGTCAAATAGATAATGCAACTCCTCGTTGTAACAAAGTGCTACTGTTTTTCTTGTTTCACTGGGCCATCGATTTTCCGAAGCACTTTGCGTTGAAATATGTCCGCTGCCTTTTTGGATTCGCTATATGTTTCACTTTCATATAACAGCACAGTGTTTTATGAATGCGCAGCTTATTTTGCCCGTGCACAACTCTAGGGCTTAGAATCTCCGTAAATTCGTTGTTTACCTTGACCTGGGACTCTGTGTTTAGCATCATAGCTTTGACCATGCGGACTAGTTTTATTGAGACGCTAAAGTCAGGCATTATTTTGTACAGGGCATTTTTTTGTACAGAGCATTTTTGTCGGAACTGTCATATGATTGCTTGGTCTACAAAGAGTTGCTGCACATCGATGTTATATTCCCAGCACTTTTCAAGCACCTGCCTAACTAAGAATATTTGGTCAATTTTAGACCGTCCATTTTGAAAGCCTCTCAGATACACTCCTCTTATAATTTCATAATACGGCTTTAATTTTCTTTCTGTGATTTTGGAGAGCACTTTATATGTCGTACACAGTAGAACGATGCCTCTATAATTTTCACACCTTAACTTGTTCCTATTTTGGTGTATAGGACATATTACATATACTTTTTCACCAGTCTACTGTTCACTGCTCCTCTGACCATATTCTGCATGTTAGAACATGGAAAAAATCAGTTGGATAGGGATGGAGGATATTCTTTCTTCTTATCGGTGGCCTGCCTATATATATGACATATAATCGGAACACTGTCTGAATCAAAAACATAATGAATCCTACCTAATTCCTCAAACGCATCACCGGGAATGAAGCCAGTTGTGAGAGATGTCTCAATGTACCCGTCAGTAGGGTGGAATGGCTGCGAAATCAAGAGATTTTTGCACACAGTTACAGAATTTGCAATGTGATTCTGAAGAAGCCTCAATATGAATACGGCGGTCCCCAAAGGTTAGAAATTAAGTGAAATTTATGATTTTAGTAGCAATAGCAACGGAAGTGTTGAATATATTTTCATGGAAACGTTTAAAATGACTTATATTGGAAGTATTTATAGAACAGAACATTTCCCTGAAATAGTATTTGACTTTCAATGTGGTGGCTAATCAAATTATTTCTTGCTTTTTGAACCGAAGGGTGCCTACGAGAAATTTGCCTTTCCGGCTGGTGAAACCAACGGCGATTTTTTTATTTAGAGGATATGAAGGCTGTCTTGTACGCGAGTGATAAGTTCTTTCAGGTTAGTCCCACCTTGATTATTTTTCACAGTTCCTCGTTTTGGAGAAAAGCATTGTAGTCTTCCTTTGCCAGCCGCAGACCTTCGATGCTGATGAGGATAGTTCAGGTAAATGTAGGTTCCAAGGATAGGGGAGTGAACTCGAAAATCTTACATGTTCTCTCTTTGATGGCAGTTGCCTCCATAACTGGTTGAGATATAGCGATCAAATACTGGTTCGTAGTTTTCCTCAAGGTTCTTATGCTTATGAGCCCATCTACCTTCCGTTCTATAGTTTTTGCATAAAACTTGTTAGAAATGGTCTGACTCAGCCGTCAAAGACAGTTCATTTCTGCTTAGATTTCAAAATTGGAGGACACGGTCAATGAACAGAGACAGTTGGAGGTTGCTGGAAGCCGAGATCCGAGAGGGGCTATAATGCTACGAAGAAGAAGTTAGAAATATGAATAAGAGTTCCGGATTCCCTGCAGCAACATAATATTATAAAATTGTTGACAAGATTACTATGCTAATTTGTTACGGGCATCGAAGGATATTAACAGAACTTCACGATAAAGTCAAAGTACCGCTGGAACAAGTGTGTGGATAAAAGAAGGTAGTTCTTTGGAGGAGGCAAAAATCAATGAACTTAGGTTGTTTCTTGTGTACGAAATACTACAAGGACAATGACTCCCGGCCCTGCTATCGTCCGTCTTTTTGGATACGAAACAATTGACCTTTTTTTGGTATTTGAACTTAACTTTTGATATTTACCAAATTTATATCATTTATTTAACATTTTTATATGATTAACGTATACTAACGCCAAGTTTTGATTGAGTTTATTTAAGATAGATAACTTCATTCAATACAAATTAACAAAAAACAGTTTTATGTATGTCAAATTTAAATACATATGCATAAAGTTATATTAAAGTTGCTCTAGCTTAATAAATATCGCAGTAATTATACCATTAATTCATAATAGACATAAACTGATCTCATTAACCCAAATAGACTTCTATTGCTTTTAATTATAGCTAAACAATATTTGAATAAATTCAGTTATTTCCAATATGGCTAGATAAACACAATTAAATCAAACATATTTTACGCAAAAATTTGCCATTTTTCTAATCATCTTTCATTTATTTACTAATCGCAGACAGGCAACCAATTAACAGCCAAGAAAACAAAAAGCAACAAAGTAGAAATCATGCACTTTAACTAATAAATTGGATAATGTTTCACGCATTGCATTGAAGATAATAATTCTTCATTTGTTTCTTAACAAACGTACTTGATCAGTAATCGAAACTTATTACCCAATTTACTCAAATAATTTGCCATTATTTATTGCAGACTAAGACTGCTAATATGCGTGCAGAAACATGCTATACTATAATAAGAAATTGAAACGAAAGATAGCAAACATATATTTTCTGATAAATTTTTATACAATAATAAGTTGCTATAATTATGAAAGTGAAAATGTATACTTTAGATTTTTTCAAGCGAATGTATAGTTAACAGCATGTTAAGACTGAACTGAATGGTTTTATTGCATTGCAACGATTTAGTTCTTTTTTATAATGAGAAAATAAAAAGATATGGTTGGAGGTAATTTTGATTTTCTTACTATCCAAATTATGCTATTTGTCAGGAATAAATTACATTGAAGTGAAAATGATATGATAATGGTTGAATAATATAGAGCGAAACGATACTAAGGGCATGTAATGTCAGTTTAGAAAGTCCTCTATCTTTAATTGTGAATTTAGTTGAACGGAAGTAACGATTGAAATAAAATATAAAAAAATATACAATATCAAATTTTAACACAGATATATTTTGCCTCAGTTTGTCAAAGAATCCCTGTTAAATTAGGCTTTTTAATTTTTGCGAAGCCCTAGCCAAAAAGAACGGGATTTTTTTATTTTTATGTCTCACTGACAGTTGTTTCAGCACTTGAATCGATACAAAATTCGAAAATCACTGTCCCATACTTTTAAACTCATTCAGTGAACTTGCATAAAAAAGAAACGCAGTTATCCGAAAAATTAGTTTAGAATTGGGGGAGAGGAAAATAGTGAGTATTTTTATTAATTATAGGCAAATTCATTTATTGACGATGTGAATTTGCCAAAATGGAAATCAGTGAAAACTGTTCTGACACATCAGCATCTATAATTTTTTTTCTTTTTCAATAACAGTAGAACCCCGTTCATCGGGATCTCCGGCATATTTTAAACATCATAGCAACGAAAATATTTCAAAAACAGGCCCCTATAAGTCCAAAATTGATTTAAATGTATTTTCGAGGAGCTATATCGTGTGATTTTTCAAGCCCCTTAGATCTTGTTCATGTAATCTTCTTATGATTGACGAAAACAGTAATATAAAATCTAAAAAATTGGCAAAAAATTACCGCGGTGAAAATGTTTAACACAAAGGCGTTGATATGCTGTGACTCATTAGTTGCATAGCACTCTAGAAGTCCTGTATTTATAACTTTTACTCGCCCATACTCCCCATATTCCTTGTAACCGCAGCCACCAAATACCGGTCTGTCACAATTAAATTTTTTTACATTGACAGTGTACTTTCCAAATGGTGTTGAAATATTTTCCTTATCATGCCCACTGCATTTTGTGTTACCAAATCTGTCAGGCCGGTATTTGGTGGCCGCGCTTTATCATCCTAACGACAGAGATAATTTTGTTCACCGAGTGTGTTTTTATCGGATTCTTTATGTGAAAAATTCATTGCACTGAACGCATTAAAAATGTTATTTAAACGGAAGAAGAGTTTAGTTTTCAAGGAAAAAACTAGAAGCTTCAAATCGAATTGAAAAATTCCCGTTGGCAGCACCAGCCGGAAAGGTAAATTTCTCGTATGTAGCGTAAGGTTTCAAAATAGAATTTGGCTTGCCTACTACTAGACTTCTTACTGCAATTTTTGTAGCATCTGATATAATTTATTTAATAACATCTAAAATTATTATATTATATTATAATTTATTTAATGAAATTTAAAATTATTTTGATATAAAAAAAAGAATGAAAAGATAAATTGAAGAGGAACTCGGTTTTTTCATTCACATGAAACCCTGACCCGGCATGGCACATGCCACGTTGGCTGGCCCTTCCACTCATGAGCTAGCAATCGGGTGAGCTCACCCCTTCTCTTTGCGTTGCAGGTGCTCTTGTAGGGTAGAGTGGCCTTCCGGTTGAGGTTCTTATCTATGCTGAAGTGTTATGTGATTCCGTCATATAAGACTTTAACATAAATTTGAAACGTTAATATTTTTCATTTAAAGGAAAAATTCATGCGAATTATGTTTGTATGAGTTTTTCATTTAAATGGAAAATATCTGAAATCTGAAAATATCTGATCTTGATCCGGATGGAGGGTGCGAGAGGGCACCACTTTCACCTGGATGCCCCACTCTTATTTGGGGGTCGTAAATATAGACGAAAAAGACGAGATCCTCTCAAGTCTCGTCCGCGTTCGTCAGGCCCAGTCTGTCGCTTTGGCAATATATCTCCCTTCAGTAAGTTACCTCGGTCTCGACACCGTCGAATCGAGTCCTACAATCACCGAATTTTTTTTTTGTAGTGGGCCCTTGTGCTTGGGAAAAGAACCGACCCCACGACACCGCAATGCTAGCCTGCCAGCGCATTCACGCATCCTCAGACAAGGCCAATTCCGGTGAGCACCAACATCTTCACTCGCCGAGGCAGCAGACCATCGATGCAGTCCTTTACGGACAATTATATTCTTCCTAATTCACTACAACTTACCAAAAACAATAGCTTTAAATAATGTTCTATTGATAATGATTTCCCTAGCGTGTGAAGGATCAAAGCGAGACTAAGACTAGTTGACTTGACCGAAAAGGACGCCGAACAATTCCTGAACAAGGGCAAAGTACGAATAGGGTGGGTTGTCTGTAGGATACGGCGAAGAGCAACGCCTCTTCAATGTTCCGAGTGCCTTGGCTATGGTCACACCACACAAGTATGCAAAGGACCCGATAGGAGTTCCCTATGTTAAAAATGCGGTGAAATGGTACATAAAAGAAAAGAGTGTACGAAGGAGGCACACTGTATTCTGTAATGATTTTCCGTCTACGTCCGCTTGAACGAAATCGGAACCGACCTCTTATCGGTTCTAGACGTGAAGTATGAGTCGTGCCAACGAATGGTACCAACCGGTCAACCAGTCGGTGCATCCGTAATCCATTTCGCTGTGGCTGCTTCTCGAAGAGTTTTTCGGTCGCAGGTCTTTAAATGGATAACGCTCAATCACGTGTTTCAGCCACCATTAAGTGCCCGTTTCAAATGCGTCAAAAATTCAAATATACGGAAAAGAAACCTTCTTTACTTTATTCCGTATTCTCTTCATTCTTCCAGTCAACAACAAAAGAACTAGGTTCAATTTCGCGTTCCCGAATTGCACCGACGCGGTACCGAAAAATATTCTACGTTAATTTGACTTCGAAGAAATCTACTCTTAAAAAAATATAAAGTAAACGAAGGTACCGCATACCGCACGCGACACGAAACCGGCCATCCGCGGATTTCTAGAACCCTACCCTCTTCACGGCATATGTTACTTACCGTAGGTTCTCTCTCCTGCTGGAAAAAATAAGGGCAGGCTGGAAAGGAGAGTAAGTCATGTTACTCTTTAGCAATTCATATTATTTTTTTTTTTTTTCAGATGTACCAAAAAATTTTTTTAGCAGTTTTAGTAGTAATAGTAAAAATAAGAAGAAGGATATAATAAAGCGAATTTTAAATCTTAATATTAATTCCTGCAAACTTATTTTTTTGTGCTACGGTGTAAATGATTTTTTTTTCTTTTTTAATTTTATCTATAAAGATTTAAAATACAAATTTATTATAATTTGAATTATATACAATGGCACAAGCTTATTTTTAATATTTTACAGTATTCGCAACTGGGTCATTGTTTGCCAATTTCAATAAGATTTGATTAAAAACTAAAATGACGCAAGATTCTAACGCAAAATAATCCTAGTTGATATTCGCTTGATTTAGTTGGTTTTTTTTACGATTGCTAGTTTGTGGAAGTAAGTCTTTTTCTACTCTTTAATTGCTAGCTTAGTGGTGTCATGTCCTCTTTCATTTTGTGGTCGTTCAAATGATGTTTAAATTGTCTTTAGAGTTTTAACATTGCATGATCAACTAAGTTGGAATTCGCGTTCCCTTAAAAATATGTGTTCTCTATTATTGGTAGCTTTTACATCTTGGTTGTGGGTAAAGGTAGAGTAATACATTTGACTATAAGCTATGATTTTTCATTTCTTCATAAGTATACAAAAGGGAAATTTTATGATGATGTTCTGTCGAAACTGGTACTGCCACCATCTGGGTTCGGAACAGTGATTTCTAAGCGGAGAGTTGTGGACGAGGGGATGGTTTCGTGTGGATTCGGTGCTCAGGGATCACCTTCTTTAGTGTGTACCTAACGCCGAATGAATCGATATCATCTTTCTAAGCCAAGCTTAATGCTCTGGAGGGCGCTGTCTCGAACGCAGAGGGCAAAGTGCTCGTTGGGGGAGACTTCAACGCTAAAGCAATTGAATGGGGCATGCCTCAAACAGATCCGCGGGGAAAGCGAATCCTGGAAATGGCAGCCAGGACGGCGCTCGTTGTACTAAACACCGGCTTTGAGGGGACCATACCAGACGTATCATTCGCCTCGGAGTCCTTAGCACGGAGGATACACAATTGGAAAGTATTAGAGGACTATCCAGCCAGTGATCATCAGTGCATTCTACTTGAGATAAGTGACGTTGTCTCCCGACGTCTGTGCTTTCGGCTTTCTACAACTGGATGGAACATCGGAAGGATGTACGTCGAGAGCTTCGTCGAGGTGCTCACACCAGGTGAGCCGCTGCAGGGAGCTTCGGAGTTGACGGAAGAACTGGCAGCTCAAGACGTGGTGAACTCTACTATGAGCATCATCACGACTGCTTGCTGCGCTTCTATGCCCCGTCGAACACCCCGGCACGGCAAGCCCCCAGTGTACTGGTGGTCTACTGAAATCGCTGAAAACCGGAGGGAGTGTCACAAGCTTCGGCGTGAGGCTCAACGGGCGCGGAACCGTGACGAGGCATGCAACCGGGTGGTACCATATAAATCGGCCAGGAAAGGCCTTTGCAAATCGGTCAACAATAGTAAGACTCGCTGCTGGCAAGACCTAGTGGACAATGTGAACAAGAACCCATGGGGCCTTGGCTACAAGCTAGTTATGCGGAAGCTTGGTGCCCTACGGCAGCCTTGTATACATGTTGCGGAAAAGATGGATGAGATAGTGCGGGGACTCTTCCTTGCCCATCCCGTCCATGTTGACGCTGTCCATGGTGGAACAGCAGTCGAGGGTCCACTCTTCACACAGCCAAAATTGGAGGAGGCAGTCCTTTCATTGAAAACGAGGAAGGCTCCAGGTCCAGATGGTGTTCCGGGTGAGGTGTTGCGGCTTGTCTATCACCATTGTTCTGATTTGCTGCTCAGCACATTCAACGCTTGCCTACGGGACTTGTTTTCCCGGTAGGATGGAAGGTGGCGAGACTCGTGCTGATCAGCAAGGAGAAGGGAAATCCCGAATCGCCGTCTGCATACCACCCGTCGTGCATGCTAGACACGGCTGGGAAAGTACTAGAGAAACTCATCAAGGGAAGACTCACTGACGCGTTTCGTGCTGCTGAGGAACCTTTCTCCCCGGCAATACGGCTTTAGAGCAGGACGTTCTACTATCGATGCGATCGCAGAAGTGGTGAGCGCGGTCCAAAAGGCAGAGGCACATAGTCGCACAAAGCGACGGATCGTCCTGTTGGTGATGGGTGGATATTCTGGATACGCTGGAAACCCCTTTTTAAGTTCCAGAATATCTAATGCGACTTTTGAGGGACTACCCAAATGACCGAAGCCTGCTCTACGACACGACACAGGGCCTACGAAGGTTGGTGGTTACATCGGATGTTGCCCAGGGATCTATCCTTGGTCCAGACTTGTTGATTGATCGGCTATGCGGATGATGTTGTGGCTCTGGTCGCTAAACGCACCGTTGAATAAGCGCAATGATGGCTAGGTATGCTAATGCGCCGAGTGAGAGACTGGATGACTGCTCGTGGGCTCAGTTTAGCACTGGAGAAAACCGAAGTGGTCATCTTGACAAAAAAGCGAATCCCTAGAGTAAGAATGATCAGTATTGGAGACATACAAATCGAATCCAAGCTAACGGTGAAGTACCTGGGGCTACTGATCGACTCGAAGATGAATTTGTCTGAGCAAATCAGGGCAACGGCTGAGAAGGCTGCTTCAGGAGTATCGGCTCTGAGTCGACTTAAGGGCACCCTTCTATTCTCAAGAGGAGCACCTTTCTATTCTATCGAAGGGTACTCTTCAAATGAATAGAAGTGTATCATAAAGTATAGAAGGGTTCCCTTCTATAGACTAGAAGGAAGAGTACAAGAATGCTTCCCCAGAGAATAGAAGGATGCCCTTCTATAGAATACACACCTAAAGAATAGAAGGTTGCTCCTCTAGACAATAGAAGGGTATTTGTAATCGAATTCATTTTCGCCTTCACAAAATACTCCAACTGAAAATAGAAAAAAGACAGCTTCCTTTTAATTTTGTGTATTATTTTTATTCTCGAAATCGATTTTCGACCGTAATCGTTCGGTCTTCTTCAGCGAAGAACCACATCTAGTGACAAAAAAGGCTCAATACATTTAAGACTATCCAATATATGCATTTATGGGAGTCCCACACTCTGTGCATGAATAGCATTCACCTCCCTACCAAAAAAAAAAAAAATATATATGCATTTTGAGTCTCACCACCAAAAGACTGGAAATCTATTGAATTAAAATAGATACCATATTTTATTAGCTAATTTTTATGAATCATTATTGTTAGTATTAATATTATTTTTATGTAATATTGACTTACATGGAGAAATATTACCTTCACTTTAAATGTCAAAAAGAAATTTTAGTAACAATGAAAAGCAAGCATTACTAATTCTTTTCATGAAATTCATCAAAATGACACATTCCATTATTTGTGTGTGCAATTTTATTCAAGGCAATAAACTTTGCCATTATCTCTTCCATAGTCATCCATTATATAAATCCGGCGACATTGAATATCATCCAACAAAGATTACTGAACCATAAATAAATCCATTTGCAATTCTAAAATTCATCATAGTCCACTTGGCTGCGCGTCGACTACGTGCAGTGCCCAAAGTTCATGGTTAGTTGAGAATTTCATTTCAATGCCATTTTCGTATTAATAAACATTAGTCGGTCACAGACGGTGCATCGAATAATTGTTTGATCTGCTGCTGATCTCATTAGTCTGATTATGATTTCCCACATCATTTCTAATTTTATCTGCCCAAAGCAATGCACATACTCGTACGAACTCATCTTCGTACGTTTGCAAACATATTCGATTGATCAAGTAACTGAATAACAGCAATTTGGACATGTACACCACACTCACTCGTATACCGAGAGCCATAGTCTCATTATCCGATTACTGTTCTATCGATAAATTGCTTGAAACTGACCGTACTCGTATCCATTTTGATCTGTTTAGACAACACACACTACACATTCCGTATGAATTTCAGATTTCATGCTCATGTTCCAGATTTTCCCTGCGTCTGATGCGTTCATTGTTGTTCTTCAGCCAATTGGCAAGATACGAGCATGAGGGGGAACAATTACCGTAAGCGGCTAATAGGCTTTGGGTGCTTTCTTGAGACCGGGCTAGTGAGCTTTGAGCTTGAAGATGAGGTTAATTTTCTTGTTTCTAGCGAGATTATAAAAGAATAGATTTCAATACTTATTGAGTGAGTAGGTTATTGGGATGAATTATAGCTGGCGGTTATGGCTATGAAGTTTTTGCTGCTTCTGTCCATGCTTCATGTTCATAAATTTATTGGAAATTCGATATTTAATGAAGACGGTACCGAAAGAAAATATCACTGCCGATGCTTTTTTATAGATTTTGCAAATATGATTGATGTTACTTGGCTACCTTTTGGAAAGGAAGCAAGAAGCAGTTGAAAAGTGCAAACATACGAATTTAACGGTTGCACATTTTTCAGTAGATCCATATTTCACTATGGTCGGTTTGATACTTCCCTCAAAAATGTATTGTTTTTCTCAAAAGATGATTGGTCTTGATGGTTCTGATTGATAAAAAATTCTTCAGTTTAGAGAATTTTAAAAATATTTAGAAATAGATAAAGCCGTTGCACTTTTTCAAAACTAGATAGCAGTTAGATTCCATTTATGATGAGGTCGATAGTCTGCGAGAAGAACTAACATTTAAAATTTGCATGAATTTGAGAGGTTACTGACTTAAGTCTTTTGTTTTGTCTAGGTTAAGCGGAAAAAGTATTGAAACAAATTTTCAATTTGAGTTTATTCATTATAAGAGAATGAATGAAGAAACGCTGCAATAAGTCATTAGAAACGCTGCAATAAGTCTTTAGAGAAGAAACAATGCAAACTAGAATAAAATATTAGCCCTAATTGATCATAAGCATTGTAAGTATGCTCCACCCCATGCTAATATTCCATAGCTTACAATACTATTGAAAAGAGAATAATAAATGCATGCAAAATAATTATACGAGTAGTATATTCTTTTCAGGGCTTTGTAGCCCAGTCATATTAGGGCTTTCACCTCGGAATGAAAGATAATAAGCTGCAAATTGGTATGAACCTTTGTTTTGTCATTCTAAATGTTGTCTCAAAAGTCACAATCGTTATCGTGTCCGCGTCTCAATATATTCAAGGTCAAAGGTCACAAAAATCGGTTTTTCGCGAATATCTGGCTTCCTATCGGTTAAATGAGATTTGCATTTATTATAAAAGTTGTAGGCTATAAAATTCCCTACAACTTTTGTTTAAACTTTTTTTTCATACGACCAACCGTTTTGAAGGTAGAGCGCGAAGAGTGCACATCGTACAGTCATATACGGCCTAATGCAAGGTCAAGCGTGAGTTATGGTTATCAGTACGTTATAAAGTCAATTATTTACTTGGAAATTATAATTATTAAACAATGCCTATTATTTATGTACTAACTATTAATTATTTATATTTAATTAAAGTAAGTAACTTGATTATTTATATATAATTATTCATATTTAACTATTTAAGTATAAAATATTATTAATTCTGGATTATATATTTTAGTTTTATTTTAAGTTAAAATGATAGTAAGAGTATATATTTTACACATATTTTAAATATTAAATACGGCATAATATACATTTATCAAAATGTGAGTTCAAATATCAAAAGTATCTTTGTTGATTTTAATTGTAATGAAATTGGAAATGGAAGCTAATTATCTTCTTCTTGTTCGTCGTCTTCTTCTTCTTGTCGCTCAAAAATGTTCGATTCATTGTCATCATCCTCATTATCTGTCATGTTCATCTCCAAACCTTCCAGAATATCGGGATCATATGTATTTTCTTCATCGGGATTACTTGGATACAGTGAAGCGTTGAGGCAAGCTTGTCCGTTGCACTGGCCGCAAGCTAAAGAACATTGTAGCCCTGATTTTCTGCATCCACAGCGGGAACCACAACCATTTTTGCAATTGCAAAATATTACGTTTAGTAGTTCGGCTGGTGCTGGAGGTAATAACGTTCGTATGGGCTCCAGGATTTCATTTTCAAGCCTTGAATACTATAGAACATCTGTCCCGGCAATGAATAGAAAAGGGCATAGGGTAGGGACAAGTATTTCCAGGTATATAAGTATTGAGAAATTTACGTGTTTTAAAGAAAAGATATATAATGTCGTGTTAACTTAAAATAAAACTAAAATATATAATCCAGAATTAATAATATTTTATACTTAAATAGTTAAATATGAATAATTATATATAAATAATCAAGTTACTTACTTTAATTAAATATAAATAATTAATAGTTAGTACATAAATAATAGGCATTGTTTAATAATTATAATTTCCAAGTAAATAATTGACTTTATAACGTACTGATAACCATAACTCACGCTTGACCTTGCATTAGGCCGTATATGACTGTACGATGTGCACTCTTCGCGCTCTACCTTCAAAACGGTTGGTCGTATGAAAAAAAAGTTTAAACAAAAGTTGTAGGGAATTTTATAGCCTACAACTTTTATAATAAATGCAAATCTCATTTAACCGATAGGAAGCCAGATATTCGCGAAAAACCGATTTTTGTGACCTTTGACCTTGAATATCTTGAGACGCAGACACGATAACGATTGTGACTTTTGAGACAACATTTAGAATGACAAAACAAAGGTTCATACCAATTTGCAGCTTATTATCTTTCATTCCGAGGTTGACCCCTTTTTTTTACCTAATATGACTGGGCTATTATTATTATTCTTTTCAGGGCTATATTCTAACTTACAAAACCTTATTGAAATTGAGACTGTCTGTCTGTGTGTCACAGAAGTGCAGCAAGAGATACCTTTCAAGCCAAAATTCACTCAACTTTGTTAATAATAACAGTATTTATTTGTGACGGTGGGAAGGCAGTCTACAGAGTGGCTGAAAAACCATGAAAGTCGATGAAATTGGCCAAAAGTACAACGTTGGCCGGGAAGGTGATGGCCTTCGTTTTTTGGGAAGCGCATGGAATAATCTTCATCTTTTACCTTCAGAAGGGAAGAACAGTCACAGGAGAGTATTATACAGCGTTATTAGACAAACTGAACGACGAATTAAAGGAAAAACGGACCCATATGGCGAAGAAAATAGTCTGTATCATCACGATAACCCACTATCACACACGTCCTTGAAGGCGATTGTCAAATTGGGCCAATTACGATTCGAATTAGTTGCTCACCCACCGTATTCTTCAGACTTGGCCCCCCGCAACGATTATTTGTTCCAAAAGCGGGAAGGAGCTTCAGATTGAATGAGGAAGTCATTGCGAATAACGAGGCGTATCCCGAAGGTTTAGACTTTTCGTACTATAGAAAGGACATCAAAATGCTCGAAAAGCACTATACCAAGTATATCACCCTCGAAGGCAGCTATGTTAAGGAATAAATATAACTCTGCCCAAAAAACACATGCTTTCATTAAAAATCCCGGGACTCATTAGCCGTTTTGGCGTTTCAACTAGAGTGTTTGACTTACGAATATGTGAAGTTAAAGAATTCATATACAATAACTCAACAAGTGTAACAGGCAACGAAAGTATGCCTATTATTATATTATCAAAATATAAAAAATAATTAGCAGCAGTTATCTAAAAGCTACTAAAACTTTAAATGAATTGCCAAAAGAGTTGAAAACCTTACATAAGTTTGAAATGTTCTTTAAAGAAATGATTATTATAAGGTTCAGAGGATTTAATATCCAGCTTTTTACAATAAAACCTATCAACTAACATCTACTTAGGTTAGTTTTAAGTTTAGTTTTGATTTCTATTATTTTACTGTACATATTTCAGTTTACGTATAACGAGCAACAGTCCGCGTGGTGTAGTGGTTAGAGCACTCAACCTGCTAGCCGAAGGTCTCTGGTTCGAGTCTTGTTGGCGCCAAAGAGATTTATTTCGAATGATTCTTTGGACGGATTTTAAGCCCGTTTAGTTATGTTACGTGCTGGATTAAAACCAGAATGTATCGCAGCTGGGTAGACGGACACATGGTCAAAGCATGGTACTGACCATATCACCTTGTGAAGTGCCGATACATTCGATCAAGATAATGAGATACTCTAACTATCTCTAAGCGAAGGCGCAAAATGGGCTGTAGTGCTACAATACCATATGCAACAAGAACAAAGTGAGCAACTTGAATAGAAAAAAAAAAACAAGAACATAAAATACTAATAAACTATTAGGAGCTAAGAAGAATGTTATGTAATATGCTTTTAAAAGCGTTTAAAGAATATGGCAGGGGACCCAGCTGGAGTTCATTGTAGCGATGTGATACGCGTGTAAAAACGAATAAAAATAAATATCAGTTCGAGCAAAGGCCACAATAAATATGTCAGCTGAACGCCGATTCAAGGTGGGACGTATATAAAGCCTTTCTTGAAGGTTGGATGAAAGAATACCGTGATACATTTTAAATAAGCAATACAGGTCTAAGAATTCTTTCCTTTTTTAAGTGATGGGATGTTGAGGATCTGTAAGCGTTCATCGTAGGAGCTGTAAGGGAGATTATATTTGTAGAATAGAGAACGTGTGAATTTACGCTGCACAATCTCAACAGCATCCGATAGATTGGTATAGTGAGGAGACTATACTTGGGAGGCATACTCAAGGATTGACAGGACTAAGAGTACAAAAAGATGGACGCTGGTTAAGATGTTCAAGAACTTACCGGAGGATAGTAAGAAACTTACTCACAAGTGCGAGCAGCGATCCATCAATCCGGTATTCATATAATACTGGATGAATTTTGTTGGTGAATCTTATGCGACCACTTTTTGAAATATTAAGTGGAAATAAATTACTTTGACACCAATTTTGGAGATTGTCAAGCTCATTTCGAAGTTATGAACAGTTTTTGCTGGAGTTATTGGAACGATCAATTTTTAAATCATCCGCGTAAAGAAGACAATCAGAGGACAGGCATAGGGGAAAGTCATTAATGAAAATGTTAAATAGCAAAGGGCCTAAAACTGAACCTTGAGGAATACCGGATTTCGCACCAAATGAGGCCGACGAAAAAAAATTATTTCATGCAGGAGCGATGGGATGAGAAGGATAAGATTAGAAAGAAAGGCTAATATTGAAAATAATTTATAGTGGGGTAGATAATGAAGAAGAGTAGCGAATAAGATAATTAAGAGCGAATAAGATAATTAGGATTAAGAAAAGAAAATACTATGACGACCAATTGAAAAGTATAGATGTAAGTTTAGCGAGCAATAACACAAGACAAGCATACAAAGTAGTGAAAAGCCTGAAACGTGGTTATCAGTCCAAAACCACGCTCTGTCGTGATGACAGCGGCAATATCATCGCTGATGAAATCAAGATTAAGGAAAGATGGGCATCATATTTCAAGAACCTGCTTAATCCTCCGCACAGCTCCACAACATCGGAGCCTATAGATGTCTGCGGAGAGCTTCCATTGGCCCCACCAACTCTGGATGAAGTTTGTTCCATCATCAAAGCCCAAACGAATAATAAAGCGCCGGGCATTGATGAGATTCCAGTGGAGCTCATCAAATATGGTGGCAGTAGTGTTCACCAAGCTATTCACAAAGTCATCCAGTACATTTGACAACAAGAACATATGCCGAAAGAGTGGAGCCAATCAATTATATTCCCTATCCACAAAAAAGGTGACAAGCTACAGTGCGAAAATTATAGAGGCATATCACTACTTTGCACGGCGCATAAAATATTTTCTAAAGTCTTAGAAAATAAATCGGACCATACGCCAACAGTATTATTGGGGAGTATCAAGGTAGTTTTAGGACAGGTAGATCAACAACAAACCAACTGTTCACAGTCAAGCAGGTACTTGAAAATTGCTGGGAATTCAACATAGACGTACACCAAATTTTCGTTGACTTCAAGCAAGCATAGGACAGTATTGATCGTAACGTACTGTACCAAATAATGCTTGGTTTTGGCATCCCAGCCAAATTAGTTCGTCTTACCAAAATGACAATGACGTCGACAACCTCCCAAGTCCGCATCAATAACCAACTCACCGATGCCTTTGACACAAATATCGGACTAAAGCAGGGACATGGGCTGGCCCCATTGCTATTCAATTTGGCTCTGGAGTACGTCATACGGAAACTACCTGTCGATACGCGAGGTACATTACTACACAAGTCGAGCCAAGTAGTGGCCTATGCGGACGACATCAACATTCTGTCACGGTCACTAACAACTGCCAAATAACTCTTCTTGAAACTCTACAGCGAAGCAAAACTAGTAGGGCTACAAATCAACGAAAATAAAACAAAGCTCATGACGCAGTCGAGAAAAAATACCCCAAATACACAAAATATCACACTTGGCGAATACAGTATCGAAAATGTTAGCGAATTTGTGTATTTCGGTGCTATAATAACGAAAACGGGCAATGAAAATGACGAAATACGCCGAAGAATACAGCTCGCAAATTAAATATTTTTTTAAGTATTGACGATCTTGAAGACCAGCTGCATACGCAGGAAAACAAAGCTCCAAGTATACAAATTTGTGATAAAACCTGTGTTATGCTATGGGTGTGAAACATGGACCACAACCCAAGCATCCGCAAATATATTGAACACCTTTGAGCGACGGGTCCTGAGGCGAATAATCGGAGCGAAGCTAGACGGGGACCAATGGCGAATTCGATACAACCAAGAGCTGTATGAAATTTTTGACGAATCGAAGGTCTCAAGGATTGTAAGACTGCGGAAGCTGCAATGGGCTGGACAGATGAATCTTTTGGACGAACAACGGATACCCAAGAAGGTATTCGTTGGGAGAACTGAAGGCCGGCGGCCAGTGGGGAAACCGAGGAAACGCTGGTCTGACTCGGTCGACGAAGACACTTCATCGCTGCTCGGGTTTCGGAATTGGATGACGCGGTCAACGGACCGAGACAGTTGGAGGCGCTGTTTGCAGGAAGCGAAGGCCCGAAAGGGGCTGTAGTGCTAAGAAGAAGAAGAAGAAGATAATGACTTTATGAACAGATTTGGCAGTCCATCAGGACCCGGACCACCATTAATGTCAAAAGCGAGCAGTACACTTTAAATTTCCGATGGAGACATCACGATAGAATGCACAATAGGGGAAGGAGAAGGACACGATGAGTATATAGTGGGGTTTGAGACCTCAAATGTGGGAAAAAATGGAGTAAAAAGGTCACAGATAGCTTGCGCATCAGAAGCTTGGCAGTTATCCCATGAGAAGATATTAGGGTTATGGGATATTGTTTTCAGGGAACGTATGTATGACCAGAAAGGCTTGGGACTATTAGATTGCAGTGATGTTTCAATCATAATAAGATCGCACTGCGTTCTTAACCGCTTTTTTGGCTTCTTTACGAAGCAATCGATAGTTAGCAAGGTCAATGTCAGAGTTGGAATACTGAAATTTTCTACGAGCCTGGTCCTTCAAATAAAGAGCGTCTGAGACTTTAGCCGAAAACCAGCTGGGGCTCGTTTTCCGAGGGGAATGACAGATATGCACATGATTTATAATTATGCTACTGAGATTTTGGTAGAAAGTAGATAACGCTGATTTGACATCTGGCTTCTGTAGCAATGAATTCCAGTCAATATTATCCAGCTTTAGCTGAATGACTGCCAAGTTGGCTCTACGGAAATTAAATCTTGGGGAAAAAGGAGCGCGTTTGGACTGAGGTGCGAGAAAAGATAAACGAACCTCAAGCGGAGGATGATGGGTTTCAGGTTTTACATATTCAGAGGGAGATTTTGAGATTGAGGAGATAGAGGAAAGATTGGTAGTAAGGATGAAATCGAGAAGTTGGATGTTTGCATTTGGGATCGTATTCAATTACGATAGGGAGCAAAGCGATGTGAGGGTATGAGAGCTTGTATCCCAACTTTGGCAAGGCATGTTGAAGTCACCACAGATTAAAATAGTACATAGAGGGTTGATGCTGCTGAAATAAGAAGATAATTCAGAAAAAACGATTGTAAACGCGGAAAGGACCATTGCATATATTAATATTAGTGAGGACTGTGATGCATTCTTCTGCAAGTGAAGGGGAAAAGTTAGAGCAGACTTTGCTGCCTAAAGCTTTATGAATAGCGATGAGCACACCACCACCGTCTGATTTACCTGAAACCAAACGATCTCTATCAGTGCGGTAGATATCATACATATAGTGGGAAAATTTCACTGCTGACGATGTCAATTTAGATGGAGCAGTTGTTAAAATCTCGGAAGAGAAATCACCACACGACGAAAATTTCTCAGTGAGTCTAGCGCTGTTTTTCGTTGCAGGTTTAGTTTGCGACTTACTTCTCGTTATTATTGAAGGAGTTGTATCCCATGTCGTTTTAGTATTCTCTCCCGATGGAGGAAGATCTGGTGCCGAAGGCTGCAATACATCGCAAGTATCCAGGCTCACCTCAGTTAAAGACTGTGCAGATATAAAATCAACAAACTGAAGCAAGGGCAGATTTGACCGCTAAGCTAGCTTGAAGACTAGGTGCATACACAGGAAAACAGCTGTGATAAGCCCTGTGCTATTCTATGTGTGTGAAACATGAGTCTTAGACCAAGCATCCACAAGTATATTGAACGCCTTCGAAAAACGGGTCCTGAGGCGAATAATTGGAGCAAAGCTAGACGGGGGCCCATTGAGAATTTGATACAACCATGAGCTGCATGGATTTTTTGACAAGCCGAAGGTCTCAACGATTGTAAGACTGCGGAAGCTGCAATGGGCTGGCCACGTAGATCGTATGGATGAATAAAACGGATACCTAAAAATGTATTCGTTGTAAGAACAAAAGGGCGGAGAACAGTGGGGAGGAGGCGGTCAATGGACCGAGACAGTTGGAGATACTTTTCGCAGGGAACGAAGGCCCGAGAAAGGCTACAGTGCTACGAAGACCCTACCATATTAATCTAAGCTCGAGGATATAAATGTGCATAAGTTCTGTACAAAAAGGGTCGTAACCGCTTTGAAAAATGTTGGCAAATTTTATAGAGAAAATGTTGCTAAAACTACTTATATTTTATATTTTGATCGACACCTAGTACATTGCTCATGTATGTGCGAAATTTAAGATATAGATATAGTCTCTTCTGGATATGACAAAAGTTATAGCAACTGCTCAGAAGCAGCGGAGACAGCATGATGGCTATCTCTAAATTACAATATTACTGAGTCAATAATCCTGGATCAACGAGCCACTCGAAATGTTAATCCTTCAGCGTAAAAGATGAAAGCCACATTTATAAATCTGATGTAAAGCGATGTTGTCATGATCATCGCACCGATCTTTAGAGGAAGAAGGCAAATTTTGCCCTGAAATTTATTTTTTCTCTCTTTTCTATCTTTTTACCATAGATTCATAATTAATTTGAAGTTGAAATTTTAAAATGCGATATCAAACAAGTTGAATAGGCAGGAAAGTGCTTTGTAGCGATTGTAGGGTTCAAAAGTATTTTTTGATGCGATAAAATAATGAATTGAAGAGATTGCCGAATTTTCCGATTGAAACGCATTTTTAAATATGATATATTTCGACAAATATATATTTCGAGAGTAAGTTGCACCCTTCTTAAGTGTCAACGGCCAAGCCATTCACACTGTAGAAGGAAGCAGCTTACTCCCGAAATATATGTTTCTCGAAATATATCATGTTAAAGGAAAAAATAGTGTTGGAAAATTTTCCAAACAATTATACATTTGAAACGCTAAACGTGGGAAAAGATCTTGAATGAATTAAATCATGCTTTCATTGCATATATAAGAAATTAAAAAATTGTATCATAATGATCAAAGGGTCCTTTCATAAACCAAAAAAAAAGCTGCCATTTGGTACCAGCTTAGAAAAAATTCTTGAATGCTCGACGAATTGATCATATTCAAATCAAACACTATTCCTAAAATTTTCATGGAAGTGCGAACAAAATTTTAATGAAATATATACTAACAATCACCACGTGTTTTTGGTGTAGTTCTATATGAATAAAATGTCTAAATCTTACTAGATCAGGATCGGGTTTCTATGAACACAAGGATCTTATATTAATGTACATAATTAGGGGCTTAACGGTACCGAAACTGAAAAATCAAACTATTCTGTTACTGTCAATTAAGTGAATTTTGAATTCTAAGGTATTTGTTGCCATACCTCCAGGATTTTTTTTTGTTTCACATTTGAAGGATGAAACGTGGCCAATTGCGAGACACAAATTTCTCGTACGTTTAGTTTCTCCTTGGATCCCCTGGTTCCCTTTGTTTCAGATTCTAGAAGTTCTGATCAGGACCTTTCATTTGACATCCTCCTTGACTACCTTCGATAAAAAAAATGTTCTTAAAGATCACTCCAGGGAAGTCTCCCACAAGAAAATCTTTGAAATTTTCGACACTAGACCTAAACTTTTGGAGAGACAACTAGTTCTGCCCTATTCACAATTTAACTGTTGTAGCTTCTACAGCCTCTGAGAAAACTAGCTGAATGCAAATACAGATGGACGAACAGGCGGACAAACAGGCAGGACGCGAAACTACAAAGCTCTTAAAATATACTTAAAAGTTCACAGCTTTTATGGTACGAGGGTTGCCTAGAAAGAAACAGACGTTTTGAAATCAAATATAAACAAAGTGAAAAAAAACAATTATTATATGTATTTTGAAGGTAAACTCTTAGGCTATTTTTTTTACATAATCACCATTTAAATTAAGGCATTTATCATAACGTGGTACAAACTTTTCAATACCCTCTCTGTAGAAATCTGTCGCCTGCGAGTTCAGCCACTGGTGTACACCGGCATGCAGTTCAGCGTCAGTGTCAAAGCGTTGCGTCTTCATCGCTGAGAAAAGGTTGTAGTCGCTCGGCGCCAAATCCGGGCTGTATGGTGGATGATTAAGAATTTCCCAGCTCATGAGTACAATTGGCTGTGTGGGCTAGCGTTGTCGTGGAGAAACAAAACTTTCTTGCTGAGTTATTCCCGATGTTTATTTTGCCTTAATTTTCAACAAAAATCTTGTCACAGCTCGCATTTCAAAGCTGGTATTTTATTGCAGCGCTCATTTTAAGACTCCGCTGTATTCTTATTACCAAGGAATTAATTTTAGAGAATGTAGGAAAAAAAATAAAACATGGAAACAAGTTATACAAACACCGTTAATTGCATTCTTAACGTCTGTTTAAAAAAAATATATATTTAAAGTACATATGGCCATTTTCTCATTTCAAGCGTTTATGGAGACTATAATTAAATCATTCGTATTCAACTTAATTATTTATTATTTAATAATGGAAAGAAATTTATCCATTTTTATGAAATTTATGGCCGTAGTCTTGATTAATTTAATTTGATGAAAGCAATTGTAGAGGACAGACAACGCTACATTACCTAAAGCTTTTCGAAAACCATAGGAAATCCCGAGGATTAGTATGGATATTGCCTCCATATATTTATTCAATTTAACAAGGAAGTACTTGTAAACGTATAAAACCTTCAACTTCCATCACTTTAAACATCACTCAAGATATATTTAGAAGAATTTCATGAACTTCTTAGATGTTTTCAAAAATAAGCATGATTTTGAAAATTTATAACGATTAATATTGAATGAAGACTTTTTGACTTTGACTGTATGAACTACTTAACTACAGTAAATTAATGTTTATCAATATTAAATTTACATTTGTAGAAACAGATAGAAAATCGACTGAAAATATGAATGAAAAAATCATTTTATTCTTAAAAACAAACCGGCTTAAAAGAAAGGTTTGTCATTAAATTAGTCCAAATCGGATTGAGGATTATTTGCAACAGCAAGTTTCTGGCTTAAGTCTTTTGTTTGTTTCTTTATCTACCGCGCAATAGCAAACCAAACAGAAGTGAACTGGAAAAATGTCAAGAATTATTTCATGAGTGCACTTTAAACAATTGCATTAAAACATTTATGGGCTTGGTTTGTGCTTGATATATCTTCTTTTGTTCATAAAGACGTGAAAGCAGGCCAATTAAATGTATTATATGATGACATTAGCAATGAAAAGTAATTGTTGATTTAACTGAACCTACTGATATCTTTAAACTTTAACATTCTATTAATATCAACCACTCTAACTTTATGCTAGGTTTATCAAATGCGCAAATTAAATCTTCTTCATATTACCAAGGCCGACGACATACAACGAGTTTCACTCTCTTCAAATATAATTGACGTAAAATTGATAATGTATAATCATTGGATGATTAACGAATTCAATCGCTAACTTTTGCAATTCAATCCAACATTATCAATATTTCTATGCGAATTTCGCATTCATCTAATACTAAATTGGAAAATCGTCAAAATAGCAGTATCTTCACTTGGCGTGAGTATCTATACAGCTGGTAGACGTTGAATTTGCTTGAAATGACGAAAATCAATTAATATTAAATCTTCAGCAATAAAATACGTGATATCGGTAAGACCTGATCGTCTTTTTGCGGATTTCCAGTTACTTGTTGGCAAGAAAACATGTGTCGGAGACTAGTAAAGATTTGATACGATTTCACTTGAGTGCACCTATTTGAGAAAACTGGTCTGTCATGAATGCATCGAGGAAAAATCGTTTATAGAAAAGTAGTTTGATATTCATGATTGCTCAAGCTGGTGTGTTATAAATATGTTGAAGTAGATTTATTGATAGGCGATAGTAACTTTTATTTAGTGCACTTCTGACATACTCATATAAGTCAGTGGAGAGTATTGATAACACTAGCCTGGGATGCAATCCTCTTTGGCAACGTGCCTAGGAAAATTACAGCAATATGTATTGCAAGCAGGAACAAGGAAGCAAGTTTGTGCTGGTGAGTTGTGCCCATAAACGTTTCATGCAAATGATTTACTTCCAAACAATGTTTATTTTGTTATTTTTTGATTGTGGTGAAAGCATATTTTAAAACGCAATTAAATTTAATTTGTATTCTTTTCATACAGCTTATCCGGAAGTCAATGTTATGCAATTAACAGGCAAACTATATAATTAATATTTACGCTGATCAACGGCACCATCGATCAAAAATCAAATACTGTTATGTTAAGAGAGCGATACAATTGGAGATCGTAGGCTCAAATAAGGAAATTTAAGCGAAATAAGAGCATTAACCTATTGGAGTTTTGATTATTTGACATGCATTAAAACTTAAAAGAGACGTTACATTTATCGATAAAGTTTCTATATTAGTGTCTAGGGTATTTTTTGATTGTAATGCATCGAGGTTTTTCAGTGAATTTGCTAATTGAACTTTTCGTGTTAGCAATAATCTTCTTGCTTGAACTCAGCCTTCCTCAAAGTCAAAAAAGCGTTATTCAATACTAATCGTTATAAATTTTCAAAGAATGTAGCGCAAAGTCCAAACAATAAAAATACTAAAAATTAATGGTCCAATAGTGATTTTGGATTAGTTTGACGCAAGTCCCTTGACTTCTACGGTTGCTTTTGGAATTTAACGTGTAATTAAATAATTAAGCGCAAAATTCTAAGACTTCGACGCCATTTAAACAGTGATTCTGCTGCCAGAGCCGTAATGATGTTCGAGGCCTGTCAATCACAACGTACCGTGGCTTTATAGTTGGGATATTCGCGAAGAGCTTTTCATGACCTTTGGAACCGGTATCAGCGAGAGTTCGTGATGTCACCGCCCTAGAATACAGGCATGTATGACTTACTGCGTGGCGTGATCGGCATATGACTGCGCGCGCATTACAAAACCTATTATTCCGGAAAACTTGTACCCTTGTCAGCGACCAGACCCTCAGGAGCCATTTGCACAAAGCCCAGCAACGTACACGAAGGCCTGTAACCAGGGCCAAACTGATCAGGACTCATCGTGCAAATCGTTAAAGATTTGCACGTCCGCATATTTAATGGGACATGGAGGAATGGCCTAAGGTGCTTTTCGCGGATGAGTGCAAGTGAAATTTTATAATGATCGACGTATGAGGGTATGGAGAAGAAGCGGTGAAAGGTTTTTTGATCTTTGCATTCACGAATATAACAGGTTTGGTGGCCCCAATTTGATGATCTTGGGCGGGATCAGCTTGCAAGGTAAAACTGACTTGTTTACTGATACTGAGACATCTCAGAGTTACATCGAACGGATTGTCAAGCCATATGTCATCTCGTTTTCCAACGAGCGTTATATGGTTTCATCCGAATGCAGGAGAATGTACGACCGCACACGATCCGGGCGACTATCTCTTTCCTAGAGTAGGCCAATATTGAGGACATAGCGCGGCCTGCCAACAGCCTTGATCTGAACTCAATTGTAAAACTTTGGGACTAGTTAAAACGACGTAATCCCAGAATAATACGTCCGCCATCTTATTGGTAGCATGCAATCCAGGCTTCGAGAATGCGCCTTGAAAGAGGAAGACATACCCGATAAACAAACAAAAGAAGCAACCCAGCTGGTGTGTTAAGTCCACAATTTAATTTTATGTTTAGGTTTAGGTTTAAACAGCCACAATCAGAGATTAAGTAATTTTTCTTTAATTGCATTAAATTTATTGCGATACATATTGTTTTATTAAACTTAAATAAATAGAGTACGATGTTCCTGTTCCACAAGAAAGTTATTAGAAAATTATTCGCGGTCCTTTTTTTTGTTTTGAGGAGTGTATTTATATCTGCTTTTTACATCATAAAACTTTTTACATCTCATTAAGAATTTAATTTCCAATAGATAACTGGATATATTTTATACCGTGATGGACAAAAGTCTACGACAATTCCTTATTTTGAGAAACCGGTTAATTGGAAGCTTTAATCAAAAATCCAATGAAGTGGATTTTTCAGTAACGCAAATATATTTATAAAAAAATAAAGATAAAAACTTTTCATACCAGAATTAAGGAGAAAGTCCTAAAAACATGAAAAATTGATTGGACAAAAGCCTACGACAGCCAGGGATGACTCAGTTATACACAAAAAATTTCCAACTAAACGTAACGAAATGTCATCAATATTTGTTTACTTGATATTGTTATCATTCCGTATATATGCTGCTGCAATTCTGTTTTAGTTTTATCGCTAGTATCTAACTGTAAAATGACATCGCGAAAAGAAATTTCTAGTGATATCCGAAATTTGATCGTACAGTATAAAAAAGACAATAAATCGTGCTCGGAAGTAGCAAAATTACTGAAACTTAAACGAACTTCTGTGTATACAATGATCCATTGAAAGTAAGCCGCGAACTGGCCGACCGAAAATGTTGTCGTTCAGAGAAATTAGTTCATTCTAAAAGAAGTGAACAGCGATCCGAAAATAAGTGCTCCAGATTTCGCGAAACAAGTGGCTACGGAAAGGAAAAAGGATATCCATGCAAGAACTATCACGAGAGCATTAAATATTAATGGGTTTCAAAGTAGAACTCCACGTAAAAAGCCATTAATATCCGCTAAAAACCGACTTCTGCGTCTACAGTTTGCCAAGGCCCAAACTGACAAAGACAATAGTTTTTGGAATCGCCTCCTTTTCACAGATGATTCCAAATTCAACATTTTCCGAAGTGATGGTCGCAGTAAAGTAAAAAAAGAACACGGCTTTAGAGGCCAACAATTTGATTCCTACTGTCAAGCAACGTGCAGGTAATGTAATGGTTTGGGGAGCCATTGCTGCAGCCGGGGTTGGCAGATTGGCTTTTGTTGAAACTACGATGGACCGTTTTGTTTACAAGAACCTGTCAGAACAACATTTGAAGCCATCAGTGGAGAAGTTGGGACTTGGAGGGAGATGGATTTTCCAACAAGACAATGATCCAAAATATACAGCACTTTTCGTCAAGAGCTGGTTGTTGTGCTACGCTCCCAGGCAACTTAATACGCTTTCGCAAAGTCCAGACTTAAAGACAATAGAGCATGTATGGGAGCTTTTAGAACGGAAAATTCGAAAATGTCACATTAAAAATAAAAATTTGTTGAAGGAACCGCTTGTTACAGAATGGGAGAAAATCACATCTGTAGAAACTGCTAATTTAGTTTCCTCTATGCTCCGAAGAATGCAAGCAGTAATTGGTGCGAAAGGGAGTCCATCCAAATATTAAGCCAGAAAAATTTTTAAAATCTCCAATACGTTTAGGTGAAAATATTTTGTGTACAAGTCAGCCAGCACTGACTGTCGTAGACTTTTGTCCATTCATTTTTTTATGTTTTTACAAATTTCTCCTTAAGTTTGTTATGAAACGTTTTTGTCTTTGTTTTTTGATAAATATATTTACGTTACTGGAAATTGCACATCAATGGATTTTTATAAAAAGCTTCCAATTAACTAGAATCTCAATATAAGGAGTTGTCAATGAATGTGTAGCGTAGAATCAAACAAAGTGCTTTTAGGTTTATGAGTTTTAATAAATTAATAAAAAGAATTCAAAACTTTAAAAAATTATTAGAATAAAAATTAAAATATAGAAATGAAAACTTATATATGCCGGCGGAATGGAGGTTGGGAGATGGGCTAACTCTCCGTGCATATAAAATTTTACATTGTTTCGAAACCAGCAACAGGGCCTCGGAGTGGATTGGATCTACGGAAACGACCTCGCAACCGAAAACAGGACTATGGCATTGGATTTTGGAATGTCAGATCACTCAAATACCATGGCGCTGTTAAAAACGTTTTACAACAGGACAGCCAATAAAAATTGAACATACTGGCAATCCAGGAAATTAATTGAGCTGGAAATTATATTCAAGATATGAGATCGCACACAAAATTCAAAAGTGGGAAGCCTGGTGGAAAGCGAAAATTTGGAGTGGCCTTCATTGTGGATAGGGAGTTCAAGTCGCACGTTATTGATTTTAAGGCAATCAATGAACGGTTGTGTGCAATCCGTATAATAGAAAAATTCTTCAATATTACCATACAAAACCAGGTAGATCATGTTCTGATCCAACAACGTTGGGCCTCGAGCATACTTGACGTCCGTACATACCGAGGAGTCAATTGTAACTCGGATCATTAATTGATCAAATTAACCTATCGATGTCGTATGTCAAAGACGTACTCGTATACGGGGAAGGCTAGCCCTCTACAAAAATTCGACATCGAAAGGCTCCAAACGGCATCTGTGGAAAAAAATTTCACGGAGATCCTCGACAAACAGCTGGCTCCTACACATCACCGAAAACAAGCAACGAGCTCTGAATGGAAGTGAAAACGGCTATTAAGACCGTGGCAGAACAGACGATCGGAAAGCAAGCCCTGCGCAAAAGAAATAATTGGTTCGCTGATGAGTGCCAGTATGCGTTAGACAAAAAGTGTCAGGCGTACAAGCAATACCTAGGTGGGAAAACCAGGACGAAGAGAGAACATTATTAAAATCTCGAATAAGATAATTAGAACTAAGAAAAGAAAATACTATGACGACCAATTGAGAAATATCGATGTAAGTCTAGCGAGCAGCAACACAAGGCAAGCATGTAAAGTAGTGAAAAGCCTGAAACGTGGTTATTAACCCAAGACCACGTTCTGCCGTGAAGACATCAGCAACATCATCGCTGATGAAACCAGGACTAAGGGAGGATGGGCATCATATTTCAAGAGCCTCCTTAATCCTCCGCACAGCTCCAAAACATTGGAGCTTAAAGATATTCCCGGGAAGCTTCCATTGGCGGCACATACTCTGGATGAAGTTTGTTCCACCATCAAAGCCCAAAAATGTAATAAAACGCAGGGCATCGATGAGATTCCCGCCAAGCCATCTATAAAACCATCCAGCACATTTGACAACAAGAATATATGCCGAAAAAGAGTGCATACCAATCAATTATATTCCCTATTCACAAAAAAGGTGACACGCTATAGTGCGAAAACTATAGAGGCACTACTTTGCACGGCATACAAAATAATTTCAAAGATCTTAGAAAATAAAATCGGATCATACGCGAACAGTATTATTGGGGAGTATCAAGGTGTTGTTAGAGCAGGTAGATCGCCTATAGACCAATTGTTTACAGTCAAGCAGGTGCTTGAAAAATGCATAGACGTACATCGAATTTTCGTTGACTTTAAGCAAGCATACGACAGTATTCATCGTAACGTACTGTACCAAATAATGCTTTGCTTTGGTATCCCAGTCAAATAAGTCCGCCTTACCAAAATGACAATGACGTCGATAACCTCCCAAGTCTGAATCAATAACCAACTCACCGATGCCTTTGACACAAATATCGGACTAAAGCAGGGAGATGAGCTGGCTCCATTGCTATTCAATTTGGCTCTGGAGTACGTCATACGGAAGCTACCTGTCGATACGCGAGGTATATTACTATACAAGTCGAGCCAAGTAGTGGCATATGCGGACGACATCAACATTTTGTCACGGTCTTTAACAACTGCCAAAGAACTCTTCCTGAAGCTCGACAGCGAAGCAAAACTAGTAGGGCTACAAATCAACGAAAATAAAACAAAGCTCATGAAGCAGTCGAGGAAAAATACCCCAAATACACAAAATATCACACTTGGCGAATACAGTATCGAGAATGTTAGCGAATTTGTGTATTTAGGCGCCAAAATAACGAAAACGGGCAACGAAAGAGACGAAATACGCCGTAGAATACAACGATCTTGAAGACCAGCTGCATACACAGGAAAACAAAGCTCCCAGTATACAAATCTGTGATAAGAACTGTGTTATGCTATGGGTGTGAAACATGGACCACAACCCAAGCATCCGCAAATATATTGAACGCCTTTGAGCGACGGGTCCTGAGGCGAATAATTGGAGCGAAGCTAGACGGGGACCAATGGCGAATTCGATACAACTATGAGCTGTATGAAATTATTGGCGAACCGGAGGCCTCAAGGATTGTAAGACTGCGGAAGCTGCAATGGGCTGGACACATGAATCTTTTAGACGAACAACGGATACCAAAGAAGGTATTCGTTGGGAGAACTGAAGGCCGGTGACCAGTGCGGAAACCGAGGAAACGCTGGTCTGACTCGGTCGGCGAAGACAGTTCATCGCTGCTTAGATTTCGGAATCGGAGGAGGCAGTCAACAGACGGAGACAGTTGGAGGCGCTGTTTGCAGGAAGCGAAGGCCCGAGAGGGGCTGTAGTGCTAAGAAGAAGAAGATAAACCAACTAAGAACTTACTTGCAATGCGTACTAAAGATAACTACAGGGAGTTACGGATGACTTAACTTTCCAGGAAACAGTTTTACGAGTTTTTCACAGCACACGCACTCTTGTGATACTAACTGTAAATGATGAAACTGAGGTAGAGGATTCTAAAATCAAAATATCTAGATGCCAATTTAGCTTGGACTGTAATGTTCTATAATATGTTTTAAGCAGAAGTGTTTGACATACTGACTGGGTATCATGTGTCATGGGCAAAAAGTAGAACGGTAGGCATAAGAAAATTTGCAGTAACAGCCAAACGACGATAGTTATTTTCTGCAACGAACTACAATATCAACGATTATCCATGAATATCTACTGAAACTGAATATATATTTTCTGAATAAACTGAATATATATTTTCTATATTACGTGCAGGTTGTTGTTTTCCAATGCTTCTGGACTACCCAATAAACACCTCCCCTGTCAATTTGAGAACCTAGCCGTTTAACACATTACTTCGGGCTGGACCTCGTATTCCTACACCTAGAGGTGCCTTCAGGTTACAGGAATCCTCTCTCTAGCAGGAAAGGAGGAGAAGAAATTGCTTGAATAGAGACCCCTCCACCCTCGACGCTCCCTAACGATCCAGTATACAACTTTTAATTGTCAGGACTGCTCGAGCATAATGTGCCACGCAGTTCCATTTGTCAACCGTTCTTAGCATATATTCGATTATACGTAGTTCCTGGGGAGAGCGCACCGATTTCGCGGAACTTATTCCCATCTTTTGCTGGGGAAAAACGTATGACATGCATCATCTAACTCTTCGGTGCAAAACGCGGATCCGATGGACATGACCGAAAATATCCGTGTTTGTTCAACAGCTGGGTCAGGTAGAAATCAGTCCCACCATGCCTTCGATTGAGCGACGGCTTCAGATCGGGAATTAGGCACACAGTCCATCTCCTTTTGTTTCACTCTTCCAGGACTAACCAGGTGGCAGGCAAAATCCGCTCGATGTTTTGTCATTTCTAGAAGACAGAATAGGTGAGTTCGAAGACATCCGATGATCAAGCAAAGTTGGTTAGGTCGTAATTACACAGTCAGTCGTTTTACTAACTGCATGCTAGAGGAACGTGATCAACTCAAATGATATTGTGACAATTTCCGAAGTCGAGGTTTATTCCGGTCTTCTACATGATGATTATTATTATTTGTTGTTGATATTGTTTCATGAAATCAACGAAGAAAGGATGAGACGGTTTGTTGCTGTTTTTTTGGTCAGTATTTTATAGTTTTAATTCAATTTCAAAAATATAAAGAAATGTTTAACTGAATCAAGTGAGTAACTGAACAAAAAATTACATGCATTTATGGTTGACCTTTGAAAAACTATTCAAAATGGTTTCTTAATAAGCAAAGAGTACAAAAAAAGATAACTAAGAAGATTAAATTTTCATATGATATGCAAAAGTGGGAAACAAAACTTAATTCTCATTCTGACGTAATAAAGAAGTTACTAACGCAGAGAATATTTATAATTTGAGAAAAAGCCCTCGAAAAAATTACATAAGGAAACACAAGTCTAAGAACAGCGTAGTATATTCTCAGTATCAGCTAACATTTTTCGTGATCTAGCAATAGAAAAAATGGAAGTGGCATTGGCATTACGGATCGAGGACCGCAAACAAAAAAGAGTGGTCCGATGGTCCGCGAGAAGACAAAGCGTCTTTATGCACATTTTAAAGGACCTGGCGGTGAATGTACAGATGGAGGATTTCAAGCATCGGAAGGTTAGTTCGATAAATTTAAGGTGCGTCAATCGTTGCATAGCATTAAAATCGTTGGAGAAGCTACATCTGCAGACACCGCTGCAGCAGCAATATATCCAGAAGAATTGACAAACCTTGTAGCTGGTGGAAGATACAAACCTGAGTAAGTGTTTAATGCAGACGAAGCTTCACTGTTTTGGAAGAGAATGCCAAACAAAACATTCATTTCCAAAAGCGAAAAGTCCGCCACTGGATTTAAGGTAGCAAAGGATAGAGTTACACTGCTGCTATGTTCTAATGCATCTGGAGATTGTGTGATTAAACGACTAATGCTTAACTGATCTTTAAATTCTCGTACCTTAAAAAACAAAACAAGGACGACCTGCCAGTATTTTGGCGTGCTAATAAGAAAGCGTCGGTTACAAGCGCTGTTTCTTGTGGCTGGTTTCATAATTGTATAGTTTCTGAAGTTAAAACTTATTTTAAAAAAGTAGAGTAAGCAGGAGTGCTCCTACCAGAAAAGGTCTTTGTAACCATCCTAGGGTTCGATACAACTTTTCTAATAGCGTGAATCGATGACTTGAACTGTTCATCCAATACGTGGATAAGAGATCGTTCAAATTTATGCAAAATATACAGAGTTTCTTTCAAAAGCACATTCCAGGCGTCATTTCCTTTCAGCTTATTTAACTTTTCTGAACGCTCGGCTTATTCAACATATTCAGTTAAACACTAGTCCTTAAATTTTCATAAAAATTGTAAGAAAATAAAAGTGCCTAGGTCAATTTGAAATATGTATCAGCCATCAACACGTGTTATTGTTGTCGTATTTACATTCAATTGAAATGGTTATAACTCACATGATTATAAATTGATTTCCATAAAATGAGCATGAAGATCGTATATTAGTCTATATAATTGCAAAATTTCAAGAAGTGTAACGGTATCGTTTTGATTTCATGGACGAAAATGTATTATTAACGAAGTTATTTGTTGCCCTTGTTATTTTGAATAGCCCGCTATTTCGGTAGATATCACTTTTGAAGCTGTCATTTTTTGATATTTGACAAGTAGAAACTGCGCCATTAATAAGAATGGAACGATACATGCTTCAACAACGCATTGAAATTATTAAAATTCAATATAAATATGGTGAACGTTTGGCGGAGACGGTTCGTAAAACTCGAACATTTTTGGGTCGTCGTGAAGCACCTTGTCGGACCGCAATACAGAAATTGGTGGAAAAATTCGAGCTGTCGGGACAACTTAGTGGTGTGAAGAATAAAACCCGTACACGCCACTCAAGAACAGCCGAGAATATTGCTGCTGTAGCCGAAAGTGTTGAAGAAAACCTAGGTTTGTCCATTCCTCGTCGTTAATGGAATTAGGCATTCCACAAACGTCATTACACCGTATTTTGCATAAAGATTTGGGTTTTAAGGCTTATAAAGTTCAGTTAACACAAGAACTCAAGCCGGTCGATCATCAATAATGTCGTGTCTTTGCTGATTGGGTCTTTGAAATGCATGAAAATGATCCGGAATTCCATCGAAAAATCATCTTGAGTGATGAGGCCCATTTGCAACTCGGTGGCTTCGTCAACAAGCAAAATTGTCGCATCTGGGGCTCGGAAAACCCAAGAGTTATTGTTGAAAAGCCTCTCTATCCTCAACGTGTGACTGTTTGGTGCGGTTTATGGTCCGGCGGAGTAATTGGACCTTACTTTTTCGAAAATGAGGCTAGAGCAACAGTTACGGTGAATGGATTGCGCTATCGAGAGATGATTAATGATTTTTTATGGCCGGAATTGGATGGTATTGATCTGGACAACGTTTACTTTCAATAAGACGGCGCTACGTGCCACACAAGCAACGAAACCATTGATCTTTTACGGGAAAAGTTTCCGGACCGTGTTATCTCTCGGACAGGTGATCACGATTGGCCACCGGGATCTTGTGATTTAACACCATGCGACTTCTTCCTTTGGGGCCACGTGAAAGCGAAGGTCAGCCCAACAGCCCAGCGTCGATTCAAGACCTCAAAGATGGAATTCGTGAGGCTATCGAGGACATAGGGCAGCCACTTTGCGATTTGATTATGGAAAATTTCATGAAAAGGATATGGTCCTGTAAGCGTGGTCGTGGTGGTCATTTGCCTGATATTATTTTCCACTATTAACGGCATACCTTCCTCTTTATAACGAAATAAACATTAGATCATTTATATTAAAAAATGACATTTTTCTTTTAATATCAAAATAACACGTCTTATTGGAAAACCCTGTACTGATAAAGACCCACTTCCATGATTATTTTCCGACTTTTCGGCTCAAAGTTGTCCAGTTGCGAGGTGGGTATAAATTGTTCGTACATGTCGCCTCCTCCTAGACCCCCTGATGCATAAAATGACTTTTCAAATTTAGATTCTAAAAGTTCTAATCAAGACATTTCATTTGATACCCCATTCAAATACCTTTGATTAAAAAAATTTTTAAGTGCTACTTTGTTATTAGGGGGGACCCTCTTAAATAATTTTGAAATGTTTGGTAACACTTAACTTTTGAGAGATCATCACTTCCGACCTTTTCACAATTTGAGCTTTCTAGCTTTCATAGTTTCTGAGGAAACTTGCTTTGACGCGCGGTTAGACAGGTCCCGAAACTAGTGGTCGTTGTAAAAAATTTTTTATAAAGACCCTCAAAAACGAATTTAGACTTTAAGGCAGTTCTAGTTTCGGAGAATGCACCAGGTCATCCTCACGAACTTGAAACTATGCAGCTAAATATAAAAGTGACATTTTTACCTTCCAACACGACGTTGCTTCAACCTAATTTGTTGATACGCAAACTTTCAAGGGATCATCTCTTCTAATCTACATATAATGTTTGGCATCTATAGCTACTATAACTTCGAAGAAAAATTGCTGTGACACACAGACGGGCGGAGGGACGGACAGACAAATCTGATTTCAATACGGGTTTGTATTTTAGTACGAAACCCTAAAAATAGAATTAAAAAATACGCGTATGAAACTGATAACCTTCATTCCTGTGCAAGTCTGTTCAAAAGAAGATAACCAACTTCAACATGTTTGAAAATGGGGATAAAATAAAATTTATTGAAGCGGTATCAAATCAATTTCCCCGTTTTAACGTAATGAAGTGCTGAAAACACAATAACTACTGAAAACACAATAACTACTGCGGGTGATTTGGCGACGATTCTATAAATTTCATTTTACCCGTTTCAGGGCATGTTGAAGTCGGTTTCCTTTGTTTTCCTGAAATATTCTTTTTCTACAAATCTACCTCAACTAAGCCAATAAAATTTACAGAATTTAAGTAGACAAATTTGAGTGACAGTGCATTAAATTTATAGATGTGTTCATTAAATATAATAAATAATTATTATTACTTGTATATTCACCTCAGATGAATTCAACGTTTCGAACCGTGCAAGAATTTCTTTTACAGAAATTTTCGGTTCAATTGGTTCCTCCAAGATTGTTTCCATTCGTCCAACTGATCCTGAGCTTGCTATGCTCGTACGTCTTCCATTTCGCACTGAAGACGTTGTTGACGATACCGTTCCCAAACTTATTTCACTCTTTGTAGCATAGTCACCATCCACACTACCGCGAGTGCTACTATTGCAATCACATTCAAATGCACTTGAAACAGGACTCTTACGTCCACGGAGCTCTTCTAAATCACTTCGGCGATGAACTTGAGCTGACGTAGTACCCGTTATGTGCGCGATTTCCGGGTCCGAATCCGAGTATTCACCACCATTGTCTTCGATGCTATCTTGATCTGATGAATTGTTTAGACTATCCAGAGATGATGCGCGATGGAGATTCGTTTCATTTTCACCTTTTGCAATTTCGTTACCAGACGATTTTCCATTTTTCGGGGAAACGCGATCGGCCAGGGCGAAACACTTGCTTGAGGGTATTGGATCGCGTAATCGTAAAGTCTTCTTCCGCGTAGATACATCGGACCGTACGCTATCCGACATTTTTCACGTGTGAATTTGTCAACCACTGAATGTTAATACTCTTAAAATTTTTTATGAAATTCTAAAGATGGGATTAAGGAAACTGAGCTTGTAATGCTGTGTCAAGAATTTTTCATACTGAGCTTGGACTAATGAAATCCGTAGTTTTAGTTCCAAGCGTAATTCTTCAAAGAAGTAAATAAGCTTTGCGGTTTTTATAGTAGCAACATTAAGATGGAGAAATATCCTTAAAAATAAAATCGATGTGGGATTATAACTTTATAATCTTTTATCGAAAAAAAAAAATTTCAACATAATTTAATGCGGAAAGCGCACCACATAATTTCATTTACACATTCAGGCTTATTTGTGTTTAAAAATGGAATATTCAAGAAGTTCAACCACGATTCCTATTAAAAGTTTCCGCCTTGGTGAAATTGGAGCTTCGTGCGTTAAACAGTCGCTAAACAGATATTTCAACTATTTAACGTCCGGATTGATGAAATCCGTATAATCCACAAACTTCTTCGCCCGCAAAGATTATTTTACAACTCTTTCAACGATTGCGCGTGGCACTCGGAGCTTTCAAATTCAATTGTTTGGTACTAGGAGTCCGATCTTTCGGGTAGCATACATTCAAGCGTTCATAGATGAGGAGCGATTAAATAGATCCCAACATAATAATCACACTTATGCATTTATTGTCTGCCTTGGTTAGATGAAGAAGCAGTCTACTGCCATCCGACAAGTTTACTTTCATTCGCGCGATTTCACCGTTGGATTTGTTTTCAAACGCCGCGTGAACATGTTCAAATGTCCGCTACGGCACTTACGTTACAATACACATTGATTTCTTTGGATTATTGAGTCTGCACTAAGCTCTATTAAAAGATATTCACTTATTTTCAACCGATGCATCCGACGGTAACAATTATGAGAAAAAACTACGATCCGCCGAGGAGATAGCGAGCGCGGAAGCGATTATAATAATTGCTAAATGACCTTTGCATGTGTGCAGGAACAATTCCGCAACATATTCGCGAGTTGGGAGGAGCGCGACTAGTATGTACTCGTACATATAAAATAAATGAAGATTTACTACATAGAGGAAACTGCAACAGTACAGTTTGTTTTAAAAGAAATATTTGAAGCAAACATGCTGAAACACATTAAAGCGAAAGTGGATCTTTTCAAATCACAGTAAATAATTGTTGTTGTCGATTTGAATAAAAGTAATTCTATATCTATATAAATAAATGGAATTGTAGCAATTCGGAAATTTCATAGACAATTTGCACGAACATTGTAAGTTTGCGATGAAAGATTATTTTGAAAATCCATTAATCTCCGTTGCAATTCTTTTCAAAACCAGTATGAAAGTAGCCACAGCGAAAAAAAACGTAGACTGCAGCATTTTGTTGAATTAAAGTGACTTTTGTAAGCTGGAAATTGTTTATTGTTTAACTTGCTTATTAGGAGCTATTTGAATGTGTTGTGGTACACATAACAAAATTAGTTTTAAATGAATATATCATATACAATCTATTCATTTAGGTGGAGGCAACACAAATGTTTAAAATTCAGATAGTTTTAAGATACATTACAGTAGTATATCATCCAATAGTTCAAGTCGATCCTTGTCGATGAGATTTTCTAGAAAATTTCATTTGAAAATAACGGTAATCTAGTATGATTATTATCCGCTTTTGAATCAGTGTTTTCCATAAGTCACCGCCGCAGCAGGATTAATAATGCGTTGAACAAGAACATTGGAACGTTGAAATTGGTCCTTTTCAACATGTGACATAAGAAACGTTAACATTTATAATGATCAAGGAAGAAGGAATTAACGTTACATATCTTGTGATTAGCTACACTTTCCATACTTGAACGTATTAAATAAGATGCGGCCTATCCATAACTCGCGTCTATTGACTCTTGGTCACGTAGGGTGTCACCCGCTCTAAGTCAAGGACGGTAACTTGATGGTCACCCGATGTAACATTTGTCTGGAGGTAGAGATGGCCTCTATCGTCTCGGAGAGCAAAATGCGCATCATTGGTACTTGGAAAAGGTTTTCCAAAGTTTCCAGAATATCTGTTCATCTACCGATGGAGCCATATAGGCAGTGTCACTCAAGCAGAGTGTCACGAAAAGTTGAGCAGAGCTTTGATCAGTACCACGGGTTAGGGGGAGCCCATGAAAGGTTACTGTCATCCTTAAATGATGAGGAGTCTCTTCTGGCTGAATTGTGGTGGGTACACCACAACACCAGTTGTGTTGCGGGTATCCCAAAAGGGAGGTAAACTGGTGGCCCAACCTTTGGGCTGAGGGGAGCTAATTGGCGCATCGAACCAATCCCTGTCTAATGGTGATCGTGGGGTAAGGCCTATTTCCGGCAGGTACCCACGTAAACTACATATGTTTCTGTTCATCTAGTGAACCCCGCCCAGCGGATTTGCAGCGGGTACATCTGTGATGAATTTCCCAAGCCAGTGTAAAGGGAAAGGTGGAAGTGGAACTGGAAGTCAAACATGCCTGTGTTGCAAAGGGTGCAGGCCTAAAAGAAAGCGGAGGAAATGCGGTGTTAGCAGAACTGACGAACCTGAGGAACCGAACTACCCGATGTACCAACGTATGGAAGATAGCCGGATGGGAGAAGCCTGAGTGCGACGAGCCCGGAGGCAAGTTGTTCTGTGTGTTAGATGGCTGGAAGGGAGAAGTGAAACCGAGCGAAAGGAGTCGTGAGCTTAGTACCAAGAAGAAGCGGAGGTCTGGTGGCGTGTTGGCTGGTAGAGAGAAGTGGAACTGGATGAGGAGCGTAAAGTTAGTAGGAAGTGGAAACAATGAACCTGGAGGCATTGGGGGACTGATAATGCATGGTGGCTGAAGGGTGAAGTCGAACTGGGCGAACGGCGGAAGCGCAGTAGAAAGGGGAAACGATGGACATCGAACCATATTGGCCATACCGGCCAATATGGAGAAGTGAAACCGAGCGAAAGGAGTCGAGAACGTAGTAGCGAGGGGAAGCGGAGACCTGGAGGCGTGGTAGCTGAAAATGAAAAGTGGAACTGGACGATCGCCGTAGGCTTAGTAGGAAAGGGAACAAGCTGAGTAGAGCTTTGATCTTTACCACGGACCTGGGGGAGCCAATGACGGGTAGCCTTTCCAGGCTGAAACGTGGTAGTAGTGGTTGGAATAGTTAGAAAGTAGTTTTGAGCATACACCAGTTGCATTGCGGGTATTCAGAACGGGGGTAACTAGGACCCCATCCCAACGGGTAAGGCACGTTGATTGGAGCATTAAACCAATTTCAGTCTAATGGCATCCGTGGAGTGAGGCCTTTTCTTGACAGGTACCCATGTAAATCATGTCCTTCTCTGTTCATTAGCACTTCTGACATCAAGTGAAATTCGTAAAACAACTCGTCGAGTAGAATGGTTATGTACCATCAGTCATTGACACGCGTCGACTGCTTTCGAAATTAGGTCTTTTTCGCTTATATCGGTTTGGTCGGTTTTTACCCTGTATCAATACCGGAACTTATGAGTATCAGTGCTTGAAAGCCGTTAACGAAATCAACTTAAGAAAAAAAACTTGTTTCAGTACCAGTATCAAAAATACCGGTGCTGAAAAACCCGGCTGATGGTTAAAAAGTAGATAAAAAACCGAAACTAATACCGGTACTGGTAAAAGGAATTCGTACTGAAGAAAAGCTGGCTCATGGTTTGAGGAACCGATATTAGATAAAGTACCTGCAATTACTGGTATACCGGATTCAGTACAACTATTTGCTAAACTCTAAAGCCTACACTGAAATCTCAATACCGAACTGGTCTATCGTCAATTGCATCAATGATGGTGCACTTTGCTCTGAAGCAGTAGATAAGTTCTGAGCTGCATAAATCACATCAGTGAATCTTGTCCTTATGCATTTCTTGAGTACTTTCTTTACCGTTTTTAGTATACATAACGGGCAGTGTACAGCGAGTGACATGGGATTCCCTCCTTCTGGCTGATCAAACCCAGGGCAGTAGATTTGAGTCTGTAAGCCAAAAAATGTTGATGTCTTATCTCATTAATGTAAATAATGGTGTTTCTTTGATTTAGAAAAAGGGGTTAATCTTCAAAAGATTAGACAAGGCTCATATTTTGAAAATAAATATGTGTAGTTTGAAAAAGTATAAATAAGTCACTTGTTTTAATATATTGATTTTTCACTCATTGATATGGTATCAAAGCAACAAAAGAAAAGGTCAGTTGAAGACACAAAGAAAGTCATTTACAAAACAAGTATTGACCGACGATATAGCGCTGGAGTTTCCAAGTGGTACATTTTGCCTCCCCGTGGACTCCCTGATACATAAAATGACTCTTTTCTTCCAAATTCTAAAAGTTCTAATCAAGATCTTTCATTTGACACCCCACTCGACTATCCTTGATTAAACAAAATTCTAGCTTCTATAGTTTCTGAGGAAACTTGCTGTGACGCGACTATGTCGCGAAACTAGTAGGTGTTTGTAAACATTTCTTTTACAAAGTCCTAAAAAATTGAGTGGATAGGAGAGTGCTCCTTACACAATTGCTTTGAAACCATCCTTGCGTTCGAAATAACTTTTGTACCGAATTGAGTCGATGACTTGAGTATTGCATTCCAACATAACTTCCTTTTTTAAAATGTGCGCAATTCAGTCACTTGATGTTGTTGCGGAGCGCTAGTGGTCTCGTTCAAGAGGCGGGAGTATAAAGATTTGTCCCGATATAGTTTAGTCGCCATCATGCGTTGGAACAGTGAGGATTGTGCTTTTGCCGTTGTGGCCTACTTTTCGAACGGATGTTCTGTGAACGCAACCCAGCGCGCCATTTGGAATCGATTTGATTTAGCTCTGTTGGCCCCTGTTCCGGACCGGAAATCAATTATTATCTACGTGGTTTACTATGTTCAAACAAACTGCAAGTGCGCCAATACAAAGAAGTGGAGTATCTCGGCCCATTAGATTACCTGAGAACATTGAGGCAGTGAGAGCTTCAATGTTGGGATCACCACGGAGTTCTGCGATTGAACTCTCCTGCTTTGGCCCCTTGTGACTTTTTTTTATTGGATTTTTTTAAAATCCCGTGTTTATGCGAACCTTCCAAGGACCCTACAAGATTTGAAGACTAACATCCAAGAAGAAATTGCCAACATAACGCCTTCTATGCTGGCAAGAGTCATGAAAAATGCCAGAAATCGGTTTACTCAGTGTACGAGTATGAAAAATGGGGGACGTCACTTACCTGATTTGATATTCAAAAACATGTAAAGCAAAACTTTAGAAGAAGGGAATGGTGACTTTGCAAAGAAAATCATCTTCAGCGACGAGGCCCACTTTCACCTCAGGGGATTCGTTAACAAGCAGAATTGGCACATTTGGACAAATGGGAATCGACGAGTGATTGTTGAAAAGCCGATGCATCCACAAAGAGTGACTGTTTGGTGCGATTTATGCTCATCGGGCCGTACTTCTTCGAAAATGAGGACGTCCAAGCAGTTACCGTGAATGGTGTTCGCTATTGCGAGATGATAACGGACTTCTTGGGGCAAGGAATTGAGGTCATGGACCTGGACGATATGTGGTTCCAACAGTATGGTGCCACTTGCCACCCAGCCAACGAAACAATGGCTCTTTTGCGCGAGAAATTCAATGTTTGTGTTATCTCACGTTGTGACGATGTTAATTAGCCGCTATGATCATGTGATTTGACACAGTTGGACTTCTTTCTCTGGGGATGTTTAAAAGAAAAAGTGTACGTCAATAAGCCAAGAACAATTCAAGAACTGAAGGATGAGATAATTCAGCAAATTTACGACATTGAACCTTAATGGTGTCTCAGAGTTATTGAAAATATGGACCATCGGATAGAAGTATGCCACCGTAGCCGGGGCGAGCATTTGGGCGATATTTTGCTTCACACATAATTGTCATAGATCCTTCTATTATAATAAAAAATATTAACAAAATTCTCTGATACAATTAAAATCGTGCGTTTTGATTGGATCACCCTTTAGTAGAGTATGCGGACAACGTTAGCATTATGCCTAGATCAATTCTAGATGCAAAGAAAGTGTTCATACGGCTAGAGTTGGAAGGGAATAAATTCGGCCTTCTAGTCAATAAAACTATAGCTAAGTTTATGACCCAAACAAGGAAAGACATGCCTGTACGAAAAAACTTGACCGTAGGAAAGTACGGACAGCTTTCCATGCATAGAAGTCCATCTTGATAAAAATGGCATAGAAAAGAATTAAATATAGAAAAGGATAAACGCAGCAAACAAAGCGGATTTCTCAATATTTCTTATGCTAAGATCTAGAGATGTTCACAGAGAAATAAGATTCGCTTGTACAAGTCACTTAGTAAGATCTGTGCTGCCATACTATATGTTTATGAAACCTGGGATTTTACAAGTGTTTTCGAAACGGCCCTGGACGTATTCGAACGCAAAGTGCTCAGGAGGATATATGGCTCAGTAAAGCATGAAGCAGAGCGGAATCTTCGTTACAATGGCGAGTTGTATTGTGTTTATGACGACCCACCCAAACTTCAATGGGCAGAACATGCGGAGAGAATGGAAGAGCATAGGGTGCCCAGACGAATATTGAAACGTAGAGTGCAAGAGAAACGTCCCGTTGGGAAACCGAGAAAGTTATGGGAAGGTTCAATCAATGCTGACAGCAGTTTTCTGCTTGGAATTTCCATTGGCGAACGGGGATGCAAAGTCGCGACAAACGGAGGCGAAAGCTTAAACTGGAGCTATGTCATAAATGATGATGCAATCTGTGCAACAACTTCGAATTAAGCACTTAATGGTTAATATACTCAACCAGTGAGGATAAGTGCCGATTTGCTTCGTTCTGTCTCTCAGTTTGGCTTTAGAGCAGTCTGAGAGGGACCACGATATGACACAGAAATTATTTTCTCATAAGGCAGTTGTGTTAACAAGCAAAAATACAGCATCGGGGGCTAGTGATGCTGAGAAGCTAATACATGAAGCTGCTGGAGGCGCTGAACGATGATGGTGAGAGGTTAAGAGACATGGCACTTGACTTGTTCGGCTACAAGACGTAGTTTTGATTGACTTCTGAATTCAAAGAGACCAGATTTTATGTCAAGCAGTTCGACTAATCAGTTGTCTTGGGTGATGTAGATGGCTTTATTCAGTTACTGTAAAAGTTCGATGTTATACATAACATATAGTCCACAAAAAATTCAGAGCCTTGGGTTAATATCTCCCAAGGTAATTCGTCTGAAGAGTTTAAGATTAAGAAAAGATAGGCATCATATTTCATCATATCAAGGAAAGATGGGCATCATATTTCAAGAACCTCCTTGATCTTCCACATACCTCCAGGATAGGGGAACCTATAGATTTTCCCGGAGATGTTCCATTGGCGCCACGAATTCTGGATTAAATTCCACTATCAAGGCCTCAAAGAATTAATAAAAGGCTTGGCATCGATGAGATTCCAGTGGAGCTCATTAAATATGGTGTTCAGAAAGCCATCCATAAAGTCATCCAGCAAATTTGGATGCAAGACCATATGCCTAGCGAGTGGAGCCAATCAATTATATTCCTTATCCACAAAATAGGTGACAAGGTACAGTGCGAACACAATAGAGGCATATCACTACTTTGTATGGCGTACAAAATAATTTCAAAGATCATAAAAAACAAAATCTAATCATATGCCAACAGTATTATTTGGGAATATAAAGACGCCTTTAGAGCAGATAGATCATCGATACGCTGATTGCTTAGAGTCAAGCAGGTACTTGAGAAATGCTGGGAGTTTAACATAGACGTACACTGTTGCCTTTAAGCAAGCATACGACAGTATTAATCGTATCCCAGTCAAATTAGTCCATCTTTCTATAATGATCATGGCGTGGACAAGCTCCCATGTGCGCATCAATAACCAACTTACCGATACCTTTGACACAAATATCGAACTAAAGCAGAATGATGGGCTGGTCCCATTGCTTTTCAATTTGGCTCTAGAATGCGTTATAAGAAAGCTGTCGATACAAGAGGTACGTTATTAAGCATGTTGAGCCAAGTGATAGCCTATGTAGACCAAATCGACATTTAGTCACGGTCATTAACAACCACCAAAGAACTTTTCCTGAAATTCGACAGCGAAGCAGAGCTAGTAGGGCTACAAATCAATGAGAACAAAACAAAGCAGTCGAGTAAAAGTACCTCAAATATCCAAAATAGCACACTTGGTGAATACAGTATCGAAAATATGGACAAATTTGTTTATCTTGGCAGCAAAATAACGAGAAGCGGCAATGAAAGAGAAGAAATACGCCGAAAAATACAGCTCGCAAATATTTTATTTAGTTTAACGAGCTGGTCTTCAGCTACATATACAGGAAGTGTGAAACATGGACCCTACCCTAAGCATCCGCAAACATATTGGACGCCTTCGAGCGACGGGTCTTGAGGCAAATAATCGGAGTGAAGCTAGACGGGAATCAATGGCGAATTCGATACAACCATGAGCTGTATGAAATTTTTGACGAACCGGAGGTCTCAACGGCTGCAAGGCAGTGGAAGCTGAAATGGGTTGACCACGTGAATCGTACGGATGAACAACGGATAACCAAAAGGGTATTTGTTGGGAGAACTGAATAGCCGAAACCAATGGCGGAAACGAAGAAATGCTGGTCTTACTCGGTAAACGAAGACAGTTCATCGCTACTCGGATTTCGAAATTGGAGGACGCAATTGATGGGTCGAGACAGTTGGAGGCGCTTTTTGTATGAAGCGGAAGCCCGAGAGGAGCTGTAATGCTACGAAGAAGAAAAGAGTTCGTCTGAAATTATCAACAATTCCCTGCAAAATTGGGCTGAAATTATACCCCATTTCAGTGCACACTGGAGCAGCTTTACAAATAATAGTAAAATTTGCTTTTCAAATAAAATCACTATTGGAAAAAGTTACGTTTATATAAAATACGTATACGAAAATCCTACTGAATAATTAAAATAGATTAACCCTAGAGTACGAACGTTCGCTTGTGAGGCGGAAACAAATCGTTTTGTACGATATCTCCCAAGCCGTTGCTACTATCATAGCCATCGCTTATGCCAACTCAGTCTAGTGCTGTCCGAGTGTGTGTGCAGAAGTGCATTAAGATCTGGTTTTGGGTTATTGAGTTGTTCTTATTGTAGGTGCCTGTGAGGCGAACTTTAGTTTTAAGGATTTTTTTCATATTAAGCGGTACTTAATTTTTGCGATTTTATTAGTAACGTTATTATATTTTAGCGGGATGACATCAGAAAAACAAATTCTCCAGTGGTTGTAAGAGCTGGAATCACAAGAAAGTGATATCGAAGATCACCTGGAGAAAGAAAGCAATTCAGAGGAGAGTAGGGCTGAATCAGATAATCTGTGAACTCAGACGATGACGAACAAAACATAATAAATAAGGAACTAACAGTGGTTGGTAATCCTGAAGCACTTGTAACGAATCAGTCTGACTTAGAAAAACTGATATTAATTCCACGCGAAGCTGTTTTAAGAGGCAGGAACCACTTTGTGTGGAATCTAACACCAAATTCTGTTACAAAAAACTCACAAAGAACATATTGTATTGGCCCAATGGTCATATTGTACCTAGCCCAACGATCAACGAAAAAAATGCCACGACGCCAATTCAATGTTTCAGGAAATTTTTGACAACGGAAATTTTAGATATTATTCGTCAGCGAACTAATGAGGATATTGCAGTCAAAGCAAGTAAGCACAAAGTAAAAAATGCAGCAGTTGCGGAAAATGAACTCGAAGCTCTACTAGGTGTTCTTATTTTGAGCGGTGCGATGAAAAATAATCATTTGCCTACCTCGGAGCTCTTTGATACCACCCTTTGTGGATCCAAATATATTGCGGCAATGAGCAAAGATCGCTTCGAATTTTTGCTAAAATGTCTTCATTTTGATGACCGTAGCACTCGCGAAGGTAGAAAAAGATCATATAAATTTGCACCGATTAGAGATATTTGGGAGTTGTCTGTCAAACAGTGCAGAGATATGTATAAATCTGGAATCTACGTTACAATAGACGAACAACTGCTCTCATTTCGCGGACGTTGTCCTTTCATGATGATGTATATTCCGAATAAACCCGCTAAATATGGCATAAAAATCGTATCAATATGCGATGTAAAGACAAAATACATGTTCGATGCAGCTACCTACCTAGGAAAGAACAGCGAAATGCCTACAAGCGAGCCTTTGGGTAGTTATTATTGTAAGCTGCTCACAAAAATAATACATGGGATGAATCGAAACCTTACTGCTGATAACTAGTTAACTTTTGTACCTTTGGCCAAGGAGTTACTTGGAGACAAATATAAACTGACATTTATTGGTGCAATTAAAAATAACAAGAAGGAAATTCCTACAGAATTCAAACATATCGCATCCCGTCCTGTGGGCATATCCATGTTTGGTTTCCATGAAAAACTCACTCTGGTCTGCTACAAGCCGAAGTCTCATAAGACGGTTCTTTTATGTCCAAAAGACTTCGCAATTTGATACAAGTAGAAATCGATGCTCCGAAAATCAGCTCGATAATTCTCTCCAACCCGCAATAAGAAAAGGAAAGAGATCCCTTTGCGGTTTTTGTCCAACAAAAATAAAACGCATGAGTATCTCTACAAATGCACCTTATGTAATAAAACATATTGTATGGAACACAGGTCATCAAATTGTTTGGAATGCGATAAAATGTACCTTAAAAAACCCTCAAATTTAATTTAATCTGCAAGGTGAACCTGAACGTGCAAAGAAATAATTTTTATTTTATTTCAAAGATCATTTCAATACCTTAATAATGACGTGAAATTGAAACCGATAGTTCTGAATTAATTTATTAAATTTTCTTATTTAAAAAGCTATCTCCATAAAAAAGTGACTAAAGTATGTGTTCCTTTTAAATGTTAAAAATTAATACATTGCCTTTATTATATGAATCAATTTATGTTAGATTTTATGCACTTAACTGTATTCTTATAACGCCAATTACTTTCTTCAATAAAACTGCTTTCTAACATTAAAAAAATTATTTTCTTTGAAAAAATTGCATTACAGGCGAATGTTAGTATTAACGTAAGAAAAGATCATGTTAGTACTCTAGGGTTAAGTACTAAAACTTCCCGTAATTCATAAATTTTTAAATTTTCATAAAAAGTAATGATTTTATTTTCTACATTTTTCCAGCAGGCTAGCACATAGAAAAAAAGTACAACTAATATTGAAAGTTGCAGAACTACCACAGGGATGATATGAAAAATAATGATGAAACTAGTTAGCCTCGTGAATGCAACTTTCTGCTTGATTCTAGAATCTTAAAAGGTCACATATGGATACCAACGTTTACGTAAGAGTAATCGAAAGAATATGAAAGGGGTGTGAATTATGTAATAAACCAGTTATCGGCTTTCGAATACATTAGTGGTAAAAAGTTTGAATTGTCCTCATAGAAGCAAGATTCAAGTGTTCAAAAGTATTTGTTAAGAAGACACAACGAGTGTTGTTGAAAATTCAAAAAGGTAACCTAATCTTCGATTCTGTAATAGGTTAATATTAGTTGTCACAAGCTCGAACAAATGATGTCTAGCAAATTTTGCCCTAGATCCTCAATGACATGTTTCCATAAATATGTACACCCATTTTAATTGCATTAACAAACTATATTTTTTTTACTGGAACTTAAAAGTAAACAACAAAAAATGGCAGATTTGAATAAAAACAAAACAATGCAAGCTTCAGGAAAATGCCATCACTACTTGCTCGCTTATAGGCATTCAATACCTACAAGTAAAATCAGTGTAATGTTGTATAAATTCCATTGCACAATATCTTAATGTATTTCAAATTACAGTTGCTCATTTGCTTAAGAAACTTTCACTTCTATGCATTTCGCTTTTACTGCGTTGATCTATAATAGCAGCGCGAATTCGCATTTCCAGAAAAAATCACTAATTAAAGATTACGTTTAAAACAATAAAGTGCTTCAATGCAACATTAATTGATCGACAGCGATTAGTGATCAGCGTATAGCTGATTTGAGATTTGAATCATAAATGTACACAAAAATCGATTTTAATTAGCATTATCATTCAATAGCGCACATATGTTTAAAAAAAACTCTCTGCAGGTGTTTTTCAATTATGACGTGAATCCGATTGATTTGATCTGTGGAAAGCGGTTTCGATTATTCAGTAATTTAAAACGGTTAGACAGAGTGATATTGACAAAGCCATAATTTGATCAAAGGTACACGTCCTTAAATTGGAAGCTTAGATGCTATGTTCTTTCTGTCAGTCCCTATTATCACTTCTGAGTGCTTCCTTCTTCAAACAATGAGTACTAGAGAAAGTGACACAAATCACTGGGAAAATATTTGTAGTAAATATCAGGTCCAAATAACATTTCTTGCAAAGAGATTGTTTTCCGAAAATAACACACGAGTATTTCAACGATTTTCCACACTAATTGTACTTTTCAGAAAAGCAAACACATTCTCTCTCATTTCAATCAAATCATTATGACAGCCGTGAAATGTAACCTTTTCAAATTACTACCTTGTTAATAATTCAATATTTTAACACCATCGTCAAAATATTCGTGAGAAAATAATTTCGCGATCACACATTTCGGGGTAAGCTTCCTTCGATTTCACACCTATTTGCTAGCGGAAGAAACATCTCAACTCATACAAACGGTCTAGGAAGAAGAAAGAATCTGTGGTAGCCTAAATTTTGGCCAAGTAATGTTATACTGGCGGATAATGCTTGGTTGATTCTGCAAACACTCAAACATTTTTCACGTTTATTGTGCAATCCGATGTTTATATTCCACTTGGTTTTATGCAAGTTAACATACTTTGAATTATTTCTTCGTTCATGCTTTTCTCAACAACAATAGGCGAAGCTAATCACCTCATGGAGAATTGAGCGCACAATCAATAGAAACATTTTTTATTATTAAAAACATTAACGGTTCATTTTCGCGCTAAGTCTTAATGTGTTTGGAAATTCAATTTTCTAAAACCTAATGCAACAGAACGTGTAACACAATCAGTCGACATCAGAAGCTGGCTAATGAGCGTGAAAGAAAAACTGCATTCATGCTAAGGTCATCCGGCAAAGAAGATGGGACACTAATTGCGATTACGAACTACGTACATTGGGATCACTTGCGAATTACCGAGTGATTAGCGACAACAAATAGACGGATGTTGGTGATAGTAGCGTGTGTGGAATCTAGGGCTCGATTGAGAAGATACGACTACCGATTGAAAATCGATGCGAGACACACGACCGTACACAGATAAACCGCGATGTTACCTGTTCGCCACAATTTTTCCAACTAGCTTCAATTGCTTGCGACCGCAATCCGCTGCAAATGTGGGGATACCCGAGCAGATACCGCCGGCGAGATACGCTCAGGTGAGCTTCAGACTAGCTTGGTAGTGACCATTTATTCACCTTTTCCGTGGTTTTTTGATTAGAAGATTGAAGATAAGCTTTGATTTAGTTGGAGTGCATTATAGTGGAGAGCAAACTTAAATTTCTAATACATACTCGCGTACATCTAAATATTTTGAGGGATACATTTTTCAGGTTGTGTTTGCTGAATTAAATTCTCCTTTAAAAGTTCAAGATCATTTTCAAGTTGAGTAAGAAGTAAATTTACTACATTTCTAATCTTCCATGCAGAAAATGCTAGACGGCTTCGCTAAATATGGATATTTTTTTTAACTAACAGTATGGGGTTTCAATGCTTATAGATACTATATTAAGCACACTCAGTAATTTTCTGAGAAAAAAGATAATTTGACAAGCCACACAAAATTAATTTTAGATTTTTTGGGAAACACTATTTCGAGACTATGCTTTAATTCACGGATGCCGCTCGTGAGCTGTATAACAGGTCCGGCTCGATGTTCCAAAATTGAAAATTTGAAAGAGTTGGCTAGAACATCCCTAAACCACGGATAATAAACATGTACATTCCACAAACGGCGGCAAGATTCTGAGCGCTTGCATTGATGAAATGTCACGAAACTTCAAAGTCAGAAAAGCTCAAGTTTCCGGCGTGAGTTCAGCAAGGTTCGCACACGAGGACTGGCAAAAGCGGAGAATACCTCGGTAGATTCAATACCGTCATAGTATCCAACCTCAGGAACTAGCTTGGAGCAACAAAATTTTCGTGCATTTCCCCTCCTCGTGCACCCAACGAAGACCTGTATTGAAAAGTTCTCATCAATACCTTTCATTTGATACCCATATTGCCTACATTTGGGAAATTTTGCTTTCAAGGGGCCAATCCTCTATATGGGGAGACCCTCCTTAAACTCCTTTAAAAAAATATTGTAGAAAAACGTTCAACAGCTTACCACTTTACATCTACTTACGAAATTTCATGTTTCTAGCTTGTGTGATTTGCGAGAATAAATGATGTGACACACGGATGGACGGACAGACAGGTTGCTATGAGAAAAACGACGATGAATACAATGACAGTGAAGACGGACGAAAAACGGAGATTAACAGACAATCTTGTCCAGATTGAGAATCCTGCGGCATTCCTTAAAAGGAAAAGCGGGAAATTCTGCTGGACGTGCCAGATGTTTGAGCGGCAGAGGAAAATATAAAGAACATCGAAAATTCGATGGTCAATGCTGCAATCACTATCAAAGCACCGGAGCAAAGGTCGTAAGTCCCGAAATAATAAAAAACCTTCCTGAAATCCACAAAGAGATTATGGCAGGAAAAGACTGGAGTGACCAGACAAATAAGCCTCCGTTGCGTGATTGCATCACCACGGTCGGAAATGTGACGGAAGTACTGTACTTGGAGATAGAAGCCTGTAACCTCTCCCATAAGAGGTGGTCGGAAAGCACGAATGCCGCCCAGCGATTTGAAGAAGAAAGTCTAATCCGAAAAGCGGGAGATCTTCTAAAAAGAATACAATCTGCATGCGACTCGACAAAAATCAACAAAGCAGTAAAAATTGGGCTCCTTGAACTAGAGGAGCTACTAGACGAAGGCAAAATCAGAGCTTCGATGACCCGCTTCCTGCAGGTAAACCTGCACTGCAGTTCGACAGTCCATAATCTGCTTGAGCAGTTTGCGAGGGGCATGAAAGCCGACTTTTTGCTGCTGAGTGAGCAACACCATGACAAAAGTTTGGCATCATGGCATTCTGATGAAACTGGTACTGCCGCCACCTGAGTTCGGAACAGTGATTTCCAGGTGGATAGCTGTGAACGGGGTGGATGGTTTTGTCTGGGTTCGATTCACAGGGACCACCTTCTTCAGTGTGTACCTAACGCCTAACGAATCGATATCATCTTTCGAAGCCAAGGTTAATGCTTAGGAGGGCACTGTCTCGAACGCAGTCGTAAACATGCTCGTTGGGGAAGACTTCAACGCGAACGCAATCGAATGGGGCATGCCTCAAACAGATCCGCGGGGAAAACGAATCCTGAAAACGGCGGCGCTCGTCGTACTAAACACCAGAAATATGCCGACCTTCCGCCGTATTGGCTGTGACGGAACCATACCGGATGTGACTTTCACCTCGGAGGATACTCAATAGGAGAGTATTAGAGGACTGCTTAGCCAGTGATCATCAGTGCATTCTGCTTGAGATAAGTGATGTAGTTTCTCGACGCCCATGTCCTCAGCTTTTTACAATTGTATGGAACATCGGACGGATGGACGTCGAGAGGTTCGTCCAGTTTCTCACAGGTGCACCGCTGCAGAGAGATTCGCAGGGGACGGAAGAACTGGCAGCTCAAGACGTGGTGAACTCAACAATAAGCGTCATCGCGACTGCTTGCAATGCTTCTATGCTCCATGGAAAACCTCAACACGGCAAGCCCCAGTGTACTGGTGGTCAACTGAAATCGTCGAAAAGTGAAGGGAGTGGCATCACGAGGCATGTAAACGGGTGACAGCATATAAGTCGGTCAGGAAATGCCTTCGCAAATTGATTAAAAACAACAAGGCTCGCTGCTGGCAAGATCTAGTGGACAATGTGAATAAGCATCCGTGGGGCCTTGGCTACAAGCAAGTTATGCGGAAGTTTGGTGCCCTTCGAAAACGTTGCATACATTATGCGGAAAAGATGGACGAGATAGTGCGGGCACTCTTCTCCGCCCATCCCGTCCGTGTTGACGCTGTCCATGTTGAAACATCAGTCCAGTGTTCATTTTCCACACAGCCGGTACTGGAAGAGGCAGTTCTTTCACTGAAACACTATGTTTCAACTTGTCTATCACCACAGGCCTTAGTTGCTGCTCAGCACAGTCAACGCTTGTCTACGGGACGGGATTTTCCCGGTACGTTGGAAGGTGGCGAGGCTCGTGCTGATTAGCAAGGGGAAGGGAAATACCGGATCGCCGTCCGCATACCGATCGTTATGCATGCTAGAAACTGTGGGGAAAGTACTAGAGACACTCATCAAGGGAAGACTCACTGGCGCGATACGTGCTGCTGGGGACCTATCTCATCGGCAGTACGCTTTTAGAGCAGGACCTTCAACCATTGATACAATTGCAGAGGTGGTGAGTGCGGTCCAAAGGCAGGGGCATATAGCCGCACCAATTGACGGATCGTCCTGTTGGTGACGCTTGACGTTAGGAACGCCTTCATCTCTGCTAGATGGGTGGATATTCTGGATACGCTGGAAAACTCTTTTTAAGTTCTAGAATAACTAACGCGGCTTTTCAGGGACTACCTGAAGGAACGAAGCCTGCTTTACGACACGACACAGGGACAGCGAAGGATGGAAGTTACATCGGGTGTTACCCAGGGATCTATCCTTGGTCCAGATCTGTGGAACGTGTCTTACGACAGGCTACTGAGACTGGAGACACCAGATGAGTGGCGCTTTGCGGATTATGTTGCAGCTCTGGTCGCTGGGCGCACCGTTGAACAAGTGCAACTTAGGATAGGTATGCTAATGCACCAAGTGAGAGACTGGATGACTGCTCGTGGGTTCAGTTTAGCACTGGAAACTGAAGTGATCATCTTGACAAAGAAGAGGTAAGATATTCAGTATTGGGGACATACTAATCGAATCGAAGCCAGCGGTAAAGCACTTGGGGCTACTGATCGACTAGAAGATGAATTTCTCTGAGCAAATTAGATCAACGGCTGGGAAGGCTGCTTCGGGAGTATCGGTTCTGAGTCTACTTATAGCTAATATAAGGGACCCAGCCCATCGAGACAAAGCCTGCCACACATTTTTTGCGTGCACAAAATGGAGCAGGCTACGAAGGGACCTTTACAGGAAGGCGGGCGGACTCATCTTGGATAATATATATTAGTCGCGATGATTCTCGAATCGGTTGACAAATGGAACCAGGTGGCACATTATGCTCGGGCAGTACTAAAAGATATAAGGGACTCACATCAGCCGGGGGCGTTGAGGCTAGGGGGTTCATTGCGATGTACAAACCGCAGATAGTTTGACGTCGAGCTTTTGACACTGTTCGCCACCTGGCGCATCTTGACACGAAAACAACAAGCCGTTTAGTTTCAGCTGAACTCGCCTGGCCAAAGATGCACAAGGATATTGCAAGATGGACAAAATTTTGCATCCAGTGCCAAAGATCGAATGTAAGTCGACCCGCCAGCTGTTTGTCGCTTTAATACGCATCACCGGACAAGCGTTTCAATCATGTGCACATCGATCTCGTTGGTACACTACCAAGCGTTAACAACAAGAAATATGTCCTCACTATCATTGACCGATTTTACAGATAGCCAGAAGCCATATCAATCACAGAAACGACGGTGGAGACAGTGGCGAATAATTTTTACCACCACAAGAAAGCGCGATTTGGAACACCAAAATTGGTAACAACTAACCGCGGTTACAAATCTGAGTCTGTGCTGTTTAAGTAACTGGAAACTTCAATCGGCTGTAAACATATCCGTACAATGGCGTATCATCCTTCCACGAAAAGAATTATAGGGCGTTTCGAAATTCCAGTAGGACATGCAACGTTTACGCCTAACACCGGTAGCTTATTATTCCAACAAAAGCGTTTTTTGTACAAAGACCTGGCGATATGCAGCCATGTTTTTTGCGAGTCGACGCGGTAAAAATGTCATTGGAGCAGCCTTACGTCGGACCATTCCGTGTCCTCGAGAGAACGACCAACAACATTTTCAAGCAAATAACAGTCGACCGTCTTAAGCCAGTCTACACATTAAATTCGGAAATCGAAAAAAACAGTGCCATCGCTGTTTGTGGGTATTAAATTCGGAAACTGACAGTAACAAAAACATACGCTGGACCGAACAGAAGCATGCAGAAAAGGAAAATTACATTCAACTGCCCTAATGACATAGCTTAGGGGGAATTATTGCGGCGGTAGTTAAGCCTCACAAGTGCCATTTAAATGATAATGAGATTTAAAGATTAGAAACACTAAGCGACCTATTATTTAAAAGTAGCTGTGTTAATAACTTATGCATCCTTTATACTATTTTGGTCAAAAGTTTCGCGAGAGCAGCCGTGTTTTCTTCGGATAAAGTAAATTGTAAATATATTTTGTCTTATTTACAGTAGGTCTTTAGATTATTTCTTTCAAGTCTTCGGTTTATGTTAACAAACCAAGAACATTGGAGGAAATTTTGGACCTGCCATTGACGAAATAAGATCAGATGTATTGGAACAAGTAGTCGAAAATTGGGTTGATCGAATGCGCCTTGTAACTGCTAGTCGTGGTGGCCATTTCCTAAAAATCATTTTTAAATGTCAAATGGTATTGAATTCACGTTCATCATTAAAAAAAATTATAATAAATTTGAATGCTTTATTTCAACTTAAAGCTCTTAAAAAAGCACCCTATATATGCTTTGCAGGGCGAATGTGTTAGCATGTATACTCGTATTTACATAACAAGAGGAACAGCTTTTGCCCATCTGATCAAAATTAAGTTATTTCCTTTCGTTTCGCTCATATGTTTATGATGCATGTATAAAGAAAAAAATGTGTGTGCGATTGCATAAAAAACGCATAAGTTTTTAATGGATCTAATAAAATCTACGGCAATTTGCTTAAAAATTTAGGCAAATCATCCATGTCATGACCAATCCCCCTTTAACAACAGCCTTAAATTTTTAATTATGCAGGCATTCCCCCAATCTTTTTTCTCACCTCTCTCTTCCCGCCACCCACTCATTATGGAACTTCAATTTTACATTTATTCATTTAAATTCTTAGTACACTTAACTTTCAGTACACTTTTACACGAATTTGTTTTGTACGAATTTGATTTAACACGAGTTAGAAAGAAAAAAAATTCTCTTTTAACACGCATGAATTTGATTTAACACGATTTTTAATATTCTAGAAATTTTTTTTGGATCTCATAGAACCATAGAGCGAGATTTTTCGACGCGTGTAAGAAGCGTTTAAATTATTCTCAGAAAAAGTCGCTGAGACTCGGTAGATTTTGCTCTCCCCGTATGCTAGATTATGTCTTTTGCTTAGAATCTTATAATATCAGCATGAGATTCCCCGAATTGTGCATAAAGTGAAGACCTTATGCATTTTTTACGCAATTTAGTTTGATTTTGAGAGTTGAAAAGAAAACACGTTTAGTTGTAGTAAATATTTAAAAAGTTAGAATATAAGTAGAATAAAGTTAATGCTCGTATAGATTTATTAACTCAATAACAGGTAAATTTTGAATAATTTTTAAATTATTGTATTATTAATATGAAAGATATTTTGGTAGCCCTAACACCATGTCACATAATTCACCTGCAATAAAAATGAAGAGGAAGACAATCGGTTTAGATATAAAAATTTTAAATTTTAGACCAACTTGCAACAGGATAAGGTGCAACGGCTGTTGGGAAGCATTTTGGTATTCAACGAAGCTTCCATAAGAACTATCAAGAAAAATGAAACAGCGATCAGAAAATTGGTATGTTCTGGAACGAAAATAAGTGCCAAAACATCGTCCTACATAAGAGTCAAAGAAAAAACGGAAAAAGCTTTGGTAATGTGGATTGAAGATAAATCGCAAAAAAGAATACCAGTGGATGGAATTGCTATCAAGCAAACTGCATTAAGACTCTATAAACGTCTTAAAGAAGTGGAGGCAGGCACATCTCAGACAAAACAACCTGAATTTGCTGAAAATACAGGTTGGATGACAGGTTTTTTTAAACGGCATGCTCTCTATAATATAAAAATTAAGGAAGAAACTGCGTCTGCAGATGAGTTGGTCGCCAAAGAACTTAAAAAAAAATTATTGAAGATGGAGGATACACCACAGATCAAGATTGGAATGCAGATGAAAGCGACCGTGTTTGGAAAAAAATAACCGAGCAGAACTTATGTTGCAAAATCCCAAAAAATTGTCGGTGATTTTAAAGTAGCAAAGGACCGTCTTACATTGTGGTTTTGTTCCAATGCTTCAGTAAAACGTATGTTGAAACCACTGCTAGTAAATCGTGCTTTAAGCCTACGCTCGATGAAAGGTGTAGATTTCAATAAACTGCCAATTCACTGGGCAGCAAACAAAAAGGCCTGGATGACTAGTGCAATATTTTCAGAATGATTCCAGAAATACTTCATCCCAGAAGTTAGACGCTACATGATTGCAAAATGTCTAGAATTGAAAGTTCTTTTAATATTAGGCAAAGCACCTGACCATCTGGTTTTGGAGCACCTAATTCTCTATTTAAACGAATTTTTACACGAATGTTTTGGGAACGTATCTATCGTGTAAAAAGAGAATTAGGTGTATTTCATTAACTTGAACTCGCATCTCACGATCATGAGTCGAACGCGCTTGCATTGAGCCATGGGACATGTTATCGTACGCTGAGCTTAATCATCTAGTTAAGGCGCTCCAATTTGCTGCGGTGATTATGCGAATTGCTGATTGCCTTACTAGCTTAGCATAATTTGTCTAAGTTTCTAGTGCCATTTGCCCACTGTAGTCCAATGTGACTTGGCTAAGATTATGTGTGACTACTATGATTTTCATCTTCATATAAAACAAAATGCACCCAAAAGGATTTAGCTAGTTTTACTCCGGCCTTTTCTCTCAGTGTGATATTAAAGGATTTTTTGGAGTTTTGTAAAATAATTTTACAAAACCCTACTAAAATCGCATCCTGTCTGTCCGTCCGTCCGTGTGTCACAGCAATTTTTCTCCAAAACTAATTAAGCTAGAAACAGCAAATTTTGTATGAACGTGTAAAGTGGTACTCTCTTCAAAATCCAACAAAAAAATATTTTATAAGGTATTTAAGGCGGGTCTCCCCATAGAGGGGAGTCATCAGAGCTAGCCGATATGGGTATCAAATGAAAGGTCTTGATTAGAACTTTCCAAAACAGGTCTTAAACTGGCATTTTTAGCTTCAAGGGGTGCACAGGGAGGGGAAACACAGGAATAATTTGTGTCCCCCTCGCGATTGGACACCTGTGATCTGAAAAACCTGAAAAAAATTATGGAGGTAGATGTTAATGAGCACAACAACAACAAATAACTTAGAAGTCAAAATTCACTCAACTTTGTTAATAATAGTATGATCTTCGAATTTCACATTTTCCCCCAATAAAATCGTATCGGTACCCTTAAACTCAATGAAATTCGATATTTAAGTAGTCTTACTAAAGGTCCGTATATTCTGTAAGCTTGATGAAAATCGAATGATACACACGGAAGTTACAGCCATTTGAAATTCCTCCAATTACAACAAAAATAACACATGATATTGGTATTTCAAGGACTTTCCATCGAATCAGACACTGCAATTTTAATTTTATCTTCTTGAAATTTTCAAATAAGGTCAATAACATAAATATTATTGGAAACTCATGATTTGAGTGATTTTTGCTAGTTTACAATAAAATGGCGACCGTTGAAAATAGAGAAACAATGAATTTTCTTTTAAACATGCACATCTCTTTGACATGTTTCTTGAATTCATTCGGTGCTGGTGACTGCATTTCAGAAAAGTTGGGTACAAAACCCTTCTGACATGAGCGTAGGTCTGTCTACCTAACTTGCTTTCTTGTTTCCTTACACCTAAACGCTCGCAAATTTTTGATTTGAAGTTCAATACGGTTAGACTAAAACTTTGTTGGTAATGGAGTTCCTTGTTAGTTTATTTCCTCTGTGATAGGCCCCAGCTTACATTCCCACGTTCGGAAGGCGTGAACGAATCATCTTCACCTAAAAAGATAACGGTGGTCAAATTTTGTCAGGAAACATTTATTTTCCTTGGATTTTGTGAACTTTGCTATCAGAATAGAGTAAACAAATTTAAGATTTTTATGAAATAGCCGTACTAATCCACCGTAGTCCATTTTTGACTATCGAAGTTTTATTGCTTAGGGTGGCCTTTGGTTCCAGCTCCTTTAGAAAGTTAATAGTGCGTGTGAATTACAATATATTGTCGTAGTGAAACTTTGCAGCACGACGAAATTAAAAACCTCACACAGTTTTAAATTTGTATTGTTGAGATGTTTAATCTGAAGAGGTAGCATTTTTTTTAAGGAAAGGTCTTTTATACATAGAGGTGAATTTTTAACAATTTATTTCTATATATTGATAAAAGATCGGGCAGGCAAAAGGAAAATAGACATGACACCGACATTCAGAACTAACATACGAGTACCGACTAACATCAGCGGCAATTCTAATAATATCAATTGTCTTCATGGAGAACTGTTTAAACCAGGCCTCAAATCCATTAAATCTGTGCGAGAAGATTAGAGACCGGCAAAATGTACGAAATGATGCAAACATTGAGTACAAGGGTAACAAATACCCGCCAAATTGAATTTCTTTCAAATTCACTAGTAATAGTCAACTTTGCTTTTTTACAAATAAAGCGATAAGGGTATCCTTAAAATCCACGGAATCAAAGAAGTAAAATAAGAAGTTAATTTATTCTGAAAGTTTGAGAACATTCGAGTTTGTTTTGATTGCAATGAAAATATGTGGTTTTATTGTAATTTGAATTTTTAAACGATCTGGACACAAACTTGTGCTATGGTAATAATTATCCAACATACAATTGAATTAATCGTTTAACTTGATTAAAGTTTTTTGTTGAAACTACATAAACTTATATCAGTTTCATACTTTCCGCACCACTGGCTATAATTTCCATGAATTACGCTCAATAGTCTACTTACATAAAATTGTACGAATGATACCCATCATATTTATCTCTTCTATTGGTTATAAAATGTTCATTTCTGAACAAGTATACTCGCGCATTGTACTTCCTGATTTTTGTAGTTTCGAAGATCATCATAACATATTTGTGCTTATAGCGAATTCAAATTACATGCACTTAATTGATTCATTGTTGATTTGATGTAAGCAAATTAGATGAACAGAACGAAATAACGGTTACCCTATTGAATAAATGTTAGTCAATATTTTAGCATATCGGATGATAAATGACCCCATTCAGTTTAGCTTGAATTTTTGAAGTTTAGTATTATAATCAAAAATAAATAACTGAAAAAATTATACAATAAATGTAAATGTAATAATTGACAGGGACATTTCCATTCAATTGAAAATTACTGATCCTTATGATTCGCCAGTTAGAGGTAAAGGGTGGTCCGACCATATTGCACGATGTTAATTGTGAGTCACAAATTAACATCAAGTTTTTGGCCCAACTTTATTTGACGTTTCAGTGTTTGATAAACTCAACCATGTAGAGGTACACATTTGAGCAGCGCGTTAAAGTTGTTGAAGCCTTTTACGAAAATGGGCGCTCAAATCAAAATGCATTTCGTGCACTTCGTGATTTTTTTGGTAGCATAATCGACCAAATGTGTCCACAATCGGGAGAATTGCGCGCAAATTTCAGCAAATCGGGTCTGGAGGAAATGTGAAATCATCTGTGCATGGTCGCCCAGTTCGTTTTGCGGAAAACATTGCTGTTGTTCACGATAGTGTGGCAGAAGGGCCGTCAACCTCGACTCGTCATCGTGCTCAACAATTGAACATCTCACGAACATCACTGATGCGAATTTTAAATAAAGATTTGAATTGACGATATGTGTTCCAACAGGATGCTGCCACTTGCCACACAGCCAACGAAACAATGGCTCTTTTACGCGAGGAATTCAATGGCCATGTTATCTCACGTTGCGGCGATGTTAATTGGCCGCCACGATCATGTGATTTGACACGGTTGGACTTCTTTCTCTGGGGATATATTTGAAAGAAAAAGTGTAAGTCGATAAGCCAACAACAATACAAGAGCTAATAATGAGATGATACAGCACATTAACGACATTGAACCTCAATTATGTGTCAGAGTTGAAAATATGGACCATCGGATAGAAGTATACCACCGTAGCCGTAGCAAGCGTTTGGGCAATATTTTGTTTCACACATAATTGTCATAGATCCTTCTATTATAATAAAAAGTATGAAAAAAGTTTTCTGAAAACTTTTTGTTTTATTTACAATTAACATCGTGCGTTTTGGTTGGACCACTCTATAGATTGATGACCCTGGAGTACTATAGGTTGCCGCAAGAGCCAATCTGAGATATCGCATAATTTCTATAATATGATGCATTAAATTATATGGCACAAAATATAACGCAATACTGATAATGTGTTCAGTCAACTATTGAAGTAAAAGTATAGAAGATAATGGGGTAGTGTATGAGATGGTTGTTGAGACAGGCCAGTGCAGGGTGGGGCACGGGAAGCTCCCAGATTTCAAAAGGCTGGTACAAAATCTTTGCGAGATATCAAAAATAAATTTCGTTCGCTAGAAAGTTGATGTAATGCAGTTTTTAACCCATGTTTTAAAAATAATATCATCTAAATGATGGCCTTGGCGGGCAATACACATATTAAGCCTTTTGTGGAAGTTTTGCATGACTTTCTCGAGTGTGATGGAGGTCATCTGCATGATTTCTTCTTCAAAAGCAGCCTTTAGATCATCCAGAGTCATTGGAGGTTTAAGAAACATAGCTTTGAGATAATCCCACAGATAAAAATTATGAGTGCTTAAATCTGAAGAACGCGGGGCCACTGAAGAGGTACGCGTAAGAAGATCACATGCCTGCGGAACATCTTCTGGAGAATAGCTTGTGGATGGTCTGTGTGAGATGTAGCATTATCTTGCTGGAACATGAAGCTCTCTCAATCATATTCTTCAACGAATTCTTCAATTTTTGTCCTCATAAAATCTCAAGTGTTGCAGTTATAGATTTACCGCACGTTGCTGTTCTGATCACGGTATTATGACGACTAAAAACTACATTAGCCAACCCTCTAAACAAAACCAACTTAACGCCTTTGGGACCACCCATTCCCTTCCTCGAATTTTTAAATATGGAAGTTTTTCGTGCCCCATTTTGTATTATCGTTGTTAAATCGTAGAAGAAACAGAAGTAGAAGAAAAAGTGTAGAGTTAGAGGTGGGTTTTGAAACAGGTAAGTATGATCGACAATTTATTCGATAATACAAGAAGGAGTTGAAGATACGAACAAATTAACTAGCTAAACAGGCCTATCTGGTATTGATAATACACATATCCAACATACATGAACTAGCGAGATTCAACTATTAAATCGTCAGTAATGCACTTACTTCAAGTTCACTACCCAACTGAGACCACAATCTTAATTGATTCCTAAGAGAAATTATTCAGCAAATACATATACAACAATATAATAAGAGTATGATACTACCAACCAGTGTAATGTATGAGTATTTACAAACCCAAATGCGTTTTACATGTCATTGTTAATATTTACTGTTATTGTATTATATCTATTGTGGTACTGACCATATCACCTTCTCGAGTGCCAACACATTGGATCAAGGTAATGAGATGCTCAACCATCGCTAAGTGAAGGCCTGAAAGGGGCTGTAGTGCTCAAACAAGGATCTCCAAAAACGGATTACCTTATGATTTTATCTAATAAAACTTAAAAACTCACAAACCATGAGGGAAACATCGATTGAAAAATCATGAGGTTATAAAAACCTGCACACAAAATTTTTTCATAAATTCTAATCCACCCTACTTCTTTATATTGGTGTTACAGATTTAAAATTTGAGACTAACTTTTATGAATGCCATCCTAAAAAAAAGTTGCAGAGTCCGTTTTTATATGGTTATCCACGGGCACACACATAAGGAAGGATAGCTGGGATGTTGTTACTCATTCAGAATTGATATGGACGTAAGTTTTACAACAGAGGACTCCATTTTACTCCATTCTACCTCTAAAATAAGCCTGTTACTTGGCATACTACCGGCTACTGTCAGGCCCCAGCTAGAGCCTACCTTATTCATCATTTTAGATGACCTCAACAACGTAACGGCAGACTTCGAATAGCATTCGTAGTATTCCAGGCTGCAAATTTCCATTTATGCACTGAGTGTGGGGCACCCATGCTCGCGAGCGTCCAGTTGCTCCCACTAAACATCAACCTGAGAGCCCAGCCTGGAATCGCTTGACACATTACTTCGGGCCAGGTTTTGCTTTACTACGCCGTGAGGTGCCTTTGAGCTGAGGGATCGCTTCTCTGGTGGGAGGGGGGGACAAGCGATCCCCCAGCCCCGACTGCTGTGAGTCCCTTTTATCTTTTGGGACTGCCCGAACCTAATGTGCCACATGGTTCCATTTGTCAACCGATTGAAGCATTACCGCGACAATACTATCCGGGGCGAGCGTTACAAAAATCTCAGAACCGAACCGGCCTATTCACGAGAACGACCTTGCTTTGAAGCATGAAATGTGGCAGGTGGTCTGTAAACGTTGCCTTAAATTCTATGAGACCGCGGAAAATGCTGAGTGTTTTGAGTTTTCCCCTTTTAAACAGACTCTGCAATCGATCGAGAGATGTTGAGAGAGATGATGCCTACTTTCCATGAACCGTTGGTTATGTTTGGGTACTTGTTGTTCTTTTCATCGTTATTTTGATGGGACCAGAAAACTTCGAGCGCTCAAGATAACTTGTCCATTTAACCAACTTGCCCTAGCTTAGTGGAATCTCTTTGTGAGGCAAACAAGCCTCAAGAAGACGTCAACACCATATACTCTGACTATTGCCCATGAAAATGGTGGACATTTACACAAGAAATGTTGGGTGTCCACATTGTTTTCAAGACGAGCATGACCACACGGATTGTACCCAGTGAGAGCTTCAATAATAATTTGGTATACTTTCCTCTTTAACACAATGAGAAAAGACACTAATTTTGTTGATGGTGGCAAAACAAGCCTTTTTATCTGTCTGCACGGTGAGAGGTTTTCCCATATGTGTGCATGCGTTAAACTCAAGCACTAGTCTGTTGTATGATGGATGATGGCCCAGGAAAAGCAGAAGACGAGTCTTGCTTTGTCATGAAATCCGGGTAAACTGAATTGTTTGTGCTTTGCAGCAGAGCATAGCTTTAGCTCACATCCAAGGCTCAGTTTCAAGGTAGTGAATGAGTTCCCCAGAGCCACTGATAGTTGCAGCTTGACTATCGTGACAGATATTTATGTAGGGGTTCACTCAGAATAATATTCGAAAAAATACGTTTTTGTAGCTCTACAGCCTTTTTGAGACCTGCCCAATTACAGCAGTCGGACAGCGCATGATAACTTTCACGGACGAAAATATGAGTAGCAAAACTTTAAAAAATCAAGTTCGACTAGAACGTACCAATATCAAGCTCGTTCAGTACTTGAATCAAAAACACGAAGGTTATACAGTCACTTAACAAGCAGCCTCCAGAAATAGTAGCCTTCAGAATTATTTAATGGTGAAATCTTACGGAATGTTCAAATTTTAAATAAGTCCGTTAACGAGTTTACCGAAAATATTTGGTTCTCATTCCGAAATAAAAATAATATTTTTATCCGACAAATGCTGAACTTTAGATACCCACCCATTCAGACGATAAATTTAGTTAGTTAATAGAACTAGCGTCGAAATTGTGGTTTAAGGCAAACAATACTCAAATCTATTGACTGACAATAGTGAGCCTTCAAAGACATGCTCAGAAAAACTACCACTTGGACACACCAACGGAACAGGCCATGAATAAAATCCCTTTTTTGATCCTGAGAATGATAGGATAACTAAAAAAATTTGTTCAGCAATCGTTGTACGAACTATGCGACATTCTCTCAGATATGAAATGCCGTATAAAGAAAAAAAGTTGCTTCAGAAGAAAATTGAGGTGCAAACCACATGAGGTACGTTTTGACAGAAACCTGGAAATAACCGAATAATTTAAGGGACACTGTTCCAAATTTAGAATTGTAATAGGCCTTATAACCAGGCGCTGTCTATTGTATAAGCATCTACATTTGAAGGACATCTTGGAAAAAGTAGGAAACGGTCTCGCACTACATTTTTGACTGGTCTGCTGCATGGCGTCAAAAGCAATCGATAACACAATATCGGGAGGCCACCAGACTAACATAGAGAGGTTTCTTATCGACCTTGAAGACTTTAAACTTCTTCGTCAAATATACAGAGACTTTACTGGTAAGCGGTTAGAATGTTAACCGCTTATATCAAAATTCAATGGTGGAAAGCACCTAAAAGGCGGAAAAGCCGGCTTCTCGAAGACCATGGCCATACCCAACAGGCATGGGTAATGATTTCAATCCGGGCAATAAACGCATGGTGAACCGTTATTTTGATTTTGGCACTTTCTTGTGTACCGTTATGGTCATTAGATATGCCCTAACATATCTCAGGACCATGGTTCAAACTTGAATAATGTCAGGAGAAATAATATAACTAGCTCCTATCTTAAGTCTTTCATCTACTTGTACAGTCGATTTTCAGGAAAAAACGTTTTTCTGACAAAAACAATTAAAAACTTCAAATTTCGATGCTACTCCAACTCAGTAATATAAAACCAGCATATAAGAGATTCGGTTTAACTGATTCCTTCTTAATTTGATAAAAAAGAACTCCAAATGTTTTCACATGTCCGAATATCGAAACGTATTTATGGGCCTGCAAGACAAATTCAGTTGAAACATTTTCAGCTTGATATTTAACTTATTTGAAAAATATCGAACAATCGTTCAATTTGAGGCTATAGAGCCCAAACCTCAAATGAGCTCTACCAACGCCTCCTTACTCAGGCCCAGGAAGAAAGCAATTAACCTTAAAAATTAAAAATAACATCCATCAGTAATTTGAAATGCCTTTTTTTAATTAATTTACTCAAATATTGCTATTAAAAACACCTTTATTAAACGAGTGAATCTCAAACACTCCACTCCTTACTCTACTGTAAGTTTTCAAATTTTCTTTACACATTCCCAAAGTAAGAAAAAAACATATACACTTACTTGTCTGTAATCCTGACAGAATTGTTGAATCATAATTTGTATAGCTGGTGCCCTACTCGCGTGCAAAGTCAATCGATTTCCATTTCGCATATTCAGTTGCAGCGCTGCCGGACGCGGTAAAGTAACAGCTCCTTGAAGTTCAGCATATGGCAAAGAACGAACAACAACCAACGAATTTGCATCACGTCGTGCCAAGTACACGCCACTATGTGATATTGCCAAAATTGATACATCTGGAAATTGCGGTGCACCATTCACCAAAAACAAACGTGCAAAATACAAAGGCCAACTGCGCGCCATATCCACCAAATGACGTTTGACTATGGCTCTAACTTGACTTCGCATATTTTCAAATGTAACGCCATGTCCACTCATCAAAGTTAAAGCTGCTCTCTTTTCTTGTGATGAAACCCGCAAGCAGGGAGTGGCGCCAAACACATCAAGAGCAATTTGTGCGAACAGCAAGTCTAACACTACTGGCGGGCCAACAGGTTCACTAGGTCGGAAAACTTCCTTGCGAACGCGAAGCTTCCATTGAACTCGATTGTATGTCAGGCATGCATTTGCAGAGGACTTAAGTGATGGTGGAGCAGGTACTGGCGCAGGTATAGCAGGATTGGGCCAGTCATTTACATTGTCTACTTCATCATGTTTATCTGTACTTTGAGACACCATAGTAGAGGCGGAGTTCTTCCTCTCTCTTTCCTTCGCGTATTTTGCCATGTGTGTCTTAAATGTTGCTCTATCTGTAATTTGGCTTTGCACTGTGGTTGACTTCTTCACCACTGTTTCCTTTTCTGCTGCCGAAGTCACACGAGGTGGAGGCGGCTGATATACTTTGTTGCTTTCACGCTCACGCTCAACTTGCTGAATCTCGTAAAATCTTTCCCGTTTTTCACGTTCCTTTTCACGTTCACGATCGCTGCCACTCGATGGAGGTCCTTCAACCTCAGCTCGATCCCAGACCGATTCCGAGAAGTTCTCGCGATCCCTCGAGCGAGAACGTGATCGAGACCGGTCTCTGTCAATGGCGATTTCTTTCTTGAAACTCTTCTCGTAAACCATATCTAATTTGGCTGCTTCCGCTCGACCCCAGGAGTCATAGGTATCCTTGGAGATGTCCGAGCCATTCCAATTGTGACGTGCACCGAATGTATCCCGTTCCTGGCGCTGTACAAATGCAGGGATGTCTTGACTGACTTGTTGATTCTTACTCATTTCACGATCCGCACTGCGACGTGAAGGAGGATTAGCAGGCACCGGTGGAGGAGCTGGTGGTGCTGTAGTTGGTGGCTTAATTGGTGGTGGTGGAGCTGGGCCTGAAGGTGCTGGTGGCACAACAACTGGCCATGGCGGTGGAGGTGGTCGCTTGGATCCCTCCATTCTTTGAACTTGTGATCGAACTGATGGCAGTTCTGGACTCTCTGAACGATGGTGCCCATTCAAATGACCGCTTAGCTGTTGCTGAAGCATGAGTTTGCGAGTGTCTTCCAGCTTCGCTGGAGTTCTTTGCTCTGATCGAGTGCTTGTCGATGATCGCACTGAGTGACCTGCTGTCACTTGCTCCAGTCGTTGTCGCATCTCTGAGCTAAGCTTGAGTTTTCCCACACTACCTGGTGGCGGCCGTTCAGCTCCGATTTCAAAGCTACGTTTCGCATTCTTGGCAGTTATGTGATAACTAGTCTGTTGCTGGGCAGTGATTTCTATTTGACCATTTGCTTTCTTTTGGTATTGATCCTTCATTTGGCCTTGAGATTGTTGTTGGGAATTGTGTAATTGGATCGCTACAAGCTTACTGTTTTCTATTTCGAACTCCTCCCATTCTATTGTCGAACCATTTGGTGAACCGTTGCTGCTATGGTTTTGGGATTGAGGAGTATTTTTTCGTTGGTTTTGTCGCATTTTGAAATGTAAGAAGTCTTCATCTGTATCATTCTGTTGCGTACCTTGTGGTGGCGGCCACCTCCATTTTCCAATGCGAACTGTTTTCGCACGACCATATGGGTCTAAGAAGGGACGTGCCTCTGACGGGTCCTTGAATTCAATTGGTGGTGGCATTGGGGGTGGAGGTGGTGGAGGAATTAATGAGCCTCCACTATCTGAAGATGCCTTACGGTTACGTTCGGGCTCAGAGAAATGGGAAATGCGATTCTTGAAGCTTTGCTTCCTTGTGGTCACAGATGTGGTGGTTTGAACTGTTTGACCTTGATTTACTTGTGCTGTGATTGTCTGCAAAGATGAAGATGTCGTATTTGGGTCTTGTTGACTGAGGAGCGTTTGTAGTGCTTGGTTTTGAGCAAGTAGTTGTTGTTGAATTTGTAAATTTTGAGCCATCGCCGACTGTAAAAATGCCCTTTGGATTTGTTGTTGATATGATCCTGGATCTGTGCCACTTGGAATGTTAATCATTTGCATCAAAGAATCGGGTGGCATTGAACCCATCATCAGCATAGGGTTTGTTGTTATAGGACTAAGTGGTCCCAATGGTGTCACAAACCCACTAGTCGTTGTTCCAGATTGGTGGGTTGTGCCTCCTCCTTTGATTGTTTCAACAAGTTCTGCATTTTCAGTCAGATTGCGAAGTGAATCATTTACAAATATCGGTTGGAAGAGGCCTGTGATATACTCATCGACTGAGTCCTTAGTAGTTTCTTGCTCCTTTCCGTCCCCACCTCCTTTGATTCTTTCTGATAAAGCTTCAGCACACATGAGACTTGAAAGACTCTCATCGATGATTGGAACTTCTATGAAATCATCGCAGATTCCACCTCGAATACTGGCTGCTAAGGACCTGGCGTCTGATAGCTCGTCCAAAGACCCATCTAAAACAGGGCTAAATAAATCATCCAAGAACTGATCAACATCGGATGCTTGTGATGGGACCCGAACTCGTCGCACATGACTAGCTAAGGACGGTGCTTCACTCGTGTCTGACATTGCGGATGAACGTGTAGCATATTCTGATTTGTCCATATACTTAGTAGAATGTGATCCTGCTGACCTACGGCCAGCGTATTGTGATTTTTGATACCTTGGGGCTGGTTCCTTTGCGACAGGTGTTAATCTTTCAGCAGAATGATAGCGATCGTTTAATCGGCTTTGTGATAGGCCTAAATCATTTAAGGGCTCTGGTTCTGGAGTAGTGGGTATATCAACACTTTCACCCCCCAACAGATCGTCTAACGATCGCGACCGTGATTTTTCACTTTCGAAGTAGCGTTCATTGAGAGCAGAGCTTCTAGACAGGAAATCGTGGGATTTTTTCCGTGATGGCCCGCCTTCGTAGTGGCGAGACCCGACAATGGGTTCAGGAATAGGTGCTTCTAATTTTTTCGCATGTGGAGGTTCTGGTGGTGGAACTTGTGGTCGTTTTGAGTTGGAAGGCTCCACTTCATGCATTCCTACTTTTGAAGTTTTGCGACCAGATCTCAGAAGATCATTACGAATTGCAGGAAATGCTGGACATAATTCTTTTTCCGCCACTAGGTCCAATACGTAATCTAAGCCACAGGAGTCCAATATCTGACCTGAGTCTTCTAAAACCACAGTCCATCCTTGATTCGATATACCCAAGCCGGAGACTGCTAAGGAAGCTGCTTCTTCACAAGTTGTCCAAGAATCAATGGCCACTGTTTGAACTGCTTCGTCGGGTAGAGTCAGTGCGACTGCAATATCTGATAATCGTGATGTTGCTCGCCATTCTATCCATGATGGAGGAAAATTCCTACTTGCTTGCACGTTATGGTTGCTTGAGGTTCGGAGTAGTTTCTTCAGCAAATGATCTTTCATTGAAGGCGGCGCATAATCGGAGATGAATTTCATCAGATACTTGGAAAACGCTGACCCTGGTTGGAATGACGATAGACATTGCGCCATCAGTTGCCAAATTCTTTGAGCTTGATTCTCATCTGCTCGGTATGCCTGATTACACAACTGCACGAGAATTTCATCCCGCAGGCCTCGCGAAGATAAGCCTTTGTGTACAATATAATCAGCAAGCGCCTTCTCCTTATTATTATCTAGGCTTGTATCACTCGTCCACCTCAGGATCAGTTTGAAGACTGCCAACGAATCTTGGAAATCTTGATCTCTGGCAGCAGCTCTCGATAAGAATGGAACAGTGATTGGTTCACGTCTTGGGGACAGTTTAACTCCATTGCAATAAACAGAACTGAATTTGCCAAAACCAAATTGGTCCAAATCATTTGGTAGCTCGGCAGCAGTAGGAGGACCAGGGACAGTTCCAACAACTTTTACAAGATGACGATCTCCATGCAAAGGTGTCCAATCCTCGATTTTCGAGAAAATAAATGCCAGTTCGGCTGGAATATCCAAGTAAGCAATTTGGTTTCGCTCCGCCGTTTCTTTCGCAATTTTTTGAGCTTGTCGCTCTTTTTGCGCCTTCAAAATTTCTTGTCGGCGTTTCATCTCTGTCTTGTATTTCTGATAACGTTTTCTTTGTATCTTTCCCCTCCATAGAGCTTGTGCTTTGACTGTAGCTTTTCGTAATGCTTTGAAGTTTTTGCGATGTTGATAACCTCTCCAGGCTGTCTGAATTCGTGTGGCAGCTCTTTTCTGTCGCTGCAGTTTCTTCTGAGCAAGTACACGTCTGACATTTCTTTGAATGACTACTGCAGCAGTCCTAAGTCGTTCAGAGCGACCTCCTTCTAAGGTGCGATGCAAAGCTTCCCTGAGGAACACTCGGGTTGCTCCTAGTTGGAAGTCAGGTCCCTCAACGCCAGTTCTTGGCAGCGATTCTAACAAATTTCTACAAAGTTCTCGGTATGGAGTGCCTCGTGGGAGTGGTGACCTCATCAAATGACGATATCTCTCCACAAAGTGTTGGAAACGTAATCGTACAGGATATCCCTTCTGGCGAATTTGGATTGTGTCTAGCATGCCTAGATAGCGCAGTTGCTGCAAAACGCAAGGCATATCCATTTTCAATGCATGTTTGTCATTGTTAGGTTTGATGCATCTAACAAACCATGGGTTGCACCGTCCCATAGACTGTAAAAGCTGCTGTAGAGAGTCCGAAAATCTTGCAGCAACTGTTGGTGTTCTTGGTTTCATTGTTACGAAGCGGCCATTAGAACCTTTTGGTAAGGTTTTGCCTGCATCGCGTTGAGCACGAAGTTGTTTCGTCATGTCCGATACTAATTGCAATTTGCTGGAGCCTAAAAGCTCAAGTACATCAGGTCGCACAGCATCCCGATTCTTTTCTAAGAAGCCTTCAACACAATACCAAACCTGCCCAGCATAATGTGTGATTCCGAACTCTTGAGCACCGATCCTGGGTCTTGAATAGAGTTCATTAAGTGCGTGATTGTAATGACATTTTTCTAGAAAGCTTAAATCTGTTGCTCTAGGGAAATTGGATTCGTCATCCAACAAATGGAATATTCCAACTGGTTTTTTCGCCAAAAGATGAATGACAGGAAGATTGTCTTCCCATGAAAGGGAAGTCCATTCTAATCGCTCTCTAGCGTATTCAGCCTGCTCAAGTTTAAAGACATGCTTGTTAAAGTACAACTGAAGATTCTCGTTGGCATAGTTAATGCAAAGTTGCTCAAAGGAGTTCTCGGCCAAATCCTCAAAGCCAAATATATCAAGAATGGAAATTCGGTGTGCATCGTGCGTACCACCTTTGTGAACAATTGAGTTTATACGCGACACCAGCCAGTTAAATAGTCCAGCATATAGCACTTTCGCGAAAGCGTCACGGGCATCCAATGCCTGATCTATTCCAAGTGGAGTGTGAAGACGCTCAGAACGCGCTTCTGTCATCCTTGTTGTTAATGATCGGTGTAAGCCTTCGGCCGATATATGCAGCAAATGACCAGCCCACTTTATTTCAGCATCAGATCCAACTTCAACGCCTTCTTGTCCATGACGTAATTGTCGACGATGAAAGTACACATTGCCCAAATGCAGCACTGATGCCAATACTCGAATGATTCCTTCTCTTTCCACCTCTGACACGCCCAAAACTTGCATAGCGCTCTGCAAAGCATCCCAGCTGACTCTCCCTGGAGCACAATCAGAGCCACCTTGATTCAAATAAAAATATTTATCAGCTTCCAGCAATCCATATTTGGCACGTTCAGTTTCGCTCAATCCACCAAGCATTTCATAGAAGACATGATAGTTGCGCTCTCCAGGAGCTTGTGTCACAATCCTCGATTTCTCTAGCAGATACTGAGTAATACGCGCTCCCACAATCGCACCAGATTTAAAATATACTTCCAGGTACTTCCCGAACCGGGAACTGTTATTATTTCTTGCTGTTCTTGCATTTCCGAAAGCTTCGAGTAGTGGCGATGCTTCCAATATCTGTTCAGTTATAACCGCTGATGCTGAGCCGCCACCAGGTACAACAGCGGCCAAATATTGCATTACTAACTTTGTAGATTCAGTCTTTCCAGATCCAGATTCACCGGATATAATGACAACTTGTGGCGAAGGAAGCGCTGCATGTGCAGCCGCTCCGATGGCAAACAGATGTGGTGGCAAAACGCCCAACGGTTTTCCCGCATATTGTTTTGCTACTTCCAATCCATATGAGTCTGGGAACATCTGATACGGGTTCACAGCTATCAGAATACTCCCAGCGAATGTGTAGATGAGCCCTTTGTCGTAACGAACTCGTAGATTCCATAGTAATGATGCTTCATGCAAATCGTCAAGTTGTGTCATATCATCAACTCCATTGTTGCCCAAATCTTGGCGTGGACGAAGATTTCCTTCGCCCGGCGCTAATGTGAATGTTTGAGGCTAAAAGTAGAAAAAACGTATAATTAGTAGGAGTAAGACATTGATTCTTATTTAAATGTATGTATGTATATTTTAAATAAAAATTTAATCTAATTTTTCAGTCTGTTTATTTTTTGGCTGATTAAAATAGAAAGTATCTATAAAGACAGTTTTGACTGTATGTGCAGAAAGTTAAGGCGCATTGACCCCTATAGGTAACTCCGCGAAACGAATGTGCCTTAGTACATCCATGATGCAAAGGAGAGCGAAATGGAAAGATCTGTGGACTTGGTTGAAAAGCAATACTTATTTCCAGCAGCCAGGAAACCTGTGAGGCCAAAAGTGAGCATTGTTAAAGTTGAGATTGTTGTGATTGTGTTTTGTTGATCAAAAGTAGTTGATAGATTCAAGGCTGGCATCAAGAATAGCAGCCCACGACTGCTTTTCTCTACCCCGATCTTGTCAAGAAGATTTCGAAGTTAAAAAACAATATAATATATTGATAATACAATGAATCCCGAAATATGATATGCGAAAGCTTTACAAGGTCCCAAAGGACCCAAATATGGTCTTGCAGAAAATTTGGCCAACACTTGGCCTAATTTATGTAAAAGCGGCCTGAATGGAGCATAAAATGGGCCTAAATTCAGCCAAATTTTCGATAAATTTTATCACCAATAAAATATGTGCCAAAAAATGGGGGTAAATCGGCATTTATACCAAAGTTTGCTTAAATATATCAAACAGGGCCCGAACAAAGCCTAAGAAGGGCCTAATCTATGATAGAATGGGCCTAAACAGGATATGAATTAAGCTTAATTAGAGCCTAAATGGTTCCCGAACAGGGTCTAAACAAAGTCCAAATCAGGCCTAAACAATAGCATTTCATGCAAAAGTTCCTGGTGGACAAAACTAGAAATTACTGAATATTTTTTTTTTTTTGAGGGAGAAAATTAAAAATAATCTTTCTTTATTTTAACCCGTGTAGCATGGAATTATAAAACAAACAAATTACAGGATGATAATTAATGGAAACTGTTTAATTTTAAAAAAATTTACATATGCTATAAACTTTCCAAATGTAAACCTTTTTATCGTTGTACATTGTAGCCATTCTCTAACAGCAGATACCTTTTTCCATCAACTTTAGTTACAAAGACATAGATGCACTACTTAATTAATGATTTAAATCTTTGTAATTTTTTCCTCAAACTCAACGAATGCACACTGCTAATTGATAGGAACGACTAGCCGTCAAAAACAACGATGAAATATTTTCGTCAACCGAGTCAGACCAGCGTTCCCTCGGTTTCCCCGTTGGTCTCCCCCCTTCAGTTCACCCAATGAATACCTTTTTGGGTATCCGTTGTTCGTACATACGTTTTAAGTGGCCAGCCCATTGCAGCTTCCGCAGTTTGACGATCGTTGGGACCTCTGGCTCGTCACAAATTTCATACAGCTCATGGTACCCGTCTAGTTTTGTTCCGATTATTCGCCTCAGGACTCGTCGCTCAAAGGCGTTCAATATATTTGCGGATGCTTGGGTTAGGGTCCATGTTTCACACCCATACCATAACACAGGTCTTTCCACAGATTTTTATAGTTTTATATGCAACTGGTCTTCCAGATCGTCAAAACTGAATAAAATATTTCAGACGTTTTAATTTGCCTGGGATGCCAAAGCAAAGCATTATTTGGTAACATACAGTACGTTACGATCAATACTGTCGTATGCTTGCTTAGTCAACGAAAATTTGGTGCACGTCTATGTTGAACTCCCAGCATTTTTCAAGTACCTGCTTGACTGTGATCAATTGGTCTATTGTCGATCTGCCTACCCCAATAATACTGTTGGCGTATGATCCAATTTTATTTTCTAAGATTTTTGAATATATTTTGTACGCCGTAAAAAGTAGTGATATGCCTCTATAATTTCGCACTGTAGCTTGCCACCTGTTTTGTGGATAGGGAATATAATTGATTGGCTCCACTCTATCAGCATACGTTCTTGTTGCCAAATGGACTGGATGACTTGGTGAATAGCTTTATGTACACTGCTGCCACCATATTTGATATGCTCCACTGGAATCTCATCGATGCCCGGGACTTTATTATTCTTGTGGGCTTTGATGATGGAACAAACTTCATCCAGAGTTGGTGGGGCCAATGGAAGCTCTCCGCAAATATCTATAGACTCCGATGTTCTGGAGCTGTGCAGCGGATTAAGGAGGTTCTTGAAATATGATGCTCATCTTTTCTTAATCTTGGTTTCATCAGCGATGATATTGCCGATGTCATCATGACAGAGCGTGGTTTTGGGCTGATAACCACGTTCCAAGCTTTTCACTACTTTGTATACTTGTCTTGTGTTGTTGCTCGCTAGATTTACATCTATATTTCCCAATTGGTCGTCATAGTATTTTCTTTTCTTAATTCTAATTATCTTATCCGTTACTCTTCTGAGATTTCCATAGTGTTCTCTCTTCATCCTGGTTTTCCTACCTACGTATTCTTTGTACGCCTGATTCTTTTTGCCCAACGCATTCTGGCACTCATCATCGAACCCATCATTTCTCTTGCGCCGGGCTTGATGGCCGATTGTGTCTTCTGCCACGGTCTTAATAGCCGTTTTCACTTCCATTCAAAGCTCGTTGCTTGTCTTTAATGATGCATCTGATGAGATGGGAGCCAGCTGATTGTCGAGGGTCTTCGTGAAATTTTTGGCCACAGACGCCGTTTGGAGCCTTTCGATGTCAAATTTTTGTAGCGGGCTGGTCTTCGCCGAATATTCCTTTGACATACGACATCGATATGTTAATTTGATCAAGTAATGATCTGAGTTACAGTTGGCTCCTCGGTATGTACGGACGTCAAGTATGCTCGAGCCCTAATATTGTTGGATCAGAATATGGTCGATCTGGTTTTGTGTGTTGCCATTCGGTGATACCCAAGTCGTCTCATGAATGCGTCGATGTGGGAAGCAAGTGGAACGTATGACTAGATTTCTGCTACATGCAAAGTTAATCAGGCGCTGGTCGTTGTCATTTGTTTTATCGGCCATATCCTCTAGTCGTTCCCCGATGAGATAGCTCAACTGCTACCGTTGTATGAAAGAAAAACGGCAGGAGTTGCAATGGCTAATCACCTTTCTCCACCATTAGCGGATGTCTTCATGGAGTATATCGAATCAATCATGGAAGAATCAGGCATCATGCCGAAAACATGGTTTAGATATGTGGACGACGTACTAGCCATAGTTTCAAAGGATCGAGCTGGTAAAATCTTCGATGCGATCAACATCCAAAATTTCAGCTCACTATGGAAAAGGAGATAAATGGAAGATTACCGTGCCTGGAAATCGTCATCATTAACAACAACGGGACAGTCGAATTTGAACTTTACAGGAAGAGACATCTACTCAAAGGAGTTTACCAGCAACATCAGCCCATGCAATAATGCAAAAAATGGCAGCCTACAACAGTTGGATACACCGGCTTGTTACCTATCCTTAACGGAAAATGGGTACGATAAGGAAAAAGCATATATTATGGATACTACCATTAAAAACGGATATAGCCCTAATACCATCGAAAAATTAATAGCCAAAAAATAACAGGATGCCTTCAGAAATATGCATACGACTCTCTGTAAACAAGAAAACGCTGAAAACACCAAATGGATAAGCATCCCGATGCCGGAGTCGTTCTACAGCATTAAGTCTCTCTTCAAACAATTTGACATCAACATCACGGCTTCCCCCAGAAACGCGACTCTCAAAAATCTACTGGGCAACGAAAAAGACCCCCTGAAAAGTAACGAAATGACCGGTAACGAATTCAGGGTAATGATTGTGAAAAATGCTATATGGGTCAGACCAAGCGACTCATCACTACACGGTTCCAAGAACACATGAAAGAAGCGGGATCTGGGGAAATGCGAAGTCTCAATATGGTACGATCGGCAGTAGCCGTACATATAATTGAAAATGGGCACAGCATAGGAAACGATAGCCTTCAACTCCTGAAATATGTCAACCGACCTTATACATTGGACGCTTGGGAGAGCCTCTACATTATGCAGCTAGACCCCCAAACACTAATGAACACAAACGAAGGAAACTGTCTATCGAAGTTAATTAAGAGACTAGCTAAAACGAACCAGAGATTACCCTAATTAGTTAATTACTCTTGTGCCTTTAATTGTACTTTCATTCAATGTTCGGTCATTATTATCTCTTTAAATTTTTCTTAAATTTTATGATTGTTTAAAACCTTTTAATACCTTAAAATCTCGTAGCATTTAAGATCAAATTGTATTGCCAATGATTTTAGTATCAATGAACTGAAGAAGAGAGCAAGTTACTCTCGAAAAGGCCATATACATCTTTTAGATAAAGTTGTAGTTTTGGAGTAGATACAGATTATGAATAATTTTAGTTTAAAAGTATAAAGAAAATTTGGAGAGTATCTAAAATGTTGCATTTTTGCTAGACTATCTGATGTACAGGATCAAACCCCTTTGAAAAAAAGAGTATAGTTGCAATCCATTTTTAAAAGCGAAATCCTCTGCGTCTATAGTTTCATTTAATTTTGTAGGTATAATATTCTGGTGACGGAAGTTTAATTAAGGCTTTATTCGACTTTGAAAGTCGTGTCATTTGTTTCAAGTCATGTGTTTTCAGTGCACGCGTGCTAGATGCTGTTGTTTACGTGAAGAAAAACATGTGGAATTGCAACTGTAAGTGCTGATTGGGCCTTTTTCATGAAATAAGGGAAGACCTACTTGTGAGAGCCAAATTTAATGAAAAATCTCTGCAACTGAAATCCAATAAGAGAAAAAATCAATAGTTATTTACACTAAACGGATATTTTTCATTTTTTACAAGGTGAAAACTACCGAAGAGAAAACAGGCACAAAACGTCTGAGGATAAATATAGGAAATATAAAAAAATTAGTGGTGATGGGGCAGCTCATCTACTACTCATAGTTAGAACAAGTTTATCGTATTATTCATAAGGCCCATAATTACTATCGGAGACGGAAATGCACCAGAATAATTAAAGAATGCAAGAATATAACAATTGAACTTATTCCTTTTTTTGCCAAAAGAATATCCGTTTATTATGCCAGCGATACTTGGTTTAAGTTCAAGACTATCAACGATTAACTTTTTTGCAATCCAGTCACCTATATATATATTCTCAGAAAGCTTCCATTAGGCCCACTGACTTTGGGTTGTTCCACCATCAAAGTCCCCAAGAATAATAAAGCGCCGGGCATCAATGAAATTCCAGTGTGGCTCATTAAATATGGCAGCGGTGATCAGAATGCTATCTTCAAAATCATCCAGCGCATTTAGCAACAAGAAAAATTCCTCAAATACACAAAATGTCACACTTGGCGAATACAACATCAAAAATTTGGACGAATTTGTGTTTTTAGGCGCCAAAATAACGAGAACGGGTAATGATAAAGGCGCAACACGCCAAAGAATGCAGCTCGTAAATAAAATATTTCATTCAGTTTTAAAGATCTTAAAGACTTAAAGCATACGAAGGAAAACACAACTTCAAGTATAAAAATTTGTGATAAGACCTGTGCTATGCTATAATTGTGAAACATAGACGCGAATCCAAGCATCCACAAAAATATTGACCGCCTTTGAAAAACGGCTCCTGAGGCGAATAATTAGAGCGAAGCTAGACGAGGACCAATGGCAAATTCGATACAACCATGACTTGTATGAAATTTTTGACGAGCCGGAGATCTCAACAATTGTAAGACTGCAGAAGCTGCAACGGGCTGGGCGCATGAATCGTCTGGACGAACAACGAATACCCAAAAAGATATTCGTTGCGAGAACTGAAGGGCGGAGATCAGTGGGGAAACCCTGGTCTGAAGACGAAGACAGTTCATCGCTGCTCGCATTTCGAAATTGGAGGATGCCGTCAATGGACCGAAACAGTTGGAGGCGGTTTCTGCAGGAAGTGAAGTCTTGTGAGGGGCTGTAGTGCTACGAAGAAGAAGAAGAAGATCATCTTTTCCATGGTACGGAAACGCATTTATGATATAGTATGTATCTTTGGCTACAGTCATCCAAAACATTTGACCGCATTTATCGGGTTTGGAGCTTATAAATTGTATGAATGGGCAGCGAAACTTTGAAGGAAAAAGTTGCTCATCAATCGTTATGTATGGCTGAGTATGTAAGAGACTTGTGCATTAGAAATAAATTTATTCCATATGAACTTTGAAAGCTGAATTCAAGTCTTGCGTCGCCAACGCAGAGGTTCAAATATGAATTTGTCCTAGGTTATGTTGGGAGCTCGGACCCATATAGATTGCACCTGTATTCAATTTGGTTCTCTGGTATCCATGATTTCAGGAATACATCTCTTGGATAATTGTTGGCGTTCAGCCATGATGTATGCTTGGCATTCAGGTCATCGGCAAGAATATAATAATTATACAGCCTGTTCAATTCGAGTATTTTAAACAAGGAATCAAACTCCTCCTTGCACTGCCACCTGGCAGTGAAATTTTGATAACGGACACTTTAAGAAATTCAATGTTTTCGAATTTGACTTTATCAAATAATAAGGCCTTCTAACCAATATCCCGGTGCCACCTCCCCCACCACCATTTACCCTATCGTTTCTTACCAATTCAAAATTCTTGAATGTCATTGAGTGCCATAAATTGAGACGGGTTTCAGTGAGAAGCACGATGTCAGGCTTTTGCTTTACAATGAATTCATGGAGATAGTCACGTCGATGTAGAGTAACAATGGAGTTAACGTTGATCGAGATGAGACGAAGCCTTTCGGTTGGACTGACTGGATGGCAAGTTATTATGAGGCATTTGAAAGATTTAAACGCTGAAAAACAAAGTTAATTTTTGAATCTTGTTTGTTGATCCTTTCCGATAAAGAATTAAGTTGCTAGTAAATTTTAAGAAGCAGCTCATTGTTGCTACTAATATTATTTACATTATTAACAGTATTTTCTGCTGGTCCTTTAGCGGTGAGTGCAAATGATACCCTGGGTTTGACGAAGTTCAAAGGTGTCATAATGTGGTGTGCTTACGTTTGTTTTGGAATAAATTTAAATTTTGCATCTTGATATCGGGGGCATCCTTGATTTGATGCTGGATAACCAAATACACTGCAGTTTACGCAGTGTAATTTTTCATTAGGCTCCGTCTGAGCCAATTTACATTCACCAAGGACATGAACGTCTTTGCATTTTACGGGCTGGTAGTGCATGGCGCAGTTGGCAGCCAAATGGCGAAATCGTTCATACCGATAACGCTGGTTAATTTCTCTTTTCTGGAGGCGTTCTGTACTAATCGAGCAGTCCGCATATGCAAAAGCTCGAGGAACCTTCACGAAAAGGTAGAGTTAGAGGATAGCATGAAAAAAATTAATAAACGAAATTAAACCAGGAAATAATGAACCGAAACTAGATATTGTTCCTTCACCGATGCAGTCAGTCTAGGGCAACGGCTGCAAATCATCAGAACATCTCTAAAGAGAACAATTATGACATCTTCCAATACGACGCAAGACTCAAATATACGACAAACGCAACTCAAATAGTAGTTCGACTATTTTTTGTCACAGACTATCATTTCCGCCAGCAAAGACAGCAACGAAGGCTGAATCACCTGCACTAAGCGAAAATATCCAGATGCGGAAAATGAGTACCGGTTCCCTGAATATTAAGGAGAACCCGTTTCGGTGACGACTGAAGCAGACCCTTTCTAATCGGAAAAACAGCTGGTGCAGTTGCTTGTTAGTATATATGCTCTGACTGAAGTGGGTACAGGAGGAACCGTGTGAGCAACGGGATGGGGTTTTAACCGAGCAACCGGGCGGAAGACAAAATGTGATTCAAGCGATGAGTGCGGGTTTAATTATGCGGGCGAATAATTAGATAGTGGTGTTTCTATAATTGAAAATAATTCAGCCGCGTGTGCAGTGACAAAAGCGGGATAATGAAAATAGGCGCAAAATGATTGAGAACGAGTGAAATTGTTGGGAGGTTTCGCCGTGGCTATCGAATTAACAAGATACAAATGCAAATGTGAAAAGGAGAGTAATTTACACCTCCACCATCTCAACCAGCTGACCTCTCCCAGCAATAAATTGCAATGCGAATTTCGCATTCAATCAACGTTCGTCCATCAATTGGTTGTGGTGTTGTTAACGTTAGAAGTCCTTTTCTTTCGTTTATTTCTCCTTCCCTCGTTTTAAATATTTGATTTACAGTTTCCATATCGTGGAAACGTTTCGATTTACATACGTATTGCTAGTATCTTCTGATTGTTTTATATTTTTCTTTTTACCAATCATTTTCGGGGAGTTGGTTGGTAGCAACGGCGAAAAGAAGTTGTCGGGGATTTTCAAGGTGCTAATGGAGGATTTCACCTGATGCACGAGTATGTTGATAGTGACATAAATCAATATTTGAGGAAAAAGTAGAATCAATTGTTGGAGTTGGGATGATGAAATACCAAATATTTTGGGAGCAGAATTTTCCCACAAGTGAGTGAAAAAAAGGAAGGAGGAAAAAATGTAAATAGGATGCATGAAAACGTAGCACGATCGAAGTTTCTTCACCAATACCCGTGAACTACTGTCGATTAATATTCACTTTAATTGAATTGAAGGAAAAGCGAACAAAAACAGAAATTGCTCGAGTGTTAGTAGGTGAACCCGGTATTTATGTTCTTTAGGATGTCTATTTACAATAAATGTACTGTGAAAATTTACAATTTCATATAAAACCAGAGCGCAGCAAGGAAATTTTGGGGAAACCGCGATATCCATTTCGATTCGCAAACTACTGTGAACATTCTCTGCATTTTTTGCTATTATTTGTAGTTTGCATCCACTATCTGCGGAGTTTTCTTGATAATGTTTTCTTTTGTTGATTATCGCCTGTTTCGTACGGTGGGAAGCCGTCGGGCTTCTCTATACCAGCGGTCCTGAAGTTGTCTTTGGTTTTTTTCGCTTTTCTTTACTATTTGAAGCAAAATAATATTCGATAGAAATTTCTTGAGTCAATTGCTTCGGGAATATAAGCTTTTTCCCATAAAATTGACTTCGGACTGACGTTTTAAAAAATTAATTTAATTTTGAAAACTTTTGACAGGAGCGATTTAAAAACATGTCTGTACGCATAGAATGCTAAGCGTCGAGTTCTTAGTGAAGTCCCCCAAAAGCGGTCGTTGAGTCAGAAAACATCGATGCCATGCGTGAAGGATCGTCATATGACATACCGTAAAATAGACTCATCCTCGGGCATTTTACGCCCGGCGACATATTATATATTGCATGAATACTTGGCCGTAAAAAAGGTTTGTTCGCGTGGGATCCCGCATAATTTGACAATCGTTCAAAAAAGGCTCCTGTCGATTGGTTCAAAGAAGTGATCAGAAAATACCATCGCGGTGCTTAGATGACGTGAATAAAATCGTCACAGGTGACGAATTCTGGATCGATTCCTCTGAGACAGAAAAACAGCAATCGACCGTGTGAGTGTTCCAGGACGAGCCAAATCCAACAAAAGTTGTTCGCGCACGAAGCACTGCGAAGCAAATGGTTGGCTGTTTCTTCGGCCGAATGGGTTATGTGGCCACTGTTCTACTTCCGGAACGTAGGATGGTCAATTCTGAGTGGTACACGACCATTTGTTTGCCGGAAGTCTTCGGAGAAAGTCGCAAAACAAACAAGAGAAGACGAATCATTCTCCATCATGACAATACGAGCTCTCACATATGAGCTCAGACTAGGGCCCCGGCCAAAATATCAAATTGATGGGTCTTCCACTGTACAGCCCCTTTTTCGCACCCAATGATTTCGTTTAATTTCCACACATCAAAAATAAACTGCAACACCTGTTGAAGCGTTCAAAAGCCATGTTTTGGAGGTGCCTCATTCAAATTCGGAAAAGTGCTTTGAAAATTGGTTTGAACGCATGCAAAAGTGCATAAATACCCATGGGGAATATTTTGAATAACAATAAAACTATTTTTAATAAAAACCGAACACATTTTCATACTTAATAAAAAATTTGTAGTTTCCCTCGTATTCAGCATAAATCTAATTGGACATTCTCTTGAAGGTTAAATGAAATAAAAACATTGAAACCCCCGACTTCGAAAGACCCTAAAAAGGATAAAATAAAATTTTTCGAATCGGTGTCATATAAAAAAGTGGTTGGCAGCCAATCATCAATCTATCGTAATTAAAAAGGGCAATAACTGATTTGGCATTGATTCCAAATATTTTATTTTATCCTTTTTAGGGGGTTCGAAAATCGGTTGCCTTTTTGTTTTCTTTAGCCACAAAATTTATCGCCACATTATCTGACCATGGATGGTGTGATATAAATTAAACCCACAACATTTTAGGTACTCGTATGAACCTTATAACAAATAAGCGACAATTACCAAAAACCAATTTTCTACTACCATGATTTGTAATAAAGTTGATGCCGGCCGGAAGGTTATTGGCAATCACATTTACCAGTCTATTAGCACGAATCATCTTTTCAGACACTTACAATTTGCATTTAATTAACATTTGATGTAAGAGGTCTCGAAATTTTGATGAAAATTCAAGGTAGACTACTTTGTTCGCACGAGTATGCTGTGATGACCCAAAACTGTATCATATTGCACTGAATTAACATGAAGTTAATTAAATTTTCGAAATTTCATTCATCCGACTACATTAATTTTTTCCAACGACATTCAGGACATACGTGTAGTAAAGATGACATGCAAACACTGAAAAGTAATTTGCCATCAACTTATGAGAGGTTTTGGCACTGATTGCAGTGCTTTGCAGTATATCGCCAGAAAACTGAGATGATGTAAATATAACTAAATCATGGTGCTTTAAAGATTTGATGTTGTAAGCTATGCTGGTCAATTTAGTCTCATATTTGGAGACTGGTTTCATTTGGTATTATGTTACAAGTCACAACTCTATATTTCTGTAGCAATGCCAGTCTGCTACATATTTTGATAATATATTCAAATCTAGAATACCTTTCGGGTTTTGAATTTCAATCGGATTTCTAATAGGCCTAGTCTGTGACGCAAATCAATAAATCCGGTCTAGACGAAGGCCTTTTTGCTCTATGTCCTTCACATTTGACTAGATGCTAGTTTTGTGAATTGTCTTCCGATTTATGTCCTATTAATAATCCATTTAAATTTCAGGAAAAGATTTTTTGGAATGATCTTAAACGATGAACACACTCTACCTTCCTTAATTAATCCATTCAATTTATAAACAATAACAATAATCCCATCAAGGCCTTACGTTTTTCGCAATGACATCACTGCACAACGTCGAAAGTTTCTTAACAACTTGAGGATATCCGAACCGACTGCGCTTTCGGTCACGCATGCGTTTCTGCTGAGCATCCTCAAGATGAATCTGGACGGTGGTCACATCTTCACTAGCGTCGGATGGTCTTTGCCGCCTACATATCGTCGGAGAAAGAACTAACGCGGATTGAGACAGTATGGAGCTCGAGTTAGAGGGTGCGGGCGAACCACTCTTTTGCCATGGTTCCAAATGAAAGCGCACTATTCGCATTTATGCTAAACAAATGGATTACACGTTGCTCACGCATCGCCTACATATCCGGCACCGAATAAGTGCATTCATAATTTTGCAACTATTTACAGATTTCGCACACACAATACACGCATACACTAGGATTACACGCAATCACTGCACTTTGCACAATTCACTTTTCTTCTACGTTCGCGGAAAATGCACAAATGGGATTTCTTTTTGACCGGTTTCGCTAAACTATTGATACACACTAGATCTTCTTTTCAATTTCGTATCTAGTTTGACCAATGTGCTGCGCGCCAACGTTCCCAGCTAGTCGCGTTACTCGTTTATCTTGTCAATGAGATAATGGGCCTTGATATCGTCCAACAGGTGATCGTAGATAATGAAAATCTCGTGGAAATATGGACGATGGTTTTGATCTCTTGAATAGTGCAAACTCACACTGAAATTTTCTCATGAATCAAACCAAACGAAAGGAAACGATTAATTCATCACTTTATTTCCTCAGACACATTTTGTCTCGTGATTCAATTTTTCGAAAAAATTCCGCGCGAAATTTGGCGATGTTTAGCATTTTAATTTGAAAAATAGTTTGAAATTGAATGCAAGCACACATTAACATTCGAGGACCCGAGAGAGAGTGATGCTGCATTGGAGTTGCCGGTTTTGTATCAACAACAGTAATTTAATAACTGAAAATTATGTTGAGTCGAAGACTTGATTTTGCAACGATTTGCCTTTCACAAGTCTGTTGTTATTCAAACAGTGTTGAACTGAAGGCTTTCATTTTCTATGCTGAACGATTAATAAAATTCATTTAACACGATTTCCTTTTTAAATGAGCAAAGAAACATCGTTGTTTGAGTACAAGTAGAACTTAAGAGTACGTGAGATTTGAACCTCGTGTCAGCAGGAGCATGATCCAATGAAGGCGGTTGTGTAGCCATCGTGTGGACGTTAAAAATTTTTCGGAAACTATGGGTAAAATGTATCAGTTAAACGTACTTATATTTTATTTAAGGAAGCTCCTGTTTACTATCAGTATTGGTGATTAAAAACCCAACAAAACTAGAGGAACTAAAAACCACAAAAATAGATAAAAAAATTAAAAAAAAAAGAAACAAAAATAACAACACCGCCGACGCAACTAGCGGCTGCACCCACGATGTTCACAGCACATCGGGAGCGGTACTAACGATGGCAAAAACGACGACGAACATAATGACAGTGAAGACGGACATAAAACGTTCGGGTGCACCAAAAATTATGCGAACGCCAGAACGTCGTGAAAAGGGAGAGCAGGAAACTCTGTAGGACCCGCCAGGCGTTCGAGGGGTGGGGGAAAATATAAAGAACATCGAGACTTCGATGGTTACTGATGCGATCGCTACCGAAGCGACCGAAGCAAGGGTCTTAAATCCCGAAATAATAACGAACCGTCCTGAGGATTACGGCAGGAAAGGAAAGGAGTGACCAGACAAATAAAGCATCGTTGTACGATTTCAGCGCTACAGTCGAAGTTGTGGCGGAAATACTGTACTCGGAAACGAAAGCCGATAATTTTCCCCAAGAAAAATGATCGAAAAACACAATTGCCGCCCAGTGACATGAAGAAGAATGGCTAATGCAAAAAGCGGGAGAGGTTCTAAAAAGAATGAAATCTGCATGCAACTCGGCAATAATCAGCAAATGTGTCAAGAATGGGCTTCTTGAACTGGAGGAGCTCCTAAACCGCAAAGGGCGTTACCGGGGGAGCTGGTTAAAAGCCGCAGATGACCAAAAGGCCGAAGAAGAGTAGAAGGGTAAAGAAGCATTTAAAGGGCACGCGCAGATAGCTTCAACATCAATCATTAATTAAAAAATTGCGTCTGGCTCGATGGAAGGAGATCGGGATAGAAGAAGGAAAGAAGAGGCACTTTATGGGCGTGGAACGCTAGGTCAGAGGTTCCAGATAGTGTTGGCGAAAGGAGCGAAGAAAGCCGCCAAGAAACTCCTGCAAAAGGTACTAGAAAATAAACCCAACAAGAAGAAAGGCCTGATCCCTAACAGGAGACAAAGAAGCCCCGACGAAGATCTCGGCAGCAGGCACTGCTGGTAAAACCCCAAGACGGCCGATCCTACGCAGAAGTGTTGCGGGATATCAGGGGAGATCTAAGGCCTGAAGACACCAACATGGCTATTAAAACAGCACGATCACCTCTGTCGGGCCACGTACTGGTCGGATTCTGAGCAGAGGCCGAAAATAAAAAAGCATTCAGCGACGCAGTAAAGAAAGTTCTCGGCAAGAGTGCAACTACAAGGAGAATTCCAAAATAAACGAGACTTTTGTCATAATTTTTTTTTTGATGGCGTCTTCTGTGAATGAGATAATGTGTTGGAAAGTTACATCCCTCCCTGACTTCCAGTGAAAGTTTGGTGACTTTTGGTTCAGTGGAAGCGAAGTTATTGCATCTAAAGTGACAGTATGTTTGTGTCATCGGTACAAAAATGAGTTTCGAACATAGAGCTAATATCGAATTTTGTTTTAAAATCGGTAAAACGTTTACCGAAACATTAGAATTGATGAAAAATGTTTATGGCGATGATTTTCTATCCTTTGCCTGAGTTCATGAGTGGTTTGCACGTTTCAGAGATGGTCGTGAGGACATAAATGACGATGAACATACTGGCCGCCCCAAATCAGTCATCACCGAAAACTCTATCGAAATTGTGCGTGAATTTATTAAAAATGAGCCGAAATCATCGTTGAAATTCATGGGATCGGAGTTGAATATCTCCAAAACATCGATTTATCGCATTTTAACCGATCATTTGGGCTTACGAAAGGTCTGTGCACGTTTTGTTCCGCACAAGTTAACTGATGACCAAAAATTGCTCAGAATTCAACATTCGAAAGACAACTTCCTTTACAACATTCTAACTGGTGATGAAACGTGGTGTTTCCAATATAAACCCGGAACCAAGCGTCAAAGTGCCGAATGGAAGGCCCCAGACGAGCCACCACTCAAAAAATCGCGTTTGGAGAAGTTAAAAATCAAGTCAATGCTCATTTGTTTTTACGATTCCAAGGGAATTGTCCACAAGGAGTTCGTGTCAACGGGCCAAATCATCAATGCAATTTTTTATCTTGGCGTTTTTAAGCGTTTGTTGCATCGCATTCGTCAAATTTGGCCTGAATACCGCGAAAGAGGAAGCTGGCGCATATTGCATGATAATGCGCCATCTTATCGATCCACTCTTGTGACTGATTTTATGACTAGAAATCGCATTTTAACCATCAATCACTCCCCGTATTCGCCTGATATGGCTCCCTGTGACTTTTACCCATTCGGAAAATTGCATTTGGCCATGAAAGAAAGGCTTTGCGTCCGTAGAGGGCATCCAAAAGGCTTGTACCGACATCCTGAAGGACATTCCGGTCAATAACCTGAAACACTCTTGCGAAAAGCTTTTGGATCGCGCAAAACAGTGTATCGAGGCCGGAGGAGACTTTTTTGAATAAATAAACTTGAATTTATCAGAACAAAGCTTCGGTCATTTCTATTTTAGCCCAGTTTCTTTTATTTTGGAACGCTTCTTGTATGTCAACCGGTTCCAGGCTGGGTTCTCAGGTTGACAGGGGAGGTGTTTAGTGAATATTTCAGTAGCTTTGGAGCCTGGGAGTCCAACACTGGCATTTACCTCCCAACCACAAAAAAGGGTATTCTTCAACCAGATCCTAGAGAAAACGACTGCTAGAGACGGCGGCGAGAATAGAGGGCCTTTTTCTTTCTAGCATTACAGCCCATCTTGGGCCTTCATTTCCTGCAAATAGCACCTCCGAATTTCTCGTTCCATCGACAGCGCCTTCGAATTACCAAATCCAAACAGCGATGCACTGTCTTTGTCGACCGAGACAAACCAGCGTTTCCTCGACTTCCCCCCTACTCTCCACTCATCACTTCTCCCTAGAAATACCTTTTTGTATATCCATAGTTCGATTCACGTGGTCAGCCAATCACAGCTCCCACAGTCTCACAATCGTTGAGACCTCCAGTTCGTCAAAAATTTTATACAGCTCATGGTTGTACCGCATTTGTGATTGGGGCCACCTAGTTTTGCTCCGATTACTCACCTCAGGATCCGTCGCTCAAAGACATTCAATATTTTTACGGATGTTTGGGTTAGGGTCTATGTTTCACGCCCATAGCATAACACAGGTCTTATCTCAGATTTGTATACTTGGAGAGTTGTTTACCTGTGCACGCAGCTGGTCTTCAAGATTGTGAAAACTCAATAACATACAGGGTTTTCCAATAAGAGGTGTTATTTTGATATTAAAAGAAAAATGCCAGTTTTGAATACAAATGATCGGATGTTTATTTCATTATAAAGAGGAAGGTATGCCGTTAATAGCGGAAAATAACATCAGGCGAATGACCACCACGACCACGTTTACAGGACCATATCCTTTTCTTGAAATTTTCCATAATCAAATCGCAAAGTGGCTGCCCTATATCCTCGATAGCCTCACGATTTTCATCTTTGAGGTCTTGAATCGACGCTTGGCTGTTGGCGTAGACCTTCTCTTTCACGTGGCCCCAAAGGAAGAAGTCGCAAGGTGTTAAATCACAAGATCTCGGTGGCCAATTGTGATCACCTCTTCGTAACAGATCAATGGTTTCGTTGCTGGTGTAGCACGTAGCGCCGTCTTGTTGAAAATAAGCCATGTCCAGATCAATACCATCTACTTCCGGCCATACAAAATCATTAATCATCTCTCGATAGTACAATCCATTCACCGTAACTGTTGCTCCAGCCTCATTTTCGAAAAAGTAAGGTCCAATGACTCCGCTGGACCATAAACCACACCAAACAGTCACATGTTGAGGGGTTTTCCGAGCCCCAGATGCAACAATGTTGCTTGTTGACGAAGCCACCGAGGTGGAAATGGGCATCATCATTCAAGATGATTTTTCAATGGAATTCCGGATCATTTTCATGCATTTCAAGGACCCAATCAGCAAAGACACGTCGTTGTTGATGATCGACCTGCTTGAGTTCTTGTGTTAACTGAACTTTATAAGCCTTAAGACCCAAATCTTTATGCAAAATACGGTGTAACGACGTAATGACGAAAGACGAGGAATGCACAAACCTGGGTATCTTTCAACACTGTCGGCTACAGCAGCAATATTCTCGGCTCTTCTTGAGTGACGTGCACGGGTTTTATGCTGTCCCAACAGCTCGAATTTTTCCACCAATTTCTGTATTGCGGTCCGACAAGGTGATTCACGATGTTCGGTTTTTACGAACTGTCTATGCCAAATTTTTAGCATTTTTATAGTGAATTTTAAATATTTCAATGCGTTGTTGAAGCGTGTATCGTTCCATTTTTATTAAATGGCGTAGTTTTTACTTGTCAAATGTCAAAAAATGACAGCTTCAAAAGTGATATCTACCGAAAAAGCGGGCTATTCAAAATAACACCTCTTATTGGAAAACCCTTTATTTTATTCGCGAGCTGTATTCTTCGACGTATTTAATCTCTTTCATTACCGGTTCTCGTTATCTTGGCGCCTAAATACATACATTTGACCACATTTTTTATATTGTGCTATATCCGCCAATCGTGGTATTTTGGGTATTTGAGGTAGTTTTCCTTGGTTGTGTAATGAGTTTTGTTTTATTCTCGTTGATCTGTATCCCTATTAGTTTTGCTTCGTTGTCGAGTTTCAGGCAAAGTTCAATGGCTGCCTGGTATAGTAACGTACCTCTTGCACCGATGAGTAGCTTTTTTGTGACGTATTTCAGACCTAAATTGAATAGCCGCTTCAGCCCGATATTTGTGTCAAAGGCACCGATGAGTTGGTTATTGATGCGGAATTGGGATGTTGTCGTCGTTATTATCCTTTTGGTAAGACGGACTTATTTGGCTGGGATACCAAAGGAAAGCAACATTTGTACAGTATGTTACGATCAATACTGTCTTATGCTTGCTTGAAGTCAACGAAAATTTGGTGCTCGTCTATCTTGAACTTCTAGCGTTTCTCAGGCACCTACTTGACTGTAAACGTGGTCAGTCGTCGATCCACCAGCTCTAAAGCCATTTTAATACTTCCCCAATAATACAGTACGCTGATAATCTGATTTTATTTTTATGATCTTCAAAGATATGATGTCCGCCGTACAAAGTAGTGATATACCTCTGTAGTTTTCGCATTGTAGGTTGTCACCTTTTTTGTGGATAGGGAATATATTTGATCGGCTCCGGTCGTTTGACATACGAGTATGTTCTTGTTGCCAAATTAGCTGGATGACTTTATAGATAGCTTTATAAACACCGCTGCCATCATATTTAATGAGCTCAACTGGAATCTCATAGATTTCCGGCGCTTAATGCTCTTTTGGGCCTTGATGTTGGAACATCCAGAGTTTGTGGGGCCAATGGAAACTCTCCGGGTATAATTAAAGATTCCGATGCTCTGGAGCGGTGCGGGGGATTTAGAAAAGTCTTGAAGTATGATGCTCACATTTGCCTGATCCTGTTCTCATGAGCTATGTTATTGCCGATGTCATCACGGCAGGGAGTTGTCTTGGGCTGATAATCTCGTTTCAAGCTTTTTACAACTTTGTAGGCTTGCCTTGTGTTGCTGCTGGCTAGACTTACTTCGATACTTCTCAAATGGTCGACATAGTATTTTGTTTTGTTAATTTTCATGATCTTATTCGCTACTTTTCTGAGGTTTCCATAGTGTTCTCTCTTCGTCCTGGTTTTACTACCCAAATATTGTTCGTATGCCTGATTCTTTTCTTCGACGTATCCTGCCAGCTTTGGGTGGACCAAAGTTCGTTGCTTGTTTTTAGCGATGTATCTAATAAGATGGGAGCCAGATGGTTGTCTAGAGTCTCCGTTTTTTGCCACAGATATCGTTTAGAGCTTTTTTATATCAAATATCTGTAGAGGACTGACGTTCGCTGAATACGCCTTTGACATACGACATTGATAGTTTGAATTGATCAAGTAATGATAAAAGTTACAATTGGCTCCGCGGAATGTACGGACGTCAATTATTTTGGAGGCCCATTTTTGTTGGATCAGAACATGGTCGGTTTCCAGTGTTACCATCCGGTGATGCCCAGGTTATTTTATGTATGCGTTGATGAGGGAAGCAAGTCGAGTGTATCGCTAGATTTTTGCTACATACAAAGTCATTCAGATGCAGGATGCTGTCATTTGTTTCGTCGTGGAGGCTTTATCGTCCAGTCGTTCTCCGATAGGATAACTCATTGTCAAACTTTGCGCTGAAATGTAAAAGGGCGAAGATATGTTGTTGTACCCACACCACGCATGCGATGCCAAGAGTATCCCTAGGGAGGGCACGATTATATGTTAAGTATCATTACCTCCACTTGCAGGTTATCTGTACCCTGTTACAGACCTCGGCATGAAAAGACTCCAGTCTACAGGCGGTTTACTGAAATTACTGAACAACAAAGTGCGCATAGACTCGAGTTGAGCCATGGAACAGCATACATAGCCAGGCAAGGACTGCAATCACACACTTATTACGAACAATGAGGTGCGCTGCTAAAAAGATCATGTGATTGGAGTTGTTGTGGCCACATCTTGCATACTCCTGGTGCGCTCTTTTAGTAGATAGCATGCAACACTCGCAGATATTAAAACATACACACAAAAAGCTTTGCTATGATATAAACCAATCTGTAAGTCAGCGCAGCTACACGCACTATGCGGACACCAGCACTTTGATTCTAATAATACGGGAAGGCGTAGTAGTAGCTTGATATTACATATATTACATAAGCCATGTAGGTGTGTATCCAGACAATGCCTGAGTACTAGAATGAAGGTTTAAGTAATATTCGACAAATACTAAGCTTTGTGGTTTGAGTTAATAACGGAGAGAGGGCAGTACAATAGGGTAAATAAAGTTTCATAAGCTAATTGAAACTGCATGAGAAGGAAACGTTCTTTATTTTCGTAGATGTGAACTGAAATCAATAATACGAGTAAAAATAATTATAATATAAAAGAAGACGTGGCAGACGAGAATTGATTCTCTATTCACTGGCTCAAGGGGTCCGCCCGAGAAACTATATCCTCTGGCATTTAACCTAGGATTCGCATTAGCAGGCTTACATCATTACTTTGACTGTGTCCTCAAGCCATCACCTCTAGCACTAGAACTCAAAGGCAATGAAACCATTCGAATAAACGAAACGATCAATCAAATGCATAACTAACTCTCTTCACTGACCTGGTTGACAAGAATGTGGCAGCAGGTAAGATAAATGATGTGAGTTCGCTATTCGGGCGTGTTGATGTGTATATAGGAAATATATCAACTCAAACTCGCACGTCATGAGAGTTAGGTTACAAATTAGGCATGCAAAAGCTCGGCACCTTATGGGAAAATGCAGGATATAGTGCGGGTTCTTTTTCTACACATCATCCTTGCTTTCTGTCCGCAACGTTCAACGTTTGCCTTCGTGAAGTGTCTTCTGGGAGTGATAAAAGATAGCGAAGCTCATACTAATCAGCATAGGGAAGGCCATACTGGGTCAAAGTCTACATAGCATCAAACTCAAGAATCCTATAAGAGGCCAACTCACTCATGCGTTCCATGCTTCTGGAGAATCTATCTTCACAGCAGTATGGTTTTCTAGTAGGACACTGCACCATTGATGCGATTCTAGAGCTCGTCTACCCGACGAATCGTTTGACTGATGATATTAATGATGATGAATGGATCTCCCTGAACTTCGGAAAGCTCATTCCTAGTTCAGAATATGTAATGCGGGTTTTGCTAGCCTATCTGAAGGGGATCGGAGTCTACCCTATGAAACGAATGCAGGAAGAATCAGGATGAGATTAACATGAGGTGATATGAAAGGCTTTATCTTTGGTCCAGATCTGTGGAACATTACCCACGACAGCCTGCTGAAGTTTAAGCTGCCTGATGAGTTGCGCTCCATGCACACATAAAATAAGCAATCAAATGTGCCAGGTGGGGGACTAAATAGTCGCTCGCAATTTCAGCCCAGCATTAGATAAGGCCGAAGTTGTCATTGAGACAAAGAAAAAAGTCCTTAAAGTAAAGACGTTGAGTGTGGGGAATGTGCCAATTGAGTCAAAACGTGTAGTGCTATATCTGGGGATGCAAAGCTGTGTTTTACCAAGCAAATCAGGCCGGTAGCTGATAAGGCTGTAGCGAATATAAGTCGGTTCTCAGTTGACTCATTGCAAACGGCTGGGGAATTATCTACATACATGGAGATGAAGGCAAAAGGGAAGTTGCTGCCCACGATGAGAGACAAACTCACTCAGCAATTGGCAACAATTCTTACCCATGATTCTAAAAATTTGATGAAAATTGTGGAGACAATTTTGAGTACAAGGAAATTAAATACATTAGAACTCGTAGTTTACTCAGCTTTGAAAAATACATTACAAATAAACTTGTGTCAAGACCTTCAATTTCAAAAAATTCAGTACCTTAATAGTCTAATGTAAGGCCGTCGTCATATCCTGCAAGTTTAAAAGAATCTAACCGTATTGCACTATTTGATTTCTTCACTATGTCTACAATAATATGCAGTTTTTTAACTCTATGGGGTTTCATTTGGACCTGACACCGCAGCTTTGATCAGAGTTCAGATAACATGAATGACGAATATTTCAACATAATTGAGGAACTTTTTTTCTTCAATCTGAGTCTACAATTTACATGTCATCAAAATGTTGCATAAATTATCCTGATACGAGCATATCCTGTTTACTTTTTATCTATAAAACAATTTAAGTATCTTCAAATAAAACGTTTGGGCTCAGTTGTCATTTCAGCAGATTTTCTGACCCAAAAAGCTGGTTCAAGAGCACTCGTTGCGTGTAGACGTGTTTTTAATCGCTCCTGTCATTAATTTTAAAAATTAATTAATTTTTCGCAAAAGTCAGTTTCAAACAATTGCAATATTTTTTTACGAGCCAGTCAAAAGCAAATTTTGATTTTATTGGGAAAACCATCACCGTCGAATTATTCGAGCATTTATCGAATACCTGAAATATATTTCCTGAAGAAATATCAAAATTGGAAATACGTTCAAGGGAAGTCCCGGTCTGAGAACATTCCCTCTAGTCTCGCTGCGAAAGCAACGAGATGGAGGAGCCCGATGGCTTCAGCCATCAATTAGAAGGACCATGCCCATCGCCAATGATGATGGGCGAAAAAAAACTTAAAAGAAAATACGAGAATCAAGAACAAAACCCGACAATCCTATCGGTTATCGAGATCGAACAGCTGATCCAAGAAAAAGAGAAAGCTGAAAAATTCGAAAAAGAAAATGAAGAACTCAAGCTTCGAGTTAAATCGTTAGAAGCACTTGTTGGAACGTTAACGTTCAACAAGGATAATGAAACCAAGAAAGGCCGACAAGCAAACTCAAAAACTGAAGGCAAGAAAATTAAAAAGCCACAGGAAGAAGCTAATCAAGAGGATGTCCTCAGCGCAGGAGGCGCAAACGAAAGCAGAAATTATTATGCAGCGCTAGCTGGTCTTGAAGAAACGATGAACATTGAAGAGGATACAGGTAAAACGTCAAAATTAGATAATGATTTCATTGAATATCTTAAAATTAAAAATCGGGAGAAAAAACCAAAAGGTTTGTCTGCTGGTCCGTCCGTTAAGATTGATGAAAAAAAAGAAAAAAAAGAAAAAGTCCCACCAATCAATGTGTTTGGGCAAACGGGCAAAGATATGGTTCGGCTTTTGGCAGCCGAAAATAAACTAAAAGATTTTCAGATAAAAAGAGTCAATGCCGATAAGTTGACAATAAGGACTAAGTCGCTGGTTGATTTCCAGGCAACAAAAAGTGCCTTAAATTCTGGAGATGTTCCGCATTTCACGTACACTCCGAAAAGAACCAAACCTTTTTATTGAAGGGTCTGGACTGTGGTGAGGACACAGTCGATCTCCTTCAGGTGCTCCAAGAAGCTGCACCAGAAATACAATTCATTACAGTCAAAAACTTTGCAACGAGAAGATCGATTGTGGAGCGCAAAAACTTGCCTCACTACTTAGTCCAGATTTCGAGCAAAAGTAGTTCGAGTGCCCTGCAGAAAATACGGTACTTGAACTTCCGCGTAGTGAGGTGGGAACGCCTCCAGAAAAGTGAGGTCAACCAGTGCTACAGGTGTCAAAGATTCGGGCATTCGGCTGCCAATTGCGCCATGAAATATAGGTGTGTGAAATGCCAAGACATTCATGCTCCCGGCGAGTGCAAATTGGCTCAGGCGGAGCCAAAAGAAAAACTATATTGTGTGAACTGCGGTGCCTTTGGTCATCCAGCATCATATCGAGGATGCCCCCGGTATCAAGATGCAAAGGTTAAAGTCACTCCAAAACAAAGTCAAGCACACCGCAGTGTGATACCTACCAACTTCGTCAAGCCCGGGGTGTCATTTGCACTTGCTGCGAGAGGACCAGCAGACAATGTGAATAAAATAAATAATGTAAGTAGCAATAATGAGCTGCTCCTTAAAATATATCAGCAAATAAATTCCTTATCGGAGCGAATCGATAAACAAGATTCCAAAATTAACATTGTTTTTCAGCGTTTAGGGCTTTCAAATGCCTCAAAATAAGTTGTCATCCAGCCACATTCCCACGGATAGGATTCGTCTCATCTCGATCAACGTCAACTCCATTGTTACTTTACATCGGCGTGATTATCTCCTTGAATTCATTGCCAGACAAAAGCCTGACATCATGCTTCTCACCGAAACCCACCTCAGTTCATGGCACTCTATGAGATTCAAGGATTTTGAGTTCGTAAGAAACGATAGGGTAACAGATGATGGGGGAGGTGGCACTGCGATATTGGTTCGAAGACCCTATTGTTTCCAAAATATTGAAAAAGTTGAATTCAAAAGCTTTGAATCTCTTGAAGTGTCCGTTATCAAAATCTCACTGCCAGGTGGGGATAACCTCTTCGTTATCTCTGCCTATGCAACTGGTGGAACTGTTCTCAAGCTCAAGGAGGAGCTCAATTCCTTGTTTGAAATACTCGAATTGAACAGGCTGCATAACTATTATATTCTTGCTGGTGACCTGAACGCCAAGCATACATCATGGCTGAACGCCACCAATAATCCAAGAGGTGTATTCCTGAAATCGTGGATAACAGAGAACCAAATTGAATACAGGTGCAATCTATATGGGTCGGAGCTCCCAACATACCCTAGGACAAATTCATATTTGGACCTTTGCATTGCTGACGCAAGACTTGAACTCAGCTTTAATAGTCCTCAACGGAAACTGCAGGTGCTTCCTTATGATAGCGACCATAACGCAATCGTAATGGAAATCAATCATCACAGGGATGATTTCTTCCTCATTAGTTCAACATGAAAATCATCGGTTGAATTTCAAAAAAACAGACTGGGGAAAGTTTCAAAAGAAGTTTAATCGCGAGTGCCAGAAGCAATGTCCCCCTTCTGATGGTGGCAACTCTTGCTCAATGGTTCCTAATGACAGGAGTCTAACTAACGATTGAGAAAGTAGTTCCCAAGATTAAACATCGCAACAATATGGAAGGATATGAAACACCAACCATCGCAAAGTTGAAAAGATTGAAAAGCCTCCTTCTCACACCCGTCAACAATATTTATCGACGATTTTTGGACTACAACCATCCCTCGTTGTCTTTGTTGAAATTACATCTGAAGAATGTCCGGAACTTAATCCGGTCATACTTCAGGAGTGACGTCAGCAATCAATGGGCGGAAAAATTGAGGGGTATTAGCCCACAGGACCCAGACGGCGTGTTCGCGAAAGTGAATAGCATATTCCGCAAGAATTCTCGAGTGAACGTATCGAATCTTGAAGTCACTAGTGATGAGATAAATCTTCTCGATAGGGCTGGTATCGAAAATGATAGTACGACTCCGGATAGAAATGGAAACAGGATTATTTGTGAAGGATTGGATAAACTTGCCCTGATTGGAACACATTTTGAATTGGTTCATCTACCAAACCCTGAGAGAGGGAATGAAATATTTTCAGAGGTCGTTGAAGCAAAAGTTTCCGACTTCAAATCAAGCCTGAACGGCCAATCAATTCTTCATTTCAATGAAACATTAACATCTGACCTCATACCGAGCTTGAATCTTATTGATTATTTTGTCAGCTATGAAGACTTGTGTTTCATATTTCGCAGGATAAACAACAAGAAATCATGTGGTACTGATGGTATTCCAAATGTAGTTCTCCGACATTTGCCTGAGGTTGCTATTAGGAACTATTGCATATTGTTCAACAACATGTTGAACAATTCATATTTCCCAAATGAGTGGAAAAAGGCTAAGGTATTTCCGATCTTGAAGAAAGGAAAAGAATCTTCATGCCCCAAAAGCTATCGCCCAATCAGCTTGCTGCCTAACATCAGTAAGGTCTTTGAAGCGATACTCAACAGAGCATTAAACGCAAACATTGACGAATATGAGTTGATGCCGAATTGCCAATTTGGTTTTCGTGCCAGGCATTCGACCACACATGCAATAACGAAAGTAATCTCAGACATCTGTTGGAAACTAAATGATAGACAATGTGTTGGAGCATGTCTCATTGATATGGAGAAAACCTTTGATACGGTGTGGTTAGATGGACTAATTTTCAAACTCCTTCAGGACAGGTTCCCCAGACACCTTGTCGCCATGATGTGTAATATGTTATACGGGAAATCGTTTGTTGTAACTGATGGAAATCTGACAACAATGCGCGAGTTCAAGGTCTTGAATGGTCTACAGCAGGGAACAGTTACTGCGCCTCTGCTCTTCTCAATCTTCATTCGCAAACTATTGAACGGCTTTGATTTTAACGTCTCGCCAACGCGATCATTGGTAGCGTTTGCTGATGATCTGATCATCTATACGGCAGACCGAAAAGCTACAATAGTTCAGAGCAATCTCCAAAAAATGTTCAATGATGTACAGCTGTACACTGACAATTGGCGAATGAAAATCTATGCGCAGAAGTGTGAAACAATCTTGTTTCGGACAACGCTGCAGGGGGTCAGTCAAGACCTGAAACGTAATTGGAAAGATTTCCACATCATGGCTGGTGAGAGTAGTCTAGAACGAGTTCCACATAAATCCTGTGTTCGATACCTCGGTGTTTATCTCGATCAGTATCTGTACTATACTGAACATGTGAAAATCATGCTCAGTAAAGTACTTAAAGTAGTCATGGCCCTTCGAAAACTCTTTCATTCCAGATACATTGATCAAAAGGTCAAAATTATCTGTTACAAGACACTGGTTAGACCAGTTTTGACCTATGGATGTCAGATCTGGTACAACCAGAGTGCTAGTACTATGGAAAAATTAAGAGTTTTCGAAAGGAAATGTCTTCGTGCATGTACTGGTTTGTACAGAAAGCCTGAGACGGATTGGAAACATTATATATCGAATAGAAGAATTTATCAAACTGCTGAAGTGACGAGGGTCGATATCTTCATATTGAAGCTTCTTCGGAATCATATCGCAAGATCTGTGACTGTGAACGAAAACCCTTGGATTTCACAGCCGTTCCACCCTACAGACGGGTATATAGCGACTTGCCTCGCTACTGGCTTCATTCCTCCAGAAGCATTCGTGTATTTGGACATGAATCGATATGTTTTTGAATCTGACGGCGTCCCAGTCATATATCACATATATCGACGGGCCACCGATAAGAAGATAAAATATCCTCCTAATTTGAGTTCACGAGACCAACGATTTCAATGGAGATACTCATTTGCTAGATTCGTTGAAGCTGATCGAGTTGAGACGGCGCAATCCAGGTATTGGTGGCTGAATGACAATGTCTAAATTATTCGTGTTTATTTTCAGTTTTGGTGTTTTTTCGTTATTTAGTTTTTGAGTTTCAGCTCATTATTGCTACATTTAGTGTTGTTATATATTTTTGTTAAAAATTAGGTAAAGGTTAGGTATATGTAATGTTTACTATATTCCGTTAGAGATAAGATTAAACACTTAGGTTAGGAAAATTGTTACAGATTTTTTTAGTATAAGATAAAGTTTTTTGATTGTATTTTATTAGAAATAAGTTACAACATATTAGGTGTAGGATCAAAGTTTCACTGTTGTATTTTAATTATAAATAATTTTAGGATAGTGTTGGTTGGTTTTTTCTCCTTTTAATAGTTAAAAATATTCCGCCTTTAGTAGAACTTTCAAATAAAAAAAGTGAAAGAAAGTATATACCCTTTAATTCTACTATTTATTTTAAATTTAGTATACAATTGTTTCGTTCTCTACTTGAGAACTTCCTCAGTACTCTCCTCCTCCTCTCCTTTTTCCAATTAAATTTTAAAAATATGTAATAATCGTAATTAATTGAATTTGCTATAGTTTTTTTTTTGATGAAATGAGTTAATGATAACGTACAAATTTAGAGAGCCATTTGGGCCATTAAGTTTTTTTGATTGTTATTGTTTGGAATTTGGTTTATATTCTTTTAAAATTTATAACGATTAATATTAAATAAAGCGCTTTTGACTTTGACTTTGACTTTCTGACCCAAAGTAAACTCACAAAACTTACGTTTATTAAACGACCAGTGTAGAAATTTAAAATTTTAATCAGTAAATAATTGTCGTCCTTCTTCAACTCATAAGCATATTACTAGAGCTGTGTAAAATGTATTTTTATTGGTACAGCAAACAGCATCACTATCTATGAATTACAAATTTCATGTTACTGTCCTAAGTCTTTCGTTTGTATAAACCAAGGACGAAGTGAATGTAATTAACTCAATCGACAGACTAAAAATGAAATCAATTTCGCATTAAACAAATCAAATATTGTATTTCACTAATACTCGTAAGCTGGTAACTCTCCATATAATATCTTCTTCTTGTAGGTAACGTACGATCATCAAATTCGCAATACAAATGATTGATACCAACAGCGATTTGATATATTTTTTCAGGTGTTCGCATAATTTATCAGAAATTGACTCACCCAAAAGCTGTTATAAGCTTGAAGCAAGTCATATCAGAGCATTTTCCTTTGATATTTATTCGAGATTATATTATAAAAGCATATAAAGTCGAATTGATTAAAATGGTTGGGATTTTATTGCAGCAGCGCTGCCTTCATGCTGATAAAAATTTCAGTTTTATGTAATTGAGTGAACCAGATACAAACTAATTAGTTGACTAAGCTGCTTGCGCACCTTATTAGGAACTTGCTACTGTGCACTTTTATTTATATTTTGTGCTTTTGGTGAATCTAAATCGTTAAAATTTTTAATAACAATTACATTTTTGATAATAGTATCACTATGATTCAGTCACAAATATTACCATGTATCAAAAACAGGTTTAATAAGTAAGAGAGCACCTCAATCAGAAGTTCTTCACAATCAAGGCAATGAAATGAATTGGACTTTTCTCTATTTAGGTGGGTTTTTAACATGTTCCCGAAGATCTTTCAAGACTAATATTCATCACGAAAAAAAAATTCATGCATTATTGGGCTATATCTATGAATGAATCGAATGTTTTAAAATATAACATTAAAACAATTTAAGTCAATTATTTTGTTTATTTGATACCCGCAAGCCAATTATCTTTTTTCTTGAAAAGCCGTCGGGGCTTGCTTTAATGTGTGAGCAGACTCATTTCGACTCCTTTGAGTCATCTTCAGTGTCTAAAGGATGTGTGGAAGGAAATGACTTTATATAGGTGTATGTTAGGATGAGTTAAGCATGTAGGTACTAAATAAGATCAAGTAGAGGGATATTAGGTTTTTGGTTTTTGGATTGTTAGATGACCGTTGGTTCTGGTTTGTCTCGCTTCCGTTTCCCTGGGAGAGTACGGTCTAGTACTGAGAAAATTGCGTCGGAATTTTCAATAACTTGTTCGTTCATAATTTGGCCGTTTGTCTTTCTATGTTTGCATATTTCAAGTCTTTCTAGAATGTCAAGTTTTGGTCCTTTGCTTTGTTTGGGTAACAATGTCATAAAGCTTGTCATAGCGTCAGGCTCTATATATGGTTTTGTAGGTGCGTCGCGCAGTAGGAGTCTGCCATGTTGTGCAAGAAAGATCGTAATTGCTCTTTGTATCTTGTCGTTAGCTTCCGTGTGATCCTTTCTATGTCGCAGTCCTTGCATGTCAGTTTTTATATGCTGTATATTGATGTGCCATTCTGTTGAGATTTGATCATCTGACAGCTGACCCGACCTAACTCAACACAACTTTGACACTATCCTTACCTTGCATTTACTGACATAGAAAACTATTAGTCGGGAAATCATTTTGAATTGGATTTAGCTATATAAAATAAAAATAATCATTCCATCTGTTTTCCTCGTACATGAAAGTTGTGAATTATTTTCTGTATAAATTTTGTTACGAATAGAAACTCATTCTTTTGTACATTGACAGGTACCTTTTGAAACCCAGACTTTTTCTCGACTGAAAAACCCGAGCCAACTGAAATTAACAACAGGTTATTTGCCTAGGGCAGCTGTTAAAGGGTCTTTTCAAAAGTCAGGAAAGGAAATTGTCAGGCAAGTCGAGAAAACAGTCCAAGACGTCAGAACCGGTAAGGACAACATAACCTACAAATCAGCGAACTTGGAGCAGCCATCGCACAGCAAGTTAACGTTGAGCAACGAACACGCAAGTCGCTTTAAGTCAGAAAATCACCACGAAAGATTATAAATTAATTTTGTTTATTTAAAAATTGTCAGAAGTCAGTCGAATTGTTAAATTTAAAGCAAAATGGAAACTGTAAAGTCTCAATTGGAAATGTTAAGTGAAGATAGTCAAGGAAATGTTAATTTCATTTCATGGCGATTTAAATTAAAACTAGCACTTAAGAACAAAGATCTGTATGATATGATAAAGGGTACAAATCCAGCAAGTGCTGCGTCAACTGATACAGTCGCCGCTTGGTTAAAGAAAGATGTTGAGGCTCTAACATTGATGGGTTTATATGTAAACAGTAAGATTGCGAGCAAAATTTCAAATTGTAAAACTGCCAAAGATATGATAGACAAATAAGTTAGTTTATTTGGTACAAAGATTGATGTAACTTTAGAAACGAATCAAATTCTTTACCTTTGAGCATGATGAAAGCAAGTCAGCTGCTGAGAACTATATGGAGATTTTAGATCTCGTGGATGAAGTGTCAACTGAAAATGATCCTGTGAGGGACAGTTGAATCATGACGACGATCATGAGTGTGCTACCGCCGAAATTGGTACATTTCAGGATATCCAGGGACAACGTGACCGGAGCAGCAAAGAACGTGGAAACTCTCATGGAACGTCTGAGACTCGAGGACGAGCGACTCAAAGAAACGACGACAAATGCAGAGGGCAGCGCCAACAACGCTCTCATGGCCAGACGCAGGAAACAAGGACAGTCGTCCAACAGCAAGCAGGAAAATTCGCGGTTCGCATGCAACAAATGTGGGAAGAAAGGTCACGTGCTCAGGGTGTGCAGAGGTAAACCGTGTGATGAATACATTGCCTACTGCAAGAAGTATTCATGTAATATCTGTAAGAAGAAGGGATATTTCGCAAAAGACTGCGAATCTCGAGAAGAAGCGAATAAGTCAACAAACGGGAAACCAAATAGGAATGCTCGGGTGAAAGAACAATGTAGTTCTTTCACTTAGGACAAGCAGCATTCCTCAAACAAAATTTTATTAGGAAGGCATTTTTGACCACGGCACTCTCAACGGTGGACAACGACATTTCGAAGGGCAAGGCCACTTCATGGCATCAAGACTGTGGAGCCAGCCAACACATGACGTCTCACCGAGAGTGGTTTGTTCAGCTTGTTGAATTGGACGAGCCCATCCCAATTGTGATTGGAGACTCAACCAGGCTAGATGGCGTTGCAGTCAGGCACATAGAGATGGAAGCATTTGATGGTCGAAATTGGTATCCAGTGGTACCAGAAGATGTCATTTACATGCCAAACCTCAACTTTAATCTTTTCTCAGTGAGTCAGATGCTAGACAAGGGACATGTACACAAGGCAAACGGAAACGAGTCAAGGTTTTACAGTCTGGATGGCAGGGAAATTGTGGCAATAGCAAAGCGCAAAGGAAATCTCTACAAAATGATGTTCAGGAGAGAAGAAGAGACAAGTTTGATGGCCGTGTCAATCAAAGTCTGGCACGAGCGACTCGCCCATCAAAATGTCAAGTATGTTAGGGACATACTGAAAAGGAAAGGAATAAAATACTTTGATGATTGGAATGACTATGTATGCACCGGGTGCTCGTATGGCAAGCTACATAGATTCTCACACCCAAACAACCCTAAGACTGCTCAGCAACCGTTAGATCTCGTGCACGTCGACACCGGCGAGATGAACATCCCGTCATTGGGAGGAGCGAAGTACTGGCTCATATTCAAGGACGATTTCACTCACTACCGAGCCTGTTACTTTATGAAGACGAAAAGTGAAGCACGAGAGAAGATCGAATGTTACCTGAGACTCGTTGAAAACCAGCTAGGAAGGAGAGTGAAAAGTCTGAGGTCTGACAACGGCACCGAATTTTCCACACCTTCACGAATGTACACACGCCAGAGCAGAACGGAAGGATTGAGAGGAATGAGAACGATTGTTGAGGCAGCCAGGACAGCGATACACATGAATGAGTTGGACGAGAAACTGTGGACAGAAGCAATGAACCATGCGATCCACACGATCAACCAGCCTGGAACCAGCAACGTACCAGGGAAAAGCCCAGCAGAACTTTGGTTCGGAAGAAAAATGAAGATTGAGAAGCTGCGACCCTTTGGATGCGAATTTGAACAGAAGGAGGGAGTGGACTACACGGAAACTTTCAGCCCAGTAGCTTGCCATGCATTCGTTCGCCTACTCCTAAGTCACGCAGCGTCGGAGAAAATGAAGTTGGTATCGTTCGATGTGAAAAGGTATCTTCGTGATTCAGCCTCGCTACACGAAGATCTTGAGAAAGATGAAACTCGAGCAGTGCAATCCAGCATCCACACCCACTGAGCCAGGAATGATCAGCCATAGGACAGACTTCAAGAACGACGAGGCACTTCCAGCGAACAACAACTATCGCAAGGCGATAGGAAGTTTGTTGTACTTAGCCACAATAATCAGGCCAGGCATAAGCTTCGCCGTGAGCTACCTCAGTTGATTCTGCAACAAGCCCATGAAGAGCCATCAGGCGATGGTGAAACGTGTTTCCCAGTACTTGAGAGGGACCACGACAGCCGGAATTCATTTCGGAGGAGACAAGACACTCGTGGCTTACACCGATTCAGACTTTGGAGGAGACTCTGAGATAGGACAGTCAACGAGTGGTGTGTTAGTGATGAAAGCAGCGTCTGGTAGCGACTTCAACTGCAGAAGCCGACTACCGAGCAGCAGTGTCAGTGATTGACGATGTGTGCTGGATCGAGCGAATCGCACTGGAGCTTGGCATTCTATAATCTGAGCTGCCGATCACTCTGTACGTCGACAACATGTCAGAGCCATACACATGCTACAAAATGCACACGAAGGAAAGACGACCAGAGGAAAGTAGCACATCGAAATACCACGAAAGTACATCCAGCAACACATCGGCAACACTGTGGCACTGCAACACGTCGAGAGCTGCAAGCAGATCGCAGACACCACACGACGGGATATGCCGATGGTTACTTTCGATATCAGACACGCCTTCAACTCCACTAAAAGTGCTGATATCCTAAGAAAGTTGTAAAACTGCTTGTAAGTCCTACAATACATTGTGAGAATTCTGAGGGACTGCATGAAAAACTGAACGTCACACCACAACATGAAAAATGATTGGCAAAGTATGAAAATTACTATCTATCTATGGAACATCCCATAGGACATATGCTGCTATCCGGATGCTGTTGCGACGCTGGTCACATGCACAACTTAAGCTAGATACACTAGTGCATCGATTGAGGGTCTTTTGTTAAGCCCAGCACTGGAGAACGCCAAAATAGTCATCCTGAGAAAGATGGAATCTGCGGAGTAAGAACGATCAGTTTCGGGTAAGTGCTGGTGGGCTCAAAACAAGCAGCATTGTACTTGGGGTGCTGACACACCCGAACAAATCAGAGCAATGGCTGGCAAGGAAATAACAGTAGTATTGGACCTGAGTGGACTCAGACCCCCCCACCACAGTACACATTACGTGCTGGCCCACTGCAAAACCTTAGAAAGTTTTTCCTTGTAAATTAAACACGGGAAAAAAATTTTCCCGTATTTCTTTAACAAGGGTAACGCGAGTTTCCATGCAACCGTGTTCAAATGACTCGGGTTCGAAATGAAACGAATGAAAAAAGCACAGATGAAAAATAACCAGTGTGAAAATAACTCGTGTGTACGGTGTTCAGCTATCGAAACGGTATACCCATGCTCAAAGTTTGCCGTTTCACGCTAAACGCATGTGAAAAGACACGGTTTGTACAGAGTCACACGGGAAACTAATTAGCACGCGAAAAGGTGAAACGAATGTGAAGGCAATACGGGAGTTGTCAAATATTCATTTAAAGAAAGTTGTAAGTGCCCGTGTACGTTTGTTAAGGCTTGGTTACTATATCTAATAGTAAGTTGGTTAACATAGCATGTACTTTATGGCCTTGATAAAAATATTTTATGCCTGTACCTGGAAATTACGTTAAATTATTATATAAGGTAGCTTGATGTCTATAGGCGCAAGTAAATACCATATTTATGAAACTTTTTACGACGGGTACGACTGATTGAAAATATAATGCCTACTTTCAAATCGAAAGCAAGCTTGTTGACGGATGGATCGTTGCAAATGAAGTAGAAAGTACACAAACTTTTCGTGCATTCCCCCACCCCATGCGCACGTTGTAGCAAATATGGCTGGTTTAACACCAGTTTTGCAAAGTTCTCATCAATACCTTTCATTTGTACCCATATTGAATTTTTTAAGTAAAGAACAAATTTTATGGGTCACTCCCCTTTAAACACTTAATAACTTATTTTAATATTGTAACTTTCAAGAGGCCATCATTTTACACCTTTTACACAATTTTGTGTTTCTACTTTATGTAGTTTGCGTAAAAATTGCTGTGACACACGGACAGACAGGCGCGATTTTAGTAGTTTTGTCAAATTATTTTACAAAATCCTAAAAACACGGGGAAAATACATGAAAAATGTGTTTTCTCCGTCGCGGATGGACATCTGAAATAATTATCAAGGGAGATATTTATGGGTATAACAATACCAAAAACCTCAGAAGTCGAAATTCGTTCAACTTTGTTAATAATAGTATAAGCTTCGTATTTCATACTTTCTCCAATAAAATCGTCTTTGACATGTTTCTTGATTTGATTCGATCTGCATGACTGCAGTTTGTAAATTGAATACAAAACCCTTCTGACATGAGCGTAGGTCTGTTTACCCAACTTGTTTAATTTATTTTAATTTTTGTTTTATACCGATGTGTTAAACATTGTCTGTGTGGCACAAAGGACCAAGCGACGTAATGTGAATGCAGATCGCATGAGCGTTGTGCGACGAAGAAAGAGTGATGGAGAGAGTGGTAGGGAATGGAGGTAATTAAAAAAAAAATGTCAGAAGATTTTCTGTCCACCTTCCATTCGTGCAATTCACCCCAGACTGCTGGCTGCCAATCGTTGAGTGAGCGCTGTCTTTCCTCACGGAAAACAATCTCCCTCGCGTCCTCGTTTCGACGCAGGGAAGTAGCTACGCGCTCTCTAGCAAGGAGGGAGATTTTCGTGTTTTAGTCCGATATTTGTGTTAAAGGCATCAGTAAGCTGGCTATTAATACGGACATAGGAGGCCGTCGACGTCATTGTCATTTTGCTAAGACGGGAACTCCTCATACCCAACTATATCTAGGGGGAAGCTGGAACGTTAGTGGCGCAATTGTGAGGTTAATGTATTTCATATTGAATACAGGAAATAATTTAATCGTACCACGAAGATCAATGATTGGTGGAACTATAAAGATGAAATAAGAAATTTCTAAAATGGCTTTTATAAAGTCGAAAAAGCCTCATGGAGATACTTATGTACTAAACAAACAGTCATTCCAGGCTCTATGCAAGGTGCAGACTGAAACTGAATTCAGAAGAGCCATGAAATGCTCAGGATTTTGATGAATATTCTCTTTCCAGGTATCCAGAAAATATCTCCACATTCCGCGCAGGAATAGCAAATAAATGCAGAGTATGCTATGGTCATTTGACGTAAGTAAATACGAGTACAATGGACTAGACTGCTTATTCGTTTTGGGCCTTGAAATCTCCAAGGTCGAATGGAATCGGTCCAGCTGACATCAAATTGACATCCAGCCGAAACTATTAGATACAATTCCTTAGCTATATCCGCAATGTCGTCCTAAAGCTTGCAAGTATTGCCACTTCTGGCGGCTGACTAGTCAATTTAATACTGAAGGCTGGGAAGGTGTCACATGCATTGCCAAACGACGATGAACCGATCTGAGACAATTTCAGGGTACTGCATGACTTTTACCTTAAACGGTTATCTAATCCCAAAAACATACTTATACAAAAGGCAAGTCTGTCTAGATGGCATTTTATGATCTAGTAAGGCATGTTGAATGGTCACTTGCCTACAAAGAGTACACTTTTGGAGCTTTCCTCGATGTCGAATTTAATAATACTCATCCGCAAGCAATATTGCATACTCTTCAAAACAAATGGCTCGTAAGAAACAGAATGCTATATTCGACAATGGGTAGGTCTAGCATCCAGTGAGTGGGTAGCACTAGTACACCTCAGAGTTGTATTTTCTTCCCTATGCTATTTAATCTAACTATCAACCAGCTCTTAAAGAAACTTGATCAAACTGGATCTAAGATGGTAGCATATACGGATGACACTGCTATCGTTATAGGGAAATTTGTATCGACACTCCTAAAAAGACTAACTATTTATTCAATTATTCTATCACAATGGTGCAAAGAGAGTGTCTCAAGTGATGATTTGAATAAAGTGGAATTATTACTTTTCACAAGGAAGTATAAGAATCCGTGCTTTGGGCTACCGAAGCTTGACGCAAGTCGTATTAAACTCAACAACGAGGCAAAATAACCAGAAATTATTCATGACACGAAGCTTCTATGGAAAAAACTATAGCGGCGAAGGCTAGAGGTGCACTGTATGTACTGTACATCTGTAAAACAATCAAAGAAGCCCCGCATTTTCTCTTGGATCCACACCACTGTGGTGGAACCTACTCTGTTGTACGGAGAAACAGTCTAAAGACCATGCATAAAAACACGGTGAACACAATCATGATAGGTAGCTAGTACCACAGGGGCACTTCGCACAACTTCCAACTTAGTAGTTGTGCAGCTGCTAGAGTAAAATGTGATAATCCTTGGGATAGGATAGATATTGGCCATGCGCAAAGTTTAGTTGAGGCGTGCCAAATCTTACGGACATTGACTATGCTATCGTCCAACCATCCCCGAACTGAAATTTTGAGTCTCTTAACTCTCTCAACGGCAAAATGGTAACTGGATAATTAGGTGGACATTCATACCAACACCTCAAAGCTTAACCAAAAGTGAGCATCAGTTTAAACTTTGCTCATCCGACACTCGGCTTGTCATATGACCGTAGGGTTTTTCAAGCGATGGTACTGCCGATTTATGAAGCGGCCAATTGACTTTTATACAAAAAGATATGAGAAACAACTAAACAAGTATACTGTCACTTCTGGGTTCTACGTCTCCAAAAGTGATGTTGAAACAGTTGAGGATTAAGTTCGTATGGGTGTCAGGTCATATGAACGTAAAAGGTAGCTGTGAAGCGAAGAAACTGCTAGATAGTAGGTATCCTGCAAGTTCCTAATTTGTGCACTAGAAGAATCCTTAGAGTCCTCGATAGAAATCATCCTGTGGGACAGCTAGACAAATCTAGAAAAATCTTACAACGGCCTCACAAAGGGGTGGGGAGTCTTTTCGCATTTTGTTTTGTGGTTGTAAAGTAAAGGCTATTTACGCCCTGAGTACGGAATTCCCAAGTTAACAATACTCGTACTTCTAGACAACATAATAAATACCTCAACTTTCAGTCTAAAGACCTCCACTGGAAAAGTTGAACACATTACTTAAAGCTAGGTAACGTTTTCTTATGCCTGGAGGCGCCTGCAAGTTAGAGAGCTAACTATTAAAGAGATCCCTCCATCCTTGACACCTTCTGATGCTCCAGTGTGCCTTTTTTAACTGTCAGGACTGCCCCCAGCATAATTTGCCACGCGGTTCCATTTATCAACGTATGTAAGCACCTTTTCGACTATAGTTTCCGGAGAGAGCCCTCCGATTCCGCTGGAGAGGGGGCCCCATGCAACCTATCCCATCTTTTGCAGGCAAAACAATATGTGACAGGCATTGTCCAACCCTCCTGTGAAAAAAACGCGAAAATATCCATGCCCGCTCTAGATCAGTTAGAAAACAGTCTCACCATGCTCTCAATTAAGCGACGGCCTCTGGTCAGGGATCAAGCGCGCAGTAAATATTCTGGTTATGTCAATCTCTTAGGGCTGTTGCTAATCGCTGAGACAGCACTGACTCCCTTCTTTAGGAACCGCTTCCCTTTCGCCTTCGCTTTAAAGCAGACATTTTTTCGCTCCCTAAGAAGGAAGGAGTTGGGTATCACCCCTGCGATCACCAACATCGACGACCCGAAGTCTATTTGGTATGCGTGTGCAGCTCGCATTGGCCCTTGTGTCTGCACCTGTGCCAACCACGTCCGGTACAACTCCGTATTGAAAGCGTCGTCCCATGATTCTGACCCGTAGAGTCGTACAGACTGCACAGAGCTCATCAGGAGTCTTCTCCTTGATAAGATAGGTCCCTCTATGTCGGCCATCAGGCGTGTAAGTCACTACAGATATGCTGCAGCCTTTAAAGCTTTCGCCCTGATTGACTGGGAAAAACTCATTTTTGAGTCAATCAATACACCCAGGTATTTCACTGCTAGTTTCAACTCAACCAGTGTTTCCCTAGCACTGATAGTCTTTGCTCTAGCGCTAGATTCTCTTCTTCGTGAGCACTCATCCATTCCATCACTTGACGCATCAGCATACCTAATAAGAGTTGCGCATGTTTATACAGGGTGACGCGAAATTAATCACCCTATCGGAAGATGTTATAACTTTTACAAATGGCGTCATACGTAAATCATATTCGATTTTTGTGACCTAGAAAGTCTCAGTATACACAGATAAGCAATGGGGCGCTATACTTTGCAAGAGCATGGAATAATTGTGCCATTTTTTGACCAATAATCGGTCCGCGGTGTTAGCGCAGCGTGAATATCGACCTCGATTTCCGAATCGTGTCGCGCCAACTGGACAAATAATCCGGCGCTTAGCTGCTCGACTCGCACAGACTGAAACCACACTAGACCTTACAGAGCGCAGCCGCCACCGGAGAATATTCCGGCTGTGGCTGTCGATGTCGCTGAGAACGATCAAACATCAACCAGACGACGGGCCACGCAATTGGGCACCACTAGACGGACTCTACAGCGAATTTTAGTGAAAGAAAACAGTGCATCAGTTAATGTCTGCTGACCGTCAGTCGCGTGTGAATTACTGTCAAGCCATCCTCAAGCTTAACAACGAAGACGATTTTATATCGAAAATCATCATGAGCGCCGCGACGCATTTCCACTTAAGCGGTTACGCCAATAAGCAAAATCTTCGTTTCTGGGGCACTGAAAATCCGCATGTGATGCACGAACAGCCATTATATACACTCAAAGCTACTGTGTGGTGCAGCGTTTATGAGGGAGGAGGAACGGGCCGTTTTTTTTTTTTGAGGACACCCTTGGCAATACGGTCATTATTACTGGTGAACGCTACAGGACCATGATAAACGACTTCTTACTGCCGAAATTGCATGAGCGGGGCTTGGTGAATAAGTGGCTTCAATAAGACGGTGGCACCACACACACAGAACGAACCACAATGGAAATTGTGAAGGAAGCGTTTTCTGGTCGCGTAATCTCCCGTTTTGGTAATTTCACATGGCCAGCAAAATCGCCCAATTTAATCATCCTAGATTTCTTCCTTTAGGGCTGCTTGAAGTCATGGGTTTATGCCAACAAACCTTAGACAACCGCAGACCTTAAGGAGAATATTCGACAGGAATGCTAACAGTTATCACCGGAAATTTTGCGTCATGGGAAATACGATAAAACGGGCAGCCACTTGATGGATATAATCTTTTTCACTTCACAGAAGAAATTGCAAAGATCTAAATAAAGATTTCCATCACTCAAAATTATTTTTTTATTAAGTAAAAAAGCTATTCAAAAACAAAATTGGATGAAGAATTTTGCTCATCTTATACTGTGCGTCCATTGGCCAGCGCTACAAGCGTGGTTCATGCAGCAGCTCAAGCATCAGTAGCCCGTCATACGAGATGCTCCACAAATCAGGGCCAAGGATGGATCGTTGAGCGACACCGCCTGTAATTACCATCCTTCAGCTCCCTTCTTTCATGTTGTTGAGCAGGCTGGGTTCTTCAGATAAGTCCCTCAAGATCCGTATAAGATATTTTGATACTTGGAAGCGATTTTCCAGTGCTTCATCTAGCGGAGTTGAAAGCTTTTCTGACATCAAGAGTAACCGGCAAGACGACCCGCTGGATGGAACTGCTCTTGGGCCTCGCTTACCACCTCTCATTACATCTATAGTAGATCAACCTTCTCTGAAGCCATACTGTCAGGTAGATCGGTCCCCAGCAGCATGAATCATGTCAGCGAGTCTTCCGTATCTTATGAAAATAGCCTTAGGGCGCCGAGCGTGCGTATGACTAGCTTGTATCCCAAGTTTCACGGGGCTCTATTTACGTCATCCACTAGGTCTTGCCAACAGCCTTACTGCTGTTGATGAATATGCGGAGGCGTTTTCTAGCTGAATTATAAGCTGGTAATCTGGCGCATGCCTCATTTGCAGTCCTGCTGGGCCTCTCATCGGAGCTTATGACACTCTCTTCAACTTTCAGCAATTTTGGGAGACCATCAGGTTACTGCGGGCTTGCCATATCGAGGTTTTCGGCGGGACATGGAAGAACAGCAGGAAGATGTAATGATTCTTATGGTCGAGTTCATCATATCTTTACCTACAAGTCCTTGCTTCCAGGGAAAGCTACCATCAGTGGCGGTCGTGCCCTTAGCACTTTTGCAAACCTCTCAACGTCCACCTTGTGAGTGAGTATTTCACCAGGATCAAGAAGACTGACCGTACGTTCATCGAAAAGTACAGTCATAGATTTCAAGCGCTATGTACTGGTGATCAATAGCGAAGTAGGTCCTCTAGAACTCTCCAATTTTTTACCATTGGTACTAGAGACTATGAAGTGAATGTTACATCTGGTATGGTTTCAACGCAATCCCATCGGCTGAAAGTATGAGTATGGCCTATGTTCAATACTACGAGTACAAGCTAATTGTAGCTGCCATATTCAGGATATGCTTACCCCGAGGATCTGATTGTAACATGTCCCATTCAATTATTCTAGCGTTGAATTCGCCTTCGACGAGCGCTTGACTTTCTGTGTACGAAACAAGCACAAGCAACAAGCACTGCGCCTAGATTCAAAAAACGGTAAGGTTCGTCCAGCGGTAGGTTGACACTAAAAAGCGTATTTTCTGAACACCGAACCCAAAAAAACCATCTACTCGCTCCTGGCTATGTACTTGGAAGTGAAATCTGCTCCGAATCAAGATAGCGGCAGTACCAAATTCGTCAGGATGCGATGTTGGCGAACTTCGGCTGTGGTGTTGCTGAGCTTGCTTGCGTCTCGCAAAGTGCACAAACAGATCTTGGATAAGTGGGCTCCGATGTAAATTAATTGATTTCATTACAGAAGTGTTTTGGCTTTGGTTAGGGCTTCCTGGAAAGCCAGGCATTTCCCTCTATGTGGAACGTGTTTCAGATCATCTGGTTTTGGGTTAGCACCCTGGCAAAGAACACAGTGTGGTCCCTCTGTGCACTTTTCCCGTTTATGACCTATCTTACCGAAATTGTTATTCAAGGAGCTCCTATCCATCCCTTTACAGTCCTGTGCGGAATACCGGTATCCAATGCACGTGAAATACCGGAGAGGAATTGTTCTACAATCCAACAAATAACCAGGCCTATTTTAATTTTCCCGCTACATATCAACTGTTCGACTTCCTTCTCTGTGGTTTCAATAATAGCAACACGCTGACCCCTATTTTTTGGTTTAGTCAGCCTAACTTTCGGCCCGCTTAAGCTAGAGAAATCTCGTTTTAAGACATCTTCTACATCGGGCAAATCCGTAATGTAGTCAATATCCCTAATTTCCACAGGGACCATTAGTTTGAGTGAGACTACGGTTGCTTTTCCTCGAAAAACTTTTTCTGATTGCATCGCAGAATGCATCCTTGTGTGTTGTCTCTAGTCCGAATTCTACCAGTAGGTCGCCTACATGAGTCGGCCGTATTTCTTTGATAGCAATTTGAATGTCCTTAGGTTTTATTGGTCCCTTAATTTCCCGCAAGATATCCACGTAAGATCTACCGTCGATAGGTTTGACTAGTAGTGCCTGCCCAATCGGTTTGCGCTATTTCTTGGGCCCATCCAACCATTCTTAGTGTTTCATTTCTTTGGAAGGTTTATTCTTTTTCGCCTTTGATGTTGCTTTTTTAGCTGCCTTAGCTGACGCCTCCTGAGACCCCTCTTCCAATAAAGCATGATCCTTTATGATTTCTCCTTTCTTCGTTTTTTCGAATCCCCTTTGATTGAGCTACAAGCCATCGTTTTGCTTTTGATAGGCGTTGGGAAGACTACCACGTTGTTAGAGGGCTTGAGTTTTCGCTCCTTCGGGCTAGGAGATCTTCCAACTCCAAAAATCTATTGTTGACCTTATTGCAAAGGTTTATTTGTACATCGCAGATGGCAATGGAGCGTATCAGAATCGATTCAGCTTTGCGATAGAATCGCTCTTTATCGGGACAATCCAAAATGATTGAAACGCCCGGGGTCTTCTCTGTAGGGAGTTTCTTTATTTAAGTTCCGCAGCACCGCAGCAATTGTGGTTCTCGATTATTTCACTTTTTCCTACCATAAATTCATCTGTCACAGCCTGCAGAAGTGTCTGCTCCTCTTTTGCAGGACGCTCTGGCCTTCTCATTGTTTTCTTGCTGCGCCCGAATGCCGCAAGAATTTCTGGTTGGACAAGGTTATCCATTGTTCTCCGTTAATTCGACCCTTTTGGGTCCATCATTTGTTATCTTAGTCATTACCGTCGTTACTCTTGTCTTCTATGTCTAGAAAATCTAAGGAAACGCTCTTTATACAAATTCAAATTGGAAGGTGTGGTCTATGGAACAAAATAACTCCTTATATAAGAAGCTAAAGCAAAGAAGGGGCTATAGTATTACTAAAAAGGAAGGTGTACTATTTAATTTACTTATTTTTAACTTATTATTCTAACGGCCGTAAGTGTAAATTGAAAAATTCGATTCACATCTGCGATTTACTGATTAAGTTGCCACTGCTAATAGAAATTACCGATTCGAAAAACCCTGGCTTTATCGGAGTAAAAATTGTTATGGAGAATATTCGACCGAATGAAGAATGGAACAATACGCAAACATCATTATAACGTCGAGTGTTTAAATTAAGTTGAAGTTACAAACTAAACCACAGGATTGTGAAGAGAATACAAAAGGTTCAACATAGTCTCAACTGTAATATTATTCATAACATGGAGAGCTTCAAAAACATTTCAAGTGATTCTAAAATGAAGAATCTATATTAGAATTAAGTTAAAATTTTTAAAGTGAATGTTGGCTTACCTTTCCTTTAATCAGCGCTTGAACAATTATCACTTGTGCCGCGCGATGAACCTCTTGTATTTCTCCGGGTATTGGATGTCCTACGCCTGGATCAAACCAGACGAGGTCACCTTCCGACCAATCCATTTTGATTTATCTTCCTCTTCAGTGTTGCCAGCACAATTCTATTCCTTTTATGTCAACATGTGTCTGTAGATATTTTGTATTTTTCACTTGCAGATCATTGCTAAAAGAGAATGAATTTATGAGATTAAAAATATGTCAAATAAAAATTTAAGTTTAGGATAGTATGTATATGTTAAGCTAGTGTTAAGTTACAATAAAGTTTTTGTCTAAGGCATGAATTAATAATAACATAATATAAATAATAATGATTAGGTAACGCGGCTTAGCTTCATACTTCATCATCTACTTCAAAAGCAGCCTTAACTGGCCATTCTGGCACTGCTAGTACTATAACCAAATAGAAATCAACTATTCAAACAAGGAGCACGCACGCACTTCAATCATCTCCGAAAAATGCTTCAAGTTCTGGAGTATCTTGGCCATCATGGAATATTCTCGAAATAAACTCTGAAAGTTCTACTTCAGCAAGCATGGTAATGAACAATACTGTAATCAAACCTGGTGCCTCACTGGGAGCTAAAGTTATTTCATCTGTACCTGTTTAGTGTATCACTGTGCTAGTCTCTTTGACAGCTTTTCTTTCCTTTCTTGTATCTTCTGTCTACATCCCATGTTAAAGCTCTGCTATTTTTTATGAATGCTTCTTTGCGGGATTCTCGAGATACATTGATACACGCTTCCCATCTACCCCTCTTTTGTTCTGTGGTAACTTCAATTTGTCTTCCAGTGTTTAGGATAATACATATGTATCAATCAAAGGATGCAGCCGAACAAAATTCCTATTCAATGGTTTCCTAGTGGCTTGGCTGATTTCCAGGAGCATTGTGCTGCAGCCAAGAAAATTGCCACCACTACTCTTCATGCTTACACGTTAACCACATTGAAGCCACACTAATGTCAAATCAAACATGTGCATTTTGGTTGTATGTGAAATCTTCAAAGACCTGTCACAATGTCTCTGATAGTTGTTGTGAGTTCCGGCCGCGACGGCTTCTACACTAATTCGAACTTCATATATATCATCTTCCAAATTCTTTTGGGCACACATACCGTTTTATTCTCTACTCCTTTATTCCGTTTCCTCGTAATTTTATATTTTCTACCTTATTGCCAAGCACAAACATTTTTTATCTCTCATTCTTCTATGAATCAATTTCAGTTTTATTGTTCAGTTGTATTTTATTTCCATTCAAAAAAAAATCTTAATTTCCCAGTAACTAAATCTCATTTCTTTCCATGTTATTTGTTACTCTCATCCATTGATTGTAATGGGACAATAATCATAAAACAATTATACATCCTAATCTCTCCACGACGCTTCTGCGTGCAAACGCGATATCAACGCAAGCAATTGGAATTTGATTGTTGTTTGATGATTGGAATAATGTCGGTCACTAGTGCAGATGCTACAGTGTCAGACACTAGTGCAGATGCTAGAGAGTCGGATTCCCAGTCTGGGTTTCTACTGGAACCGTGGGTTCAAATTCTCTCAGGGGGAAAATCTTTTTAGTTTCATCAAATGCAAATATTTTTGAGTCGATGATGATTTGCATATAGCTATGCCGATGCTTGGTGCTACCATGGTTACATGTAAATCATCATACATACAATTGGAAAATTGGCGCAAGTTTGAAAGACTAACAGAGGGAACAGGATTGAAGTATAATTAACTTTAAACGTTAAGATTTTAAACTTTAAAATCTTAACGGCAGCGGATGATTGGGAGATCAAAGTGTTGCGAGATTGCGGAGGTGAATGGAAGCAGTCGAGTCGGAGCGAAAGCCGAGGTGGGCCAAGTCAGGATTTGACCGCTGAAATTTATTTTATCGGCCCTCATAAATAACTTTCACTTTGGCTCCAAAGCAATTGTCAAAGTCGGATTGATTTATGAGATAGTTTTTGAAAGCAAATCGAGTTCCGCATAGGTTGATGCATTTAAATCAATCAAAAGTGCGCTGTTAGTAGTCGCCCTACCTGTTATTATTGCAACAATTTGTTTTAACCCAGTGCGGTTGCAGTTGCCAAAAATAACTCATAATACATATCTGTCACTGAAACATACGAGCGAGCAGTGCAGCATACGTGCAAAAAGTTCTAAAGATTGAAGAGTTCATATTGACATGCAAAATTTGTAATGTGCAGTTCATGGTGATCAAAGGAAGCGATTGTGCAGTGTGGGTTTTTTTTTGGACAGGAATCGTTTAATTAAACATAGGCTAAACAATTTATTTAATCTACTTGGCAGCATAAAAAGAGGTGAGTAACTTTTGTTTTTTTTTTTCTATCAAAGGAAATATTTTAGATTTAATCAATTAATTTCGATTTTTACTTTTTGAACGGATTTTTGATTCTGGTGCTGCATTTATTTTCTTCCTAACGATTGATTTTTGAACTTGAAGGGTGTTTAGTTTTTTCTTTGAATTTTTTTTTGTGGATTTCCGTATTTCTCGATTTATCATATTTTTTTCAATTATTCATTTATCAAAATTGATATTCATCTAATTTGAATAAAACTGTTATAATGTGTAGATGACGTATTTTTTTACCTTGAAATAAGTGCCTTCGACCCTTTCCATCCTCTCGTATCTCGTGCTCATTGGTGTGTATATAAGATAGCCCAGCATGAGCAGAGGATTTTCCGGAAAACCCATGACACGAATGAGTGCTAGCCGGCCTCAGTATGCTACCCTGGGATAGGTAATCCGCTGCCAAATATTAATGTCTGCAACTGCAGTGGCTTTCGTGGTTGTACCATAGTTTCTATCTGAACTTTTTGCTTCTTTTCTTCCTTTTTTCGCATTATTAACGCTTCTCCTTCCTTCAACCAATCCTCTCTCTCCCTTTTACTATTTTTCTCTTTTGCTTTGCATTCTTATCCCCTTGAGATTGAACTGCTCCTGAGGAATTTTTATATCAGTACCGGTGAAGCCCCTCACGGCATTCAAAATTTCCTTGCAAAATCCCTATCTTTTTCGTCCTTCGTTATTCTATAAATTGTCTTTAATTTGAGTTTGTCTTTTAGAATTGTCCCTTCCCAATGGAGAACTGCCCACATTATTCCCATCTTTAAATCTGGAGACCGCAATGCCGTTTCTAACTATCAACCGATTTCTTTCCTTGCCTTTTTCGGTATGGTCAATGCGTTGAATCTGCTTATTCTTCCGTCCTTAGCAGACCAATAGTATGGTTTTGTCAGAGGCAGATCTTCCTTCACAAACTTACTTTCTTCGATCATCAACAAAAAATTGATGTAATTTTCAAGGATTCGGTAAATCATTCTCTTTCATTCGAGAAATTTACAGGGTTAAATATTCCTGACTAATCCTATTCCTGGCTTCTATCCTATATCATGAATCGTCAATGTTTAGTCACTGTTAACTATTGTCTCTCCTCTTCTTTTCAACCCACTTGAGGAGCTCCGCAAGACTTAGTACTTGGCCCCATACTATTCGTCAACGATCTTCCTTCTACTATCACATTCCCTTGTCTCCTTTATACCGATGACTTTAAGATCTTTTGAGTTATTGACTCCCACTTAGATGTTGATATCTCACAAGTGGATTTACTGCGTCTCAGTGACAGGTGCGAATCAAACCATCTTTCCTGAAATGTTTCCAAATGCCATCAAATGCCGTCCCGCATAGGGAGTGCTGGTTGACAAGCGTATTTTTGGAAACTACCATTTTTAGGGGAATGCTGGCTCAATGCATCCAAGGAAGTGGAGGTTTCGAGAACTACGACCTGGTAACGATCTCCAGATTATGAATAGGATATTGAATTGAAACTGAAGTTTTAGGCTGGCGGATTTCATATTTTGGATCTAGTTGCATGACACGATACCGTCGAGATGACACTCGCTCGTGAACGGCTCCAATCTAAGTATCATAACGCCTCCCTCCTGGTAAAAGCTTGGCAGGCCTCGAAACATGTTTGAAGTTCCCCCCGTTCATTTGTGGTGTCGGCTTGGTTGAGACAGACTACCGATTAGCGCTTGTCTGGCTCTCAGCACCTGTTTCAATAAGGGCTGGTAACAACCCTTGCACGGCCTTCCTGCTCTGCAAAGTTAACTATGAGATCAAAAAAGCGACTACCCACACGAATGGATATAGCGGCTTCGGGGGAGGAACCAACAGATATGGATTCTCTGGGCTCACCTAAAACAACAACAAGGACTAAGTCATTAAAGACTAAAGACACTAAAGATTCATAGAAAGAAGATATATGGACTACTGAATGAAAAGGCTCAAACAGCACATATCAACCGGATATAATTGCAGCGTTCGGGTTCCAAGATGCCCTATAAGAGAAGAGCGCATAATGAACCGTCCCGAGGTCGAAAAAAATATCATGGCGGAAAATGAAAAGTGCGAGGAGACCAACGAAACACCGTTGACCGATGTTGTTGGCATTGCTGAAAATGTGACTAAAGCATTGTATCCAGAATCCGATGAAGGTAATATATCTCCAGAGAAAAGGTTAGGAAATAGAGTAGCTGCTGGGCGCTATCAAAAAGAAAGGCTGATCCAAAAAGCGGGAAGCATTCTGAAGGGAATTCAATCTGAATGTAATTTGCAGAACACCATTAGTAAAGGTATAAGAAACGGGCTCTTGGAGCTAGATGAGCTCCTAGACTGAATCGGGTATTACTGGCGGAGCTGGTTGAAGGCTGAAGAAGAGCAGAAGGCAAAAAAAAAACAGCTGAGGACTACGTCTGTCGAGAAAGCCCAGCTACCTCTACTACCAAACACTATCAAAAGAATGGCTTCCAGTTCATCGGAAGAAAACGTGGCAAAATGAAAAAAAGAGAAACGTTAGATCAGGGATTCCATACAGCGCTAATAAAGACAGCCAAGAAAGCCGTCAAAAACACCTACAAAATGTCACAGAAAATATTCTCATAGATGTCCAACAAAAAGAAGTACCTGATGCAAGGCAGAAAAGAAACAAGTTGGGTAGACAGACCTACGCTCATGTCAGAAGGGTTTTGTATCCAACGTGCGAAATGCAAATTTTTTCGTGTATTTCTCTTCCCTGTGCGCCCCTCGAAGCAAAAACAGTCAGTTCAAGACTTGTTTTGAAAAGCTCTCATCAAGAACTTTCATTTGAGACCCATATCAAGCACCTTTGAAGAAATTTTTTTCGGAGGCCACACCTATCTGCAGAGACCCCCCTTAAATACCGCATACAATTTTTTTGTAGTTGAACTTTGAAAAGAGCACCACTTTACCACCACCTACATACAAAATCGAATGTTTCTAGTTTAAGTAGTTTGCGAGAAAAATTGCTGTGACGGACAGACAGGTCGCGATTTTAGTAGGGTTTTGCAAAATTTTTTTACAAAATCCTTTAAAAAAAGCCACGACGAAGACCCCAGCGATAGGCACTACTTATAGAACCAAGGATGGCGGACCCTTCGCGGATATGTTGCGCGAGATCAGGAGATGCGTAAATTCCAAATACATCAAAATTGTCAGTAAAGCAGTACGGCCAAGTTTGGAGCACGGGCCAATAATAAAGAAGCATTCTGCGATACAGTCAAGAAAGTTCTCGGCAAAAGAACAACTGTAGCCTCACTCGAGCCGATAGCAATGATCGAAATCAGGGACATCGACTGTGTCGTGGACCTGGCCGATATCAAGAGAGAGCTCCCTAGTGTAAGCAAGGCTAACGCGGAGCTGACATAAGAAAACGATAGACGATAGCGTATGGCCATCATTGACCTGACTGAGAAAGATGCCGAAAAACTTCTGAATAAGGGGGAAAAGTAAGAATATGGTGGTTCATCTGCAGGGACGGCCAAGAGCCGTACCCCTCCAATGCTTTAAGTACCTTGGTTATGGTCATGTCACACAGTGATGCAAGGGAGCCGATAAGAGCTCACTATGCTACAAACGTGACGAAATGAGAACTAAAAGAAAATAGAGGCACATTGTATCTTTTGCAAGGATTCTGACGCAAAACCGGATTACATGCATGTCTTAGGAACAGGAAAGTGTTGGGTGTTCCAGGAAACCATAACAAAGGTAAAAGTAGAACTTCGATGACCCGTTTCCTCCATGTAAATTTACACCGCAGTAAATTGGTCAAAACCTGCTTGAGTAGTTTGCGAGGGACATGAAAACCGTCTTTTTGGTACTGAGTGAGCAGCACCACGCCAAAAATTCGTCATCATGGCATCATGCTAATTTCCTAGTGGAGAGCTATGGACGGAAGGATGTTTTCATCTAGGTTCGGTATTCAGGGACTACATTCTTTAGTGTGTACCGAATGCCGAACAAACGGATGTCATCTTTTCAAGCCAAGCGCAGTGCTTTGGAGAACAATGTCTTGAACGCAGATGGCCACCTACTCATTTCGGAAGATTTCAATGCTAGAGCAAACGAATGTGGCATGCCTCAAGTTGCTTCGCGGGAGAAACGAGTCCTAGAGATGGCGATCAGGATAGGGCTCCTCGCGCTGAACACCGGCGATACGCCCACTCTACCATATAAGCTATGAAGGAAACACATGACATTCGTTTTGGAGTCTCTAGTACGGAAGGTGCACAATGGAAGGTATTAAAAGACTACTCAGTTAGTGACCATCGGTACATTCATCTTCTATATCCCATCGGAGACCCCGACACGGTAAGCTTCTAGTGTAATAGTAGTCGACTGAAATCGCTAAAAATCGAAAGGAGTGGAACCGAGACGATGCATACAACTAGTTAGCAGCATATAAGTCGTCCAGGAAATAGATTTGTAAACTGATTAGCAGCAGTAAGGGTCGCTGCTGGTAAGATCTAGTGGACAATGTGAACACAATGCGATTTGTGGAACCTTGGCAATAAGTTAGTTATTTAGAAGTTTGGTGCCTTACACACGCCCTGCCTATATATTGCGAAAAAGAAGGACAAGATAGTGCGGGCGTTTCCCATCCCGTCCGTGTTAACAGTGTCCACGGCGAAACAGCAGTCGAATGCCTACTCTTCATGCGGCTGGAACTTGAAGAGGTCATCCTATCATTGAAAACAAGGGAGGCTACAAGTCTAGACAGCTTCCCAATTGATGTATTGCAGCCGGGCTATTACCATTGTCCTGACTTGCTACTCAAGACATTCAACACTTGCTTGTGGGAAGGGCTCTTTTCGGAACGCTGAAAGGTAGCGAGGTTTGTACTGATTGGCAAGAGGAAGGTGAATTCCGAGCCGCCACCATGCTAGACACGGCTGGGAAAGTGGTAGAGATAACCATCAAAGGAATTCGTCCTGCTGCGGACGTACGGCTTTAGGGCGAGATACGATTGCAGAGGTGATAAGCGCACTCTTAAACGTAGACGCACACAGCAGTACCAATCGACGGGTAGTTTTATTGGTGGTACTTGACGTTTGGAATGCCTTCAACTCCGCTAGATGGGTGGATGTTCTGGATATGTCAAAAACATTTTTCAAGTTCCAAAATATCTTATGCGAGTTTTGAGGGACTACCTGAAGGACCGAAGCCCACTTTATGACACGATTGAGAGCCATTAAAAAATGGAAGTTATATCGGGTGTTGTTCAAGGATCTTTCCTTGGTCCATACTTACGCAACATATCGTACGACGGGTGAATAGGACTATAGCTGCCGGATTAAAGACTAGAGCTGCACTGAATCGGCGATGTGGAATAGGGGTAACTTAGACCAGGTATTCTCATGCGCCGGGTGAGAGACTGCATGACTGCTCGCGGGTTCAGTCTAGCACTGGAGAAAGGTGAAGCGGTCATCCTGACAGAGAAGAAAATCCCCAGAATAAGGGCGATCATATTGGGGAAGTACTAGTTTAATTGAAATCAGTAGTAATGTACTTGGGGTTGCTGATCAACTAAACTTTCTATGAGCAAATTAGAGCAATGCCGCTTCAAGCGTATCGGCTTTGAGTAGACTTATGGATAACATAGGGGGACCCAGCACATCAAGAAGTCAACTTTGGACTGATTTGGTAGAGTCCGTGCTACTGTATGCAGCAGAAATATGGGGCGACGCTCTCAGCAGGGAGCTGTATCGAAAACCCTTGGTACAGATATAGAGAAAAGGTGCACTAAGGATTGCATCTTCACAGCTGGCAGTCTCTGATTCGGCGGTGCTAGTCATCGCAAACGTCATACCCATCAGCCTCCTTGCTAGAGAGCGCCATTAGATCTACCTACGTCAAAACGAAGACAGTTGCTCGCGAGGACGAACAACGCTCACTTAATAATTGGCAGCAATCCTGGGTGAACCGTACGAAGAGAAGATGGACTACGCGCCTCATGTCTGATATGAGACCGTGGTTGAATCGAACACACGGTGAGATTGACTTCTACCTGACTCAGATTTTGAGTGAGCATGTGTGTTTTCAGTCTTCCTTCACAAGATTGGTAAGTTGTGGTCCTCCAGCTGTAGATTTTGTACAGGAGAAAAAACTATGCTTGCCACACATTTTTGTATGCAAAAGATGTGACAGTCTACGACGGGACCTACACAAGGAAACAGGAATGCTCTCCCCGGGTAGTTAAATCGGAGAGATGATTGTATCGGTTGACAAATGGAACCATGTGGCACATTATGTTCGGGCAGTCCTAAAAATAAAGAGCTCACAGCAGTCGGGGTCCCCTCTCGCTAGCACAGAGGGATCTCCCCAACTTGAAGGGGTCTAACGGCGTAGCAAAACGAGGTTTAGCCCGAAGTAATATATCAAAGTTTCCAGATTAGGTTCTGAGGTTGAACGGGAAGATGTTTGGTGGGTAGTCCAGACGTCTTGTGCTCCTACAAGCCCCACACTAAGGGTGTGAATAGCTTTCATCTCCCAAACACAAAAAAAAGCCATTAAATATTTTTCTCCAAAAAATTCTCTGTTATCTCCACCTATAGACATGTTGACATCCCTTTGAGCACTATTACTTCCTTTAAGGATTCCGGCGTGCTTTTTGATCGTAAACTCAAATTTGATCTCCACATTGTTTTAATTATTAAAAAAGCCTCCCGTTTAACAGAGTTTATTTTAAGATATGCATCATGATTCCAGCATGTTCTCTCCTGTATGTGTCTTTATGTCCTATTGGTCTGCAGTAATTTGGAAGACTGCTCCCAAATTCACACGTCTTCTATACGTCAAATTCAACTTTCTCTGCTTCTCTTACAGCGACTGTCTGCATACTTTGGAAGTTCCTTCCCTTCAGTCCAGACGACCTTTCTCAAGCATTGTCATAGTCATTTACCTCAAAATTTATGCAGACATATCAGTACATTGGACGGTGTTCGCCCTAAGAGATTCACTTTTCAACCATGTTCTGTATGCACGCCCAAACACCTTCCACTCTCCCTCACCACGATAGCCTCGTATGCACAACCAGCAAGGTCTTGGTCCTCTACTGGCCTCTTGGCGTGTTTAAAACTTACATTAAGAATGAAGTTTACAAATACATTTGGACATCATTTAATTGTTGTTGACATCATTTAATTGTTATTTTTCATTTTTACTTTACATTGCTTTTCTTCCTATAATCTAATGTATATCTGGTATACATTTAATTAATTTGTAATTGTACTATACGTCTGTAAGTTGATTTTGAAATAGTTAAAATTATAATAATAATATAATTGTAATATAATAATAAAAATAATATAACAACAAATAATTTCAAGAAAACTAGGATTAAAGTACTCAGGTTGGTATGCATCCAGATCTCCTAATTAGGCTGTAACTGTAAATGATATAGCTGGAGAGAAAATTTTAAAATTTGACTAATCGCTACAATTATCTTCACGAGTCATAATTTTGACTATAACAACAATTAGCAAATTTCATAAATAAGCACTTACGAAAATTTAACTCTTACCACATATCAAAACTTAATTACGAATTAAATGGCTCATGAAATTTTTTATAATAAACGGATACCACCAATAAGCCATTCTACATCTTAAAGACTCGCAAGGTCAACACATGAATGCAACATCTAGTCAAAAGTTCATTGCGTAACTTTCAATTTTTGTTGGATGAATCGTTAGTTATTCACCTCACATGGCACTCGAAAAACAACAACAATACCACACCTCGGATACCCACACCTATGTAGGTTTCAGTCTGGTGTAACTGCCTACCTCGTCCCAATCCTAAGGCACAGTTCACTTGAAAGAGCCCCATTCGGCGCTCCAACTGAATTCGGCGATGTCGTTGGATGGTAAGGAGGCATGGATGGCGGGCAACTTCCAAACATGTTAGTTACCTTCTGGTGTCTTGGAATGGTAATTAAGTCTGCTAATTGCGTGGAGGTGAAGTAAGTATGCATAGAATGCATCAACTCGCATGAACAAAACAAGTTGTTTCTCCTACATACTCGTACTCGTATTCACATTTCATCACACCCATCTAAACGACGAGCATTCATGCGGCACTCCTTTCGCCTCAATGCGGTTTCGAAGCTGTTTTGAAATCGTCAAGATGTTTGTCATAACTATTGTATTGTGTTCCTGTGAAACCTTTACTTTCTTTTCTTTCAATAACTAAGAATGTGTGCTATTTGAAACACGTTGATCTTGATGTGCTGTTTGCGTGAGATGGGGCTGGAGGAGTCACACGAGGATGATAAGCAGGTTTCCAATTGTGGGATGCATTCGAGACCTATTCAATTCCGAAGGACAACTATGAGTTGCGAAATAACGTGAAATTTTCAACAATCTGAGATGATGCATTAACAGTTCCGCGTATTCTGCTCTCTTCCTATCTGCAACGGTTAGCAGTCTCAAATTTATATTCAATTACCGTTTGCTACAAGTTGTTCTGAAATAAAAGACTTTAATGGCTAATACCAAGCGAAAAGTATCAGGCTACTCATACGAGTATTGTTTTCATAATCTAGACGCTGCCAGTACGAGTATGTTTAATATGCGTTTAAATAATTGAATAATGGAACGTGAACGGTTTTCGATTACAGCAAACAATCATGTGTGGGGGACGTATAGTAGAAATGCTCAAATCTTTCTAGCCAAGTTTGCGCGACAATAGATATTGATCACATGCTGAAGTAAACTTACATTCGCCTTGATTGTAAGAATGTGATATGAGCAAGTACTCGTACGAGTATACCGCATTCCTCGAAACGGGTTTCTGCGCAAGCTTTTCCAGTTACAGATATAAGTAGATACGAGTCTACTATTTTAAGCACGAGTGGTATAAACGCGGTATTTATGATTGCATGAAACATAATGCTACTTGGGAAAATGAGGAATTTCTTATTGCAGTTCAGGAAGCTAGAAATTTCGTTGTGGCGCTGAGGAATTCGTCTTGGCTAGAAATGAAGCAGTGAGGTAGTTTGATTTCACAATACCTTCTGTGAGGCATTAACGATCCCGGGAATGAGGTACTGAAGCAGTAGGCACTTAAAATTACGCAATCACTATTGTGATAATTTCATAGCAGCATTAAAATACAGAAAATCCAGAAATCCTTACCTGACGAAGCAGAAATGCAACCAAAAGATTATGACTATTTGTTTATGGAAGAACTCGCTGACGCCAATATTTGAAAAAGATTCATTGTCTTCTTTCGGAATGTTACAATCACACCCAATTATGCAATCAGAATCGGACTTGTGGCTTGTTTCTTACTGGCAGAGTCTCATGTTCTGTGAACTCATTAGCCTCATCCTGCACTTATGAATTTTGAACCGTAATGCCAAGTCTCCACAAACAGAATAGCAGCTATTTTTAGGTTTTTCCACTATGCTAACATTTTTTATAGTCAGATTTTTACGGGATTATTACTCACGCCTACCTGGGAACCTGTCAAGTAGCAATTCAACTCATCTGCATGCACTTTGACTATATCAATGGGCAGTGTTTTATAAGGGGATGAGGGTGAAGGATGTACTGAACCTCACATACCACATAAGGAAAGTTAAGAAGGAACCCTATCGTTAAGCGGCAAAACTATAAAATCTGATAAATTTCGCATGACGGTGCATAGGAAGGCCAGTATGGGGAGACTAGATTATCAGCCAAATAGGTGACTACACACACAAACGGAGATAGCGACTTCAAGGGGAGCCCCAATCAAACTTGAGCAATTAAAAATCCAAAAAAATTGGTAAAAATTTCAACAACGACGAAGCAACCAGCAGCTGCAGCCACGATGTACATCGGAAGCGGTATCAACGACAGTAAAAGCAACGACGAATACAATGACAGTAACGGCGGACGAAAAACGAAGATTAGCGGACAGCCTTGTCCAGACTGAGATTCCAGCGACTTTCAGGAGCAGCAAAAAATTGATGCAAACGCCAGGGGGCCCTAAAAAGAAAGACCGGAAAACTCTGTAAGACGCGCCAGATGTTCGAGCGGTGGGGATAAATATAAGCTGAAGTACTATACTCGGAAACGGAAGTCGATAACCTCTCCCAAGAAAGGAGGTCGCAAAGTACAACTCCCGTCCAGTGTCATGAAGAAGAAAGGCTAATCCGAAAAGCGGGAGACGTTCTAAAAAGAGTAAATTCAGCTTGCGACTCACAAAAACCAGCAAAGGTGTTAAGAATGGACTCCTTGAACTAGAGAAGCTCCTTGGCCGCATATCGCATTACCGAAGGAGTTGGTTATAGGCCGAATAGGACCAGAAGGCCCAAGAAGAGCAGAAGGGTAAAGAAGCGCTGAAGGCCTAGCCTGAAGGGCACGCGCAGATAGCTCCACCATCAAACATCAATTAAATAATTGCATCTAGCCCAATCGAAGGAAATCGGGACAAAAGAAGGAAGAAAGTGGCACTTGATGCGCGCGGGTTGCTACATCAGGGGTTTCAGACAGTGCTGACAAAATGCGCGAAGAAAGCCGCAAAGAAACTCCTTCAAAAAGTGCCAGAAAATAAAGTTCGCACGGATACTCAACAAGAAAAAAGACCTGGTGCGAGAAAGGAGAGAGGAAGCCACGACGAAGACCCTGGAAGCAGGCACTGCTTGTAAAACCCCAAGATGGCTGACCCTGTGCAAAGTGTCGCGAGATATCAGGGTAAATGTAACGCCCCAAGCCTGCTTGAGCAGTTGGCGAAGGACATGGAAGCCGACCTTATGCTGCTGAGTGAGCAACACCACGATAAAAATTCTGCATCATGATATCCTCACGAAATAGGTACTGCCGTCATCTGGATTCGGAATGAAAGTTTCCAGGTAGGGGGCTTTGGATGGAGAGATGGTTTCGTGTGGGTTTGGTGTTCAGGTACCACTTCCGTTAGTGTGTAATTAGCAACGAACGATAAAATATAATTTTTCCAAGCCAAGCATAATGCTTTGGAGAGCACTCTCTCGCTCGCAGATGGCAACATGCTTGTTGGGGGAGACTTCAACGCTAAAGCAATCGAATAGGGCATGCCTTTAACAGATCCCCGGGGAAAACGCATAGCCAGGACGATGCACGTCGGACTGAACACCGAAAATACACCGACTTTCTGCCTTATTGACTGTGCAAGAAGCATACTGGACGTAACATTGGCCTCGAAGTCCTTAATACGAAGGATAAGCAGATTATCAGTACATTCTGCTTGAGATCCGTGATGTTGTCTCACGACGTCCGTGCTCTCGACCTTCTACAGTTGGTGGAACATCGGAAGGATGGACGTCACGAGGTTCATGAGGTGCTCACGGCAGGTACTCCGCCTCAAGGTGATTCGTAGGAGACAGAAGAGCTGGCAACTCAAGGCGTGGTGAACTCAACTATGAGCATCATCACGACTGCTTGCAGTGCTTCTATACCCCGTCGAACACCCCGGCACGGCAAGCCCCCAGTGTACTGGTGGTTGACTGAAATCGCTGAAAAGCGAAGGGAGTATCACAAGCTTTAGCTTTAGGCTTAACGCGGCGTAACTGGCATGCAACCAGGTAGCAACATAGATCTATATGATCTAATGAACAATTTGAACAAGGACCCTTGGCGCTTTGGCTACAAGTTAGTTATGCATAAGTTTGGCGCTCTATTGACGCCTTGTATACATGAAGTGGAAAAGATGGACGAGATAACGTGAGCGCTCTTCCCCGTCCATCCGTCCGTGTTGACGCTGTCCACGATGAAACAGCAATCGAGTGCTCGTTCTTCACACAGCCGGAACTGGAAGAGGCAGCAATATCATTGAAAGCAGATAGTGTTCTAGCGCAGGTGTTGCAACTTGTCTATTACCATTGTCCTGACTTGCTGATCAGCACATTCAACTCTTGCCTACGGTACGATGGACGGTGGCGAGACTCTGGTTGATCAGCAAGGAGAAGGGAAATCCCGGATCGCCGTCTGCATACCACCCGTTATGCATGATAGACACGGCTGGGAAAGCGCTAGAGAAACTCATCAAGGAAAGACTTCTTGACGCGATTAGTGCTGCTGGGATCTATCTGCTTGGCGTACGGCTTTAGAGCAGGACGTTCCACCATGTAATTGCAGAGATGGTGGGCGCGGTCCAAAAGTCAGAGGCATATAGCTGGTGACTCGATGTTATTAGAAACGCCTTCAACAGATGGGTGGAAATTGTGGGTACGGTGGAAGCCCCTTTTCAAGTTCTAGAATATCTTATTCGGCTTCTGAGGGACTACATGAACGAACGAAGCCTGCTTTACGAACGACACAGGACCAACGAAGAATGAAAGTTACATCAGGTGCTTCCTAGGGATGTATCATTGCACCAGACCTGTGGAACGTGTCTTACGATGGGCTACTGAAACTGGAGATGCCAAATGATTCGCGCTTAATGTTGCGGAGCTAGTCACTGGAATCACCGTTGAACGAGCGCAACTTAAGCTAGGTATGCTAATGCGCCGAGTGAGAGAGTAGATGGTTGCTCGTGGGTTTAGTCTAGCACTCGAGAAAACCAAAGTGGCCATCTTCACAAAAAAGAGAATCCCTAGAGTAAGGATGATCAGTATTGGAGACATACAAATCGAATCGAAACCAGCGGTGAAGTATCAGGGGCTACTGATCGACTCGAAGATGAGTTTCTCTGAGTAAGTTAGGGCAATGGCTGAGAAGGTTGCGTCGGGCGTATCGACTGTGAGTCGACTTATGGCCATCGTGGGGGCACCCAACCCATCAAGAAGACGCCTCTTGGTGGATGCAGTGGGATCAGTGCTACTGTACGAAGCAGAAATATGGGGCGACGCTCTCTGTAAGGAAGTGTACAATAAACGCTTGGCACAGGTACAGAGAAGAGGAGCACTGAGGATTGCATCTCCATATCCGGCAGTCTCTAATTCGGCGGTGAGAGTTATTGCACGCGTGATACCTGTTGCCTTCTTTGCTAGAGAGCGCCACGCTAATGACCCACATCGAAACGAGGACGCGAGGGAGACGGTTGCCCGCGAGGAGAGACAGTGCTCACTCAACGATTGGCAGCAGTCTTGGGTCAATTGCACGAAAGGAAGGTGGACTGCGCGCCTCATCCCGGATCTGAGACCGTGGCTAAATCGAACGCATGGTGAGACTGACTTCTATCTGATCCAACTTTTGAGCGGGCATAGGTGTTATCAGTCTTACCTGCAAAAAATTGGTAAGTCCCGATCATCCGGTTGCTTGACTTTGATTCGTTTTACTTGGAGCTGGTCCGATTTAGCATCCTAGCTCTCTTATATCTGTGAGCAATTATTTGCTCAACGTGATTAACGAGATCATATTATTTTGTTCTTGTTTACAGTTAATTATGTCTTTTTAAAGCTACCGCGGATAGTTGGATAGATTTCATTTGGGATAGCTTTGCATCTTAGGATTCCCAGGTTAGTGTTAGGATGTCTGTCTACTGTGTCGAGTAGTTTAAGTGCTTTGTCATGTACGTATTCTTCGACAGGTTCGATTCTGAGGTCCTTGAATATGTCCGTATTTCTAACATACCATGTTGTTGGTCCGTGTCGTCTGGTAGAAGGCTGTACTATCATATAGTAGCGTCGGTCGTATTATTTGTTTGTAGATCAGCAGAAGGTTCTTGAAATTGGGTTTCTTGGCCTTAAGGAGTGGATAGAGTTGGAATAGCACACTGTAGCAATGTCCTCGTTTGTTACGTATGTGGTCGGTCCAGGAGAGTTTATTCTCGAATGTCAGTCCTAGGTATTTGGCTGTTCTTGACCAGGCAATATTTTTGTTGTCAACAGTCAGAGTTTTCGGTGGTTGTTGTCTTTTTCTAGTTATGAATAATGCCTGTCTTGTCTGTGTTCAACTTGATCCTCCACTTGCGAAAATACTTCAAAAGTATGTCTATGGAGAGTTGTTTAATGGTGATGACTCTTGGTTGTCTGGACGTTTATAGAATACAGGTATCGTCGGCATATAGGGACTTGTGGACATTCAAAGGCAGCCGAGGTGGGTCTGCAGTAAAGATATTGTATAGTATGGAGGAGATGGGTGATCCTTTTGGGACTCCAGCTTGAATTTGCCGCATAGTTGAGAGGTGGTTGTCAATTTTGACACGAAACGATCTGCCTTTTAGAAAGGAGCATGCATTTGGTGGAGCCCATCGCATTTAACACAATGAGCTGCAGTGGCATTTAGGATTCATGCATTTTGTAAACAATTCCTGCATGCAACAGACTTTATCGAAGGCTTTAGCTATATCAAACATAACCAAACCCGTTGATTTCCTGCGGTTTAGCCCAATTCTAATGTGTTGAACCACCCTAGTAAGCTGGAGTTCAGTAGAGTGTGCTGGCTTCAAGCCAAATTGTTCTTCTGGAACTATTTTTTTCGGTAACAACCTCAGTTATAAGCTAATAGGTCGCCAGTTTTGTGGAAACATGAGGTTTTCGCCAGGTTTTGGGAGAACAATAACAATTGCCGATTTCCATATTTTGGGGTTTTTTCGCAAGCGGAAAATTGCGTTTATAATCGCTGTTATTGCATCGGGAATGTTGTCCGGGAGTGCTTTGTATTAGGTCAGAGTCTGTAATGTCTAACCTCATGAGCCTGTTGGTCGATCGATTGACGTGACCTTCATGTGCGTCAAGGTCCTCCTCATCAGATGAATTTTCACAGAACTGTTGTTCTAGAGTATCTACGAAGGCCTCCGCCTTACTAGAACTGTCAAATTTGATACCGTAAGGGCCATGAAATGGCTTGTTTTTAATACGAAAGTATTTGGAAACCCTCCAGAAACCGTCGCACCCAGGCTCCAGACTTTGCAAGAAGCTCTCCATTGTTGATTGCACAATTTTGATATCCCATCACGAATTTTGTTTGTAATTTGATTTGTTTCCTGGCATAATCTAGGATCACCTGTGTTCCTAGCCCTTCTCCGAGCTCGATTCCTCCTCCTTATTAATTTTTTGATGTCGCTAGGGAGTTCATAGAGATTTGTCAACCTTATCAGCGTTGTGACTGTGTTGTCCTCTTTTGCCTGTATTATTTTGTCTGTTCTTCTATCATTTTTTCAGTGTCGCTGGCTGTTTCAGGTGTTTGAATAATGGTTTCATTAGCCAGTGCGACTTGGAAAGCTTGCCAATCAGTTTTCTTCTTTACTTGTAGGGGTTCGTCTTTATAAATTTCTCCTATTAAGAAGTACACCGGTTTGTGATCGGATGAAAGTTCATCGAGGACCTCGATGCGTCTTCAAAGGTACGTGATATACCAATATCGAGAGGATAACTATTTCGGTAGCCGTAATGTGTTGGCTCGTTGGGGATATGCAGGCTTAATGGATTATCTGTGATGATCGATTTAACTCAGTCCCAGCACGGTTGCTTCTTACAGCTCCCTAACTTTGGTAATAGGCATTGAACTCTTCGGCAAGGAGTATAGGACCCTGAAAGTTCAGAAGTTTTTTAATATCTTCCATGAGCGTAGATGCATGTGGGCTGCTGTATACCGAGATTAGCATGAATTCAAAAGAATCCGTCCGCACTTGAATTCCAGTGGCTTCTAGCGTTTGTAAGATGAGTGTCAATACGAGATAATGGATCACATTCCTTCTCACAAGAATGGCCGTTCCGCTTCCTCTACGTGTTGTTCTGTCATTTCTGTACAGAGAATAGTTAGGGAAGCACAGGCGATTTCCAGGCTTCAGAAAGGTTTCCTGGATGAGAATTATGTCAAACTTATAATCAAATATAAATTGAGTCAGCTCACCAGTCTTATGAAGCAGGAAATTTGCATTCCATGTGAGAACGGTTAAATGAACCATAAAGGTCATTATTGTTTATTTGTCAGTGTGTTGTTGATGCGATTTTGTGATGCAAACATTCCCTGAATCATTTTCGCCATCATGTCTTTCATCATGGTTTGGAACTGTGTCTGCATGGTGGCAAACAGTCTGTCCATGTTGTTATTTGTGTTTTGTGGAATGTGTGCTTGTTTTTGTGTGTTTTTATTTCGTTGTTGTGTAGATGTTGTGGATTTATTACTATTTGCAGCTGCAACTTGCTAACAATTTCCTGACATTCACTGGGTTTCAAGGACATCCACTGTGTTCTCCACCACAGTTCACACATTTTGGCTTTTCCTCTGCCTTTTTAATGCATTTTGTAAAATGGTGGAGCCCATCGCATTTAACACAACGGGCCTGTGCGTGACAGTTTTTGGAGGAGTGTCCAAACTGCTGACAGTTGTGGCACATTACTTGTCCTGTACGGGGGCGTTGCGCTTCGACACTGCATATGAGGTGACATATTGCCCTTATATTGTATATGTCAATCTCAGATTTGGGAAGGAGTACCTTCACAAACCTGGATGGCCCATCTCTTAATTTTATATAGGGGATTTCGATGGGGTGAAATCCTTGGCTCTCCAGATCTTCCTTGATGTCGTCAATTGTTAGTCCTTACATACCCCTGATGACCACATTCAGATTCCTTTCTTCAGGAAGGATATACGTGTGGTATTGTATTGTCATTTCTGTCATGTATTATGTCAGTTTTCTGTGGTCTTGGTGTCTGTGGAATCATCTGGATACCCAAGTAGACCCTTTTGGCGGGTTCATGTTTAATTCCAAGTTTTTTTTATGTCCTTTAAGACTTGGGTGCGCTTTTCAAGCTCTCGAAGGATGACGGGTATCGTTGTCCGTTTCTTGCCGTCGTCTGAGGATTTGGATGAGATGGGTGCTGTGCGAGTGATTTTCGGTGGGATGGCCAGCTCTGGTAGAGCCATTGAGGGACCCATCGGTGGCAGAGCAGAAAATTCTTCATCCTCCTCAGCAGAGTCTTCCTGCATGGTCTCATTTTCTTCATCTTCTTCTTGTATGGCTTCCTCTTCCATAGCTTTTCTTTTGTAGAAGGAAGAAAGGGCGGACAGCTCTCTGATGAGGAAGACGAAGACTCCACTTTCCTCTTTTTGTTTTTAGTTCTTCTTTTTTGATTTGGCCAGCACCAAAACCCTCAATTGCTCCATGAGCTCTTTATTGACTCGGTTGTTTTGCCAACTCCAAGTTTACATCATTAAGTTGCTGTCGACCCTGCCTCAACTGCTGTATTACTTCGCATAGCTGTGCCTGCACAGTTTGTGAAGCTTTCAATTGGACAATCAGCAGAGCAATCTGCTGATTTTTGTCTATTATGGATATATCCGTCATATCCACAACCCACCCAAACCAAACTCAAACACTTTGAAACGTAGCCAACTATTTAAATACTTGTTATGCGAATCAAAAATAATCAAAATAATATGATCTCACAACCATGGAAAGCAAAAATCACTCCCCAGAAGACTCCTTGCTTTTTTTGCCAGCTTGCTTTTTCTTCTTCTCGTTGGGACCTCCCCTCCTGCTCACACTTTTCACTTTTTTTTTATTACTATCACGGCCGCTATAACTTCTGACTTCAATCACTCACTATTCCCTCTCCGTCAGCACGTCGCCTCCAATTGCCGGTTTTGCCCAGGAGTGGAAGACGATACCTGCCATACATTTTTTTGCGAACAGACGGCGATGGGACCACTACATGGAGACTGGAGACGAGAGCTCATCTCGGATAGTATAGTCATGGTGATGCTTGAATTGGTTGACAAATGGAACCATGTGGAACATTATGTCCGTGCAGCCCTAAAATCCCTCCTTACCCGCTAGGGGAGGTGCCTCATGGCATAGCGTCTCACGGTATAGCAAAACGAAACCTGGTCCCAAGTAATGTATCAAAGGGTTTCAGGCTACGTTCTCATGTTAACAGGGTAGGTATCTCGCAAGCACGACAGCCTCAAACTCAGTGCGTAAATAGTATTCGCCTCCCAACCACAAAAAAAAATTACGTCGCTTTCATCTCAAAACGCTTCTTTTTTCAACTAAAATTTCTAATTACTAAAATTGAAATGCATGTTATATGTGTGTATAGAGAAATTGTGCTCAGAAAGCAATAAATAGGCGACTCTTCGCTCTCTTTCTGCCCTGCACAAAGCATCGTATAATCACTGGCATATGAACGCTTGTTTTTCGCTGCATGAATGCAGTAATGGGACAAAAAGGAGAGTCTAGAGTCGCCTAATTATTGCTTTCTTTTTCGCACCCCGAGCACAATTTCTCTAGACTGGATCGCCAGCCTAGGTCCTATATGTCTATGGTTATAATAATTTTCAAATAAACTTCACGGGATTTTTGTACTGCATCTTAGGCGCCAAGTTTCTCTACGACAGTAAGCTCTATTAAAGATATTTATATACAAATAATCACAACTAACTTCCTAACTTTAAATTCTCTATTTCTTAAATAAGAATTTCTCTTACACACGACAAACTACTATCAACAAATAGAATAAAATACATATCGAGATGACCGCAATAAGATACTATCTAACAGATGCATTCGAAATTTCACATCTACCGAATTCAAAATCGCGGCATTGAAAGAGCTCAAAATTCAATCCATTTCCATTCTAAGATCAGTATGTGTGCCATCCGTGATTTGCATAACCGTTTTGTTTATAATCAGTTATGTATCAAATTAGCATTTCATATGTACTGACCTTGATTCAACACATATAGGCAGACACAGTGGTACATATTTTCGCGTAATGCGATGATTTCTTATGCTAATCAAAATTAAAATTCATAGCAATAAACTGGTGGCCATTGTTCGCGTTTGTTTGTAATTGGTGTGGATAATTATTTAATGAGAGTTTTATTCTTTTCGTGAAAGAACGTTGATTAATTTCTCGGATTTATTAAACAGCGAAATGGAACTCATGGAGCAGAAAAAATTGATTTGAAAATTCATTTCGAGAACATTTACTTAACTCATTTGTATGTATCTTAAGAACATTTAATTTTAATACATAAGAGCTAACTTTAATTATACGTTATAAAGGTTGATACGCTTTCAGTCCTGAAAGCAAAAGTTGAATTTGAAGTTCATAAAAATTAGCTTTTTATCAAAAAAAAAATAACCGAATGGTAATAGACTTACAAAATCGCTATCAGAAACAACTGAAATAAAAATAAAACAAACCAATGTATCGAAATTACAAAAATAAAATTTGTTTTCAATTTTCAACATCCTAGACTTATAGCCGACCACCAATTTACGCTAATGCCATAATAGCTGGCTCCCATGGAGCTTAATTAATCTTCGAAGCCCAATCAATCTCCATTATCAAACTTTAAAACAAGTCTTCGGTTCATTCAACACAGCGTGCTACAACTCTTACTCAAAAGCCCAGCAAAGAAAGTTGACCACAATTTTCATTCACTATCTGAAAGTGCCAAGTTCCCACGTTTGTGTCCACTTGGCTCGTTGGTTGCGTTTAATAATTGTGATGAACTTCAGGTAAACTTTATTACTGTATTTATTGCAGGTAAATAGCCTGAATTGATTTTGTGACACAGACCCGTCAGCGTCGGAGCCAAGCACCGCGCGATTGGGAGAAGACGAAAAAAATTCCGCCGAAGAAAGTTGCTTGGACGAGACCGGTCAAATCCTCAAATATGAGCGAACAAACCAACTTGATGAGGAATACAGTACCATATGTATGTGAAATCAAATATTGCCGCCGCACATTTTTCAAGTGATAGTGATGAGTGTAGAGTGGTTTCAGTATTTCCATTTGGTATGTAGCTCGGGTTCGGGAATGGTCAATTAAATGTATAGTTTTGGATTCACTGAAGACTGATTTGCGATCGATTGGGGATGTTGAGTATCGAGGAGTATCGAAAAATTTATTTAACGTTAATACTGTGAGACTTTTAATCGTATGTATTGAGTGTCCTATTTCTTTATATTCCTCCATTGATTTATTTTTCAACAAATATAGTTCTGTGCGGACTTTATCCAAGTTAGGTAGGTAAGGTATCAAGTTCCATGAATGTTACGCTTATTTTTGAACGTAATTCCGCAATATTTTTCTCATTTTTATTTATTTATCCAGCCCAAGATGATTTTGGAGTTGAAAGGAAAACAGGGGTCAAACCAATGAAAATTTTAACGAAAAAAAGTATTATTATGGGGCAAGTATATCTATGGAATTGCTAATAAAAAGAACATTACAAAAAAGTAGAAACACTGATTTCTTTTCCCATACATTTGAAATCTTTTGTCATTAATTAAGTTGTTTATTTGTGGCGTGAATTTATTGGGGAAAATAACTTTTAAGACTGCGCCTAAGTGAACGTCCATCAATCGTGATCTTGCGGGGAATTTGTTTCCTTTCATCAAATAAAAAAATGGTTCACACTTATAGCTACTTTCAAACATTGACAGGATTTTACAGGCAATTTTCTTCATTTCTTGGTATTGAACAGGCAAGTACTTATAAAATTTGAATATGCCGGCACTATCAAATTTTTGTTTAAATGGGTCTGACACTGTATCTCAATCACTTTCATTCGCAAGTGAGAGGGAACTTTATCAATATAGATAGTGAAAGACCAGTAAATAAAGAAAATATTTTCTCTTGGAACTTATCCTGAAAATGCTTTTCAAAGAAGGCTTCCAGTGTTCTCTGTGTACGTTTTTTATGATATTGGGATACTTGTACTTTCCTGATACGCCTTAAAAGTCAGAAAATGTGACAGATTATCCTCTGCTAACTGTTTTTCCCACAATATCATCCTACACTTGAACGCTTTCACATGATCATGCAAAGTCAAAGTCAAAAGCGCTTTATTTAATACAAATCGTTATAAATTTTAAAAGAATATAAAGCAAATTCCAAACAATAACAATAAAAAAACTTAATGGCCCAAATGGCTCTCTAAATTTATACGTTATCATTAACACATTTCAAAAAAACTATAGCAAATTTAATTAATTAAGATTATTACATATTTTGAGAATTCAATTGGAAAAAGGAGAATAAACCAACCAACACTATCCTAAAATTATTTATATTTTAAACACAACAGTGAAACTTTGATCCTACACCTAATATGTTGTAACTTAATTCTAATAAAATGCAATCAAAAACTTTATCTTATACTAAAAAAAATTATATAACAATGTTCCTAACCTAAGCGTTTAATCTTATCTCTAACGTAATATAGTAAACATAACATATACCTAACCTATACCTAATTTTTAATACAAATAAACAACAACACTAAATGCAGCAATAATGAGCTGAAACTCAAAAAACTAAATAACGAAAAAACCACAAAACTGGAAATAAACACGAACAATTTAGACATTGTCATTCAGCCACCAATACCTGGATTGCGCCGTCTCAATTCGATCAGCTTCAACGAATCTAGCAAATGAGTATCTCCATTGGAATTGTTGGTCCCGTGAACTCAAATTCGGAGGATATTTTATCTTCTTATCCGTGGCCCGTCGATATATGTGATATATGACTGGGACGCCGTCAGAATCAAAAACATATCGATTCATGTCCAAATACATGAATGCTTCTGGAGGAATGAAGCCAGTAGCGAGGCAAGTCGCTATATACGCGTCTGTAGGGTGGAACGGCTGTGAAATCCAAGGGTTTTCACTCACAGTCACAGCTCTTGCGATATGATTCCGAAGGAGCTTCAATATGAAGATATCGACCCTCGTCACTTCAGCAGTTGGATAAATTCTTCTATTCAATACATAATGTTTCCAATCCGTTTCAGGCTTTCTGTACAAACCAGTGCATGCACGAAGACATTTCCTTTCGAAAACTCTTAATTTTTCCATAGTACTAGCACTCTGGTTGTACCAGATCTGACATCCATATGTCAAAACTGGTCTAACCAGGGTCTTGTAACAAATAATTTTGACCTTTTGATCAATGTTTTTGGAATGAAAGAGCTTTCGTAGGGCCATGACTACTTTAAGTGCCTTACTGAGCATGATTTTCACACGTTCAGTAAAGTACACATACTGATCGAGATGAACACCGAGGTATCGAACACAGGATTTATGTGGAACTCGTTCTGAATTACCCTCGCCAGCCATGATGTGGAAATCTTTCCAATTACGTTTCAGGTCTTGACTGACCCCCTGCAGCGTTGTTCGAAACAAGATTGTTTCACACTTCTATGCATTGATTTTCATTCGGAAGTCGTCAGTGTATAGCTGCACATCATTGAAAATTTTTTGGAGATTGCTCTGAACTATTGTAGCTTTTCAGTCTGCCGTATAGATGATCAGATCATCAGCAAACGCTACCAATGATCACGTTGGCGAGACGTTAAAATCAAAGCCGTTCAATAGTTTGCGAATGAAGATTGAGAAGAGCAGAGGCGCAGTAACTGTTCCCTGCTGTAGACCATTCAAGACCTTGAACTCGCGCATTGTTGTTAGATTTCCATCAGTTAAAACAAACGATTTCCCGTATAACATATTACACATCATGGCGACAAGGTGTCTAGGAAACTTGTCCTGAAGGAGTTTAAAGTCTAGTCCATCTAACCACACCGTATCGAAGGCTTTCTCCATATCAATGAGACATGCTCCAACAAATTTTCTATCATTTAGTTTCCAAAAGATGTCTGCGGTTACTTTCGTTATTGCATGTGTGGTCGAATGCCTGGCACGAAAACCAAATTGGCAATTCGGCATCAACTCATTTTCCTCAATGTGGGCGTTTAATGCTCTGTTGAGTATCACTTCAAACACCTTGCTGATGTTAGGCAGCAAGCTGATTGGGCGATAGCTCTTGGGGCATGACGATTCTTTTCCTTTCTTCAAGATCGGAAATACTTTAGCCTTTTTCCACTCATTTGGAAAATATGAATTGCTCAACATGTTGTTGAACAATATGCAATAATTCCTAATAGCAACCTCCGGCAAATTTCGGAGAACTACATTTGGAATACCATCAGTACCACATGATTTCTTGTTGTTTATCCTGCGAAATATGAAACACAAGTCGTCATAGCTACCAAAATAATCAATAAAATTCAAGTTCGGTATGAGGTCAGATGTTAATGTTTCATTGAAATGAAGAATTTGGCCGATTGGCCGTTCAGGCTTGATTTGAAGTCGGAAACTTTTGTTTCAACGACCTCTGAAAGTATTTCATTCCCTCTCTCAGGGTTTGGTAGATGAACCAATTCAAAATTTGTTCCAATCAGGGAAAGTTTATCCAATCCTTCACAAATAATCCTGTTTCCATTTCTATCCGGAGTCGTACTATCAATTTCGATACCAGCCCTATCGAGAAGATTTATCTCATCACTAGTGACTTCAAGATTCGATACCTTCACTCGAGACTTCTTGCGGAATATGCTATTCACTTTCGCGAACACGCCGTCTGGGTCCTGTGGGCTAATACCCCTCAATTTTTCCGCCCATTGATTGCTGACGTCACTCCTGAAGTATGACCGGATTAAGTTCCGGACATTCTTCAGATGTAATTTCAACAAAGCCAACGAGGGATGTTTATAGTCCAAAAATCTTCGATAAATATTGTTGAAGCGTGTGAGAAGAACGCTTTTCAATCTTTTCAACCTTGCAATGGTTAGTGTTTCATATCCTTCCATATTGTTTCGATGTTTAATCTTGGGAACTACTTTCTCAATCGTTTCCAATGTCAGCTTCCCTAACTTCGACAAATAGAGATCTATTTCATCGTTAGTTAGATTCCTGTCATTAGGAACCATTGAGCAAGAGTTGCCACCATCAGAAGGGGGACATTGCTTCTGGTACTCCCGATTAAACTTCTTGTGAAACTTTCCCCAGTCTGTTTTTTTTTAAGTTCAACCGATGATTTTCGTGTTGAACTGGAATGAGGAAGAAATCATCCCTTTGATGATTGATTTCCATTACGATTGCGTTATGGTCGCTATCATTAAGAAGCACCTGCAGTTTCCGTTGAGGACTATTAAAGTTGAGTTCGAGTCTTGCATCAGCAATGCAGAGGTCCAAATATGAATTTGTCCTAGGGTATGTTTGGAACTCCGACCCATATAGATTGCACCTGTATTCAATTTGGTTCTCTGTTATCCACGATTTCAGGAATACACCTCTTGGATTATTGGTGGCGTTCAGCCATGATGTATGCTTGGCGTTCAGGTCACCAGTAAGAATATAATAACTATGCAGGCTGTTCAATTCGAGTATTTCAAACAAGGAATTGAGCTCCTCCTTGAGCTTGAGAACAGTTCCACCAGTTGCATAGGCAGAGATAACGAAGAGGTTATCCCCACCTGGCAATGAGATTTTGATAACGGACACTTCAAGAGATTCAAAGCTTTTGAATTAGACTTTTTCAATATTTTGGAAACAATAGGGTCTTCGAACCAATATCCCGGTGCCACCCTATCGTTTCTTACGAATTCGAAATCCTTGAATGTCATGGAGTGCCATGAACTGAGGTGGGTTTCGGTGAGAAGCATGATGTCAGGCTTTTGCCTGGCAATGAATTCAAGGAATTAATCACGCGGATGTATAGTAACAATGGAGTTGACGTTGATCGAGATGAGAAGAATCCTATCCATGGGAATGTGGCTGGATGACAACCTATTTTGAAGCATGTTGGCCTAAACGTTGAAAAACGAAATTGATTTTTTGGTCTTGTTTATTGATTCTATCTGAAAGAGATTCAAGCTGTTGGCAGATTTTGAGAAGCAGCTCATTATTGCCACTTACATTATTTACTTTATTTACATTGTTGTCTACCCCGGGTTTGACGAAGTTGGGAGGCAACAAAATGTGATTTACTTTGGTTTGTTTTGGGGACAATTTAGCTCTTGCATCTTGATACCGAGGGCATCCTCGATATGATGCTGGATGACCAAATATACCGCAATTAACACAATATAAGTTTTCTTTTGGCTCCATCTGAGCCAATTTGCATTCACCGGGGGCGTGAATATCTTTGCACTTAACACAGCGATAGTGCATTGCACAATTGGCAGCCGAATGACCGAATCTTTGACACCTGTAACACTGGTTGACCTCAGTTTGTTGGAGGCGTTCCCACCTCACAACTCTAAAGTTTAAGTACCTTACCTGTTGGAGGGCACTCGGACTGCTGTCGTTGGAAATTTGGACTAAATAAAAAGGTATTTTACCTTCTACAGTTGATCTCCTGGTAGCAAAATTTTTCACACAGATGAACTTAACAGCTGGTGCTACTTCCTGCAACATTTCAAGGAGATCAACTGTATTCTCTCCACAGTCCAAGCCCTTCAACAGGAAGGTCTGATTTTTTTCTGCCTTTGGCGTATATGTGAAGTGGGGAGCTTTGCCTCATTAAGAGCATCTTTCGCCAGTTTGAAATCAGCCAGTGTCTTTGTCTTGATCGTGAGCTTATCAGCGGTCACCCATTAACTTCGAAGTTATCGATTTTATGTTCGGCTGCCAATAACCGAACCATATCTCCTTCACGCTGCTCAAAAACGTTGATTGGAGGAATTTTCTCATTTACCTTATTAATTTTATTAAGAGAACCAGCAGACACACCCGTTGGCTTCTTCTCTTTTTCCTTATTTTTTAATTTTAAATATTGGATGAAATTATTATTACTACTATCAATATTACCTATGCCATCGTTGCTCTCCATCTCGATGTCCATTTCTTCGTTCATTGCAGACAGCACCGCATAATAATTGGCACTGTCGTTGGCTCCTCCTGCGCTCAGGATATTTTCAGAATCATGGGTTGTCTTGCTCGTATCTTGCGATTTCGTTTTATATGCTTGAATCTTCTGTGTTGGTACTGCTTTCTCGTTGGTCTTGCTTGTTGTTGTTTTTCTTTTTCTCGTTCTTCTTAGTTAATATCGGTTCTTCTTTTCCGAACGTATTCTGTGGCTTCACTTTTGGTTTGCTCCCATTTGATAACGTCCGGACCATATCTTCCAAACTCTGTATACGGAGTTTTAACACGTCATTTTGTTTCGTAACCCTTGCATTCTCCCTGGTTACTTTTTCATAATCTTGGCTTGAAAGCGTAATACGCTTTCCATGCTCACAATTGTCTTGTTCATTTTTCCGCTTGTTTATTTTATCATTTGTAATTTTCGAAATGCTTGGCTCTGGGTCCTCCAGCGGAGGGAAGCCGTTGGGCTCCTCCATCCTCCCGGTGAAAAAAAACTTTTCTTCTTTTTTGAAACTTCTCGCAGGTAAAATCCAGATACTCGATAAATTGTTCGAATAGTTCGACGATGTAATAAGTTTCTTTCTAAAATTACTTTCTAATTGACGTTTTTAAAAATTATTTTAATTAATAAAAATTCTTGACAGGAGCGAATTAAAAACACGTCTACACGCAACGAGTGCTAGACGTAGAATCCACATGATCATGCATATCTGTTATAATTTGACGTTGTCCTTGCAATTTGGTATTTAATTCCGGCAAGTGTTTTGGGCTATCTACTATATATGAAAGATCTCGCAAAAAGGTACGTTGAATAATAAGCCAACATCTTGTCCTTTCACTTCCATGAATAAGCGTATTTCTTCTTTGAGTTTCCATAACCGATCGAGAACCATAGTTCACGAACGCCATCACACCTCTGTATAATAAGGTAAACCAGGGTATTTACTTTCTAAATTATGTAAAAATGCAGAAAACTGTTGCTGATTAAACTACGTGAGCTTATGATGTTATTTTTTTCACCAACTTTCAAACGCTTTCCAACTTGATCACTTTTGAGCATAAAACTTTTTGGTGAATTATACAATGAACATGATGAAAATCTGGTTTGGCACTTCCCGTTGCTTTGATCCTTGTCTGTAATATTTTAATGAAGCCATTATATACTCCAGTCATTGAAGGAGCTCCGTCCGTTGCAACGGATTCTTAGAAATCTAAATCGTACTTTTGCAGAATTCCATAAACAATATTCAAAATATCCTCCCCAGATGTTGTATCATGCAATGGGACTAATTCCAGTAATTCTTCATAAACGTTGATATCTCTTTCAACAGCACGAAGAAAAACAATGAGTTGCGCAACACCACACACATGTGTACGTTCGTCACAGGCGATAGAAAATGTAATGCGAGAGTCCGATTTTGTTTTAATCTGGTCAGTTACATTGGCAGCCAACTCAGTAACTCTTTCAGCGACAGTATTCCGGGACAAGGGTATATTTTGAAAAGCCTTCACGCTTCCTAGACTCACAGTTTTCGCCGCCTTTACAAGGCACCCTTTTATAAATTCACCTTCAACAAATGTTTTTGCGTTCAGCTCCGAGGGTACATAGCCCACTTCACCTGCAGATTGATTTTCTTGCTTTGGACGTGTAAACATAAGCCGTTCATTTTTTAATCATGATTTGAACTTATTTAACTTTTCGTTTCTAATCATGCCTGCATACTTGTCAAACTTAGTTTTATGACTATCATAGTGACGTTTTATATTATATAATTTTGTGATATCGATTGTACTGTTTCAAATCTAACAAATAATTTTGTTTTTCACTTGTCAGCAAAAAACTCTAATTCTCACTCTTTTGAAAGACACGATGTTCATCTAGAAGTTTTTTTTGCTTCCACTAGGTTTTGAAACATATATGTTGACAACTTTATCTGAAATAAATAACAATAAATACTGTTACGTTTTGTAACAATAACTACGCAACTGACCTCGCAATTCTATCGCAACTGAATTGACTTGTATATTTGCTTACTTTGCTCCTTGGAGTGCAAAGGCCAAATTTCGATGGAATCAGTAATGTTGCTGCAAAAGAGTGAGAATTCATTGTGCGTTTCCTCGTGAGAACCGAGAAGAGCGGCACAACGTCGCCGCCACAATTTTGACAGCCGATCCCAGCGGCGGTGTGCAAACCGAGGGCACGTCAAAGAACCTCCCAATGTCAATTTTCCCAGTTTTCTATCCGAAGGCTGGAGTATGGGCATATCTACGCCGAGGTGCACCCCCGCGGATCTCAACCACTATATACTGGTAGTTGCTGACCGAGTAGTCCTCTAGCACCCACAAGTTGTGTGCTTTTAGCATCAGAGGCTCCGAAGCGATTGCCACATCCGGTGTTCATCGTATCTGCTTATAATACGTCACTATCTGCCACTCCCTCGTAGCGATGTGGACGAAGACGCAGGAGAGCAAATACGCGAGCACTGCACAGACGTGGAAATGATTGACTCCAACTTCTAGATCCCGTTCAAACTAACGACGTTTGAAGAGCACATTACATACCAGATTATCCATGTAGCGAAACGTTTTTTTCCAATGTTCCGCAAGCATTTCAGTCCATTTTATCCTGGACGGAGAATCCATCATTAGACGATTCAGGTTCCACAAATGTAAGTATGAGGCCGATTTATTTAATGCCGTAATCGCACAATCTTGTTTAACAAACGATATCCTTCTAAAATTTTGTAAAAAATGTATTTACAATACTGTACTAATATCGGCACCTGCCCGTCCGTCCATCAGTGCGTCTCAGCAAGTTTTCTCAAGAACTGTACAAGCTACAGTCATCAAATTTTGTGAACAGCTCAGAAGTTTCTCGGTAATGAAAGTTCCGTAGCCAAAAAAAATCAAAGTATTTTAAGGGGGTCTCCCCATACAAGGATGTGAGTCCTTAACATTTTTTGTTCACCAAAGATAGTCGAGTAGGCTAGGTCTTCTCGAGATCTTTTAATATATGTTATTACAATTGCAATATCGTTGACGGAGTAGGCAGGAGAAGCGGAAGAGCACGAAAAAATATATGCCCCCCTCTTGCGATTGGACACCTGTGAACCGAAAAATCTGAAAAAAAATATGGAAGTAGTTCTCTATAAGTATAAGAAAACACCGACAAACACATGAGAAGTTGAAATTCGCTAAACTTTGTTAGTAATAGTATGATTTATCAATTTTACATTTTCTAGCATAAAATAGTAAGGGTACTTTTTAATCCATAAAATTTTAAATGTATATGGTCACTATAAGGCTAATGAGCTGCGAAAATTTGAGAAGAATCGGATGGTATTTAATGAAGCTATGGTGGTTTACATTTTCAGCGTTACAACAACAATACGTCACTATTGAGAAATATGTGCTTCCAATCAACTCGGACACTACGGGCAGTTAGGATTTGTATGAAAATTTCAGGAACGATGTAAATCATGCATATTGAAATAAACATAAGCAGTCGAGCAGAGTCGTGGTGCTAAGGAGTGGCTGCTCCTGTAGAGAGGTCACCCCGTCGAAATTGCTTAGTTCGTTGTTTTACTAGATTAAAGTTAACTACCCTCGTAAAGTTCCCATCCTTTAGGCAGAGATGAGTGGTACACTTCAGCCACTTTAACATCTTTAAGTTTGACATCCCCCTTGTTTGCGTTTGTCTCAAGCCTCCGTGTCCGCTAACTTTAAGGAGACAAAAAATTAACGCAGGGTAGCTTAATTGACACATAATAGAACATTTCTAAGGATAATAAAAAATGATTGGTACGTAGAGTAGAGTATGCATGATAAATATTTTGTAGTGTAGCTTTGTGGCTCAACAACAACCCGCCTCATAGGATCCCGCAAATAGCTAATCGACAAGGACGCGTACGCGGTCGTTAAGCGAAGCTAGTCAGCTGAGCTCGGTCTTGTTTATAGCTCGCTGGCACTTGTACCAGACTATTGGCACCGGTGTCCAACACGGAGTTTTAGAAAAATAATTCATTACAATGTCTTTGAGAATCTGTTCAACGAATGTTATTAGTTATCGTAAACCAAAATGACAGTCGTTTTAAACGAGAATATTGAGTAAATTCAAGTTATATTTCCCCGATTCCAGCATTTAAAGTACAGGCTATTAACTCTTGATGAAAATGTATATTTTAAAAGTGATGGTGGTAGGTTTTCATTAGCACAACAGTAACCATGTACGATTTTTCTACCATTCGGGCTTTCTATCAAACCAGACACCCCCCTTTATTCGGATCTTCTAATTTCCAGATAAAATGAATAATAATATCCTTAAGATTTCAGTCAGTCATTGGTTGTTAGGGATATTGCAACAGAATGGCAGCAAGTTCAAATGATATCGTAATGGTTTCCCTTTTAAAATGAGTTGGAATTTCTTGTGGATGTCGTTAAAGTTTTTCTTGAGTTTATTCATTATTGGTGTCTGCATATCGTCTGCTGAGTACAAACCCTTCTGACATGAGCGTAATCAAGCGTGATTAAATACCGTTTCAGCTTCAATAGTGGCGTTGAGGACACCCCAAATTACGAAGAGTATCAAAATGAAGCGCATACGTGGGCATCAACTGCAGAAATACGTAAATCATTCCTTTTTGAAGAAATTTTTCCAAGAATGGAGGAATTTTTTTGGTATGAAACTATCCATCCCCACTGCACCTAACATGACACACTGCAAACTATACGTGCAAATAGGCAAACCAAGTTCACCTCAGGTAGCAAATGCTGAAGCGAAATTCTAAACAAAAAAACACGAACGATGAACTCCCTATCTATTAGCGAGTTTAAGGATGATTCCCTCTAGTGTGTTCAAGATTCAAGAGCCTAAAGTGAACGTGAAAAGTCAAGAAATTTATAAACGTTGCCTAGAAACCCCAGCAAATATTCCGAAAATGCCCTTAAAGATAACAGCAGATGTATTAGAAAAATATGTGAATTATATTGAATGCAATAAGCTTAAGTAAACTTTACAGCTATAATATAACAACTCTAATACAGTCATGTTGGTCGGAAACTAATTGAATACATTTTGTGCTCGAGCTACATGCGTTCCTGCGCTTTTCTACGGTCCTCCGCAATGATGGCGTGTTGTTTGCAGGTGAGTTGATGTTAGGTGGTGTTGGATGGACCCAGTTGCGGCTCATTCTTTACAGCTGTACCTCCAACTGCATAGAATGAATCAGACATTTGAGAATGAGGAGTTTCTGCAGCCCTGAGACTTCTCTGTTCTTCTTCTTTGTAGCACTACAACCCCTCTCGGGCCCTCGCTTAGAGATAGTTAGAGTATCTCATTTTCATGACCGTATTGATTTTTTCGGAAGTTGGTTTCGTCAGTACCATGCTCCCGTGTGCCTGCTCAGCTATGATATGATCTGATTAAATCAGTACATATCACCACTGAGCGAACACGCATAGTCTGTCCGAAAAATCCCCTGAACTAAATCACGTTGCTCTCAACGAGATTTGAACCTGGGACCTTCGGCTTGTGCGTTCATGCTCTAACCACTAGGCCACACAAACTAGGAGACTTCTCTGATGGGATGCGGCATTTCCTTGTGCCATTTTAGATGAGTTGAGAGCATTTATACTCGTATTGGCTGAATAATTTGACGACGGGATACTGTTCCTACGGGGTGTTACATGCAGTAGCTGCTAGCTTACAAATAGCACTCTGCTCACGAATCAATGCATTGAATTCATCAAACGGTTCGTCAGCCTCCTTATTTGCTTCATCCTCGTAGTCATTGACAAGAAGGGCTTCGATTGCAGGTGGATTCAACAGCCCTTGCCAATAGCTATTCATGTGAATTTGAAGGATTTTCTTTTTTGTTTTGGCGCTCAATATCGAACTTTAGGGTTTTCCAAAAAGAGGTGTTATTTTGAATAGATCTTGTGATTTAACACCTTGCGACTTCTTCCTTTGGGGCTACGTGAAAGAGAAGGTCTACGCCAACAGCCCAGCGATTCAAGACCTCAAAGATGGAATTCATGAGGGTATCGAGGACATAGGGCAGCCACTTTGCGATTTGGTTATGGAAAATCCCATGAAAAGAATATGGTCCTGTAAGCGTGGTCGTGGTAGTCATTTGCCTGATGTTATTTTTCACTATTAACGGCATAACTTCCTCTTTATAATGAAATAAACATTCGATCATTTATATTAAGAAATGGCATTTTTCTTTTAATATCAAAATAACGCCTCTTATTAGATTTGGTTATGGAAAATTTCACGAGAAGGATATGGTTTTGTAAGCGTGGTCGTGGTGGTCATTTGCCTGATGTGATTTTCCACTATTAACGGCATACTCCTTCTTTATAATGAAAAAAACATCCGATCATTAATATTAAAAAATGGCATTTTTCTTTTAATATCAAAATAACACCTCTTATTGGAAAACCCTGTATAATTGGGGAACATTCGATGCCCCTAATGCTACAGAAAATTCAGTATTTCATTTAGGTCCCGACTCTCATGATGCTCGCCTGCGAATTTCATGTCTTTAAAGTATTTCTCGATAGTGTATATTCCTCTTGGACCTTTGACATGTAAAGAGCTGAACGAAAAAAGGACATGTCGTAAATTAAAAATTATATAGAGTGGTCTTTCATCTGATTCATATAGTGCTTAGTGAAGTTAAGGAGCTACACAGGCCTTTTTTTGAAAATTTTAGATAAGTAGCTAGAGGCTAAGTGAATAATTTTCACCATTTTGGTTCTATTAAACAAAAAACGGTGTTTTTTCTGTTGTTATTGTCTTCATTCTAGAATCGTTAATTTTACAATTAATTTATTAAAAAGTTGTTCATTTATTATATATTTCTAACCATATAATATAATCACAAAATTTTGTAATAAATTTTCTAATAATTATAATGAAATAATAAAAGGAAAATTTAAAAAAGGAGACTCTCGTGAAGTAGAATTTGAGAAAAATATTAATTATATTCGAGGAATTCTAAATAAAATTTAGACTCGTAAAATTAATAAAACCAATATTGACCACAAAAGCACCAAAGGACAAATATAGTAAACGCGGTAAACCGGTAGAGGAATCTCACCCAGCGATGGGCTGTGATGGGTCGTGTTTCAAGTGGTTTCACAAAAAACGTTTGCCGATTTAAGTCGAGGATAAGACCGTTGAATTGTAAGATTCCTCTTCGACTGCTACAGCCTATTTGCAATGGTGGTGCGATAATTAAAACTACGAATAATGCTAACCCAACTGAGCTATAAGAATTAACCAACGTCTGGGTTGACGTTTGTTTTTCTCGGTAATGTCATACCCGTCATGCATGGTACTACGAATAATGCTAACCCAACTGAGCTATAAGAATTAACCAACGTCTGGGTTGACGTTTGTTTTTCTCGGTAATGCCATACCCGTCATGCATGGTATCATGACGGGTATGACATTACCGAGAAAAACAAACGTCAACCCAGACTGGTTATTAATGGTCTCTTGAGATCATCTGGACCCGAATAATTACAGTCCCATTGCACTTTTGATAGCCTTTAGTAAAATATTAGAAAGTTGAAAGCTAACTAAAGCCTATAAAAATATTCCAAATCTTCCAATTTTCACAAGACTAGCGTATCAACGGACTAATTTATTCACCTTCAGTCAAACCATGACAATGGATAAAGCTAAATTTATCCTCAAGTATCTAAAATTCAGTGAATTGGTCCAAAATTCATTTATAAAAGTATCATAAATAAGTCCAAATAATTCAAGAAATGCGAACAATTCCGTAATATCTTTCACCAGAACTGATCGACTAAAGGACGATGCAACGAATGATGCTCTGTGTATATAGAACAATCTTGCGGAGACAGTGAAAAAAGCGTGATCACTATTAGTTTTTAATTCAAATTAATGATGTCCTGAGGACTAGCAATGCAGTATCTTATAGCATTCAGACTCTTTCGTCCAGATACTTAAAGACAGCTTTTGTTTATAAAATCAGAATTTTTTTAACTGCGTCGTATTATATGTTTTTTATCTAGTAAGTTCACTAGGTTCATTGCTTAAGACCAGTATTTCACTTAAAGCACTTATATTGTTATCGGTTGTCTCCATAGCAATTTTCTCTAGATAAATACGAGTACAATGCACATATTGCAATATTTATTAAATTGCATCGTACTGATATGTATTGCCATATGTACTGTCAGACGTCTAAACATTTTTGTTCCATTTGAGCAGCGCTAGATGGTGTTGATGAGCCTATTCGAAAAGAGGGTTTTGTAAAATAATTTTACGAATTTTACTATTGGTATCAAATCAAATGTCTTTATGAGAACTTTTAAAAACAGTTCTTAATCTAACAAGTTTTGCTTCGAGGGGTGCGGGGGAGGGGAAATGTACGAACATTACACATTACTTCGGGCCAGGTCACATTTTGTTACGCCATGAGGCACCTTCAAGCTGGGGGAACCTCTAAAGTCCCTTTTATCTTGTAAGACTGCCCGAGCATAATATGCCACCTGGTTCCATTTGTCAACCGATTCGAGCATCACCGCGACTATATCATTCGGGGTGAGCCCTCCCGTCTCCCTGTAGAGGTCCCTTTGTAGCCTGTCCCATTTTGTGCACGCAAAAAATGTGTGGTAGGCATTGTCTTCCTCTCCTGGGCAAAACCGACAATCGGAGGACCGTGATTTACCAATATTGTACAGGTAAGACTGAAAACACCCATGCCCGGCCAAAAGCTGGGTTAGATAGAAGCCAGTCTCACCATGCCTTCAATTTAGCCGCAGTCTCACATCTGAAATGAGCCGTGCAGACCACCTTCCCTTCGTGCAATTTACGCAAGACTGCTGCCAATCGGTAAGTGAACGCTGTCTCTCCTCGCGGACAACCATCTAACTCGCATCCTTGTTTTGATGCAGGTGAAAAGCGCGGCACTCTCTAATAAGGAGGGCAACAGGTATTACGCCTGCAATAACTCTCACCGCCGAGTCAGAAACTGTCGGGTACGAAGATGCAATTCTCAGTGCTCCTCTTCTCTGTACCTGTGCCAAGCGTTTCCGGTATACCTCTTTACTGCGCACAGCGGCACTGAGCCTACAGCAGTCATCAAGAGGCGTCTTCTTGACGGGCTGGGTCCCTAAGATGGGTATAGTCCACTCAGAGCCGATACTCCCGAAAGAGCCTTTTCAGCCGTTTCCATGATTTGCTCAGAGAAATTCATCTTTGAGTCGATCAGTAGCCCAAGGTACTTCACTGCTGGCTTCGATTCGATTAGTTTGTCTCCAATACTGACCATCCTTACTCTAAAGACTCTCTTCTTTGTCAAGATGACCACTTCGGTTTTCTCCAGTGCTAAGATGAACCCGCGAGCAGTCATCCAGTCCCTCACTCGGCGCATTAGCATACCTAGCCTAAGTTGCGCCTGTTCAACGGTGGGCCCAGCGACCAGAGCCGCAACATCATCTGCATAGCCGATTAAGCGTGAGTCATCTGGAATCTCCAGTCTCAATAGCCCGTCGTAAGACACGTTCCACAGGTCTGGAACAAGGATAGACCCCGGGCAACACCCGATGTAAGTTTTGATATTTAGAAGATATGGTTTGAGTTACTAACTAGTTCTAAAAACCCTTCTGGCATGATCACTCTCCTGCTACTTCACTTGTTTCTTTCTTTATATATTCTGTAGAGTGCATAATTACAGCAATCCCTTTTCGCCTTAAATGAAATCGAGTAGAATAAGACTTTCACAATTAGACTGCTAGAAATATCACTTTGAATCAAAGGCTTTGATGTTCTGTATCTTACAATATCACCAAAAGCATTATTGAGAAGGCACGGTGTAAAAATTCGAACGTGAAAAATATTAAATATGTTTTGTTTCTTAGAAATTATTGAGTATGAAAGTGCTCCAATTATTTCTTACTCATATTTAAAAACAATACTGTGGGTGTAACAACATAAGATAGCGCATATTATTCTATGATAAATTACCAAACAATTTGAGTCAGCTGGAAATTGCTCCTATCGGGAAAATTGGAAGCAATTTCGGATGTACATACATTTTGACCCCTCTAAAAAAGAACTTTTTCTCCAACCACTAATAGCAAAAAAACAGTACAATATCAATTACTTTGCCCGTATATTTTAAGCTATTGCACTGATATTAAAATTATTTGCCCACATTTGTTTCGCAACTTTTGCTTTTCAGCTTATTCGAATTGTTTTAAAATGAATAATCTCCTAACAATTACGAATAAATTGAAATAAAAATGAATAACCAAATTAATCAAGCAGAGCAATTTGGATAAAACTGAAGTTGTTTCGATACTTACGAAACTATATATAACCCTACAATGTAAATAATATCTGCAAATATTTACGGAAATCTCTTTGCATAGTATATTTGACACCAGTGAAACTCCACACCTGTATTCGTACTCGCCAACAATCTGCATGCTTTCATCGATCGATCTGGTACACGTAAGCACTAACTACAAATTTGTCACTTAGCCGGAGGCATGTGTAATGCATGATCGCAAACATTACTACACGTCCGTGCTTAGGAAAAAGTTTTGGGTTGCAAATCGTAGCGAAAGTCAAAGACACCTTTCTAGGCTACCAACAGATACTTCCAAATCTCCAGTGCCTAACAGCGCTCTTAAGATGCTGACGTAAGGTCGTAACACGATATGCATATCCACATTATTGGGTCGATATTAACATCTTGGCTCTACGAAAAATAAGATTTTTCGGAAAGAAATTTAACGGCCCCATTGGCTGACTAGTCAATGAACTTGGACTTGAGTAGTCTTCACGTCCGTCTTATTTTTTTCTGGCTGGCGGCGGGCTATCAATGACCCACAGTCAGACAGACAAGCCGACCAACAACTGGCTCGACTAGAGGAGTAAGCTGAGCCTACGAGTGGAATGTGCTCCATTGTGTGTTTGTTTGTACAATAGGAAGCGTTTTAATATATTCCGGGTTGTAGTACTCAATGATTGTTAAGCATAGTTTGTCGTTTCAATTAGCGTTGCAACCATCAAGTTAAGTCTTACTTTAATGCTTCGTCGACTTTACTTTTACTTAGGCGGCATACTTTTGGTTGGGAAAACCATGTGGAGTTTGTAAGTATAACACGTATCCAATTTTTCGGTAATTACACCTTGGATACGATACTTTGTTTTTTTTTCTTTCAAATTGCCTCTAATGAGTTTCTTGTTTAGATTTCTTCTCACATTGGATTATCAGGCCTAATTAGCAGGGCCAAATTAATTATGAACGAAATCATTGTAATGCTGCTACGCAAGTCATAAAAAATTTCAAACATTAGTTTAGGCACCCCGCATTGAAAGAAAGTCCAAGGAAAAAAACAGCATCTTAAGTAGGTATGGTATAAATACGGTCTCAAGAGAAGGGTTTGATATCTCGTTAATGCACTCGTATAAGTTCTAGAAAGAATTCCATGTATGAACATCGCATGCTCAGATAAAGATAAACATTATGTTTCATTAATTCAAAGTGGCCACCAACTTGTCAAAATTAATTACTTTAATCAACGCCTGCTTACTCAGACCCGAAAGAAAAGCAATTATCGTACATGATGTCACTGTGGGAACTGTCAAAAGCTGTTCAATTGGTCTAAAAGAACAGGTCAATAGGTCTGAATTTCTGGTGCGTATTATGACGTCATGCATCCGCTTTCGGGCCTGTGTGAAGAGGCATTGCTTTAATCCGATATGTTGTTGGGTCCAAAGGGGTTTTTAGGGTATGTACTAACTTACAAAACCCTATTGAAATCAAGACTGTCCGTCCGCCCGTTTGTGTGGCGTAGCAGTTTATCTCCGAAACTATACCAAATAGACACCAAATTTGGTAGGTGGATTTAAAGCCTTGGCTTTTTGAAAGCTCGGATTACTTAAAAAAAAAAAAGATGTTCTCAAGGTGGCCTCCTCATATAGGGAGCTACACTTTAAAAAAAATCACCAAAGGTAGTCATGTTGGATATAAAATGAAAGGTCTTGATAACAGCTTTTTAAAACAGGTCTTAGAACAGTATTACCAGCATCGAGGGGTGCAGGGGAAAGAGAAATATACGAAAAATGTGTATCCCCCGGCCTCGTGTTTGAAAACCTGTGATACGAATAATATGAAAAATGGAGGTAGTTCTCTATGAGTGCAACAACAAATACCTTTGAAGTGGAAATTTACAAAACAGTGTGTATAAACTAAAATTTACAGGTATCGCATTTCCCTAAACAAAACCGTCTGAGTAACCTTAAATTCAATGCTTAATGTTCCAAAGCGATTTGACTTTGATTCGATTATTAATTTTGATGATTAGCGCTTTTACGGGGTGAAGGTTTAGGCCGCCTTCCCGTGGTACATGCTGGATAACGCTAAATAGTCTTGTGGAGTTTGTCCCTGCGAAAATTTCTCAACTACGATTTGACTAATGAATTAAGATTGTCGTTTTAGATTGTCGGATCTATTTTGCACCAAGTAACATAGGACAGTACCGCCGAGGTGAAACACATGCTCGAATGGCTTCAATCTATTGTAATATCAATCTGTCTGCGTCCCAGTCAAACCTGGGAATACCTCGAGAACATTCAAAGTTGCTCGTATAGGTTCATTAAATTGCTGGTATAGGTTCAGTTGTGACGAAATTCCGGTTGGCGTTGCATTGGCATACCTGGGAAGTTATTGAAATAAATAAAGATGCATAAAGTGGGCATTAAGTAAAGAGGAAAAACTTAGGCACGAGAAGCTGTGAATAAACATTCTAAACGGAAGAGTGCTTCAAAATAAAGTGTTAAACAGAAAGCTAGAAGCAAAGCTCCAAAGAAGGTGATGGACTCCTCCGCTAAACTTTTGTTCCTCCAAATATCGAGATAATTGCATGCAGCGCTCTGCAAAATGTACAAGAAGAAGACACATAAGTTATGTCCCTCCAGCACTGCCAGCAACACCAGTTTCACGGATCTGACCGAGGTAGAGGACACCATCAAAATGGAGCTCCCTAGCGTTAGTAGGATTAAAGAGATGCTGACACCAGAAAACCATAGGGGATAATGCATGGCCATCATCGAATTGACTGAGAAGCACACCGACAACTTCTAAGGGAAAAGTATCAATGCTTCAAATTTCTTGGTTATGATTATAACGAACAGGGATGAAAGGGACTCGATCGGAGTTTCCTATGTTGTAAATTTGGCGACAAGGGGCATAAAAGAAAAGAATGCACGAGGGAGACACACTGTATCCTTTGGAAAGATACTGATCCAAAACTGTATTTGCAGCACGTCTTAGCACCAGGAAAGTGTTGGATTTTCCAGGAAGCCCTAGCCATGGCAAAAGCAAAATTTTTATGACCCGTATCCTGCAGGTAAGCCTACACCGCAGTACAACTGCCCAAAATCTGCTAGTGCAGTTTGCAAGGGACATAAAAGCCGGCGTTTTGTTGCTGAGTGAACAACACCACGACAAGAGTTCGTTATCATAGTACCCTGTGTAGTGTAATGGGTAGATTAATGTCCGTTCAGGACTGCAGCGATGCTCTGCTGCCTCAGCGAAAGAGAATGTTAAGATCTGCCGAGATTAGCCTTGTCTGGGGACGCGTGAATGCGCTGGCAGGCTAGCGTTGCGGTTTCGTGGGGCGGGTTATTTTCCGAAGCACAAGGACCCACTACAAAAGAATTTCGCATCCATGAATTCCGGGGTCAAAGAAAATGTCGACCGAAGTCGAGAAGGAGGTAACCTACTAAGGGTCAAAAAGTATTGCTGACTCAGAGGACAAACTGGGCCTGGAGAAAACAGACGGACTTAAGAGGACTTCATCGTTACCGACGAGACTTATGGCCCCCAAATAAGAGTGGGGCATTCAGATGATAGCGGTACCTCCTCGCACCCTCCCAACCAGATCAAGATCCAAACGTAGACGTGGCCATGTATTTCCCATTTGAGTGAAAAATTTATACAAAAGCACTGTGTATGACTCTTTCCCTCAAATGAGAAATACAAACATACCTGATTTATGCTAAAGCGTTATGCAATGAAATCACATAAGCCTATATCATAAAAGGGCACGTGAGCGGAAGGCGACTCAACCCGGCAAGAGCCCCTGTTAAACAAAAGAAACGGTGGAGCGCGCCCGATGGCTAGCCCATGCTAGTGGAGGAGCCTGCCATCGATGTGTTGGACCGAGGAGATTATATGGGCGTCAGTTGGTGTTCGACACCGCACTGTTCGAGTAGACCCTTAAACTGCCGAGATCGAAACTGTATTCAGTTGTCCGAATACACACTTTCTGGTACCCCGAACACGTGGAAGACTTGATTCTCTAAAAATTTCACGATGGATGGAGTCGTGAATTTGCGAATAGGTTCTACGAGTGGCAATTTCGAGAGCTGGTATAACACAACGATAGCTCCGATGTGTCCCATAGAAGAACGAAGATATTAACCCAGTCGATCTATATACAGACGTTGGAATACGTGCTCCGGAACATTGAGTTAACCCATAGGAGGTCGAAGAGGCTGGTTCAGAGCTTTAGTGCCTTTACAGGTCTCACAGGCGCTCACGTAGTCTTTGACCTGGGATGACATTTTAGACCAAAAGAAGTACTTCTTAAGCCGCTGAAGCGTCCGACCATAACCCCCGTGGGCGCTTAAAGGATGGTCTTGTGCGTGGAGGATCAGAGTGTTAGTCATTTCCTCCGGTACCCAAAGTTTCCAGGCCTCTTCTTCCTGCCATGGTTCACCAGTGGCGTATTCATTTCGTCGATAAACGTAGCCGTCTATCACTTTCAAATCAGGCAACTGAGCTTGTTGGGTTACGATGGTCGGCCTCAACTTTTTGTAGCTGTCTGACTCAAAGTCTAAATCTATCTCAATGGGGTCCTCGTCATTCACTGTCGATTCTGCTCCCTCGGGTGAAAACATTCGCGAGAGAATATCGGGCACGATGTTCTGGGTTCCTTTTCGGTGTTTGATGGAAAACTTGAACCCTTGCAGCTTAAGAACGCATCGAGCCATGTAGGTCCTCTTGGTTCATCAGCCATTGTAGCGAAGCGTGGTTTGTCATGATTTCAAACTGGTGGCCTTCGATATACGCCCGGAATTTCTTTACAGCCATCACCGGTACCAAACATTCTTGCTTGGATACGGTGTAGTTCCTTTGGGCCGAGTTCAGCTTATTGGACATGAAAGCAATGGGAGCTTCCTCTCCCTTTTCGGTCAATTTCACAAGCACGGGTCCAACTCCATGTTAACTTGCGTCACAATGAATGGAAAAGTGCTTTGCGAGACTGGAGCAGATGTTAAGGCTTGTTTTAGCCCTTCAAATGCCTTTTGACTGAGCTTGGTTCAAATGAACTTCCCTGGCGGAGCATGTCCGAGAGAGGCGCTGAAACTGTTGCGTGATTCCGAATCAACCTTCGGTACCAACCACACACTACAAGGAAACGTCGTGGCTGCTTAACGGTTTTCGTTAAGGGAAACTCATTAATCGCTCGAGTTTTGTCCGGATCCATTTTGATAGTACCATGTCCGATGACATGTCCTACGTTTCGAACTTCGTTCATTACAAACTTACTTTTCTGGACGTTGATGGAGAGTCCTGCCTTACTGATATGCAGGGCTACTTCTTGTAACAGTAGAAGATGTTAGCCAAACGTTTCCGTGATAAGTAGAAGATCATCCAGTTACACTAGCACTTGATGTTACAGATGAGGAGGAATTACTTTGTCGATCAGCCGGGTTATCGTTTTCGGAGCGTTACGCAGGCCAAAAAGCATTGTGACGAATTGGTACAATGGTCTTCCGGGCACTGTGAAAGTGGTTTTATCCCTGGACCCTTCATCGAGTGGAATTTGCCAGAATGCATCTTTTAGGTCGAGACTGGTAATGTAGTTTGCTTTCGGCAGTCTCCCCAATATTCCATAGATGAGCGGAAAAGGGTAAGCGTCTTTAACGGTCACTAAATTGACTTTCCGGGCATCTATACAAAGATGTACTTTACTTGCATTCACCAACAAGGTTACCGGTGAGGACCAAGCACTTTGGTACTCCTCTATAACCCCCAACTGGAGCATCCTGCCCAACTCTGCGTAAACTAGCTTTTCCATGGCCGGTGAGATGGTATAGTGTCTCTGCTTTATGGGCTTACTATCACCAACATCGATGACATGTGGCCTTGTGTAGCGTAAGATGGAAAAGCAGCGATGATTGCTTCCAGACGTTGTCGTTGGTTGGGCGTTAATTTGTGCGTGTCGGGTATAGAAGCGAGTTCATGAACACATTTAGTATTGAAAGGTGAATCTGTGAATAGATCTGGAACCAAACCAAATTGAAGGACGAAATCGACGCCAAGGTACACGTTTTGAGTCAGTGACAGGATAATGTAGAATGTAATATCCTTAGTTTGACCTCTGAATGTCACGGGTGTTGTCGATCTACCCTGGATAGGATGTTTGGTGCCATCAGCTGTGCTGATTTCAGAGCGCCAAGGCGTTACCGCCGCAGGGTTTTGATTAAGTACCTTTGATGGAGTACCGTTCCGTTACTTGGTCTATCGCGAGTCCTGCTCGCTGTTGTGAGCACTCGCAAGCAAGTTTTTTGACTCCTTGCAATCGGTACAATCTGGCGCATGTGTATCTGGTTTCCCACAACGGAGACAAAAGATGTGAGCCTCTGCCTGGTATGCGGTAAAGTGGTGTCCCGTCCGCCGGCAGTTCCAACACCTAGAGGCCAGTTCGTATAGTTTGGTTTGATGTTGTTGGTGTAGTTCTGTGTATGATGGAGAAATGGTCTCTGACACGCGGTCTACTATGGGTGGAATGAGACATGCTGGCGTGGTTAGAGCAGGCGCGCTGTGTTTGAGCTCAGCTAATGAGTGTCGTTCTGATTGCTCTCGTCGGCTGAAGAAATTACCTTGGGTATGCACCACTGGGAGTGTTGTGCAGCTTCAAGCTCCTTTGCGGACGCGCGAAGAGCATGCACGTTGCGGCGCGGGGCGAACACCAGTCGCTCTCGCAGCTCGGGCCGAATTCCCTCTCAGAAGAGGCTGAGAAACTCAGACTCTGGCATGGAGCCCATCAGACGTTCCAACAGGCAACAAAGGGCTTCGTAGTAATCGTCTACGGTCTCATGCACGTGTTGGTGTCTGTTTCTTATCCGCCGTTTTAAGGTGTCATCTCTTTCGACTGGTGCGAACTCCCGCAGTGCTGCACGCCTCAACGTCTCCCAGTCAAACGTTGGAGAAGTATCCACAAACCGCCAAAACCAAGGGAGCGCGCTCCCCGTAAATAGCATTTGGGCACGGCCTGTGACAGCTCTCATGTTTTCTTCTAAGTGGAGCCAAGCCATATTCTCTACCCTTCTCAGAAAGGCCCTGATGGTCGTAGAGTCATTCTGGCCTGTAAACAATAACTTCCAACCAGCCACTATCTGTGCCACTTTAGATGGTGGGAGATCTCCGGAGTCCCAAGGCATAGGTCGAGATGGTGGATCTGACGATTGCTGTAATTGCTGCCGCATTTGCTCCATGCTGATAGCCATTGCCTGCATGGCGTCTAGCAGTTGGACATCTTAGTTTTAAATTAAAAAATTGGCCGTCCGTGGCGAGCTATAAAATGAACCTCACAAATATAAAACAAAAAAAAAAAACAAAAATACATGAAAGTAAATAACTAGATTTAAATAAATAAAAAAAAAATAATGATTTTTTACTATACAGGGTCAGAATAATAAGTAACCGGACTGAGCCTGCCCCGCGCCGTCAAAGCTTCTGCTAACCGGTATCTGGTGCTGTAGTGGTGGTGGGGGTCTAGGTAAGGGAACCGGGCTGCAGCAGTTGCCTCCAAGCGCTTGGAGAGATAGCATCGAGCGAGAGCGGAGTGCGTGTTCAGTTACGTCGTCGGAGTGAAAATGGAGCGTACGATCGAGCAACTGAACCAGAGTTTTTTAACCACGTTACTACAGGAGACGAGACGTGGGTTTTCGAATACGATCCTGAGACGAAGCGGCAGAGTTCGGAGTGGCACACACCGGCGTCACCACGACCGAAAAAAGCGCGCATGAGCAAATTGAAGGTGAGGTCGATGTTCATTGCTTTCTTTGACGTGAAAGGCATTGTTCACAAATAGTTTGTGCCACCCGGCCTAACTATAAATGGCCAGTACTACAGAGAGGTGCTCCCTCGACTAACCGCCCGGGTTCGCCGAGTCCGTCCGGAGATTGCCGATTCGTGGATCCTCCATCACGACAATGCTCCGTCGCACACCTGCCTGCTCGTCACCGAGCAGTTGGCCAAACAGTCGAGGGCAACGTTGCCACAGCCTCCTTACAGCCCGGATATGGCACCAGCGGACTTCTTTCTGTTCCCCAAAATCAAGAGACACCTTAAGCGGACGCGGTTCGGGACTCTGGAAAACGTTCAACGTGCTACGACGAGGGCTCTAGACAGCATCGAGGTTGCCGACTTCCAGGGGGGCCTTCGGGGATTGGAAAATCCGGTATCAGCGTGTTATCGACTCCAATGGGGACTACTTTGAAGATTTCTAAGGAAAAATTGTACATATTTTGCCAATAAAAAACTTCCTGAGGTCAGTCCGGTTACTTATTATTCAGACCCTGTAAATGTACAAAAGCGATTAGTAATCTCAATAATTAACTCGGTCTTTCCGTTTCGTTTTCCCCTCACAGGTAAGATTACCAATGGTACACTTTTCCTGTGCGTTACAGGGACTACTTTCTTGAGGCACCATAAGAATCAGGGTTCAGAAGTGCTCTCTCATTCGCAAGTTTTCACAAGGTACAATTTGCCAGCCCAGGGTTGATTTTGACCCGCAAGCAGCGCGTGTCTTATCATGGATAGTCACGGACTAGCTAAGCAGCCAATCACATCGCGTGGTTTGGGGTGCATATCAGAATTCGCCGCAAAAATGATGTTGAGTAATAACTTCCGAATACACAAAAGGATTCTAGTATAATTTGGCCTTGCTAGTCATACAATGGTTGTAAACTACCAATGTATAAATCAAAAGCAGGTCCAAACGATATTGATGTCCAATGACAACACACGTTCGGAAGCTATTAATTGATGGGGCACGATTAGTGCGATATCCCTAAGGGGTTACCTATCCGCCAAAAATTTGGACACCTTGTAGTGTCACCAAGAGACGCTGTTCTGTCCCGTGCTCACGACTGATGATACAGCCGGGCTTTTCGGGCCCCACGTTGGGCGCCATGTTGTATGAAAGTAGGCATAATTAATGTCCGTTCAGGACTGCCGCGATGGTCTGCTGCCTCGGCGAAAGAGTTTGGTAAGATCCGCCGTGATTGGCTTAGTCTGGGGACGCGTGAATGCGCTGGCAGGCTAGCGTTGCGGTGTCGTGGGGCGGGTTCTTTTCCCTGGCACCAGGACCCACTACAAACAAATTTCGCATCCACGAATTTCTGGGGCCAAATAAATGTCGACTGAAGTCGAAAAGGAGGTAACCTGTTAAGGGTCAAAGGAAATTGCTTTCTCAGAGGACAAATAGGAACTTGGGAAAACGGACGGACGAACAAAAGTTAATGCCACTAAATTAATTAAAATTATTAAAATGAAGAAAACCTGATTGCGTACCGCTCCCATTAAATTTATTTTATGATTTTTATGACATCTGAGGTTTGTTTTTTTTTTGCTGAAAGCATTTTTACCCTAATCGGATCTTTAGATCACTTTTTAATTTTATCCTTGCAAAAGATTTGCATTGTACTTTTAGCTATAACTTCGATCAATTGCAGGACCAAATATGACCTTTTGTCCCAATGACTTAGCTAAGCAAGTTAAACTGCGTTGTAGCTAGAGCAAGGGGCACAGTGAAAGAAAACATTGCAGACTGCTAGAGCTAAATTTTAAATACCTGAGATAAACGAAAACGAACCAAATCGTAAACACAACGAGAAACCACAGTGCAATTCAGAAACAAAATCCTATTTAAAAAGTAACTTTAACCTCGAGAAATTTATGTAAAAAATTTAATCATGCTTGCCAACATATAGATTTCACTGTCATAAATATGAATACCTGCACATAAAAAAGTTATGCTTTAGCTATGCTACTTACTAAACGCAAAAGCTAACACTTGATAACTGTTGAACATGAAAAAGCATAATTTTCACTTTTACTTCGTACGAGTACATTAAATTATAACAACATTTACAAGTCGAAACAAATTTTTAATTAATAGGCAGTTCAGATTTTGCCGTAATAGCGTTTTTTAATCTCTTTTAGCGTTCCGCAAAGCAAAATACCACGCACAATAAATAATAAGTAGTAGATGAAGCACTAATAACCCAAATGAAGAAAGAGAAACTTTCATTAACAACCGACGCGAAATTTGGGTCGTGTGCAAACTTAGAACCTCAAGCGAGCATTTCGTAACATCGATAAAATGGTTAAATATTGCAAAAACCTCATGCAGAATTTTATTGGAAAAAGCTATCTTTTCTGGGAAATTTTCGGAATGCTGCTTTTCAGTCAGGAAGTTCGCTTAGATCGTTAATGGACATATTAATATTACTGTGACCTATATACGGACAACCATAACGAATCATCGAAGTTGATTCGGAGCAAACACATTTTTCAACAATGAAACGAAGATAAAAGATGGAAAAACAAGTGACGACCTTAAAAGATAATCGGTGGATCCGAGCAGCGAACGTGAATAAAATTAGAATACAAATTCGTTATACAATTTCTTGAAAATTGACTTGTTATTTTCATCGGCTTTGGAATTCGGAGAGTAATTAGATGCGAACTTTGGCCTGATAAGATAAATTAATGAATCAAAGAAATACATACATACTATTTCAAGAAATCGCAGGAACTAATTTTTCGCTGAATTAAAGCTAAAGTATGGAAGTTATGAGTATGTATGTACATAAGATGTTCTGCTTTATTCAAAGACATAGAACCTTCATCAAAAATACGAGTATGAAGGTGCTACTCAGACTCAAATTAATGAATGAATTAATCAAGAAACCAAATGAAAAGCATCTACGAGTACTTACTTGTAAGGTATGATTGATGAGATGAGATTTAACCGTTTCTGAAAGTTAAAGGAAAAATTTATTAATCGCATGAAATCTAGAATATTTATAGGATGATGTACGATTCATAGGTGGAGCGCAGTTAAAATGTTATCTTAAAATCAAATAATATGTATCCAATGTAGTGGCGCTCAGATTTCCAAGTTATATTAAAATTCTTTGAAGCATACCAAACAGTTTGCAGTTTTATCTTAGCGCCTTCAAACATACTGATGCCACTTAAGAAATTTTTCCAGACAAATAATTTAAGGCAATGATTCTGCACTGCTTTTCCTAATGGGATTTTTTCTTTATGAACATTCTTTGATCGAATCGAACACTATCACCTCATTATGAAATCAATATTTCAAGGAAAAGTGATGGGTAAATACGATAACTGTATATTGCTCGCATTTGGTATCAATCTAGTTGTAAGACATATCAAGGAAAGTCATTTTATATTTTTAGATAATTTGAAAGTCATTAACGTAGTACATACGTACAAAGGAAAGTTCACAAATTAGAAAAGCATTCAGTGATAACTCGATGAAATTACTCGTAGAACTCATAGTAACAAAAATAGTGGCTGTAATCCAGAGTTTATAGTCTAGTCCTTGTTGATGGGCCACTATACATATTCTCTATACTTTACCATTTTAATTGAGCAGGCATAGTCGAGTGAAAGTAATAGAAGAAAAGGTGGTAATATGGCGCCTGCGGGTGTATTGACCCCGTTACATATTCATAATTTATAAAAATGTTATCTATTATAATTTGCGGTCAACACGGAGCTGATTGGATCGTTATAGAATTAGAACCAATAAACCTGTGAGATGGCTTCTCGTTCTATTCACAATTGAGCAAGTCGAAACATAGCTGTCAAATTTTAAAATCGAAGTGTACTTAATTAGAGTTTTGGGGCATCACAAAAAAATTCTACGTCTAGCCTTCGTTGTGTATAGACGTGTTTTTAATCCGCTCCAGTCAAGTTTTCAAAAAATTAAATTGATTTTTTAAAAGTCAGGCCAAAGCTGATTTTGGTTTTTATATCGTCGAAGGAATCGACCCACGGAATCATATCGAATATTATTTCAACTTCGATAAATTAAGAAAAGCAAATAATCCAAAGAATAATTCGCGACTGCTGGTATGGAGGAGCCCGAGCAGACAAGTAATACAAAATTGGCGGCAATCGTCGATAAAAGAATACATAACCGGGGCAGCTTCGTAGATGGCGGACTTAAAACCCAAATAGTTGAAAACCAACAAGAAGTGATTCGACTACGACATGAAAATCAAGAATTAAGACTATGACTACAATCCCTCGAAGATCTGTTCAAGAGAGGGTACAAGACTCAAGATGCAGAGCCGCTAAGCAAATGAATAAGGAAACTAAGGCGAATAAAGCTGTAAAACAAGCTATCCCAGAAGAAATCCTAAGTGCTGAAGGCGCTAACGATAGCCAAAACTATTATGCAGCGCTGGATGGAGGGAATGGAATGTCTTGAAGGTAATATTAATCAAGATGATGATGTTAATTTTATTCAGCACTTTTAAAAGTAAGGAGAAGAAACTAGCTTGCAGTTCTGCTGATGCCTCTCAAAAAGTTTCCAAAAATGCAGAAAAAGTTCGACCAATTAACGTGTTCGGTCAATGCGAAAAAGATATGGTTCGGCTATTGGTAGCCGAAAACAAACTAACCAGTTTCGAGATCAAAAGAGTTAATGCTGAAAAATTAATAATCAGAATGAAATCACTGGTTGATTTCAAGTCAGCTGAAAATGCGCTAAATTCCACACTTCACCTATACCCCAAAAATGAAAAGAATCAGACCTTTTTGTTAGAGGGATTGGACTGCTGAGAGGGTACCGTCGATCTTCTTCAGGTGCTCAAGGAAGCTGCGCCAGAAATTGAATTTATTTCCGTTAAAACCTTCGCAACAAGAAGATCGACAGTAGAAAAGAAGAATTTACCACTTTACCTGGTTTAGATCTCAAATAAGAGCAATCCAAATGCCCTCCCAGAAAAAGGAAGTCAACCAGTGTTATCAGCGTCAAAGATTTGGACATTCGGCTGCCAACTGCGCCATGCACGATGGGTGCGTCAATTGCTAAGACGTTTAAGTTCCCGGTGAGTGCAAATTGGCTCAGACGGAGCCTAAAGCAAAATTACACTGCGTTAACTGCGGTGCATTTGGTCATCCGGCATCATATTGAGGGTGCTCCCGATATCAAGATGTAAAACAAAAATTTAGGCCAAAGCAAACACAAGTACACCGCAGTGTCTTACCTTCCAACTTCGCTATGTCCGGAGTATCATTTTCACTCGCCGCTAGAGGACCGACAGAAAATGCTGCAAATAATGTAAGTGACAATAGAGAGCTGCTTTTCAAAATTTACCAGCAAGTTAGATCTTTATCGGAGAGAATCGATAAACAAGATACAAAAATTAACTTTATTTTTCAGCATTAAGGCCTTTCAAACGCTTCAAAATAACTTGTCATCCAGTCACATTCCCATGGTTAGGGTTCGTCCCATCTCGATCAACGCCAACTCCATTGCTACTATACATCGATGCGACTATCTCCTTGAATTCATTGTTAAGCAAAAGCCTGACATCATGCTTCTCACTGAAACCCACCTCAATTCATGGCAGTCCATGACATTCAAGGATTTTGAATTCGTAAGAAGCAATGGGGTAAACGGTGATGAGGGAGATGGCACCGGGATATTGGTTCGAAGACCCTATTGTTTCCAAAATATTGAAAAAGTCGAATTCAAAAACTTTGAACTTCTTGAAGTGTCCGTTATCAAGATTTCACTACTAGGTTGGGATAACCTCTTCGTTATCTCTGCCTATGCAACTGGTGATAATGTTCTCAAGTTCAAGGAGGAGCTCAATTCCTTGTTTGAAATACTCGAATTGAACAGGCTGAATAATTATTATATTCTTATTGGTGACCTAAACGCCAAGCATATATCACGAGTAAACGCCACCAATAATCCACGAGGTGTATTCCTAAAATCGCGGATAACAGCGAACCAAATTGAATACAGGTGCAATCTATATGGGTCGGAGCTCCCAACATACCCTAGGACAAATGCATATTTGGACGTCTGCATTGCTGACGCAAGACTTGAATTTAGCTTAATAGTCCTCAACGAAAACTGCAGGTGCTTCTTAATGATAGCGACTATAACGCAATCGTAATAGAAATCAATAATCAAAGGGAAGATCTCTTCTTCATTCAAATTCAACATGAAAATTATCGATTGAATTTCAAAAAAACAGATTGGGGGAAGTTTCAAAAGAAGGGGAGTACCAAAAGCAATGATGATGGCAACGGTTGCTCAATGGTTCCTAATGACCGGAATCTAACTAGCGATTAAATAGATCTCTATTTGTCGAAGTTAGAGACGCTGACATTGGAAACGATTGAGAAAGTAGTTCCCAAGATAAAACATCGAAACAATATGGAAGGATATGAAACACCAACCATCGCAAGGTTGAAAAGATTGAAAAGCCTTCTCCTCACACGCGTCAACAATATTTATCGACGTTTTATTTTCTTTGTGGTAGGGAGGTGAATGCTATTTATGCACAGAGTGTGGGACTCCCATGCGCGACTGGACTACCCACTAAACACCTCCCCTGTCAACCTGAGAACCTAGCCTGGAACCGTTTGACACATTACTTCGGGCCAGGTCTCGTTTTGTTACGCTATGGAGCGCCTTCAAGCTGGGGAATCCCTTTCCTAGCGGGAGGGGAGAGGGGAAGAGAAATTGCCAGAAGAGCGATCCCCCAGCCCTAGCGCCCCCGGCTGCTGTGAGTCCCTTTTATATTTTAGGACTGCCCGAGCATAATGTGCCACCTGGTTGCATTTGTCAACCGATTCGAGCATCACCGCAATTATATTATCCGGGGTGAGCTCCCCCGTCTCCCTGTAAAGTTCCCTTCGCAGCCTGACCCATTTTGTGCACGCAAAAAATGTGTGACAGGCATTGCCCTCCTCTCCTGGGCAAAACTGACAATCGGGGGACCGTGACTTACCGATTTTGTGCAGGTAAGACTGAAAACACCCGTGCCCGCTCAAAAGCTGGGTCAGATAGAAGTCAGTCTCACCATGCCTTCGATTTAGCCACGGTCTCACATCCGGGATGAGGCGCGCAGTCCACCTTCCCAGCGTGCAATTCCCCCAAGACTGCTGACAATCGTTGAGTGAGCGCTGTCTCTCTTCGCGGACAACTATCTCCCTCGCATCCTCGTTTCGGCGCAGGTAAATAGCGCGACGCTCTCTAGCAAGGATGGCGACAGGTATCACGCCTGCAATCACTCTCACCGCCGAGTCGGAGACTGTTGGATACGAAGATGCAATTCTCAGTGCTCCTCTTCTCTGCACCCGTGTCAAACGTTTCCGGTATACCTCCTTGCTGAGAGCGTCGCCCCATACCTCTGCTCCGTACAGTAGCACTGACCCTACAGCACTCATCAAGAGGCGTCTTCTTGATGGGCTGGGCCCCACTACGTTGGCCATAAGTCGACTCAGAGCCGATATTCCCGAAGCAGCCTTCTCAGCCGTTGCCTTGATTTGCTCAGAGAAACTCATCTTCGAGTCGATCAGTAGCCCCAGATACTTCACCGCTGGCTTAGATTCGATTTGTATGTCTCCAATACTGATCATCCTTACTCTAGGGATTCTCTTTTTTGTCAAGATGACCACTTCAGTTTTCTCCAGTGCTAAACTCAGTCATCCAGTCCCTCACTCGGCGCATTAGCATACCTAGCCTAAGTTGCGCTTGTTCAACGGTGCGTCCAGCGACCAGAGCCGCAACATCATCCGCATAGCCAACCAAGCGCGACTCATCTGGCATCTCAAGTCTCAGTAGCCCGTCGTAAGACACGTTCCACAGGTCCAGACCAAGGATCGATCCCTGGGCAACACCCGATGTAATTTCCATCCTTCGTTGGCCCTGTGTCGTGTCGTAGAGCAGGCTTCGGTCCTTTAGGTAGTTCCTCAAAAGCCGCATTAGATATTCTGGAACTTGAAAAGAGTTTTTCAGCGTATCCAGAATATCCACCCATCTAGCGGAGTTGAAGGCATTCCTGACGTCGAGTGTCACCAACAGGACGATCCGTCACTTGGTGCGACTATATCCCTCTGCCTTTTGGACCGCGTACACCACCTCTGCAATCGCATCAATGGTAGAACGTCCTGCTCTAAAGCCGTACTGCCGAGGAGATAAGTCCCCAGCAGCACGAATCTTCCCTTGATGAGTTTCTCTAGCACTTTCTCAGCCGTGTCTAGCATGCATAACGGGCGGTATGCAGACGGCGATCCGGAATTTCACTTCCCCTTGCTGATCAGCACGAGCCTCGCCTCCTTCCATCGTACCGGGAAAACCCCGTACCGCAGGCAAGCGTTGAATGTGCTGAGCAGCAAGTCAGGACAATGGTGATAGACGAGCCGCAACACCGCAGCTGGAACACCATCTGGACCTGGAGCCTTCCTCGTTTTCAATGAGAGGACTGCCTCCTCCAGCTCCAGCTGTGTGAAGAGTGGGCACTCTACTGCTGTTTCACCATGGACAGCGTCAACACGGACGGTATGGGCGGGGAAGAGTCCCCGCACTATCGCGTCCATCTTTTCCGCGTCATGTATACAAGGCTTCCGTAGGGCACCAAGTTTCCCCATGACCAGCTTGTAGCCAAGGCCCCACGGATCCTTGTTCACATTGTCCACTAGGTCTTGCCAGCAGCGAGCCTTGCTACTGTTGATCAGCTTGCGAAGGCATTTCCTGGCCGACTTATATGCTGCCACCTGCTCGCATGCCTCATCAGGGTTCCGCACCCATTGAGCCTCACGTCGAAGCTTGTGACACTCCCTTCGCTTTTCAGCGATTTCAGTCGACCACCAGTACACTGGGGGCTTGCCGTGCCGGGGTCTTTGACGGGGCATAGAAGCGCAGCAAGCAGTCGTAATGATGCTCATAGTAGAGTTCACCACGTCTTCAGCTGCCCGTTCTTCCGTCCCCTCTGAAGCTCCCTGCAGCGGCTCAACTGCTGTGAGCACCTTGACGAACCTCTCGACGTCCATCCTTTCGATGTTCCATCCAGTTGTAGAAGACCGAGAGCACGGACGTTGGGAGACAGCATCACTTATCTCAAGCAGAATTGCCTGATGATCGCTGGCTGAGTAGTCCTCTAATACTTTCCAGTTGTGTATCCTGCGTACTAAGGACTCCGAGGCGAATGTCACGTCCGGTATGGTTCCCTCACAGCCAATACGGTGGAAAGTCGGCGTATTTCCGGAGTTTAGTACGACGAGGGCCGTCCTGGCCGCCATTTCCAGGATTTGTTTTCCCCGCGGATCCGTCTGAGGCATGCCCCATTCGATTGCTTTAGCGTTGAAGTCGCCCCCCAACGAGCACTTTGCCCTCTGCGTTCGAGACAGCGCCCTCCAAAGCATTAAGCTTGGCTTGGAAAGATGATATCGACTCGTTGGGCGTTAGGTACACACTAAAGAAGGTGATCCCTGAGCACCGAACCCACACGAAACCATCCCCACATCCACAACTCTCCGCCTGAAAGTCACTGTTCCGAACCCAGATGGCGGCAGTACCAGTTTCATCAGAATACCATAATGCAGGACTTTTACTATGGTGTTGCTCACTCAGCAGCAAGAAGTCGGCTTTTATGTCCCTGTCAAACTGCTCAAGCAGATTTTGGGCGGTTGAACTGCGGTGTAGGTTTAGCTGCAGGATGCGGGTCATCAAAGCTCTGATTTTGCCTTGGCTAGGGCTTCCTGGAACACCCGGCATTTTCCTGATCCCAAGACGTGTCCAGAATCACGTCTTGGATCAGCGTCCTTGCAAAGAATACAATGTGCCACCTCCCTAGACTCCTTTTCTTTTATGTCCCATTTCACCGCATTTAAAACATAGGGAACTCCTATCGGGTCATTTGCATATTTGACCGGTGTGAACATAGCCAAGGCATTTGAAACATTGTAGAGACGTTGCTCTTCGCCGTATCCTACAGACAACCCACCCTATTCGTACTTTGCCCTTGTTCAGAAATTGTTCGGCGTCCTTTTCGGTCAAGTCAACTATGGCCATGCGTTGTCCCCCGTTGTTTTCTGGTGTCAGTCTCGCTTTGATCCTTCCCACGCTAGGGAACTCCCTTTTGATGGCCTCTTCTACCTCGGCCAGATCCGTCACGCAGTCAATGTCCCGTATTTCGATTGTTGCCATCAGCTCGAGCGGGGCTACAGTTGCGCTTTTGCCGAGGACTTTCTTTACTGCGTCACAGAATGCTTCTTTATTGCCGGCCTCTGCTCCGAATTCGACCAGTAAGTGGCCCAACCGCGTTGGTCGTACTACTTTAATGGTAGTATTGGTGTCTTCGGGCCTTACGTTTCCCCTGATGTCCCACAGCACCTCCTCGTAGGATCGGCCATCAGTGCCTGCTGCCGGGGTCTTCGTCGGGGCTTCTGCCTCTCCTGTTTTGCATCAGGTCCTTTTTCTAATTGGGCGTCCGTGCGCACTTTACTTTCTGGCTTTTTTTGAAGGAGTTTCTTTGCGGCTTTCTTCGCTCCTTTTGTAAGCACTGTCTGGAACCCCTGATCTGGTGCTTCACGCCCGTCCAGTGCCTCTTTCTTCCTTCTTTTATCCCGATCTCCTTCGATTGGGCTAGACGCCATTCTTTTACTGACTTTTAATGGTGGAGCTATCTGCATGTCGCCTTTAGATTTCGCCCCAAGCGCCTCTTTAGCCTTCTGTTCGTCTTCGGGCCTTAACCAGCTCCTCCGATAGTGCCCTATGCGATCTAGGAGCTCCTCTAGTTCAAGGAGCCCTTCCTTTGCTACTTTGCTAATTTTTGGGGAGTCGCATGCAGCTTGTATTCTTTTCAGAACATCTCCCGCTTTTCGAAGTAGTCTTTCTTCTTCGTATCGCTGGGTCGCAATTGTACCTTGCAACCATCCTTGGGAGAGGTTTTCGCGTTCCGTTTTCGAGTGCAGTACTTCCCCCACATTTTCAACGTTGGCGGTACAATCACGCGGTGTCTGGTCACTCTTTGCTTTTAGTGCCGTAATCTCCTCGTTTGCTTCTGGATTTTTCATTGCAATGTCGGGATTTGTGACCCTTGCATCGGTCGCTTTAGTAACGATCGCAGCAGTGACGATCGAATTTTCGGTGCTCTTTGTGTTATCTTCCACTGCTCGAACACCAGAAGCATCCTGCCGAGTCTCCCGCTTCTCCTTAATAGGACGCTCGGGCGTTCGCATCATTTTTTTGCTGCGCCCAAACGCCGCAGGTATCTCAGTCTGCCCCAGACTGTCTGCTGTTCTCCGTTTTTCGTCTACCGTCACTGTCGTCGTGTTAGTCTTCGTTTTTTTCGTGGTTAGTACAGCTCTCGATGTACTGTTGACATCGTGGCTGCAACCGCTGGTTGCGTCGTCGTTGCTATTATTTTTTATTTCCTTTTTTGGATTTTTTTGGTCTTTTAATTGCTCCAGTTTTGTTGGGTCCCCCCTCGGAGCCGCTATCTCCGTTCGTGTGTGTAGTCGCCTTTTTGGTCCCATGGTTATCTTTGCAGAGCAGGGAGGCCATGCGAGGGTTGGCACAAGCCCTTATGGGGACAAGTGCTCAGAGCCAGACCAGCGCTAATCGGGAGTCCGTCTCAACCGAACCTACACCACTAACCCAATGGTGCGAACTTCAAACGTACTCCGAGGCCTGCCAAGGTTTTACCGGGACGGAGACGGTATGATAGTTGAATTGGAGCCGTTCACACACGAGTTTCACCTCGGCGCTACTGTGCAAAGCAACTAGGTCCAAACCATCACATCCGCCAGCCCAAAGCGTCAATTCCAGTTCGTTGTCCATTATTTATCGACGTTGGCTTTGTTGAAGTTACACCTGAAGAATGTAAGGAACTTAATCCGTTCATACTTCAGGAATGAGGTAAGCAATCAATGGGCGGAAAATTGAGGGGCATTAGCCAACAGGATCCAGATGGCGTTTTCGCGAAAGTGAATAGCATATTCCGTAAGAAGTCTCGTGTGAATGTATCGAATCTTGAAGTCACTAGTGATTAGATAAATCTTTTCGATAGGACTGGTATCGAAATTGATAGTACGACTCCGGATAGAAATGGAAACAGGATTAAATGTGAGGGATTGCAGAGACTTGCCCTGATTGGAACACATTTTTAATTACTTCATCTGCCAAACCCTGAGAGAGGGAATCAAATATTTTCAGAGGTCGTTGAAGCAAAAGTTTCCGACTTCAAATCAAGCCTGAACGGCCAATCAATCCTTCATTTCAATGAAACATTAACATCTGACCTCATACCGAGCTTGAATCTTATTGATTATTTTGGTAGCTATGAAGACTTGTTTTTCATATTTCGCAGGATAAACAAAAAGAAATCATGTGGTACGGACGTCATTCCAAACATAGTTCTCCGATATTTGCCTGAGGTTGCTATTAGGAATTATTGCATATTGTTCAACAACATGTTGAGCAATTCATATTTTCCAAATGAGTGGAAAAACCCAAGGTATTTCCGATCTTGAAGAAAGGAAATGAATTTTCACGCCCCAAAAGCTATCGCCCAATCAGTTTGCTGCCTAAATCAGCAAGGTGTTTGAAGTGTACTCAACAAAGCATTAAACGCCCATATTGAGAAATATGAGTTGATGCTGAGTTACCAATTTGGTTTTCGTGTCAGGCATTCGACCACACATGCAATTACAAAAGTAACTTCGGACATCTGTTGGAAACTAAATGATAGAGAATGTGTTCGAGCGTATCTCATTAATATGGAGAAAGCCTCCGATACAGTGTGGTTAGATGGGCTAGTTTATAATCTCCTTCAGGACAGGTTCCCCAGACACCTTGTCGCAATGATGTACGATCTGTTATACGGAAAATCATTTGTTGTAACTGATGGTAATCTGACAACAATGCGCGACTTCAAGGTCTTGAATCAATATTCATTCGCAAGCTGTTGAACGGCTTTGATTTTAACGTCTCGCAAACGAGATCATTGGTAGCGTTTGCTGATGATCTGATCATCTATACGGCAGACTGAAAAGCTACAATAGTTCAGAGCAAACTTAAAAAAATGTTCAATGATGTGCAGTTGTACACTGACAATTGGCGAATGAAAATCAATGCGCAGAAGTGCGAAACAATTTTGTTTCGGACAACGCTGAAGGAGGTCAGTCAAGACCCCCCCTGCCTGGCTGACAAGAGTAGTCCAGAACGTATTCCACATAAATCCTGTGTTCGATACCTCGGTTTTCATCTCGATCAGTATGTGTACTATACTGAAAATGTCAAAATCAGGCTCAGTAAGGCACAAACGTAGTTATGGCCCTACGAAGACTCTTTGATTCCAGATACATTGAAAAAACGTCCAAGTTATCTGCTACAAGCCCCTGGTTAGACCGTTTTGACATATGGATGTCAGATCTTGTACAACCAGAGTGCTAGTACTGTAGAACTAAGAGTTTTCGAAAGGAAATGTCTTCGTGCATGTACTGGTTTGTACAGAAAGTCTGAGATGGATTGGAAGCACTGTGTATCGAATGGAAGAATTTGTCAAACTGCTCAAGTGACAAGAGTCGATATCTTCATATTGAAACTTCTTCGGAATCATATCGCAAGATCTGTAACTGTGAGTGAAAACCCTTGCATTTCACAGCCGTTCCACCCTACAGACGGATATATAGCGACTTGCCTCGCTACTGGCTTCGTTCCTCCAGAAGTATTAGAATTTAATAAAAGTTAAAGTTTAGCCACTAAGCTACTATGACACACTCGACAATCAAACTTAACCATCCGGACAATGTATCATGATGCGAAAGCAATGGAATGCAAAGAAACAACTCCAATCAAATTGGAAAGAACCCGTTCTGGTTAGCCGGGAGATTTCGAAAGCTTATTTCTTTGACTAAAGTTTTTTTTCACAAAGAAAGAAAAAGAAAAGTCTACCCTGTTCGTGGCGAGTGAGTAAAAATTCATTAACAATGAAGAAAAAGCGAGTAATCACCTTGACTATTCTCATGAATTAATTGGGAATCGCTTCGTGGAATCGTTAACGTGGTATTTCAATCAATTCGTGTACAAAAGTGTTAAGAATTCGTTTAAAAATAGGTTATTTACGCAGACGTAAAATCCCAAACCAAATTGCAAATCGTCGTCGGAAGGGAAGAAAGAAATACGTGCGAACGGGTTTACTTTCTATATTGTATCATGTTGAAAAAGTAAGGAGAACGTGTTAAGAGTGGATTGAAAGGAATTGTCGACGAAAAGATAAATCGATTTGTTCGTCAGATCCAGTACAGTTAGTGTTGATTTCGATGCCAATCGTTGGAATCATACATTATGGAGTGACCCATGTTCTTTCACTTTGAAATAACACCGCCAATATCTGACGAAATCGCCTTAAGGCTCGCGCTCGTCACGTTTCTTATATAGTCCCTTTCGGTCTTTTACTTCGACCATTGACACTTTCCATCAGTCAATCGTTTTTGCATTTTGACTCCGGTTATCTCAAAATTCGTAAGTGCGAAAATATTTTTTTAAGTCCCCACGTCCCACGACACCGCAAAGCTAGCTTGCCAGTGCAGTCCCCAAACAAGGACAGTTTCAACGTAGCAATAATTTTTCGCTCGCTAACGAAGCGGGCCACCGCTGCAGTCCTTTACGGATATATTAACACTCATGTAAACACTACAAACCTCTCTATAACTTAATTCATGCGGTTTTTTATTCAAAATTTGAACGTTTATTTAAGAAAAAAAATTGTACAATAGTATTATTCAAAGTATTGCCCATCTGAAGTTGTGACCTTTTCCCATCTTTCTGGCAATTTGTGGATCCTATCCCAAAAGAACTGCGTCGGCTTGATAGCCAAGAATGAATCAAGCCAATTTTTGATATCCTGCTCTGATGTGAACCGTATTCCAGTGATGGCGTTCTGCATCGATTGGAACAAATGATAGTCAGAAGGGGTAAGGTCTGGGCTAAAAGATGGGTGGGGTAAAACTTCCCATCCACTGTTTTCCAAATAGTTCTTAACCGGAAAAGCAACGGGGCCGTGCGTTGTCATGATGGAAAATTATTGCCTCGTGTCTGGTCGCATATTCCGGGCGTTTTTCGGCTACTATTCTCTTCAAATGGATTAATTGTGTTCGGTAGCGTGTCCATTGATGGTTTCACCCGGTTTTAGCAGCTCATAATACAGCAAACCCTTCTGATCCCACCAAAGACAGAGCATTACCTTCGCGCCATGGATATTCGGCTTTGCCGTTGATTTGGCCGGATTTCGCATATGATTTTTTGCGCTTGGGGTTGTCGTAATGGATCCATTTTTCATCACCAGTAACAATCCGATGCAAAACTGACTTCCTTTTGTTGCGTTCCAGCAGCATTTCGGACATGCAAAACCGCCTTTCGACGTCTTTTGGCTTGAGTTCATGTGGAACCCAATTTCCCTGCTTTTGAATATATCCAGCTGCTTTTAAAGATTTTGAAATGGCTGCTTGAGTGACACCCAAAGATTCTGCGAGCTTTTCTGGTGTTTGCCAACAATCTTCATCGAGTAATACCTCCAGTTCTTCATCTTCAAACTTTTTTGGCTGCCCAGGACGTTCATCGTCTTCCAAGCTAAAATCACCACTTTTAAATCGTGCAAACCACTTTTGGCAGGTTCGCTCAGCTAGAGCATGTTCACCATAAACTTCCACCAAAATACGATGACTTTCGGCAGCAGTTTTCTTCATATTAAAGTAATGAAGAAGAATTCCCCGCAAAAACACTTTTCCAGGAACAAAGTTAGACACATTTGAGTGAAAAAAATTATTGTTGCTAACGCTTCAAATGAATGCCATACACTGAAAAGACGCACAATGACAGTAGTTTTCCAACGCAGGTTCGGAATATTGGAAGGATGTAATACAAGTTACGCCATCTCTTAGCAAACCGCATGAATTAAGTTATAGACCCAGTAGTAGGATAAATAAATCTTACATTCTCACCAATAAAATCGGCCAGGTCTCGTTTTGTTACGCTATGGAGCGCCTTCAAGCTGGGGAATCCCTTTCCTAGCGGGAGGGGAGAGGGGAAGAGAAATTGCCAGAAGAGCGATCCCCCAGCCCTAGCGCCCCCGGCTGCTGTGAGTCCCTTTTATATTTTAGGACTGCCCGAGCATAATGTGCCACCTGGTTGCATTTGTCAACCGATTCGAGCATCACCGCAATTATATTATCCGGGGTGAGCTCCCCCGTCTCCCTGTAAAGTTCCCTTCGCAGCCTGACCCATTTTGTGCACGCAAAAAATGTGTGACAGGCATTGCCCTCCTCTCCTGGGCAAAACTGACAATCGGGGGACCGTGACTTACCGATTTTGTGCAGGTAAGACTGAAAACACCCGTGCCCGCTCAAAAGCTGGGTCAGATAGAAGTCAGTCTCACCATGCCTTCGATTTAGCCACGGTCTCACATCCGGGATGAGGCGCGCAGTCCACCTTCCCAGCGTGCAATTCCCCCAAGACTGCTGACAATCGTTGAGTGAGCGCTGTCTCTCTTCGCGGACAACTATCTCCCTCGCATCCTCGTTTCGGCGCAGGTAAATAGCGCGACGCTCTCTAGCAAGGATGGCGACAGGTATCACGCCTGCAATCACTCTCACCGCCGAGTCGGAGACTGTTGGATACGAAGATGCAATTCTCAGTGCTCCTCTTCTCTGCACCCGTGTCAAACGTTTCCGGTATACCTCCTTGCTGAGAGCGTCGCCCCATACCTCTGCTCCGTACAGTAGCACTGACCCTACAGCACTCATCAAGAGGCGTCTTCTTGATGGGCTGGGCCCCACTACGTTGGCCATAAGTCGACTCAGAGCCGATATTCCCGAAGCAGCCTTCTCAGCCGTTGCCCTGATTTGCTCAGAGAAACTCATCTTCGAGTCGATCAGTAGCCCCAGATACTTCACCGCTGGCTTAGATTCGATTTGTATGTCTCCAATACTGATCATCCTTACTCTAGGGAATCTCTTTTTTGTCAAGATGACCACTTCAGTTTTCTCCAGTGCTAAACTCAGTCATCCAGTCCCTCACTCGGCGCATTAGCATACCTAGCCTAAGTTGCGCTTGTTCAACGGTGCGTCCAGCGACCAGAGCCGCAACATCATCCGCATAGCCAACCAAGCGCGACTCATCTGGCATCTCAAGTCTCAGTAGCCCGTCGTAAGACACGTTCCACAGGTCCAGACCAAGGATCGATCCCTGGGCAACACCCGATGTAATTTCCATCCTTCGTTGGCCCTGTGTCGTGTCGTAGAGCAGGCTTCGGTCCTTAAGGTAGTTCCTCAAAAGCCGCATTAGATATTCTGGAACTTGAAAAGAGTTTTTCAGCGTATCCAGAATATCCACCCATCTAGCGGAGTTGAAGGCATTCCTGACGTCGAGTGTCACCAACAGGACGATCCGTCACTTGGTGCGACTATATCCCTCTGCCTTTTGGACCGCGTTCACCACCTCTGCAATCGCATCAATGGTAGAACGTCCTGCTCTAAAGCCGTACTGCCGAGGAGATAAGTCCCCAGCAGCACGAATCTTCCCTTGATGAGTTTCTCTAGCACTTTCTCAGCCGTGTCTAGCATGCATAACGGGCGGTATGCAGACGGCGATCCGGAATTTCCCTTCCCCTTGCTGATCAGCACGAGCCTCGCCTCCTTCCATCGTACCGGGAAAACCCCGTACCGCAGGCAAGCGTTGAATGTGCTGAGCAGCAAGTCAGGACGATGGTGATAGACGAGCCGCAACACCTCAGCTGGAACACCATCTGGACCTGGAGCCTTCCTCGTTTTCAATGAAAGGACTGCCTCCTCCAGCTCCAGCTGTGTGAAGAGTGGGCACTCTACTGCTGTTTCACCATGGACAGCGTCAACACGGACGGTATGGGCGGGGAAGAGTCCCCGCACTATCGCGTCCATCTTTTCCGCGTCATGTATACAAGGCTTCCGTAGGGCACCAAGTTTCCCCATGACCAACTTGTAGCCAAGGCCCCACGGATCCTTGTTCACATTGTCCACTAGGTCTTGCCAGCAGCGAGCCTTGCTACTGTTGATCAGCTTGCGAAGGCATTTCCTGGCCGACTTATATGCTGCCACCTGCTCGCATGCCTCATCAGGGTTCCGCACCCATCGAGCCTCACGTCGAAGCTTGTGACACTCCCTTCGCTTTTCAGCGATTTCAGTCGACCACCAGTACACTGGGGGCTTGCCGTGCCGGGGTCTTTGACGGGGCATAGAAGCGCAGCAAGCAGTCGTAATGATGCTCATAGTAGAGTTCACCACGTCTTCAGCTGCCCGTTCTTCCGTCCCCTCTGAAGCTCCCTGCAGCGGCTCAACTGCTGTGAGCACCTTGACGAACCTCTCGACGTCCATCCTTTCGATGTTCCATCCAGTTGTAGAAGACCGAGAGCACGGACGTTGGGAGACAGCATCACTTATCTCAAGCAGAATTGTCTGATGATCGCTGGCTGAGTAGTCCTCTAATACTTTCCAGTTGTGTATCCTGCGTACTAAGGACTCCGAGGCGAATGTCACGTCCGGTATGGTTCCCTCACAGCCAATACGGTGGAAAGTCGGCGTATTTCCGGAGTTTAGTACGACGAGGGCCGTCCTGGCCGCCATTTCCAGGATTTGTTTTCCCCGCGGATCCGTCTGAGGCATGCCCCATTCGATTGCTTTAGCGTTGAAGTCGCCCCCCAACGAGCACTTTGCCCTCTGCGTTCGAGACAGCGCCCTCCAAAGCATTAAGCTTGGCTTGGAAAGATGATATCGACTCGTTGGGCGTTAGGTACACACTAAAGAAGGTGATCCCTGAGCACCGAACCCACACGAAACCATCCCCACATCCACAACTCTCCGCCTGAAAGTCACTGTTCCGAACCCAGATGGCGGCAGTACCAGTTTCATCAGAATACCATAATGCAGGACTTTTACTATGGTGTTGCTCACTCAGCAGCAAGAAGTCGGCTTTCATGTCCCTGTCAAACTGCTCAAGCAGATTTTGGGCGGTTGAACTGCGGTGTAGGTTTAGCTGCAGGATGCGGGTCATCAAAGCTCTGATTTTGCCTTGGCTAGGGCTTCCTGGAACACCCGGCATTTTCCTGATCCCAAGACGTGTCCAGAATCACGTCTTGGATCAGCGTCCTTGCAAAGAATACAATGTGCCACCTCCCTAGACTCCTTTTCTTTTATGTCCCATTTCACCGCATTTAAAACATAGGGAACTCCTATCGGGTCATTTGCATATTTGACCGGTGTGAACATAGCCAAGGCATTTGAAACATTGTAGAGACGTTGCTCTTCGCCGTATCCTACAGACAACCCACCCTATTCGTACTTTGCCCTTGTTCAGAAATTGTTCGGCGTCCTTTTCGGTCAAGTCAACTATGGCCATGCGTTGTCCCCCGTTGTTTTCTGGTGTCAGTCTCGCTTTGATCCTTCCCACGCTAGGGAACTCCCTTTTGATGGCCTCTTCTACCTCGGCCAGATCCGTCACGCAGTCAATGTCCCGTATTTCGATTGTTGCCATCAGCTCGAGCGGGGCTACAGTTGCGCTTTTGCCGAGGACTTTCTTTACTGCGTCACAGAATGCTTCTTTATTGCCGGCCTCTGCTCCGAATTCGACCAGTAAGTGGCCCAACCGCGTTGGTCGTACTACTTTAATGGTAGTATTGGTGTCTTCGGGCCTTACGTTTCCCCTGATGTCCCGCAGCACCTCCACGTAGGATCGGCCATCAGTGCCTGCTGCCGGGGTCTTCGTCGGGGCTTCTGCCTCTCCTGTTTTGCATCAGGTCCTTTTTCTAATTGGGCGTCCGTGCGCACTTTACTTTCTGGCTTTTTTTGAAGGAGTTTCTTTGCGGCTTTCTTCGCTCCTTTTGTAAGCACTGTCTGGAACCCCTGATCTGGTGCTTCACGCCCGTCCAGTGCCTCTTTCTTCCTTCTTTTATCCCGATCTCCTTCGATTGGGCTAGACGCCATTCTTTTACTGACTTTTAATGGTGGAGCTATCTGCATGTCGCCTTTAGATTTCGCCCCAAGCGCCTCTTTAGCCTTCTGTTCGTCTTCGGGCCTTAACCAGCTCCTCCGATAGTGCCCTATGCGATCTAGGAGCTCCTCTAGTTCAAGGAGCCCTTCCTTTGCTACTTTGCTAATTTTTGGGGAGTCGCATGCAGCTTGTATTCTTTTCAGAACATCTCCCGCTTTTCGAAGTAGTCTTTCTTCTTCGTATCGCTGGGTCGCAATTGTACCTTGCAACCATCCTTGGGAGAGGTTTTCGCGTTCCGTTTTCGAGTGCAGTACTTCCCCCACATTTTCAACGTTGGCGGTACAATCACGCGGTGTCTGGTCACTCTTTGCTTTTAGTGCCGTAATCTCCTCGTTTGCTTCTGGATTTTTCATTGCAATGTCGGGATTTGTGACCCTTGCATCGGTCGCTTTAGTAACGATCGCAGCAGTGACGATCGAATTTTCGGTGCTCTTTGTGTTATCTTCCACTGCTCGAACACCAGAAGCATCCTGCCGAGTCTCCCGCTTCTCCTTAATAGGACGCTCGGGCGTTCGCATCATTTTTTTGCTGCGCCCAAACGCCGCAGGTATCTCAGTCTGCCCCAGACTGTCTGCTGTTCTCCGTTTTTCGTCTACCGTCACTGTCGTCGTGTTAGTCTTCGTTTTTTTCGTGGTTAGTACAGCTCTCGATGTACTGTTGACATCGTGGCTGCAACCGCTGGTTGCGTCGTCGTTGCTATTATTTTTTATTTCCTTTTTTGGATTTTTTTGGTCTTTTGATTGCTCCAGTTTTGTTGGGTCCCCCCTCGGAGCCGCTATCTCCGTTCGTGTGTGTAGTCGCCTTTTTGGTCCCATGGTTATCTTTGCAGAGCAGGGAGGCCATGCGAGGGTTGGCACAAGCCCTTATGGGGACAAGTGCTCAGAGCCAGACCAGCGCTAATCGGGAGTCCGTCTCAACCGAACCTACACCACTAACCCAATGGTGCGAA